>JAJMDS010000008.1:0-687844 GCA_030573695.1 Meyerozyma carpophila | reverse complement strand
TTGACAACGTACACCACTGACGTTGGACCAGTGTGCCCACTGTGTACTGAGTTCCCAACGACTTTCGTCACCACTAACACTGATGGTTCTGTCTCCACTGAGACCGGAGAAGTCGTTGTAACCACCGACTCTGCTGGTCTGTTGACAACGTACACCACTGACGTTGGACCAGTGTGCCCACTGTGTACCGAATTTGGAACTACTTTCGTTACGACAAATTCAGACGGTTCTGTTTCCACCGAGACCGGAGAAGTCGTCGTAACCACTGATTCAGCTGGTCTGTTGACAACGTACACCACTGACGTTGGACCCGTATGCCCACTGTGTACTGAGTTCCCAACGACTTTTGTGACTACCAACACTGATGGTTCTGTTTCCACCGAGACCGGAGAAGTCGTCGTAACCACTGATTCAGCTGGTCTGTTGACAACGTACACCACTGACGTTGGACCAGCTTGTCCACTGTGTACCGAATTTGGAACTACTTTCGTCACCACTAACACTGATGGATCAGTAGCGACAGAAACTGGAGAAGTCGTCGTAACCACTGATTCAACTGGTCTGTTGACAACTTACACCACTGACGTTGGACCCGTATGCCCACTGTGTACTGAGTTCCCAACGACTTTTGTGACTACCAACACTGATGGTTCCGTCTCTACCGAGACCGGAGAAGTTGTTGTTACAACTGACTCTGCTGGCCTGTTGACAACGTACACCACCGACATTGGACCAGTGTGTCCACAATGCACTGAGTTCCCAACGACTTTCGTCACGACAAAGTCAGACGGTTCTGTGGCCACTGAGACCGGAGAGATCATCATTACAACCGACTCTGCTGGTCTGTTGACAACTTACACCACCGACGTTGGACCAGTGTGTTCAAAGTGTACTGAGTTCCCAACCACTTTCGTCACAACAAAATCAGACGGTTCTGTGGCCACTGAGACTGGCGAGGTGGTCGTAACAACCGACTCAGCAGGTCACTTAACAACGTACACCACCGATACTCCCGGGTGCCATGTGTGTACAGAATACACCACGGTTTGCCCAGCATCTACCGGAACAGGATACGAGACAAGTAAGGTAATAGTGACGACCTCGGGAGACAAGACAGTCACAACTACGGTTCCTTGCGATACCGTTGCAGATATCAGTACCACTGTTGTTACCATCACCAGCTGCAAGGACAATAAGTGTACTGCTATGCCTGTGACCACTGGATTGACCACCGTAACAAAGGCACACTACGTGTACACCACCTACTGTCCTTTGCCTAATGTTTCCACCACTGGTTCTCCTGGTTCCGGTTCTTCCGGTTCCACCGGTTCCACAAGTTCCACAAGTTCCACTGGTTCTACTGGCTCTAATCCAGGAACCAACCCAGAATCCGGCTCTGTTTCAGCTCCAACAGGCAATGGATCGGGATCCGCCCCAGGATCCACCCCAGGTTCTATAGCAGGTTCTGGAACCTCGCCTGTCGTTGGAACGTCATCCTCGGCAACGGTTGCGGCTCAGTCCGTCACTGTTGCAGAAGGCGCCGCTTCAATTCCTTCGCCATTCTCCTTCGTGTTTGCCACCATGCTCTTCTTTAGCATGTTGTTCTAATCACATACCAGGACGATTATTTATACCCATTTTGAATTTTTTCTTGAGTGTTTTAAAAACTCAATAACCATAATTATACCCTTTCCATTGGTTTGACCGTTATTTCGTGGGGCCTCCTTCAACGCCCAACTGGAACTTATTATCGTTTTTCCATTCTTGCGCAGAATTATTACTAAATTAGCTTAATACGATTGATTTTTTTTAGGTATTGTAAATCAGCCGCATTATTTTGTTTCGGGCCCGCCAAGCGCCGGGACGGCACATAAGGTGTCGCCACCGATAAGAACCCAGCTGTATGCCGTACACAATTAGAGCATTGAAGCTATTCAAGGAAAGTCGAAGGGGATCAGCTGACTGCAGTTGGACCAAATAAAAGCCACGTCAACTTAGGCTACGTGTTTTGAGAGAATCACGAAACAAATCTCATATTCAAATTTGCAGCCACCATAAAAGTATTTTCTTCAACTCACAGAAAAAAACAATTGAGCTTGCACACAGGAAGTCTCCCAACCTCCATTTGCTTTTCCCTCCGCGAATTAACGTCGCAGGTCACATCGCAATTCACATCGCAATTCACATCGAATTCACCGCTGGTTGCGCACCGATAAGACTCCCTCCACACCTGCATACGGCGCCGCGCTATATAAGGCCCCCAAAATCTGCTCTCCGCATTTAACGATGTTGGCCACCAAACTCTTGCTTTTGGCCGCCAGCACCCAAGCTTTGCTTATTCCCAACTTGGAGGCGCTCTCCAGCTTTCCCCAGATCCTCAGAACTGAACTTGAAACTTTGAAGGAACAAGCTCCTTTTTTTGCTGGGGATGATACTGTGGCTCCTTTGCTGATGGCAAAACCATCACTGTCCGGAATTCCTGGCCGCTATATTGTGGTTTTGAAAGACGATGCTAGCACAGAGGATGTTTCTGAGCATTTGAGCTGGTTGGAAGCACTTCCTGCCAACTTCAAAGTTGACCCTATGGAGGCTGAGTACCTCAAGTCTTATGGGTTGACCAGAGATATTGTGTCTTTTAATGTTGAAGGTTTGAAGGGCTACTCGGGCTTCTTGGATGAAGGCCGCGTGCAAGAAGTCAGAAACCATCCTCTTGTCAAGTTTGTCGAACAGGAAACCGTGGTCAAGTTGTCTGAATTTGACGTCCAAAAGGATGCCACTTGGGGTCTTGCTAGAGTCAGTCAGCGTGAGCTCGAACCCTCAACTTCGTACTACTACGACAACGAAGGTGGAAAGGGTGTCACTGCATATGTCATTGATACTGGTATCAAGGTTGACCATGAAGAGTTTGAAAACAGGGCTTCGTGGGGAAGTGTGTTGCCGTTCCCATACTTCAAGTTTGACGATAATGGTCACGGCACACACTGTGCCGGTACTATTGGTTCAAAGAGCTACGGTATTGCTAAAAACGTTGATTTGGTTGCTGTGAAGGTGATGAATGCTTTGGGTTCTGGCGTGACTTCCGATATTATCAAAGGAATTGAATTTGTCGTCAACGCCCACAAAGAGCTGGTGGCTGCTAAGAAGAAGGGCTACAAGGGAGCCACCATCAACTTGTCGCTCGGTGGAGGAGAACTGAACGCTTTGGACTTGGCTGTGAACGCTGCCACTGCTGCCGGTGTGCATGTGGCGGTAGCGGCAGGAAATGACAACCAGGATGCTTGTTCGCTGTCTCCAGCAAGGGCCTCCGGACCCGTGTGCGTGGGAGCTTCCAATAATGCCGACGACAAGGCCTCGTTTTCCAACTGGGGATCTTGTGTCGATATTTTTGCACCCGGAGAAGACATCTTGTCGACATTTACTTGGAGTGAAACCACTTTGATGTCCGGTACGTCGATGGCCACACCACATGTCGTTGGATTGCTCTCTTATTTTGCCTCGTTGTACCCCGACATCAACTCTGAGTTCTCAGAATCACTCATCTCGCCTGCCCTGTTGAAGCAGAAACTTATCAAGTATGGTACTAAAGGTGTTCTCAACAACTTGGACAAGGCCTCGCCCAACATCTTGGCTTATAACGGAGCTGGCGGTAACTTGACTGATTTCTGGAGCTTATAAATACACGAGTAGTTTGTTTTGGTGCATCATGGCGACAGTTTCGACTGCGCGAACATGTACGAGTGGGGTCTGTTTGTACCATGTAAAAACACAAACCCAACAGTACATAAGGCTGCATTTGTGGTTTTCTCATTGCACAAAGTTATCACACACTTGAGTCTGTGAAGGTTATTTATTACTGCAACTTTGTCTTCAACTACGAACCCAAGCGTTCCTAATCAAGCAATGCAACTTTATTGCCGCACTGGATATAATCCAGTGGTCGATATTGACCCCGATTTCGTCGAACTGTTTCCTCACTTTGTACCAAACTTTGAGTATAAAGCTGCCACCCAGGTAGCTGATGGAGACGTTTCAACCACGAAACCTACTGACGCTACTGACAGTGCAACCCTCGCTGTTGCAACCATTGACAGTGCGACCCTCGCTGTCGCAAATACTGACAGTGCAACCTTGAATGCTGCCGCAGACAGCGCTACTCTCAATGCAGCTACTACTGGCAGCGCTACTTTCAATGCTGCTACCTTGATTTCGCCTGATCCCAAACTTGGTTCCGAGATGGTTGACCCGTCTGTGCAAGCCGGTGCAGAAGCCGGTACAGGACGGGTTATCCGTCTACTTCCTCGTCTTGATCTCTTGCAAGAATGGGAAACTTGTCTTCGTTTAAGCGAGGATAACCACTCTCTCGAGGAGAGGTATTTGCGCCAAAGGGACCTGAGCTCGCTCCGTCCTCTTGTGTCTTCCGGCAACAGCTTCCGCTCGAGCCATGCTAAAATTGTTCTGGGGAGCTCCTCCGACACCTCTCGAGGCTCTTCCGTGGAAAGTATTGTCGTTGTTGCCAAAAAGTCTCTGTCTTTTGGTATTCGGCGCTGTTTCCACAAATTGCGCCGATTGGTGCACAGAAAGAAAGGTGGAAAAAGAGACAAATTGAGGGCATTCTTCAAGAGATTTGGCTCTTCAAGCGAGGTGATCCCCTTCGTTAACCCTTATGAAGCTGCCCGTCGCAGCTACCAGGTTGACGACGACTTTGAGTACCCTTCCTTTGGCCATGCAGGTATCGAGGTCGTAGATGATATCAACTATCAAACCTACATTATTGATAATGAAGAGGTGGTGAGACAGGTGGGACCCACTCACTGGGGACCCTACATCCGGGAGTCCACTGAGTTGTTCACGTCTCAGGAAGAATTGTCGGTGTCGTCCGGAAGTGCAGTTCGCAGCAGACATTACGTCAGTGTCACCGACTTGCTCCAGAGTGACTCTGAAGACAACTTAGTCAGCCTGGAACCAGTCCAGGTCTTGGAAGAACTGACTGGCATCGCCCTGTCTGTCAGCGAGCTTGGAATTCTTAACCACGGAAGCCAAATCGATGACAGCCAGGCCACTCCGGACGAGGTGAGCTATTCCGACATTGAGATGAGAAGATGGTTGCTCATGCAATGTGACGACTCTGATGCGTACCCAATGGCGGAGCTGACGCAATTGGATCCCCTGGAAGTGGTGCAAAGTTTGAACACCTCAATCAAGGAAGAGGATCTTGAGGAAGCCAAGCAAGCAAATGAACTGTCGGTGCTGGAAGCCGAAGTCACCCCGGAATCAAGGGCTACTAACTCTAGTGCCGAGGACTGTGGCAGCAGTACCAACAGTGATGATGCTGAAGCTGGCGTTGCAGCTGTTACCGGCGGGCCTTCTAAACTGAAGGATACCACTGGGCCTGCAATCTGCCTTCCTATGAAGATGGTGATTGACATGGAGCCTTACGATCCCCTTGCTGTGCCTTGGGCCCACGTACACGAGAGGATTGCTAGGCACCGTGCATCATTATCTCCATACACCCAGCTCTCACTGTCGGTGTCTGTTGCTGCACCCCCCACTCCTGTTGCAGTTTCTCCCATTCCTGTTGCTACGCTTCCCACTCCCGGTTCCCCTCCTGCTTTCCTACCACCTCGTAGCAAGATCCAACTCCACTTGCCCAAGTTGCCATCCATTGGCAGGCTCTTCAAGTAAGTGGGTGGAGCTCCGATGACAGATACGATGCTATGACGATTATGATTACAAACAAAAAAAACATAAAAATAAAAAAAATGCCTATCCTTGGTTAGCTCTTCCAAGGTTTGGTTACTAACTTGCAGACTTTGCGCTTGGATGTTTCTTGACGAGACTGAAAAGCTAATATTCTAGGAGTAAAAGAGCATAGCTATAGAAAAATAGAAATATAAAAAAAAATAAAAACCTCTGTAGAGCATAGCTAGCAGAGTTCTATCCCAAAAGCGTCTGACATTTCGTCTGGTCTTTTGTCTGGCATCTTGTGCCATCACCATCGAAGTCGTGGAATAAAGCTTGAACTTTCGGCGGTATACTAGCTGGTATGGGCCAGATACAATATGCAGGTACCAAAATTGATTTAATCTGCTGAACCCACAGCTCAGCTCAATTGCAGATCGCCAGAACCAATAAGCCGATTGTGGCTATAAAGGGTATTCCGCAAGCGGTAAAGGCCAGAGGATACAGGAAGTACCTTCTTCGCTTCAATGGCAGCTGACAATGAATGGGAGAATGTGGAGGATTTCTTAGCACACTGCTGTGAGCACACCGAAATAGACTTGAACTATGTTCGGCTGGACAGTTTCTACACTTTGCTACAAGATTGCGACTGGCAAAAACAACCCTTATATGAAGCACTTTACTATTCCCGAACGCCATCGTTGGAAATCGAGTTAGATCGCTCTCTGGCAAAGACCTGGATCATGGATGAAAATCTCTTTATCGAGAATAAAGATACCAAAAGTTGGAGAATGCGAAGGTTCCCAATTGATCTTGGATATGGCCACAGGAGGTTTCAGGATATTCGCCTGAAGGTGATGCTGTTAGAGGAGAAAGCCCAAAGTGGAACAAAGTATGTTGCACTTGCAAATTCTGAAAGAAAGGGCGTGAAAGTTCAGGCAGATATTGTAGCTACCCGTTCAACGTTGGTGGACCTCATGCAGGCAGGAATTAACAAGGGCAAAGTCCTGGCATGGGTAGCCTCTGTGAACGACCAACTCTTCTTGGAAAAGGACAGGAGAAGAGGATACATGGATCCAGCTGTAATGACAGGACCCAATTTCGAGCAGTTGATGACAAATAGGCAGAAAACGGTCTACGGAAAAATCCGGTTCGAATGGGCCAAAAATAACTACGAAAAGTACAATTCTTTAGTACGGCATTCGCTGTCAAACGATTCCATATTGGTGTCGTGCGAGATTGATGGGGTGAGACCTCAGAAGACAGATGCGAAGGATCTGAAAGAGTTCTTGGGCCTCGACGATCCGATTAAAAATTTGGACCGATATGTTGAATTCAAAACCAGGGTACACCACAGATCTGACTTGAAATATTTTCATGCCGCCTTCATTCAGTGTTACTTGGCTGGCACACCAACGCTCGTTGTTGGTATCAAAAATGAACGCAAGCTAACGTCAATCAAAGAATGGGATGTTAACGAGGTACTCTCTGGAGGAATAAAGCGTCTTGAGAAATGGTTCTTGGATCGCTGGTTGATTTTTCTAGTCCGGTTCATCAAGGGCTGTATTTTGAAAAAGCGGAATGGAAGACTACAGTCATTTAGTATTGAGGTCGAAGATTCGAAGCTTGTAGTTCGAGAATATGAAAGATCGCGGCTTCAAATTGAGGCTGCCCTAACAAGCGACTTCCTCAAATGGAGAGAAGAACACCCTCAAAATGCTCTGGCGGATGAGTTAGCAGACTTGCTTGGCCCTCTCAGTATCCAAGAGAAACAGACAAATACTAGCGAAAATCAACCATCCTGAAAGGTATCCACACTTGAGCTGCCTCTGTTCTCGTTCGCCGAGGTGGAACCATATATACACGGCGTTTTTGCACCCAAAAAATCACGTCACATGTTCACCTGTCAAAAGTTTCTTTTTTTCTGTCACGCTCTGAAAATTTTATAGCTCTGCAGGATCCAAGCTTGCACCCGTTTGGGATCTACTTTTGTAATGGCTTCTTCTTCAGAAAGCCATGACCTCCCCGTCACGGTGGAGAAGAAATCAAATAGCATCAACAACTTTGACGTTGAGGATAGCTCCAGCTTCGCGGAAGTGAAAGAAGGAAAATTGACCTTTTTCAACCTTTTGGCATCGAAAATCAACGTTGAAACCAAGGGTATAGAGCCAATTACCGATGAGGAAAAGACAGAAAACTCCATTGTGAATGCAGCCACCATGTGGCTTTCGGCCAATTTGGTTATTGCAACATTTGCACTTGGTGCCTTGGGAATCACTGTCTTCAACCTTGCCTTTTGGCAAGCAGTGCTTGTGATCATCTTCTTCTCTATGATCGGAGCATTTTCGGTGGCATTTTTCTCCACATTTGGTCCCAAGCTTGGTTTAAGACAAATGTTGCTCTCCAAATTCTTGGTAGGAAATTATACCATGAGAATCTTTGCAGTCATCAATATGATTGCTTGTGTCGGCTGGGGAGCAGTCAATATCATGTCTTCTGCTCAGTTGTTGAATATTGTCAATAATGGCGCATGCCCACCATGGGCTGGATGTTTGATCTTGGTCCTTTGCACCATCTTGGTCACTTTCTTTGGTTACCATGCAATTCACTTGTACGAGAAATGGTCCTGGGTTCCCAATGCTGTTGTATTCATCACCATTATCGTCAGGATGTCAATGTCCGGCAACTTCACGTTTGGTGACTTCAAAGGAGGTTCTGCAACGGCAGGAAATGTCTTGTCTTTTGGAGGTGCCGTGTACGGATTTGCAACCGGATGGACTACTTATGCATCTGATTACACTGTTTATCAGCCCAGAAATGCAAACAGTGTCAAGATCTTTTTCGGCATTTACCTAGGCTTGTATCTTCCATTGATTTTCACCTTAATCTTGGGAGCAGCCTGTGCCACGGGAACACTCTCCAACGCCAGATGGCTGGAATTGTACCAAACGAAATCGATCGGAGGACTAGTATACGCGGTTCTTGTCGAGGACTCATTGCATGGATTTGGACAATTCTTATGTGTCTTGTTGGCACTCTCTACGGTTGCTAACAATATCCCCAACATGTACACCATTGCCTTGTGTGCCCAGGCTGCTTGGTCTCCTTTGGCCAAGGTTCCTCGAGTAATATGGACCGTTGTCGGTAACTTCATAACCTTGGCTATTTGTATTCCCGCCTACTACCAGTTTGAAGAAGTTATGGACAATTTCATGAACTTGATAGGATACTACTTGGCCATCTACGAAGCCATGTGTTTGTCGGAGCATCTTATTCATAACCGTGGTGACTTTTCTCGCTACGACTACAAGAACGTTAATTCCAACTTGTCGTATCCAGTTGGATATGCTGGAATTTTTGGATTCCTTTGTGGAGTGGCAGGTGTTGTTGTGGGTATGAACCAGGTATGGTACTCTGGACCCATTGGACGCAAGATTGGAGCGCCAGGAGGTGACATTGGCTTTGAGTTGGGGTTTGCCTTCTCGTTCATTGGGTTTAACTTGGTGAGGCCGTTGGAGAAGAAGTACACGGGACGTTAAGATTGTATTGTATATAATATGAAATTCACTCATAAATAATAACACATAGATTACAGATGACTAGACGACGATTCCACCTCTCCTAGATCACAGATCCTGTAATAGAGATGTTTGGTCATCCGCCGAGACTGCTTGCCCCAGATGATGAAGGCCAAGAATGATCCATTCACCACAAATGCAATCAAAAACATCATCCATGTCATGAACACAAGTCCATCGCGATCCATCCAGTCGCTGATGAGGAAGGTGAACACCGTTGCCACGGCATTATTAATGAACGAAATGAGGACAATTCCTTCTCCCACGAGGTTGGGATAACTGTCCGAGCAGTAAGTGTAGGCAATGCCGGTAATCGCAGCCATAGAAAATCCAAGACTGCCTTGGCCCAATATGCATGGCACGGCCCAGTGGGCTTTATTCAGGAACCCCAAGCCGTATGCTAAGAGCCCGCAAAGATTGATCCCCACAGGTATGATCATGTTCCATAACCGAAATTCTGGCTCCATGATACCATTATTCTCTCTTGAAAGGTAAAGCGTAACTTTATCCACAAACCAACCTCCGTACCACAACCCCAAGATAATGCCTACAAAGGTGGACAAGTTTGTGAGCCCGATAGCAGAGTTTCCGAAGTTGTAAGGAGGTTCAGAAAACAATTGCGCCTGAGTACTGCTCATCAAGGTGAGCCACATCTGCTGCACAGCTTGAAGAATACCACACCACACGACTGCGGGAAACGACACAAGCCAAAAAGGCTTGAATACTACCCAGAACCAGCTTCTAGGGTCAGCGTGCTCCAAGGAGAATATGTTCATTCGATTCCAGTATGGTCTTTTAGGAATCGACTGGTCTATGGAGGAGTCGTCGTCTTCGTTCAGTTCCACTTCCACCCGGGAAGCATGACTTTTATGTAAGTCTAAAGCCTGACTTTCACGACTCTTGATTTGTTCTAATATGACGGATTGGAAATCTTCTGGGGTCTCTACCCTTCTGAACGTCGTATCTTCCATGGTGAAAAATTGCACGATGAATGTCACACTGAAGATTATCACCATGATGTAAGGGCACCATCTCCAGCCGATTCCATCGGTGACATAGCCCGCGGCCAACGGGCCCAAGGCAACACCACCAAGAAGCGCAAACACAAGGTATGATATCTTGGACGCTCTTTGATGCTGGAAGTAGAAATCCATAACTGAAATTTCTATCAACGAGTACATTGGTGCCGAACCAAAACCAACAAGAGCAGACGCAGCATAGAGATGGTTGGCACCGGTAGCTTTGGCGTAGATCACGTTGCCGATGATTTGGAATAAGGTACAGATCAAGTACACGAACCGCTTCCCAAGCTTCAATGCGCATGGCTGGAGCGTCACACACCCCACGGCGATGAATACGAAACACAATCCACTCATGATGTTGAGTTGATTATAAGTACACCCAAGGGTTTCTACCCATAGGTCCCATATGGGACCACTCCAGATGGTGGAAACCGACTGAATAAAGCCCCAAAATGTGAGCAAATATAGCTGGTATTCTTTTTTCCATCTCAGCCATCTCAACGGATCGTTGATATCGCTGCTGGGAGGAGGATGCAAGATGATATTACCGTTGTCGCCCTTTTCTACATCTAGCAGGCCCTCCATATCGACCAAATTGATGGTTCCCGGAACGTCATCTTCAAGAGATGTGTCTTTGCCCAAGCCAAACATGAAGCCCGCATGGCGAAAACTTCGCTTTTAACCCACTGCAACCGCACATATTTTCAGCATTATCGAGACCCTCATCCTGCAGCCGCTCCGGCGCTAAATCCTGATTTGCCTTGCGGGGGCGCGGCATTGCCCCATGAGGCAGGAGTATGCTGTTTCCCAGCCAATGATGATGCGGTAAGAACAAAGAAAGTGTTATATGCAGACGACCGCTATCACTTTTCGAATTGGGGTGATAGCCGCTCGCCAGATAGTGTTCGGGCGGTGCCGAATTGCAAGAAATAATTTTCTTGAATTTTTGGTAATGGCGCTTATGGCTTAGAGTATTTCGACTGTCTATCGCTCGGCCCATGTTTTCCTGGTTGCTCTCATAAACACCATTCTTCCAGTGTACGGCAGCAAGATCTGTTCTCGGCCCGTTCCTGCGATTTTTTCCCGCACTCAGTGCGACTCTCCCCTGCAGGGTCCTCAATTGCGATTGCGTTTGACAGATTGTGTTACACACTAATTGCTCTCCATCAGCTGTGATTTCAAGCCTGATACATAAGTGGTGCAAAGACCAGGTGGATCCAGAAAACATGCCTGGTGTAGGGTACTTTCATATGCTCAATGGAGCGAAAATACCCGCTGTGGGGCTTGGCGCTTATCTTATATCTCCGGCTGCAAAAATGGTGGAGCAAGCATTGGACGTTGGTTACCGTCTTATAGATACCGCTCAGGAGTACGGTAACGAGAGAGAAGTCGGAGAAGGTATTGCGGCGTGGCTCGCAAAGGACCCCAAAAACAAGCGAGAAGATGTCATCTACACCACCAAGATTTTGGGGCTGAACCAAGGCTACACTAGAACATGGAGTAGTTTGAAAGAGTCGCTCAACAAGGTGAAACAGCTTGGATACATCGATTTGGTTCTTATTCATGATCCGCTCACCGGCAAGAATACCAGACTCGAAACCTGGAAGGCACTCCAGGAGGCCGTCGACCAGGGAATTGTCAAGGCTATCGGTGTCTCAAATTACGGCGAACACCACCTCAAGGAGCTTTATGAGTGGGAGGAATTCAAGTACAAACCCGTCGTTAACCAAGTGGAATTGAGTCCATGGTTGATGAGAAACGAACTTATCAAATACTGTGAGGACTTGGGTATTGTACTCGAGGCGTACTGCCCATTGACAACTGGAGCCAAGTTGAACGATCCTACCTTGATTAAGATTGGCAAGAAGTATGGCAAAACTCCTGCTCAGGTACTCTTGAGATGGAATGTGGATAGAGGTGTGGTTGTCATTCCCAAGTCGCTGAATGCTAAGCGTTTGAGCGAGAACTTTGACATTTTTGACTTCAAGCTCACCGACGAGGAGTTCAAGGAACTTTCCCATCCAGAGGCCTATGAGCTCTATTGTGGATGGGACCCTGTGAAATCATCGTGGTAGAAGGAAGGAGCGAACTAAGTTCAAGAACTAACAGCCATACCAAAGTAATGCAATGTTTGGGTATATGTCAATAAATATGCGTATCAGGCATTTGAAGAGCTAGAACTTTCATCTCCGCTTGCACTTTTAAAGGATATTGGCTGCAAAAAATCAAAATCCCTTCGGTTTATGAAAATGCACAGTCCCGTTTCACAGACCTTGGGGGTCCGGATTTGATTGGTTTAGCCCATTGATTGTAGTTACAGTAGTTCGGGATAGATGTTCAGGGTTCTGCTGATAATTTCGCAATTGTTATAACATGTACTCTTAAAAACTGGAGACACGACTGATCGCTTACCCAACTACAACGCTTGCGTAGCAACTCAGCGAAAGCATAAACCTTCTTCCAGAAGCAGGTACATTCCCTAACAAAGGCAATTGACTCCTAACACAGAAGCAGCATCTTTCTTTTGTAGCAACTCAAAGTATGACAAGAATTTGGATTTGGCATTGATCAACCAACAATGGTTTTCACGAGCGGAAACATGGTACGAATGTTCCTCGTATCTATACAAGCCGTCTTCGAGCCCATTGACTTTCCTCGAGGAAAAACGAATATTTTGTCACTCGTCGTGTACTAGGTCTTCTCATTTGCTTGCTGCGCACGAGATATCACAGATAAATTCCACTAAAAGTGTTACAATTGAAGTGATATTTGATTCCCGAACGGTATATTGAGATCAGCTGCTGGCGGAACCTACGGTAATATAAGTTATAAGTCTCCCTGTTTCTACTACTCGCCCCATTTACGACTTACATTTGGTCGAACAGAATTGAAAATGGCACCTTTAACAGCTAAGAATTACTTTCCATTACTAAACGGCTCGAGAATTCCTGCTGCTGGGCTTGGTGTTTATCTATTGCCCCGTTCCCAAACTGCTGGAATTGTTGAAAAGGCGTTGGATGTCGGATACCGTCTTATCGATACTGCCCAAGAATACGAAAATGAAAGAGAAACCGGCGAGGGTATTAAGGCCTGGCTTAGCAAAGACAAGAACAACAAGAGAGAGGACGTCTTGTACACCACCAAGATCACAAACCTGAACCAGGGATATAATAGGACCTTGAAAAGTTTGAAAGAGTCGCTCAACAAAGTCAAACACCTTGAGTATATTGACTTAGTGCTCATCCATGACCCTTTGAGCGACAAAAAAACCAGGATCGAGACATGGAAGGCATTGCAGGAAGCCGTGGATAGTGGCATAGTCAAGTCAATTGGTGTGTCCAACTTTGGCCAGCACCATATTCAGGAACTTTACGATTGGGAAGGATTGAAGTACAAGCCTGTGGTGAACCAAGTCGAGTTGAGCCCATGGCTTATGAGACAAGAATTGGTGAACTACTGCCAGAACCTTGGAATTGTATTAGAGGCATACTGCCCACTTACTACTGGTGCTAAATTGAATGATCCTACCCTCGTCAAGTTGGCCAAGAAGTATAACAAGACGCCAGCTCAGGTATTGTTGAGATGGAACATTGAACGTGGAATAGTTGTGATTCCAAAGTCGCTGAAACCCGAGAGACTTCCAGAAAATTTTGATCTCTTTGATTTCAAATTGACGGATGAAGATGTTGCTGAGCTTTCGCATCCTGACGCTTACGAGGTATTTGGTGGATGGGACCCAGTTCGTTATGGATCGTAGTGTAAATGGTAGATGTTTATCTTATGCAAATACTAATACATTATTTACCGTACAATTTCCTCTCGCACGTACCAATTGTCATCGGTGACTAGTTTTTTGTTGATGTCGTTGTAGTAATCCCATGCATCCTTCCTGAATATTGGAAGCGGAGGTGTTTGCTTAGTATCGTAGTAAATACTATTATCCACGTCCACCTCGAAATCTAATCGCCTTTGAGCCGACTCATGAACAATGCGAAATTCATCCTGCAAACGAGGGCTATTACAAGCCCCTTTCAATGTCAATGCAGATCCTTCTTCATCCTGAAACCGCTTGTTACGGGATGACTTGCATATTCTATCGGGCACCCAGAGACGGATATCTTTCTGGTAATTGTGGTTCTTAAAACGATTCTTGGTAGTGAACGATGTTTTGCCATACTTTCGAGTAAGAATGCGTGACACATTACGAGGAATGTAAGCTTCTCCGCCTTCGAAATAGGTGTGTCTCAAAGGTAAAAGCTCTTCTAAGGTATGCCAGTTCCAATTCTTGCAGTGAACAGTCATGGCTTTTAAGTCTTCGACGTTTTCTAACCCTTTGAAAAGCTTTTTAGGAGGCTTGAAGTTTGTGTGTGCTAATGCTGAGATGTCAATGTAAAGACCGGTGTTGATATCAATAAAGCGGGCATCGATGAAATTTCTTCCATTACCCTGGGCTGTGTAGGTGGGCGCCACTTCCAAGTAGTATTTGCCGTTTCCATATCGAGGATTCTCAATGATGATCAGACGGTTGAATTCTCGACCAAGTCGATCAAGATGACGAATTGGCATTTGAACATCGATATCGGTATCCCATGGCATATTGACGCCATTATATGACCAGCCCAAAAGCGAGCCATAATTTATCCAGCTCGGTATACTGTTCAGTTCGGCAAACTGGAACCATACACGAATCATATGGTGAATGACACTTTGACGCTCACGATCGCCGATGAATCTCTTGAAAAAGGGATATGCTAAATGATGGGATCTGCCTTGAATGACATCGGTTATGATCCATGGGTACTTGAAATAGGTGTCGGATTTTTCTATCAACACACTAGAGTATTCCAAAAATTGAAGGTATTCGAGGTCTTTCGGGGAAATGGTGTTATTGTTGAGTTGTTCTTGCAAGTGGAAGATGTTCGAATCGAGATTGAAAATGAAATCCTCGGCCTTGATGTTCACCTCGTGTTCCAAGGGCTTATAGTCGGCGACCTTGAAAGCCAAATCGTCCGAGGTTTGGATTTTCATCATTTCGTTGACCATTTGGTCCTTGTAGATATTGTAGGGAAGGTTGGCTTCGCCCAAGCGCTTTTTGCCGATTACCGGAATATGCACAAACGCTTTATCTGTCAGGATAATCACCCGCTCGGGTATGTCCTTGAGACAGTAAAGATCGGCCATTCCACGGTAGACTTTCTTGTTGTAAGACTCCATGAAATAGCCATTCACGTCGGCAAAGTTGCGTAGCACGCTATCACATTGACCCTGGGGGTATTTCTGTCGGTACTTGCCGAGTATGGACTTGGCAGCGGACAAGTCGACCCAGTCGTCCCAATGGAAATACACGCCATGCTTGTTGCCAAGGTCGGAGAAGCTCATAAGTTCTTGGCTGTTGAGGCTGTTCACATACGAGAAGAGCGCGTAAGTGATACTTCGAGGGTCGAACGAAGACTGTCGATTCATGTGCAACGCATTGGCTTCCAACAAGTACTGGCTAATATCATCGGATAAGTAGCTATTGAGGGTGAAGAAGATGCAAGCTGCGGTTAACAATAGGGGAATGCCATGTTTCAACTTCTTGTTATATATTTTGGGGAACATGGTTGGCCCGTCACCGCTTCACGGGTTATACTCACACGACAGGATGAATAGATGAGAAAATAGCGGTTTATAAGGTTGGAAGCATATAAATATCAAACACACACGCAGGTTTGGGACACTAGAGACGTCGATACCGTGCTCTGGGTCAATGACAGGTCACACAAGTGAAATGTTAACTTGAATGGCCAGTAATAGCAACTGGGCTCCGTGAAAATTGTATACAGGCACACCTGATTATTTTTTTGCTTTTTTTTGACTTTTTTTTTTCCGTGCTCCTCGAGGTACAGCCCACTTCGCGCATTGTAACGTCGCTTAGCTCAGCCCAGGCTGGGGTGATGTTCGGGATCTCGGGGTGCCCGCGGGGTCACAGATTAAAGAAAAGGGCAATCTCCGGATACACGGATTGGAAAATTACTAGGCAAACTAGCCACATTAGGTAGAGCACTACATGATTCCCCACGCCCAGCCTCGCACGCTGTACGGTTAGCAACTGGGGTTGGTGGAACGGCGCGAATTTCTTTTTTTCTTTGTTATCTAGGCACAGCGCAAGGTGCAGGGGAACCGATGAGTGGAGTGGAGACGGCACTACGCGCACAGCTGCATGGCCACTGCACGGGCGCAAGGGGAACCATGGTTCCTAATGGTTTAGATCTTTTTTACGTTATTTACGTCAATTTGTCTAAGCCGCGTAGATTGTTTGTTTTTCCGAGGGGCTGAAGCAGAAACAATCAGCCTCACACGAGTACATACCGTAATCTACGCATATTATCTATTTCCATGCACATTATATAACCAGGTTTATGATAACGGGTCAAAGAAAGATTGCAACCGGGTGTTGCGGAATACTCTCATCCCCATAGTGCTTCCGCGTAAAAAGTCAAATCGTAACCGGGCATCCACAAAGTCCTTGTCGACCTTGTTGAATCCTTTGCTCCAGGTACGCAAGATGGTGATAGCGACAAGCGAGTAAAACATGCCCACTATCAAGTCAAGGCGCCAGTGGTGGTCCAAGTAGATGGTGGCCCACCATTGAATGCACACGAACGACAACGCCATAATCTTGAGAACAGTCCACCGAGAATAGTAACTTACGAAATAAAATGCCATGACGGCCATGGCCGAATGCAATGATGGCACGGCTCCAAAAACAATTGGAGATGCATGAAAACCCTTAGAGTGTAAATGAGTACCCATTTCAACATCTATTCTTGTCAATCCAGCAGCGTAGCCTGGCATGTCGTAGTTGGCAGTCAGGTTCTCTCCCTTGAGGTGGATGAACCAAGGGGGTGCGGTTGGAAGCATTAAATGGGTGAGCACTCCGGCTATGTTTTGCATGCCTAACCCAAAAGAAAATAACTTGAGGGCTCCAGGAGCATGGAATACATAGAGCCAGATAGCGGTAAATAAAGGAACAAAGAAGTGACCAAGCACGTAGGATGCCCATGCAAATAAATCTTTGGCAGTGTAGACTTCAACGCGGAAGTATTGTGCAATGTTGAGCAAGAACCAACTTGCAGCGGTGAGGAAGATTGGTGATAAGTGCCAGCAGTTGTACGGCCTGTACAGGCCGGTAGTCTGGAGGTGTTCAACAATCTTACGATTGATTTCTGCGGTTCGGGCGGCAATCTTTCTGTGTGATAATTTTTGGAAGAACACAAGGTCGCCATGGTGAACATCGTCCTGGAAATCGCCCGGGGCTGACGGGCAAGAAGCATGGTATTTGGCTAGGTCATAGGAGTTGACCAGGTCTTCCAAGTCGGAAGACCCGCCGGAGCTCATCTCGAACGAGTTGTCATCTTGAAACGACGACAATTCCGTGTATGCATTAGGGCAATAGAACTTTTTGTAGAGAAGCCACGACACAGCCGCCAATCCAGTAAGGGTTACGAGCGACCCGATGGGTGCCTTCATGAAGTCGAACATGAAAATGTCCATATCCATAGCCAATTTGACGTGGATAGGGGGGCGGATTTTTTTCGGTATCAACCCGGCGTTTTTGAATATCATCAACCAGATGAAAACCGGGGCAAAATTTATCCAGAATCTCACCACGAGCTGTATCAATGACTTTTCGTTCAATCCGGACCAAAAGACGCGGTAGAGAAACTGGAAGACAAACAAGAACGGCCTTACTAGGACCCGCAAAACGTTGGTGCCCTTGGCTGGAGCCGGAAAAAAAAGTGGCATGATGACGGTCTATGGTAAGACTGTGACAGGAGATAGCCAAGAGGTTGGGAAATTAGTGGAATCCCTCGCCGTGATGCCGAAATTCCTCGCAGTGAACAACTGCTTGATGTAAATACAAAGTAAAAAAAAACAGGGGGTCAGGTGCGGAGAAAACTGATGGTGAGTTCCCCGAACGGAAATCGGCGGATAAAAAAAAAATGTTGCGGCCGAGACAAAGACGGCTAAAACGGTGCCAAACTGTTGCCTGGCTATTCACCACATTCAACCCAGTGAAATTTTAGGAAAACGAAAAATTGCAACCAGCCTGTCTGTCTAAGCCTTCCTCCCCTCTCCATCGTTCATCAACGTAGCTAAGTCACACGATCACTTGGTTGCTCGGTGTGTGCACATTCTGCAAAAAAAAACGCGAGATAACGGCGAGAACCGTGTAACTGCAAGTAGCTATAACGCATGCTACGATTGACAGCTTTTTGGTTAATTTTCTCGAATCTGCCCAAGCCCCTATCGCTAGTGCGTCAGCCACTATATTGATGTAGGCTTGGTCCAGATGGCTGCTGTACATCGACTATCAGCTGACGTAAGCACGCATAATAATCGTGCCTCGCTGCTTGTTTGTTTACGGAGGTGTAGGGCTGTGCGCTAAGCCCGCGGATACGGAAGCGGACTACGGAAGACGGAGTGTTCTGCCTCCGTCTGGGAGTGCATATAGGCCCGCGATGCCGCTGCCCTCTTGCCTATTCGAGCCGGTGGTTGCAGCCGTATATAATGCTGGAGTACTTCTGTATCGCCAATGGCGGCAATTTTTTCGTGGCAAGACGTCACTGTGGAGGCCGGCAGCAAGCGGCTTTTGGATAATGTCAGTGGCTTCACTCCTGGAGGCACACATGGGGGCACTCTCACTGCACTCATGGGACCTTCTGGGTCGGGAAAAACCACCCTACTTCTGGTCCTTGCCAAAAGAACCAGCGGCCTTTCCTCGTTCAAGGTCACTGGGGATGTCATGTATAACGGCCAATGTGCCACTCCGTCGCTTTTGAGGCAGGTCTCTCGCTTTGTGGAGCAGGAAGACCACTTGATTGGTCTGCTAACCGTCAAAGAAACTGTTGATTTCGCAGCCAGAATGGCGGACCAGAAAACAGACCGCCTGACCCGAGCCGAGCTTGTAAACGACATCATAGAGTTGTTGGGTCTTACAAAACAAGCGAATACCAACGTGGGTACTCCTCTTCAAAAGGGGCTTTCCGGGGGCCAGAAACGTCGTTTGTCGGTTGCAAGTCAGGTAGTTACCAAGCCACGGCTCTTGTTTTTGGACGAGCCCACCTCCGGCTTGGACTCAAAGGCGTCGTATGAGGTGGTTCAGACGCTCAAGCAGCTAGCTGCGTCTGAAAATGTCACCGTGATTGCTTCCATCCACCAGCCGTCAGCACTGACTTATGAACTTTTTGATAATGTCATGTACTTGCTGGAGGGCCGAGTGGTTTATTCTGGTACTCGAGCTGGCGTAATTGATCATTTTGAACGTGCCGGGTACCCCGTTCCCTCACACCACAACCCAGCAGAGTACATTCTTGATTTGACAAACACAGATTTCTCCAGCGACGGCTTCGATAAGCGATTGATTGTGGACCATTTAGTGGACTTTTTTGCCACTCGTAGAACCGAAGACTTCGTCAAAGACGGCGCTGACTTTGAAAAGAGTGGTAGCTATGACTCTGTTAAGCAAACCCCATGCATCTCGCAGGCTAATCAAGTCAATAATCTTTTACGTCGGTCTTTCATCAAGGCCCGTCGAGACTACCTTGCCTACTATGTTCGGATTGTCATGTATCTTGGCTTGGCTGTAATGATGGGTACAGTTTGGTTACGACTCGGCTATTCACAAACGAGCATTCAGCCATTCATAAATGCCATTTTCTTCTCTGGAGCTTTCATGTCGTTCATGTCTGTGGCATACATCCCAGCTTACCTTGAGGACTACTTTGCCTACACGAAGGAACGTGCCAATGGATTATACGGACCAGTGCCGTTCGTGTTGTCCAACTTTATAATTGGATTACCATTTTTGTTCTTCATTTCGCTCATGTTTGCCATTGTCACATATTTCATGTGCAACTTTAGGCACTCGGGCTCGGGCTTCTTCATGTATGTGCTCTACCTCTTCCTTGATTTGGTGGCAGCGGAGTCGCTCACAATTTTGATTGCCACGATTTTTCCCATTTTTGTGGTGTCTTTAGCCCTCACTGCATTTGCGAACGGACTTTGGATGGCTGTGGGGGGCTTTTTGGTTTCCGCCAACGTGTTGAACAAGTTCTGGTACTACACCTTCTACTGGGTTGATTATCAACGCTACGTTTTTCAAGGAATGATGTTTAACCAGTTTAAAGACACAGTGTACACTTGCGGCGTGGGGTGTCATTGCATGTACTCTTCTCCTTTGGAGAAGATGTGCAAGATCGATGGTACTGCAGTTCTTAAAGCATTGGGGTACGGTAAAGAGCAGCACGGACTTTGGATAGGACTACTGATAGCGCTTATTTTCGTGTTGCGGCTTGCCACGTATATAGTTTTGCGTCTAAAAAGGTAATTCACGGGTTCTTTGTCTTTGGCTTAACGATCTAAGCCCTGACCTTTGGGGTATTTTTCGCAGCCACTCCCCCCACGATCGCACACGGTCGTGCGCAGGGTGTGAAAAAACGTTCGTTTTTCTCCGGGGGCGCAACCGCCGGGTGACGTACCCCAGATTCTATTTAGCAGGTTGGAAACCTGACAAATTTCACCCATGACGAAAAAACTCAGCCCATTGGAGAAACAGGCGCGTCGGCCAGCATCGCGCGCATGTTCGTTCTGTCACTCTAAACACCTACAGTGCTCCAATAACCGTCCATGCAAAAACTGCGTCAAGCGTAACATTGCTGATCAATGTCGTGATGTGGAAAGAAAGCGTGCAAATTACATGACTTTGGCAGCCAAGAATAAACAGGGATCGCCAAACACCGTGCTGTCGGAATCGTCGTCGTCGCCTTTTCTGCCACTTCACCAGAGCCAAATAAATCCACCATCACTGCGACCACTGGACCCTCCATCCGGTCGGGTGAATACGGACTTTTTTCTGCAGCTGGAAACAGCAGTACATCAGCCATGGCCGATGGATTTGGAACTGAAGGAAAGAACAAATGCCATTTTGAACACCACCGATGATGTCCTCAACAAAATATTGTACGATGAGCA
This sequence comes from Meyerozyma carpophila, assembly GCA_030573695.1. NCBI lineage: Eukaryota > Fungi > Ascomycota > Pichiomycetes > Serinales > Debaryomycetaceae > Meyerozyma > Meyerozyma carpophila. The sequence continues at coordinate 666,549 of JAJMDS010000008.1, read as the reverse complement.
GGTCTCTAAGGTATCGTCGGCGCAGGCCCTGGAGATGACTCCCTCCAATTCTTCAATTGATGGAGTTTTTAACTCTAACTACCTCAACCAGGAGTACTTGATGTTGGGAGACATTATTCTCAACTCCAAGCCAGCATCTCCCACACCCTCCTCCGCTTCTGAGTACCAAAATATACCGCCCAATGACATGATGGGGACTGTGGGCTACAACGAGGTGTATAGAGACACCAAAACCAAAAAGTTGAAAGAGTCTCGACCTTTCATTTCGCTTGGTTTCTCCAATCCCCCCGACTTGGACAATCGGAAGCTACCAGGTGAAATCAATATAGCCAACGAGATCATGGACCCTTCAAAGAGAGCACAGGTCTCCACCACAAATGACTATGTTTCTCCGCTAGTCACCCGACATATCTACCAACTGGTGCAAGACATTTACTCTAACAAGATCATCAACTTTGAATATCCTACATCATATCATGCGCTCACATTCTTCCTCAAAAAGCGGTTTCTGGGTACGTCGCTTCCACCGGAGCAAAAGCAGCAAAAACGAAACAGCCTCTTGATCATTCTCAAATTAATCGCTAGTTATAGGCCCACCTTCATATCGGCTCACAAATCACTACTCAAGCCGTACGACTTGATGTTCTTGGAGATGACATTCCAGCGCTCCTTGATCGACTATGAGAAACTTCTGCATCTCAATTCGCTGCCCACAATCATATGGAGACGTACAGGGGAGATCGTATCGATCTCAGACGAGATCCTCAGCTTGCTCGGGTACTCGTTGAATAGTATTCTCTCCAAGAGGACGTTCATTATGGAGTTGATGTACGACGATGAGTCGATCATAAACTACTTCAAGCTCTTCAAGTCAGTGGCAGTGGGAAATCTTCACCTGAGTATCATTACAAGGTGCAAATTAATGAAAAATCCAGATCGCGAAAGGTCTACCAGAGCATCTACGACGGGCACTGAACAACAACTCACAGAGGCTGATTATATAGAGTTCTGTGCGGTATGGACAGTCAAGAGAGACTTGTTTGACCTCCCCATGCTCATAATGGGTCAATTCTTGCCGGTATTGCCTGCCGGTGATGGAGTGAGGAGATATTGATTTGCATCAATTTGATCATTTTTGGTGACTTTTGACATGCGGCTCAATTACGATGGGGTGACAAGCTGGTGGGGTGACAACAGGATGGTCATCGAACCAGTTATGATCACGCTATTTGCCTGATCTGCATTAGGGACTGTATATATAAGACACAGAGTGCTTCCGTAACCCTCAGTCCACACCTATTTATTCAATCAGTATAATGTCAGCCTTGTCTATGCCTGCGAAGACCCTCCTATTGGGAGGGGCATGCTACGGTGCAGGAGTCGTCTATATGACAACCAAATATTACGACAACAGTCTGTTGAAGAAGATCTTTGTGCGCTCCGACAAGATCTACGAAAAAGTCAAGGTCGGACATCATGCCGGTGTCCCTCCGCCAACACAGTAGTCAGAAAATATAACGGCTCATATAATAAATTTCATTGACGTGCGAATATTAAAATCGTAGCCACAGTGGAAAATAACGCACCCAACGTGCATAATTGTGGTGCAGGCCCATAACAGCATATGCGCAGTCGAATTTCAAACTAAATGAAACGTCTGCCTCTAAATCACTGTTTTATAGTTTAAAAGTCGTCAGTGGTTACTTCTTTGCAATGTCAGGACTACTAGCAAGAAAAAAAACGGAAGAACCTTGGCATATAAATTTTTTTTGAATGCCGATATTGCGCCTTTACGCCCCAACGAAAATCTACCGTAACTTCAAGCGTCAAATCCTGCAGGCAATGTGCCATACATCCAAATGCGGTAAATTTGCTGCACGTACCTGCTGCTCATCTCAATACGTAATGCATATAGCCACACGAACAATCTCCCCGTCCGGTGCTCATTGGCGGCTGAAATTAATCCGTTCTCGGGGAAGTTGCGTTTAAGTTTAACCCTTGGGCGTTTATTTGTCGAAGATGGAGAAAGATGTTGCGGCACCTGCCGACTCTATAGCACCAAAATCGGAGACCGTTGAGGCTTCGCACGGCTACAGCACTTCAAACGATGGATCTGGAAGAAATACCAGCGTCTACTCATCGGGTTCTTCTGCGTATTCGTATGAAGTTGACACAAGGGGTCCTTTCCAAAGATTTGTAGACTCATTTAAGCCGATCAACCTTGAAGATGAAGGTATCGATACATCAAACTTGTCCCCAATGGAGCAGAGCATCGTCGCTACAGCGAGACATCCTTTGGCTAGGCGACTCAAGTCAAGACACTTGCAAATGATTGCCATAGGAGGATCTATTGGTACAGGGTTGTTTGTGGGTTCTGGCTATGCATTGGCCATGGGTGGACCTGCGTCTGTCTTGATTGGATACTTGTTGGTGGGTTTCTCCATGTACTGTGTCGTCTACGCTTTGGGTGAGTTGTCAGTTCAATTCCCAGTCTCTGGTTCGTTCAACGCTTTCTTTGCCAGATTCGTTGATCCCAGTTGGGGTTTTGTGCTTGGTATTTTGTATGCCTGTTCTTGGTTGGTCTCGTTTCCTTCCGAGTTGATTGCGTGTGCTCTTACAATCGGGTACTGGAACACTTCAATCAGCCCTGCTGTGTGGGTCGCTATTTTTTGGTTGGCCATCGTCTCCATCAACTTTTTTGGAGTTCGGGGTTACGGAGAAGCTGAATTTGTTATGTCCATGATCAAAGTGATCGCAGTTGTTGGCTTTATCATCTGTGGAATCGCCATCATTTGTGGTGCCGGTGATGAGGGATATATTGGGGGACGTTACTGGCACGATCCCGGAAGTTTCAATCATGGATTCAAGGGAGTCTGTTCCGTTTTTATCTCAGCTGCGTTTTCGTTTGGTGGATGTGAGTTGGTTGCATTGGCAGCGGCAGAAACAGTCAACCCAAGAAAATCTTTGCCAAAGGCAACCAAGCAGGTTTTCTGGAGAATTTTCATCTTCTACATCTTGACGGCCATTGTCACTGGAAGTTTGGTCAGCTACAAAGATGAGAACTTGTTGTCTGGAGACGGTGTGACTGCATCACCGTTCGTTATTGCCATTCAAAATGGTGGTATCAAGGTGTTGCCAAGTATCATGAACGCAGTGATTTTGATTGCTGTGGTCTCGGTTGGTAACTCTTCCGTCTACGGGTGTTCAAGAACGTTGGCTTCTTTGTCTGTCCAGGGTTTACTTCCTAGCGCCTTTGGCTACATTGACAGAAGCGGTCGTCCCTTGATTGCTATTCTCTTCACGAATGCATTTGGGTTGTTGGGCTTCTTGGTGGTGAACAACAACGAAGGAGATGTGTTCACCTGGTTCTTTTCCGTTTGTTCCTTGTCTTCTTTCTTTACCTGGGCTGCCATCTGTGTCACCCATATCAGATTTCGTCTTGCCTTACTGGCACAAGGCAGATCCTTGGACGAAGTGGCGTTTGTGTCGCCCATGGGAATTTATGGATCAATTGCCGGTGCAACTATTCTTTTTCTTATAGTCATCGGCGAAATTTGGATTTCGATTTGGCCTATTGGCGAGCATGCTGATGTTGTCACATTCTGGCAAAACTGCCTCTCTTTGCCATTGATGATTGTGATGTGGGTGTGTTACAAGACCTACACCAGATCCTGGAACCGGTTATATATCAAGTTGAGCGATATTGACCTTGACACTGGAAGGAGAGAAATTGACGTTGAAGTCTTGAAGCAGGAGATTGCTGATGAACGCGAACTATTGAGGAGCAAGCCATTGTGGTACAGAACTTATAGATTTTGGTGTTAGGTTACTCAGTTTTGTGATTCCCACCTAACCGATACTAATTGAAATTTATCTCTAATTAGTTGAACTAATAGATGAATTATTTGCAGTCTGATCTCACTGTCTTTTTTTCGCACTGTCGCTCTTTGAGTATACTCTGATGTCATAATGGATGGCACCAAAAGTATACAAAAACGGCCTTCCGCTCTTGTTTATACTCTTCTATCCTTCAATGTGCTATTGCGTCTTTACCTGACACTCTTTATGATCATTTCGGACTGTGATGAAACATTCAATTATTGGGAGCCTTTAAACCTACTCGTTCGTGGGTTTGGAAAAGAGACTTGGGAATACTCGCCGGTGTATGCTATAAGATCTTACGCATACTTGATTCCCTACTACATCGTCTCATTACCCATAACCTTGCTCGGGCAATTCGTCAATTTTCCTCCATACGTTTACTTCTACTGGATAAGATTAATCGCCTTGAACGGCTTCAATGTATTCGCAGAATGGAAATTGTTTGCTAGTGCTTCAACATCCTTAGGACCTCAGTGTGCCAATTGGTTCATATTCCTTTCATCAATTGCTCCAGGTATGTCACATGGTGCTGTCGCTTTACTTCCATCGTCACTTGCATTGGCATGTGTATCTTTAGCAACGTCCTACGTTTTGCTATACGTCACCACTCCTCGATTGCTGTCAGCGTTGTACGCAGTTGCATTCTTTCTGTATGGTGGGATATATGGCTGGCCGTTTGCTCTAGCTCTCGCTATTCCGTTTGGATTTTTCATCCTTGCAAGCAGTATCCAGAATCCTGAAAATATTTTGTCTTTTGCCATTCGAGCGTTGACTATAGTTGGTGCTATGACTGCCCTTATAGTCGCTATTGACTCGACCTTTTACAAAAAATTGTTACTTGTTCCATTGAACATAGTTACCTACAATGTTTTCAGCGGAGAGGGAGAGGGTCCTGAGATATTTGGAGTAGAGCCGTTCATTTACTACGTTCACAACCTTCTTCTAAACTTTAATGCTACCTTGTTGCTTGCCTGCGCTGGGTGCTTCTTGAGTTTTGGTCTCCGATCTAAGCAGCGCATTAAGGTACTTGTGACATGTACATTCCCACTTGCTATTTGGCTATCAGTATTTGCAAGCCAAGAGCACAAAGAGGAACGTTTTCTTTACCCCATTTATCCACTTATTGTCTTAAGTGCATCAGTGTTTCTTTCCTGGTTCCTTTCGACTTCTACTTCCGTGATCAAATCATTGACATCAAGTGACAAGTTGACCATACTATACAGGCGATTATTCGTCGTAGCATTTGCTGTGGTTATGGCACTCGTATCCATCTTGAGGATAATGAACTTGGTTGAGAACTATAGCGCCCCCCTAACTATATTTTCGCAAGTGGCCGAACTTCCTCCGCAAACAACCATAACCAACGTATGTGTTGGGCGGGAATGGTATCACTTTCCAGCGTCTTTCTTCCTTCCCGAAAATTACAGGTTACGGTTTGTTAAGAGTGGCTTCGACGGATTGTTACCAGGCGACTTTAAGGAGTCATCGTCGATCTTGGAGTCTACATCCAATATCCCTGACGATATGAATAATAAGAATACATTCTCAGCAGAAAAGGTGATTCCTTTTGAGCAATGTGACTATTATGTCGACAATACTGGGCCTATAGATGAAGAACTGGGTGAGCCGTCCATCTTCTTGAACGGAGCACATCCGGAAGCAGCTGGAGGCTGGGGCATAATAGGCTGTGAAAAGATAATAGATCCCGCAGGCAAAAGCTCGGGCATTGGTAGACTACTTTGGGTCCCAGCCGCCTTCAGAAAATGGGTGCCCTACAATGTTGACTACATGAATCTTTGTCTCGCAGAAAAGAGATCACAATAGTTCTAGTGTATTTCTCAGCATCAAGCTTATTGAAGTAGTTTTTCGAGGTATGGCCCTGATTATATAGAACATATCAGAGCTCATCATCAAAGTAATCATTAAGAGCTTTCTTAGCCTGATCAAAGTTGTCTCTGGCCTTTTGTAATGCATCCCCAATTAGCTTGATCCAAAAGTCATCGTCATCTTCACCCAAACTGCTGTCTTTCAACTTGAAGTCGTCAAAGTTGATTTTTTTACCGTAATTCTGAATACGCTCACATTCGTTAGAGATTCTTTCGAGTCCCAATGCTGCCGCTGAACCTTTTAAATAGTGTCCTAGTCCGGACAATTTATCCAAGTTTCGTTCCTTCAAGTTCGATTCGAGATCATGACACGTTTCAACGAACTGGTCGACAAATGTTTGGAACAAAGATTTTGAGAATCCTTCTTCATCCTCATCCATTGCAATAAGCTCGGAGAAGACTGGCCACTCAATCAATCCACTCTCCTGGAGCTTACTCTTCTTTTCTTCGGACATTTGGTGAGCTATTAGTGTGATTTACCAGCTGTGCTGATAACAATTGTGTTATTTAATAAAGTTTCGCTAATCGGTTTGAAAGTCAAGTTCGTGTCCACTCACAATTGAGGCTTCAAAACATTCAACGGTAATATGTTAGGGTCGTGTGTGCAATATTCCTTGTTATATTATTATCTACAACCCAATATATCAAGGTGATCTGTAGACTCCTTAGTTTGTTGAATGTAACCCTTGAAACACAAAGTTTAGCGCCGCTGCTCAATTGGTAATGACAGGGGACGGAGACAAAAAAACGTCACTGACATCACACTACGTCATTTGTTACACAAAGTCGTAAGCGCTCAAGTCTAGATCTATATTTAACCGTCTAATTATTTGAACCATAGAGTTCATATATGTCGCCAATCTTAGAAGCGTAGTACGTTGGGGCCTCGTTCAGGTCAAGTTGCTTCAACGACTCCTCAGTCTCAATTCCTGTCAACACCAATAACGTATCCAATCCTCCGTCGCGACCAAACTTCATATCGGTATTTAACCGGTCACCTACCATCAACCCCCGTCCAGGTTTTGCTTGTAAGTTGGGGTTAGCAGCCTTGATTGAGTTCATCATTGCTTGGTTAGGCTTACCGCACACTGCATCTGGCCGTCTTCCGCTTGCAAATGCAACCGATTCGATGATAGAGCCCGCACCAATCATGAACTTTCCCTTCATCGGAAACGTAGAATCAATGTTGGTTGCAATGAAGGGAAGTGACTTGTTGTCCTTCAACAAATATTGCAATGTAGCCGAAAGCTTCACATAGTTAACCAGCAAAGTCAAGCCTGCCACAACTGCTCCGACTTCTGGGTCCAAGTTATTGACCGCTTCACTATCGGCGGGAAGAACACCGGCTTCATCTAACTTGGGGTCACTTCCACCCACAGTTGTGTACCCTAAATCTTGCAATTCTTTCTCAATTCCTGTCTCTCCGAGAACCCACACCTTCTTGTCTTTTGGTAGCTTGAGAATTTTGTCAATGTAAACTGCCAGTGCATATGAGGATCCGAATATTTCATTCTCTTCAATTCCGAGAATTCCGAGCTTTTCAAATTTTCCTCTGTAGTCTTTACGGGCCTTGGTAGAATTGTTGGTGACAAAAATGACTCTCTTATCGAGTGATTTCAACAAGTGGAGCGTTTCTTTTACGAAAGGCAAGATATGGTCTCCGAGCCAAAGAACGCCATCACAGTCGAACAAGAAATAGTCGTAGCTGTCTAGGAGCTTCTTGACTTGCTCCTTGGTAGTTATCTTAGAGGACATATAGTAGAGAGTGACTCAAATTTCAAGCAAAGAGCGGACTGAGTACTACCGAGTACTGCATCTGACTTTAGTGGCCAGGTGGAACTACATCCAATAAGGCACGGGCAAGAGTCTAAAATGGCCTTATCTCATTAATTATACAGTTATTTTGGTACTAGAAGACTCGCACAATAGTTGATGTACCGGCCACTCGTTGAAAGTTTCTTCTAATTGCAGGAAACTTCTATGCAAAAGTTGACTTAAGGTTATGAAGACACCTTTCAGGCCTCTACCTCTCAGAGGGATGAACTCCGGCAACGTATCTAGGAAATCTAACCTTGGACTTGTCATTGTAAATTTCTTCTTCAAACTTAGCTCTGGTCTCTGGCGACATGGATTCCTTTACCAAATCTTGTCTTGCTTTTTCAGAAAAGAATCTTCTGGCAGTATTTCTATCCTCTTCAGCAAGTAACAAAGGCTCCAAGTAGAAACGCGCCCATTGTTTCTCTCTGGACAACTCTCTTTGCTCGTCCACACCTTTGTAGTATCTGTAAAAACCAAATGCCATGACTCCAGTTATACCCCAAAAGTATATGGAGGGACGAAACCCTCTCGAAGGAAGATTTCTTTTCCATTGCACAGGCTCATAGCCTCCGATAGGTGGTAAATCTTGCATTGCCAACAGGTATGGTAGAAGTTAGTTCCGCGAAATTACTTGTGCGATTTGGTGAAAATCTATTGGCGGTCGTTGATTGCCTGATTTGGAAGTATCCTACATATGGGTCAGCTTGTCGTTTGTATTGAATTAAATCAACTACTTGATATCGAAGACGGACTTCAATTTCTTGATCAAGAGCCAGTCATCTCTAGTAACTGAGTCGCGGAATGCAGGATCCTTAAGGGTGTCAATAGATCTACGGGAGATCAAGGAGTACAAGTTGTCGCTCTCGTCAACGTGACGACCCCAAGTTGGTTGGGCTGCTGATGGGTTTTCCAAACGCATGGCAACTCCGGCAGAAGTTTGTCCCTTCTTCACGATATCCAATGACTTGTGGTTCACTTCCAAAGAAACCACCTTTCCAAGAACCATAACATTGGGTTGCTTGGTAGCGGGGTCTTGACGAACGGCACAAATTGGAGTTCCGATTCTGACAGCACCTTCCAACACATCGACACCGATGATCATAGGGTTACGCTTGTTGATAATTTGGATGGTCTTCAAAACACAAGGGAAAATGGCGTATTCAAGGAAGTCACGGCGTCTTATTTCCATCAACTTCTCCTGGTAAGCGGTAAAAGCATCAAACAAATGATAAATGATATCGGCGTTGAAGATTTTGATGTTTTGCTCCTCAGCATACTGTTCTGCTTCCTTATCAACCTTAACGTCAAAACAAAGCATTACTGCGTATTCAGGAGCCTTTTCTAACATTGTTGTTGCTTTCATGACATCTCTCTTGAAAACTGGACCCAAGCCAATAGACATAACAGGAATCTTCATGTCTTTCAAGAAGTCAAGCAAAGCTTCCAATGATCCCAAAGTAGAGGCTTGAACAACCACTCCCTTTCCAGAAGTATCCACAGAGTCTAATAAGCCCGTCAAGTCATCCATGACTTCTTCCATAATTTCTTCCTCGTCATCCCCTTCGTTAACAACAATTAAACGAGATCCAGCCACAGCCTTTTCTAAGTCGTTTGCAGCAATCTTCACACCCAAAGCAGCTTTTACTTCCTTATGATGCACATACTCAGACTTGATTCTCAATTCTCTTGAGGGCGGAGGAGTTAAAAGTGCTCTGATATTCGTTGCAATAGGTCCATTCAAACCACATAATACCACTCGGTCTCCTTCCCTCAAAATACCATTCGAAAGAACCACATCAATGGTGTAGCCGAATCCCTCAACGACCTTGACTTCCAAAATTGTTGCTTCAACCTTGGACAAGTACATCAACTGCTTCGACATTCTCTTCTGGGTCAACTCGAGCAATAACCATAACAAGTCAGGAACACCTTCTCCGGTGACAGCCGAAGTAGGCACAATAGAGACGTATTTCGACAATGACTTGTTTTGGAAATACAACTCGGAGTTCAAACCCTGTTCCGCCAAAGCGACTTTAATCTGTTCAAGTCTGCTTTCGAACTCGGCCTTAACAGGCTTCTTTTGCTTGGCAAACGAGTCACGGAAAGAGTTGTTTGGCGTTGAGTCCCAGTCGTACAACCTATCTATCTTGTTCAAAGCAACAATGAAAGGAGCTTTCCTGTCCCTCAATAACCTGATAGATTCGAGCGTTTGTTGCTCCAATCCATGCATTATATCGATCACCAAGATGGCAATATTACACAAGGACGAACCACGAGATCTCAAGTTAGTAAAGGACTCGTGACCTGGAGTATCGATGATCAACAAACCTGGAACTTCAAATGTTTGTTTCTCGAACTGAGACATGACAGCGGTTTTTTGCTTGATCGCTTCAACAGGGAAATAAGTTGCACCAATCTGTTGAGTGATACCTCCAGCTTCACCTCCTTGAACATTAGTTTGACGGATCTTATCCAATAATTTGGTCTTACCTGTATCAACATGACCCAAGATACAGCAAATAGGGGATCTTAAATCCTTTTGAACAGGAGGGGTGACACCCTTCTTGTTTGAAAGAGCTTTCTGTTCCTCTTCTTGCTTCTTTCTCGCTTCCTCTGCCTTTGCCGCTGCCTCCTTCTTGGCTCGGATCTCTTCTTCTTTTCGCCTTTCGGCCTCTTCTCTTGCCTTTTTTTCCTCCTCTTCCTTGGCCTTCTGAGCATGGACTTCCGATTCGTCATCATTGTCTCCATTCTGGTCAGCATCATCCTCCAATGCCAACTCCCAGTCATCGGCAACTGGATCGTCCAAGGCCATAGATTCCCAATCAGCCACTAATTCTTCCTCAGCATCTTCATTATCTTCATTCTTCGATTTTGACTGGTCAATCTCAGGCTTGCTAGGTGCCACGAATTTGTTCTCAAGAAAATTCTTCTTGGAAGATTTCTTCTTGGTGTAGACCACCTTACTTGGACGAGCTGGCGCATCTTGCTGTAATCCGGGAATGGAAACATTACCCTGTAGTAATTGCTCCCTGCGGCGATCTTGTAATTTCTTTTCTTCCTTCTGTTTCTTGGTCAAAAGTTTACCTTCTGCCTTCAACTTCTCTTTCTTCAAACGCTCCTTCTCCTTCTTTGCGGCTCTCTCAGCCTCTTGTTTCGCTTTCTCTTCTTCAGCACGCTTTTGCTCCTCTACGAGGCGCATCTCTTCTTCCTCCTCGAGACGTCTTTGCTCCTCTTCCATTTGTTTTTTGAGTTCCAATTGGCGCTTAAGAGCAGCAAGACCACCAGGTACTTTCTTACCTGCCTTCTTTGGCGCTGGCTTTGGTTTCTCCTCCATCACTTCAGGTTCTGGGGTTGGTGTGTTCGAAGATGCAGCTGCCGCTTGTTGCTTGTTGGCTTCTTTAATTTGCTCCTTCTTATTAGCCTGCTGGGCCTTCTTCTTGGCTGCCTGCTCTTTCTTCAATTGCTTTTCGGCCTCTTTTTTCAACTTTTCTTTCTCCTTTTTGGTCAAAACCTTGGGTCCATCCTTTGCCTTGGCCTTCTCATCTTCCTTTTCCTCCTTTTTCTTCTTGGAACTACGTATAGATGATAAGAAATCATTCAGATCTTCGGCAGGCTCTGGTGTTGCTGTATCTTCATTGGTGGTCCCGAATTCTTCAGCTTGTGGCATATCCTGGGCCAACTCTTCGTCGTCCCAGATGTCGCCTCCGGCGTTTCCTTTCTTGCTTTTCTTTCCCATCTCAATTAATATCAAGTATTTTGAGGGACACTAATAGTTGGCGATGCTCAACCTTTTTTTTCCAGTCCTTGACTTCGCACGACACTAATTTTTTTCAAGCAGAAGTTTCAGAGGTTGCGCTACAACTATATTCAACATGACGACGGTGGAGAAAATCAAAGCTATCGAGGATGAAATGGCCCGTACGCAAAAGAATAAGGCCACTTCTTTTCACTTGGGTCAGTTAAAGGCAAAACTCGCGAAGTTGCGTCGTGAACTTCTCACAGATGGATCCTCCGGTGGAGGTGGAGGAGGAATGGGATTCGATGTGGCGAGAACAGGAGTAGCAACTATTGGTTTTGTAGGGTTTCCTTCAGTGGGTAAATCGACGTTGCTATCAAAGTTGACTGGTACACATTCTGAAGCAGCTGCATACGAATTTACGACTTTGACTACTGTCCCTGGTATCATCAAGTACAAGGGTGCGAAAATTCAAATGTTGGATTTGCCTGGTATTATTGAGGGAGCTAAGGATGGTAAGGGAAGAGGTAAACAAGTCATTGCCGTCGCTCGGTCAGTTAACTTGTTATTCTTAGTGTTGGATGTGAACAAACCCTTGCAGCATAAGAGAATCATCGAGCACGAACTAGAGGGAGTGGGGATCAGAATAAACAAGGAAAAGCCAAATATTGTCATAACCAAGAAGGAGAGGGGAGGTATAAATATCACAAACACAGTCCCTCTAACACACTTAGATAATGATGAAATCAGAGCGGTGATGTCTGAGTACAAAATCAACTCTGCCAATATCGCATTTCGGTGCGATGCCACCGTCGATGATTTGATCGACGCGATCGAAGAGAAGTCAAGAAGATACATTCCAGCCATCTATGTGCTTAATAAAATTGACTCGTTTTCAATTCAGGAATTGGACTTGCTTTATAAGATACCAAATGCCATTCCAATTTCGTCTGGAAACGGATGGAATCTTGACGACTTGCTTGAACTAATGTGGTCGAAATTGGAGTTGGTGAGAGTATACACAAAACCAAAAGGAAAACTTCCAGATTTTTCAGAACCAGTTGTGCTTCGAAGTGATAGGTGTACGGTAGAGGACTTCTGTAACTCCATTCACAAATCGTTAGTTTCTGATTTCCGAAACGCATTGGTTTACGGTACGTCCGTGAAGCACCAACCTCAAATTGTTGGTTTAAGTCATCTGTTGGAGGACGAAGATGTCATTACAATCCTTAAGAAATAGATCTGGAATGAACGTTTTGTCTATTAATAGTAAACCATTGACGATATGGTCGACCTTGAACTTTTTATGTGATCACGTGCGCGCTTAACGAGAATTTTTCAAACAGTGATACAAATTGAATACGTCGCTGGCAGTTACCCGTTGATGCTGAATTAATTCAGTCATCTTCAAGCTTCCATATCGTTTATTTATTCTATGACCGCAGTAACAACTAGCCGTTATTAATATCTAACCAAATCGTATAACCAGCAGTATGTCATCTATTCCAGCAGAGGCCCAAGCTAGTTTGGCCCAGTTGGTTACTTATTTGGCCTCTGCCGACAATGAATTGAGATCGAAGGCTGAGCAAACTCTTGATTCAGAATGGTCACTGGGTAAAGGAATTGAAATGCTTCTCTTATATTTGGCAGAAGCCGCCTGTACCTCAACTGACCAGACAATACAAGCATTTTGTGCCGTCTTATTTAGAAGGGTTGCAATCAAGTCACCAAAAGAATGGTCCAATGTGACTGATAGAACTATAGATGTGATAAGTGAGCCTGTTCGTCAGCAGATTCGTTCGACGTTATTGAATGGATTTCTCTCTGTGAAAAGCAAACAAATCCGCCACAAATTGGCTGATGCAATCTCTGAAGTTGCCAAAGAGGACTCGTCACCTGCTGGAACCTGGAATGATCTTCTTCCTTCTTTGATTGAAGCTGCAAGACACAGCGATGCCAGCTATCGTGAGTCCGCATTTCGCGTGTTCTCGAATGCTCCAGAACTTATCGGTAAAGAAAATCATGAGGCAATACTCCCCGTGTTTAATGCCGGTTTTGCAGACGAGGATGATGATGTCTGCGTTGCTGCTTGTACTGCCTTCGTCGCCTTCTTCCGCGAGCTTCCTCGCAAGACCTATGCATCGCATGCTCCGTTGTTACCAAATCTTATGAATTCATTACCTCGTTTTTTACAGAATGGTAAAGACTTTGCATTGTCGTCTATCTTGGCTTCCCTTATTGATCTCGTTGAATTGGCTCCAAAAATGTTCAAAGATATGTTCCCTACCATTATTGAGTTTTGCGCTGCCGTGGCTAGAAACAAAGATTTGGATTCAAGTGCAAGAATGGGAGCCCTTGAATTGCTTACTACATTCTCTGAAGTTTCGCCTGCCATGTGCAAGAAGACACCCACATTCACCAATACAATGGTCGAAATTACGTTGCTCATGTTGACAGAGGTCTGTCCTGACGATGATGATGCCGCGGAATGGAACAACAGCTCTGACCTCGACGATGGAGAGTTGGAGCCAGAGTATGACGCAGCTCGTCAAGCCTTAGATCGAGTTTCTTTGAAACTCAATGGTATGGCCATCGCAACTCCGCTATTCAATTATTTGCCCATGTTAATACTGTCCGACGATTGGAGACAGAGGCAGGCGGCACTCATGGCATTATCGTCCGCTGCCGAGGGGTGCTCAGATGTCCTTATTGCCGAAATTCCGAGGATCTTAGATCTTGTTTTGCCCACATTGCAAGACAATCACCCTCGTGTCCAATATGCCAGTTGTAATGCTTTGGGTCAAATGTCCACCGATTTTTCTGATGTGATTCAGCGAACAGAAGGTAATAGAATTTTACCTGGTTTAATATCCAAGCTCACTAATAAGTCTGTCCCTCGAGTCCAAGCACATGCAGCGGCTGCATTGGTAAATTTTTCAGAAGCTGCCACGAAAGATGTCTTGGAGCCTTATTTGGATGACCTCTTAACCAACTTGTTAGGTTTGTTGCAATCTCCAAAACGCTACGTGCAAGAACAAGTGCTCACTACCATTGCAATCATCGCAGATGCTGCAGAAACAAAGTTCATCAAGTACTACGATACTCTTATGCCCCTTTTAACTGACGTGCTCAAGACCGACATGGGAACCGAGAACAGAATGCTCAAGGGTAAATGCATTGAGTGTGCTACATTGATCGCGCTTGCAGTGGGCAAAGAAAAGTTTGCTCCTCATTGTCAAGAACTTATTCAACTCCTAGGCAGTCTTCAAGAATCTTCTCTTGAGGAAGATGACCCTGTAAAGTCATATTTGGAACAAGGATGGAGTAGAATATGTCGCTTGATGGGGCCTGATTTCCTACCCTATTTACCTGCCGTACTTCCACCATTGTTGACTGCGGCAAAGGTGGCACAAGATTTGGCTCTTTTGGAAGAAGAAGATGTTGAAGAGTTCAGGAACAATGATGAGTGGGATGTAATCAGTATTTCTGGCAAGAATATCGCAGTTCATATGGCATCCTTGGATAGCAAGGTAGTGGCTTTAGATTTGTTGCGGACCTATGCTGTTCAATTAAAGGGTGCCTTCAATCCGTGGGTTAAGGAGATTGTCACGGACATTTGCATACCTGCCCTCGACTTTTTCATGCATGATGGGGTACGTGGTGCCGCAGCCTTAACTCTTGCAGCTATGTTACGCTGTTCTGTTTATGCAACTGGTTCTGAGTCTAATGAAACCTTGCAATTATGGAGGTTGATTTCTGACAAGTTGATAGTAGTCTCCGAAAGTGATCCGGTATCAGAAATATTAGTGGCCTACTACTCCTCTCTTGTTGAGTGTATCAATGTGTTGGGCCCTAATTCCTTAGAAGAGTCTCAGCTTCAAGCTTTGGCAGAATCCATCAATTCCAACTTGGTTCGAATTTACGCCAGACTTAAAAGTTTCGAGAAGGATGAAAACGAATACACAGAAGATGTGGATGTTGAAGATGAGGAATATTCCGACGAAGAGCTTCTAGATGAGAGTCATTCGTTGATCACTGCAATTTTCAAAAACGCAAAATCTCATTTCCTAAAAGCTTTCCAAGAATTGACTCCCACAATTGCTACGTTTATCAAAGACGAGAATATCAATGTTAAAGTGTGCGGTTTGTGGATTGTGTCTGATTTGGTGGAGTATGGTGGAAGTGAGTCCGCTGCCTGGAAGGATATATTCATGAGCACAGTTGCAGAGTCATTGAACTCCGCCCATGCTAGTGTACGCCATGCAGCATTTTATGCAGTGGGTGTGGCTTCTCAAAATGGCAACGTTTACTCTGATTTCTGTATCGCTTGCCTCGAGCCTATTTTCAAGATGGCCTCTATTCCAGATGCTCGTGCAGACGAGAATGCGGTAGCTACTGAAAATGCTGTTGCTGCAATTGCAAAAATTTGTCACCACTTGGGTGCCTCAGTACCAAACTTGGATGTGCTTTTGCAACAATGGGTATGTCTCTTACCCGTAGTTCAGGATGACGAGGCGGCAGCATATGTTTACACCTTTTTGAGTGAGCTTGTGCGAAACCGACATCCCTCAGTTGTTCATCAGGTTCCTAAAGTGTTCGATTCCGTTGTCCAAGCTCTCGCTCAAGGATCAATCGCTGGTGAGACGGCGGAAAGAGTTTCTGTAGCTACTAGGGAACTCTTGGGATCTATTTCCCAGGCTGATGCCAATGCATTGCTACTGAAATATCCCTCCGATATGGGCATCATTAAAAAGTGGTTTTCATAGTTAATTTCATAGTGCTTTCAGTGATTTCTTATCCGACCTGCATGTAATTCCTCAACTATTATTGATTGTGAACTGTTTGTCTCTATTTTAAACGCAAGTTGATTCTACTGCTTAACTTTGATCCATAATGTCTGATGTCACTGGTGCTCAAGAAGCAGTGGATAACAACTCTAGGCGTTCGTCGAGAAGGCTGTCGTCTAGCACAATAGAATCTAGCGTAACAAGGCTTTTAGTATCAACTAAACACTTGCTAGAGAGTTTGACTCAATGGTCACGTAAAGAAGCTGATGACAAGTACGTGTCGGACGCATATGTCAAATTAGGTAATGATTTTCGTGCCGCTTCTCGAGCGTTCACCAATGCTGGTGTGGACTTCTCTGATATTGGCGACGTACCACAGGCATTGCGTATAATTTTAGAAGCAGCTCTCAGTGAATCACCAAGCCCAGAGAATCTTGATAGATTTTTGCCTAATATCAGAAACATCATAGTGACCTTATTACAGAACTTGAAGAGCAAGCAGATTAAAGCAAGGAGCATTGCAATCGAAAAGCCAAGATTGCAGGAAAAGTCCGAAGGTACGTCGAGAACATCCAAGCTGTTATCGGCGGAATCGATAACGCGTCACTTGAGCTCTAAGATTGAGACTCCTTCCACATCTCTGCAATCCGAGTCTAGCGACGCATTGAGTCAACTTCAAAGTGGAAACTTCTTACAGAGACGTGCATCAAAGAGATTTAGTGCTTATCAGTATGCCAAACTTACTAGTATGTCTCCAGCATCGATACCAACTGCCTTACCGGTGTTGGAAACGACTGAGTCAAGTACAGAGAAAGATGCCGTTGAGGAGAAACAATATGCAGATAAGCCTTCATCGCCGCAGAAGGTTAAGAATACCACGACCATTTTCCTACGATTGAAGGACAGCACACAAAAAGCTCAAATACACGGAAATGTGACCTTTGCTTCTTTACGGTTATTATTTGTCGAGAAGTTCGCATACTCCCCAGGTCTGGATTCTTTTCCCACCATTTATATTACAGACCCCAGCACGTCGGTTGCTTACGAATTAGAAGAACAGAGTCTCGGGAATATCGAGGAAGGAAGTATTCTAACTTTGAAATTACCTCTGGAGAGTGACCTGTCAAACCAGGAATTACTAAAGGCTATTGAGGCGTTGAGGCAAGTTCAAGAATTGCAGTACGCTGATCTTGCTGCACAAATAGCCGACTTAGCTGTACAGCCCAAAAAGGTCAACCAAACGACAAAAGAAGTCACATTTGATCCTACTCATGTATTGGGTCTCGATGAAATAACTTCGTTGAAGCAACAATTTAATTCTCTTCGACTGATGCATGCTCAATATAAACGTGAGGTTGAGGCAGACATTTCCTCTGTTGTTGCGAAAGTGAAAGAATTTCAGGAAGGTGGCCTTAATGTGTATAAGTCTTCTAATAGGGCGTACATGGAAGGTTGTCATTCTAAGCTTTCTGAAGAGTCAGACATATTGCTTACTAAAGTTGACGATTTGCAAGACCTTATGGAAGCCATGAGGAAGGATGTAGCACAGCGTGGAGTTCGAATAGGGGAGAAGCAACTAAAGAATACCAACAGGGAGATTCAAGCTGCAAGAAACTCCCTCAAAGAGATGAGTGAGTATATTACACGAGAGCGCGTTGTTTGGAAACGAATTTGGGAATCAGAGCTTGACAAGGTTTGTGAGGAGCAACAGTTCTTCAATCTACAGGGAGACTTGACAGTTGATCTAGAGCATGATTTGAAGAAGATTGAGAAAACATTCAATCTAATAGAACAATGTTCTCTTGAGCAAAGCAAGCAAAACTCACAGCGCCGCAACAAATTCTTTGTACCGCTAATGGAGCCGGGAAAAAGTTTAGACAAGATGAAAGACGCTATCTTGACCTCGGTTGTTGCGCTCAATCCTGATCACGATCGGCGCTTGGATGCTATCACACGAGCTGAAAAACTAAGGGATAGAGAGCGTGAACTAATGAGGAAAGATCAATTTCAGGAGGAATTGGAAGATTTTGTAGGGGACAAAAAGTTCAAAAATGCTGTGGGAATTGACGAGGTGGAGAGGCTACGTAGGGAGCGGGACTCTGAGAACTTGAAGAGCTCTCTTAGTGTTCCATTTACTTAACATGATCTGGAAAAAAGGGATGCAAACTTTTAGTCTCACATACCGCCAGCTTAGCTTCGACTATTGAAAGCTATACAGAGAATATATGAAAGTATTTCATCCTATTCATTCATTCATTCGTAAATATGGGGAGTATCTCCCTGCAGTTCATAAAGCATTACAAGAACAAACTGAGTTACACCGGAAGTCAAGATTGTCTTACATAGTGAGATTAGCACTCTGCGGAGAGTTTGATAGCACTTTGAACGCGATACAAACGGGATTGAAGAAGTGATGTCTCTCGAGCTGTTGAAACACAGTTTTCCGAAATCGAAAGCTGAAAGTTACGATTTCTTTCACTTCGCACTGTTGGGTCAAGAGCCGTTCTGATTCGTGAAGAAGATCCAAAAGTAAACGGCTTATCTGATCTAATACTTGATCTTCTCTTTCTCCCCTTGAAACCAAAATCAGGTGGTCCCTTTTCATTGTTTTTAATATCACCTCGACTATATTGATCAAATATTCAATCATTGTGCTGGCAGAATAAAGTGATCGATATGAGACACAGCTCCTAAGACGGAAGAGATAATGATTTTTGAGTATATGAAGGTTGCGCTTCAACGGCTTGCTATCAAATAGACCCCATTCACCGTATTTCGGAGAGTCTAAGATGATTTCTAGCAGCTGTGGAAGAAATTTAACGCCTAAGAAATGCATCACTTCATCATGGTACCGTCCCGAAACAGTCAATTTGGAGCTATTGAGGAAAGCTCCATAGGATCTGGCCTCGCTGCTGTTGGCGGATTTTAATGTACGAGAGCAAATAATCCGTTTAGAAGTCACTAGTAGAAAATCGTCCACCACTCTCAACAAAATGCTTGTAGAATCGTCCAAAATGAAACCGAAAATATCATGCATCATATCTGTATAGACAATGTGGCATAAAACTGCCAGTAGCGGGAAGCCTTGAAATACGCCTTGGGTACGCGTATAAGATTTTGGGACTTCATCCTTGATAATAACAGTCGCATTTCGTATATGTTCGTTCACAAATTCTAGAACTTGCTTTTTTGTTATTCTAGTTGTAGATCCATAGTGCTCTTCGTAGCTTATGTCCTCAGGCGTCAAACCTCCATCGTTATGAATTCGAGAAGGATTAATGGGTCTTGCATCGAGAGACTCTACGGAGTCGGACTCTATCACTCTGGAGACTCTCCGCTGGGAAGGACCTCTCTTTGAACTCAGGGGACAAACAGATTGTCTAACAAAATACTCCGCTGTGTCATCATCAGCTTGGAACAACCTTCGCACGCATTCCATAATCTTTCCTTGGTCTAAATTATCATAGCATTTCGTCATATCAAACTTCATCATGTAGTAACCGCCAGCAGTTTTATCATTACGCAGCTTGTACGTAATGAGCTCCCGAAGAACGTCTTCATTAGACATGCAGACGGGGTGGCTCTTTAGTCTATAACTAAGCGACTTGCGAAGTTTGTGGTACAATAAATCTCGAATCGGACCGATGATATTCTTCGCATAAAGATGGTATGTGTCTTCCGTTCTCAATTCGCTCCCTTCTGGTCCTCTTAAGGGAACGCATATAAACCGGAAGTCGCCAGGTTTTGGTAACACTCGCAATCTACCAGAGTTCAAACGCTTATCTTTCTGCACTGCACCGCCGTAGGTGGATACCATCAAGTACTTCAGCTTGTACTGGTGAAGCCAAGGATCGAGAAGGTGATTCAACGTTGAGTGGGGATAAAATGCAAGGTAGTCACAATCTGAAGTGGAATTGGGAGGTCTTTGTGTGACGTACCAAAACTGCGATACAATTTGACATATGACATTCAGTAAAAGCCAAAGTAGAACGTTGCATACGAGATTTTTTCTGGAATCGAAATCTTGTCGTGAAGTGATTCGTCTTGATCGACCGACCCATGTAAATGAATTTAGGCACATTCCTTCCTGGATGTAGTTTGCCGACATACTTCCTGATCTTGGAGAGGTTATAAACATCTCGATCTTCAGCTCAAATAGTACTCTGTTTGTTGTCAGGCCCCAAAATGATCTTGGGAGTATCAGAGTCAAGACTCCGATAACAATCATAGCAACTACCGAGGGATTGGTATCTGTTCCCGAGCTCATGCGCTCGATTTTGGAACGGGTTAAGGAATAATCCATCTTCCTGTCATTGATTAGCATTGTCTTCAATACCTTTTGTAGTTGTCGTAGCCTTTTTGAAGTCCTCCTTCGTTTAGACGCTACGGGTGCAATTTCATTCAAGAGGTCGCGAGAGCTTTTTGTAAAGATTCGACACATCTTTTCGGGCTCTCTTTGTAATTTGTACATCATCCTCCCTTTGGATACCTTGTCACTTGACTTTCTTGAAAAAGAAAAACTTGGTCCAAAAAGTTGAACCATAGAATCGGGTCCATGGATATAACCACAGCAATCAATAAGCAAATGAAAAAAGAGCTCTCGTTTCATAACGTTGTAGAGATATTGCCATCCAGGTAGCTTCATGTAATTGCTTCGAAAGCTCACATGAGGAGAGAAGAGATTTGCTGGATTAAGAGCATTGACGTGCCCATTTCTGTATTCTTTCGATAAAACATTGTCTCTCTTGGTCGATATGAGATATGAAATCGTAGAATTGAAGAACTCAATGTATTCCAAGGAGCCCTCCTTTAAGTTATTGGGAACGATTTCACCTGCTGCAAAATCGTTTGGACAAGCGACGTAAACGTTAGCTAATAAGAAGGCTACTTGCTTCGAATAATGAAGATCTAGCCTGGTGTGCTCTTTGATATTAGCAAGGCAAATCGGATCAAGCTTGCATAAGTAGTCCTGAAGCTTCACATACGGTTGTCTCATGTGAAAATTCTTATCGCGCACATTTATTGTAAAATCTCCAAAAAATACCAATATCAAAATTTGTATGAATGCGTTGAGACTAAAGGTTCAAAACATCGCATCAAGCATACAACTTCTGCTCCGCTTAATGAAGAACGCGAATCGACAGATGAAAATACACAATGATAAAGAATATAGTCATATCGACTTCGAAAAGGGAATCATTCATGGTAAACTACAACAAATAAGAAACCTGTTGAACTTGGACTTCGATTCCAAAAACCCGAGATTGACTTCTGTTTGGTGTTGTGAAATACCAGCTCACTTAAGTAAGCCATTGATTATGTTTATAAGGGAGTATATCACTCCTTTCGATACTAAATCACTTCCACATATAAAACGTTTCGACAAACTCGATAAAAATGAAACTCAGACATATTTGAGAGCAATTATTTGCAGTCAAGATTTCATAGACGAAAGCGGTCTGCTCAAGAGGTATATTGAGCAGAACATAGAACGCAATGATGAATTCAAAAATGTTAAGCTTTACACGAAAATGGTGCCTCTGCAACAGCCGGGCACAAAAGAAGTTGCGCAAGAGTGGTCTCAAAATTACTGGCCGATGTCATGGAAAGGTAACCCCTACCATCAGGAACTCAAAACTTGTAATATGGTCTTACGCAAAGAACAGGACGCTATGACCCAATTATTGACTGCAATGGAGAACGCCCCATCCGATTTACCGATTGTAACTATCTTTGCTCGTGAAAACCCGGGAAAGGACACACATGAAATCATCAAAATATTCTACGATAGTCGCGATAATTCCTTTCTAGAGCACAGTATCTTGAATGCTATTGCGGGAATTGCAGACCAAGAGAAAATTCGGCGTTCAAAGGACAACACTATTGCTGACACAGGATACTTATGTCAGAACCTTTTAGTTTATACTTCCCATGAACCATGCATTATGTGTTGCATGGCACTTGTCCATTCGAGAATTGCTAAAATTACATACATCAAGCCAATTCCAAGCACAGGTGGGTTGGAAAGCCATTACCAGTTAGGCGACCGCCCATCATTAAATTGGCGATTCAAAATCTGGAAGTGGATAGGAGATGAGGAGATGCAAAAGCTCGAAAGTATCGACACTGTTAATCGTACAACGAAGTTCCATGCATGATTTATTTATTCATAATTTTATCTTGGCATTCATGTGCAATAGATGTCAAATGACTGTCGAAAGAAGAGGAAGAGTCGTCGGACGCCATTGCCAAATATTGCAACGTCAGATCAAATAATTCAGTTTTGCATTTGATATCCCTTATAATCTCAGCTGAATGCATTTCCAACTCTGTGATTTTCGGTTCTACGCATTCAGCAAGTTCGACGAGCTTCTGTATCAAATCTGTGAAGGGAACAAAGTCTATTTTGGACACATGAAGTGACTCATCTATTATTCCACCGTCTTTCGGTACGTCAAAGCCCCTGTGAATGTAGTCCGATATATCATTAGTTTTGATTCTTCGCTGCGCGTCTAAAGCCTCATACAATGCCTCAATGAGTACCCCGCTTATTCCTGAAGGAAACAAACGCAGAAAGCTTTTTAAACTCAAAAAAGAGTTTAGATTTGACCTTGAGCACGCGTACTCTTTGACTATTTCAAGGCTCATAGTGTAATAGTACTAGGTTCTGTCAATATTACTGCGTGTTGGTCGTGTCTAACCCAAAACACAGTACCCGAAAATCAACCGATGTGGACGAGTCTGTACATCGATAATGTCTTCGTTAAGCTACAGCAGTAAGACATACCTCCCACAAGCACTTGCATCTGGCATATATTCTAGGATAAATAAGGACCCGGACAATGCCCTAGTGGTAAATACTGTTCCGCAAGGTCGGTCTGCCAAACGTAATGCGCAACAAATTAACTATGCTGAGTTTGACAATTTTAATGACGATTTTGATCAAGATGAACACCAAACAGCAACAGCCACCACCAACGCAGTTGCAAATAATCAAATGAGCTCTTCAAGTCTGAAGATTTTGCTTCGTACTGCGCGTCCAACTGGGCACATTCCAGAACTAGACGATGACCTTCGATTGCTGGAATTAACTCATAAGAGAGAGGACGTATTAATTCCCATCAAATTGAATATGGAATACAACAGCGGCTCTTCCAGATTAGTTGACTTTTTCATGTGGAATGTCAACGAGAGTTTGATATCTCCGCAAAGGTTCGCTGCTATTCTCTGTAATGATTTGGAGCTACCAGGCTCTCTTCAATCCGAAATCGCAGACTCAATATTGAGGCAAATCGAGGAGTACAATTTCCTTACCACTATACAACTACCAGAACACCAGGAATACTTCGTGATTGTGGATCTAGCGGTGAGTGTGGGCAAGAAGTTGTACGAGGACAGGTTTGAGTGGGATTTACAACAAACAGATGTGGCTCCCGAAGTCTTTGCGGAATCTGTGGTGGCGGATCTCGGTCTTGAATTAGAGTTCAAACCTGCTATTGCACACTCGTTGTATGAAGCAATCTACAGGTTAAAAAGAGAGATCCTGGAAGGTACATACAATCATGAATTACAAAAGTTTCAGCAAACAGGTGGCCTTCTATTTGAATGCGGAATCCGTATTACCACCGAGGTTAGCATACATAACGGCAACGATCAATGGCATCCGATGGTCGAGATTTTATCTCCTTGGGAAATCGAAAAACGTGAGATCGAAAGGGAAAGAAACATAAGGCGACTTAAGCGGGAAAATATGAGGAGAGAGGTGGATAGCCATTACGGCGCGAAAAGGAGGACTTTGAACGGAAGAAGACGCGTTGATGAACTAAGTAGTGCCTGGAATGTCTGACCTAAAAAACTTATACTGTATAATAAAAGAATCATCAGAGATAAAGCAATCGACCAGAAGTAGGACGAGTATTATTCAATCATAGTATAAAAGTATCCACATTGGAGATAAGACACACACCAGAAAAAGCCGTTTATACCTATAGTGGTTTTCAAGGTTTTCAAGGCGTAGTAAAGCGAGAACGTAGACGGTTGATATATACAGATAAGAGTCGGTTACAGGCTTGGCCCATCGCATTCTTGAAGATAGGACAATACAAAGAACGTTTGACGGCGACAGTCTAACCAAAGTTAGACAGACAGTGCCGTCAACTATGAAATGAACCACATGAGTGACAACAAATAGAGATGCTCGTATATTTTTGGGTAGGAATTCACAGAGTACAATATTTTGCAATCCTTCAGTTGAACTAACAATATAATTAACAGTAAGAACGTTAAAGGTCCACAACACTACTCAGCGTGTTTGACCCACAATGACTCTCAATGGGAGCTTCAAGTTTAATGCTCCTAAGCTTATTTGTAGCCTGCAATCAAATCAAACTCACCTCAAATTGAACAAAATATATGCGAATGAGAGACTGAAAATCAGATGATGAAAGTATCACCGGCAAGAATTGCTGAAGATATACGGACGACTCTATAAGCAAAGTGATTTCTCATTTTATAAAGAACTTGCACAAATGAAAAGCCCTAATCGAGATTTAGAAAGTTCGAACCATTTCATTCCCAACTTCGAGAAGTTAAACTAATAATCTTCTTTTATGTTATAAGCTTGCACAAATGAAACAAACCAATATGTGAAGAGGAGAAGCGATATATTTGACAAAGGTTACGAAATACGATACCAGGCACGGACATTCTAAACGAGATAAACCTATAGTTTTACACAAGTTGCACACTATTAACCAGGCCTACCTTAGCTTTTTCGACGCGCTTCAGCAATTCTTAAGTGCCAAAGAGAGTTACGATAGATATAACATGGCGAAAATGCAGATGGATGGCTTCTGTAAAGAATCCGTTTTAAACCATCTTCTGGAAGATGGACTTTGCAGCATATAAAACGAAATGAAACCTTAGATGAAGTTACTTGATAAAATTGCCGCATATGTAAGAGTTCAACAATAGGGAACAGCAACAAAAAGAATTCTAAGTATATCACTTTGAGATTTCCTGGCACGCTGCTATAAAGTATTGAAAACCAGATATTATTTAACAATTAAGAGTTGTACCAAGCTCAAGTGCAGATTCTGTCAAGGACGATAGTATTTATCTGTCACGGTCAACGTATCAAATTTTTCTATTTATTATTCCATCGCCAGAGAGCACATATAAACATAATTTTAATCTCCATTAAGGTTCTATTTCCAAAGAACCGCGAAGAGATATCGTAATGAAATCATTATCGGCGGTTGTCATTGAGGACGTATCATTGAGTGCCTGAGAAACTTAACGATTACATATTAGTAATAATCAGGAGGGATGTGTAGTATTATACTTATATAATCGAACAGCATAACATAACTATAGCTGACGACATAAAAAGTGAAATATACACAGAGGTCCTAAATGCTCAACCATCGTCATCGAATTGAGGATGGAAGTATTTGCGCTGCAAAACTAGATTGCGGATGAGGAGCGAAGATTATGACGAGTTCTTTAAAATCTTGAATGCATATGAGGTGTGAAGCGTTGGTGTTTGACTCAATCTCCAGAATGTACGTTGGCCATCAAACTAGATAAGACATGTATTTATGATATGTCTGAATTATTGTTGCATGCTTTCTTCCAAACTTGGACATCTGTATCTACCACAGTTCGAGCCCCCGGGACGTACACCCGGCTCGAAAGCTCTTGCTTATTTCTCGTTACCTGCCAGATTAAGGAATTATTATTTGAAACTCATGGGGTGCGTATAATCAAAGGTGGATGCGCTGTGGATTCATGTCTTCGAGCGCCATTCTTGTTCCAAACTTCAATTGTTTAGTCTTTAGTCCTATTATCTTATACAAGAATACTTCGTTGAAAGGAAACCACGCATATATTCAGACTAGCTACATACTTGGAAAAGCTGTGAATGTGTATCCTGGATACACAAACAACCATTGGAAGTAATCTTGTCTTTCTGCTGTATTGACCACATTCAGCACATTAAGAAGGTCGATGCCAAAGTAACCTGACTTTAACCATTTGTTACAATGGTGCTTGCTAGTTAAGTGAAAATTTGCCTATTGATTTACCTTTCCACCCAATGTAAATTAGTTGTCCGAACTTTGGGCAGCTAGCTTCTATTTTTCTATATCGGTTGTTACCTATCTGTAATTCTGCAGTTTTTCAAATTTAGTCTCATTGAATTAAGAAGTCCGATCTTCGGATGAATTTGACATTGTCCCTGTTATTGTCTGTTCATGAAGCTTTTTTCTATGGCGCCCACAATATGGCTGATTGGTACTGAATATACATTAGAAGTTTCCTGACTTTATTCAAATCTACATGTCGCTTCCTTGCGGGACCTGAAGAATTATTTTTCTTTACTCAGCAGTATTATGATGTGTTCATTAAGAATATACAGATATCTCTTAACCTGTGTTTACAACTTTTGCATGGCAGCAATATCGGTAGATTGAACGTGGTCCTCATCCTCTTCGATGTAGGCTTGCAAGTCTTCCAAAGAAACACTGTCTTCCACAACCAAGTTGATTTGCAACTTCTTGATTCCAAAACCAACTGGAATCCATTGGTGAGCACCCCAAGTTAATCCTTCGGTCTCGTACTTCTTAACGTTGGCCAACATTTCTTCCAAGTCAGTTTCATCGTCCCATGGCTTAACATCCAAAGTAACAATGGACTTAGCAGTAGGCTTTGGACCCTTAGCAGCCTTCTTAGCAGCGTATTCTTCCAATCTCTTCTGCTTCAACTTTTCGGCCTCTTCATCGACTTCATCGTCATCGGAGCCGAACAAGTCAAGGTCGTCGTCATCGGCAGCATCAGTGGAGGCAGCGGCACTGGCAGCAGGAGCCTTTCCAGCAGGCAAGTCCTCGAACTCTTCGGTGAACGAGGCGATGTGGTTCAACCATCTAGTCAATTGAGGATAAGTTTTTTGAAATGCCTTGTAGACAGTGACATCAGCCTGAGTGGCAGACGAGCTGAGTTAGTAAATCATAATTTGTTATACGGTCACGAAAGCCACATATATAATATTCAGAAACGATTTTAAATCCTCTTTGTCACTCACGCGGTGGGTCTTGAATCCACCTCATAAACACGGACCAAAGATTGCGATCATCACCATATCAACTCATCGTGTTAAGGGTCGTTGGCTTGGGCCACGTGGTTCAAAACGAATATTACTTACCCATCAATGTAGGACTTGTCAGCCAAGAACTCGTTCAACGACTTAACAGTTTCGACTTTGCTGAAATCAGAGAAAGACATATCTAAATTGAAATTTGATTAGTCTATTAAAATTGAAAATTTTTCTAGGTGAGAAAGAGAGCCTTCACGCTGCATACTCAAATATATGCGGGCTGAGATATACGGGTGGAAATACTCGTGCGGGTAAGTTGTATGATCTAAATCGGTATTAAGTTATGGTTTTATAAACTTCCAATAGTCACTTTCAAATGTAGCATAGCATCGAAATTCATTGCTTAAGCCATTCTTGTGCTCCGGAAAAAAATCTGTGATCTCAGTATCGGGATAATTAGTTTTGACTGCAGGACCCATTCGTTCACCCGTCGAAGTTATTAATCGGTACTGAAGAGCCCCTGAAGCTGTCTTTTGTGATAAATCTTTTACGAGCATGTTTCTCGCTGCAAGTGCCGATTTCTTTTGACATTCCTCTTCGAGAAAGGGTGGATCAATTAAGACCCGGTGACACTTATGCAAAACTTGGGGTGGTAAATTGTGGGGCTCATTGTAGTCATAATAAACGAAATTCTTCCCAGCAAGAACTTCAAACCGACGGTCGAACTCAAGACAGTAGATATGCTCCGTAGGTACTTCACACTTGGGAAGTTTTTTAATAGCAGCGTACACTGAAGGAGCAGAAGCTATTGCAATGACTGTATTTTCATCCGCATCTTGTAAGATAGCTTTCCCTAATGTCACTGCTGTTAAATCATTGTACCAAAACTGAGAGAGCTGCCAGTCCTCTTTAAAATCATGAATGGTCATCTTCCGCTCCTGATCCTCATCTTCGGCCTTCTTTTTTAACTCGTTGAATTTTTTCACATTGTCTTCCTCTTCCTTCTTGAACTCCTGCAAGGCTGCTAATGTCAGTGCGGACAAGGTCAACGGTTCATCGTCAGAATCCATTTTTTGTGTGTGACGTACTATATTCTCATCTAGATTACTCGTAGTCCACCATGTCGCAAAAATGTCGCTCTCATTTAGTTCCTGTGTTTATCTATACACTTACCGAAATGCTGTTTACATGTCCTCCTAGTGAATTGGTGGCGTTTGTATCAGAAACCCTTGCTTTCTCTGGAAGACAAGGTATACTGCTTTCGCAGCTTTGGGTGGCTCTTTCTAAGAAACTTGGCTGCCCAGAATTAGATGTTTTCCAGAAAAGTATCATATGGAGGTGGATGATTCACTCGGGCCAAAAATCTGGTGCTGTAAACTTTTTTATCATGAAGGGACGTGAAATGGTATCCAGTATTGACTCTTATGAAACTTTGATCGCTAACGGTATTCACGAGTCGGCATACATTGTGCTACCAACTGAAGAAGCTCAATGGCAACATTTAACTCACCAGCGCTACTCAAAAAGGCTTAAATTACAGCTAGGGGAATATCCTTTCCAGCTTCTCTGCGAGATTGCTAGTCATGGCAAAAAAGGAATATTTGCTTCCGAATTATCGAAGATTACAGGGCAGGACCCTCGATCGATGACCCCCAGGCTAAGAAAACTAGAGGAGTCTGGCTACATTGTTAAAAGAAGTGTCTACAACGAAGCTGCTAGTCAGCACACTAGTTTGTGCATTCACATTAACTTTGCGGACACGGAAGTAGAATCCGCTGCTACAGACTTCGATGATGACTTCGAGTCATCCAGAAATGTCTACAAACTAAAGCAATATATAATGCTGTCCCTAAAGAGTGCACCTAACAATCTTCGTGGATTTAAAGACTTGAAAATTGAATTGAATCTTCACAAGGACAGGTCTTCAGGCAAGTTTTTCAGAGGCATCGTGGAAGCATTGCACAAGAGGGGTTATGCGGAGCGCGTTTTGGTGAAGAACCCCGACCAGAACACACCAATATATTGCATTCGTTACATCAAGGACCTTCCAAAAGATAATGATGAGATCTCAGATTTCGTCGATTTATCTCGAAGTATGAAGGAAGAGACTCAAGAAGATGTGGAAGATGATTTCGACCTCTTACCGTCACTCAATCAATATTTTCCTTTGGCAAATCAGCTCATACTGATTATTATCACATCTGGTGAGGATGGCTCTACCTCTATGAACCTAGTACGAAGATTAACAGGGACATCTGACTTCCGACCGATAGTAAAGATTTTGGATGTCTTCTCTACCTTTGTTATCTCAAACAATGACAAGAAGTTGCTAAAGTCAACACCGGATCCATTTCCGAGTTTGTCCATATCTCGAGCATACGACTTTGCGGGAAAGTTCAAGTTTTACAGGTACTTTATTGACTCTGTAACACTGAAGAGCATTGGTGAACCCGCCCATGTAACCCCCCACACAAGGAATCTCAAGCATATCAACAAATCTAACTTTAGAGCCATTGGCCGAGTACCTCCGGGACCATTACTGTCAATCAGGAAGCGAAAGATTCCGGAAGCTAGAAATACCAGTAAACGAGCGAAAGTCAACCGACAACAAAATATCATAAATCAAGGCGCTTTAGAAGTTACGGTTCGTGAGAGCAGCACACCAAAATCTACAGATCCTGTTCAGAGAAAGCCAGAGCCCTTATCTACTCACGTCACTGGAGGAAGCTCATTGAAAGCTTCCAGGAGGAGGACGGAACTTATTAACATTATAAAAGATCTCGGAGGAGTCGCTTACACGACAGCAAATTTGTGCCGTCTACTCGACTCGAGATTGGGCAACACTACGGTAACAGATAAGAAGACACTAGCTAGAGATGTCTCTACATTGATTGCCGACGGGAGTATTTACGTCGAGAACATTGAGTTCTCTAGGTCTGGCCAGATCATTTCAAGGAAATTACTTATATTGAAACTGCCGGACTTTAAACCATCGGAAGATCAAATAGAAAAAATGAAGCAAAAGTGCATTGAAGATGTCGGAAACCGAACCTCGTCACAGACAAATAGACGAATCATTGATGGTGAGGTAATAATGAAGAATAAGAAGGAAGGAAGCCGTCTCACTTCGCTCTCAAGTGAAGCAAGGGTGGTTAAACTTGAAGCTGAAGCCACCACTCGCGTTGATGAACTGAGTAATGGTGTGTCGAAGGTAAAAAAGGAGAAGAAGAACGCTTCCGGAAAATCGAAAGATACACCAAGGCATTCTACACGCAAAGCTGGTCCCATTAAATTTGACAGTGACGATGAAAACATACTATTTAGGGCTGTCGTCATATCGAAAACGTTTCATCGATCAATCGATTTCAGCAAGATAGCTCTACTTTGGGGTAATCCGGAGGAGAAAAGTATTCGTCAGCGTTGGTCCACACATAGAAAAGCTATCGGTGGACAATCCACGGTTGCGAGAGGTATCAAAACTTTTGAGGGTATTGTTATGAGTGGTATCGAAAACGGAATCATAGGAAGCGAGGAGCTAAGTTCAATTAACTTAAAGTTCTTCCTTGATTTATGGAATGATTATGACGTTACCACGACCGCAATAGCGGAGAAAGAACCTTTATATCACCTGCTTACGGAAAACCTTAGTTTTTATAAATTTGTCGACTCTTCGGGTCTGCAATGTGATATTTATGAGCAAATTGAAGATTGCTCCATGAGGCAGAAAGAGGCAATACTAGCAAAGAGACCATTTTATCAAAAGATGATAGTCTCCCAGAGATCTGAGAATAATAGAGCAAAGACAGTGATCCGGGCAATAATTTCAACTGATGGCAACAAGTTTGACCCTAAGATGGTCGCAAAGCTACTTGAAGAGTTTGATGAATCAGATATTGAGAATGCGACTGCTGAGATGGTGAGGGACAAGGAGATAGTTTTCCAAGAAAACGCCAATTTCAAGTTTCAATTCTCAGAGAAGTTTCAAATGGCTTTATATCCCAAGTCTTTTGGGGTTGCCTTTTTGGACGATGCTGGGGAGTTTGCTAACAGCTTGTGTGAGTTGAGCGGCTCGTCCAAAGGATTGGTGCTCTCACAAGCAATTAACGGAAGTAATATGGCAGTTCTTTTGACTTTACTATCTCACAAAAAGTTGAGCCTATGGAGAGTTGATCGGCCATACAAGTTGAATGGATACGAGTCACGATTGATTGACAAGAACAAGCTTTCCTGTGACCTAATTGTCAAAGTACATGATTCAGACGTGCTCAAGGTAAAACCCAGCACTAAGGTCCCGGCAGGCAAAGCAGGTTCCCATCTTTGGCTCGGTATTGATGGAAGCATTAACGTGAATATGTGGAAAAGCTTGATTGCGAGCCTATTATCGTGTCTTGTATTTCGTCCGGGACTTGACGAAACGGCACTATTCAAAAAACTCAAGCCCGCACTTGAGCTTGAAGATACCAGGAGTGTGGTGAACTGGCTAATCGCAAATGATTGTCTTAGACGACTGGACCACGGATCATTGTACGTTATGAAAAGGTGGATAATGATCTTCGGATATTGAATGATTTTTATATAAATGTCATATTATGTTAAAATCCTAGTGATTCTGACATGGTCGCTTATGAGATGCCCGAAGCATAGTATAATCCAAAATCAGAGATAGTCAGTTCCTGCATATTGCATATGTATAGGTTCTGCATATTCTAACATATATTTTCAAGTCGCGATGCTCATCGCTCGTTTCAATGGGCCTCGCTGGTACCAAAGTGAAACAAAGATTTGGACTTGATCCACGTAATACGTCATGGTCTAATGATAAAAGCAGATTTGGCCACCGATACTTAGAGAGTATGGGGTGGGCCCCTGGGAAGGGTTTGGGGCTTGTCGATCATGCCACTACCACACACGTAAAGGTTTCTGTAAAGGATGATACAGTCGGATTAGGGGCTAAACTTGCTAAAAGAAGTGGAACTGATGATCTTGATACAGATAGTTCCGGCCTAGATGATTTCCAGCGAATATTGGGTAGGCTCAATGGTAGGAGTCGTGAAGTTGATGAAGCCCTTGAAGAGAAAAGAAAGGAGAATATAATAAATGGTAAATGGGGGATGCATTTCATTAAGGGTGAGGTTCTTTGCAGTACGTGGGATCGGAAGTCAAAGATGGTCAAGATGAAGACCACTTCAAGGGACGAATCTGGCTTCGACATCAACTCTAGTAAGAGAAGACGTAGCTGTTCTGAACCATCCAGGGATCTGACACTGCATAGTAAGAGAACGAAGAGTGATGAGCCAAAGAATTTAAGGACGGGTCAAGGTGAACAAGAGAAGAAGGAGAAAAAGGAAAAGAAGGAAAAGAAGGAAAAGAAGGAAAAGAAGGAAAAGAAGGAAAAGAAGGGAAAGAAGGGAAAGAAGGAAAAGAAGGAAAAAAAGGAAAAAAAGGAAAAAAAGGAAAAAAAGGAAAAAAAGGAAAAGAAGGAAAAGAAGAAGAGAGATAATGGAGATAGAGCTTTGTCGGTTGAATCTCCAAGACAGCATGACAAGGTTTCAAACATAGGAAGACTATCTGCGAGATCCAAGTACATCAAGCAGAAACGGGCATCCGTGATGGACGCCAAGGCATTAAACGAAATCTTCATGATATCAAAATAATTCATGTTTATTTAATATAACGTACTGTTTATTCGAGAACAACAAACGACAACCCACCTAAAATACATGTTACTATTCCAGCAACGGCAAATAACTCAGTGTTCGAGACCATCTTAATAGTAGCGCTCCCCGACAGCTTTTTACTTGATGACGCGCTGGATCCCGAATCTGTTGAAGATCCTGAGCTTGAATCTGAATCACCACTTGAGCCAGACGAACTGGAACCAGATCCACTAGAACTTGAGCCACCTTTTGAAGCTTGCGAGAGCTTCGATGAACATGTTTTGGCGGTTGATGCATCCTTATTCAACGACGCAGACCCTTTGAAGTCACATGCTGACGAATCCTTGCCTTGATCTTCATAGTAGGCATTCAAAACGTAAGACAACTTGTCTTTGCTAGAACAGAAGGAGAAACCTCCGTATTTGCCTTTCGCGCCATCAGCATTGATGGAATCACAACTGATCTTGTCACATACAACACCAAAGAGATCGCCATATTCGTCCTCGTCAACATCATCTGCCACAGTACAAGCAAGGGATTTGGACATGCAGTCACAAGTATCCTTATCAGGGGTTGGAGGCAACTTGGTGGAAGCCTTCCAAGTGCTAGCGGAGGCTGGACATGAGCCAGTCTTGGAGGCTACCAGCTTTTCTTCTGAAGACTTGGCGTATGAAGGAGAAATCTTGTTCATTTCCAGCGAGTAGTATTTGTAATCGTCCAAGGTCTTCACATTGTCACCGCTGACGGAAACCAATCCATATTCGTTTGCTTCTTCAAAATACATGTAGACAATACCACCACTCCAAACGTCAGTCATCTTATCAGAGAAAATAGCCCCCACTTCAGTGAACTTTCTTGGTCTGTCGGTGTTACATCCGTACTCAGACATGAAGATTGGAATAGTCAAGTTCAGGTATAACTCTGTACGAGCTTGGT
This sequence comes from Meyerozyma carpophila, assembly GCA_030573695.1. NCBI lineage: Eukaryota > Fungi > Ascomycota > Pichiomycetes > Serinales > Debaryomycetaceae > Meyerozyma > Meyerozyma carpophila. Next base: position 632,755 of record JAJMDS010000008.1, on the reverse strand, counting down.
ATCCAGAAGTCTTGAAGTTCGAGTTTCCACACCATTCGTACATGTTCACACCAATAAAATCAGCTCTGTCTTCATCAGAGCCGCATGCGAAGTAATCAACTACGGCATTTCTGGTGTCGTCACTGTCGTCCGTAGAGTAACCCACGGGAAACTTGAGCTTCTTACCTTTGATATACTTCTTGGAGTCTCTAATGGCGGCCTTCACAAACGCCGCAGCATCAGTGTTAGACTTGTTGTTGGTGACTTCGTTACCGGCAAAGAACCCCAAAACGTTATCATACTTTGAGAACATATCGATCACACTAGTATACCTATCGTAGAGGTCCAAGCTCCACTCTGGTGAGTCTCTGTTGATGGATGTTTTTGGCTCTGATAAATCGGCAATAACATAAATACCAGCGTCGGCAAAAGTCAGCATACATTTGTCGTGGTCTTTCTTGGGATCTACCGCATAGACTCTAATGACGTTTGTATTAGCCTCTCTCAAGTACTTGACGTCTCTTTCGCAGGCGTCGGCATCAGAAAGGGGATCGGAGTAGCTTTTGCTTTGGTTGTCTTCATTATTCTGTTGGTAAGCAACACCTCTGATCAAAAATTGAGAACCATTATTTGAGTAGAAGAATTTGTTGCCGACAACTTCAATCAGAGGAAGATCAGCTGCAAGAGACTTGGTGACGAATAAGCATAGAACGAGTGCAAAGATGTGATTCAACCACATACTATTTTTCAGTTATAAAGAAGGTATTCTTGCAAGTAAAAAACGTTGACGGCAAAGAGGATATTTATATTCGCGTGGAAAGTAGAAGGGCGAAAGATGCACGAGGCCGACCAACAGGCGATCGGCACGCCAAAAACGGGAAATAACAATAATCAGAGCATGAGAATTTTGAGCCCAAAGTATGAGTTCAACCAATTTCACTGTAATGTTATGAACACTGCACAAAGAGCCCAGAGCTTGCAACGACTCGCGACGCGAAATCTCCTTGCTATATGCAAGCTATAGCGCGAATGCAGGTACAAGTGGAGGCGCAGTCGTTAAGGTGGGCTTGACGTTATTTTGACAGTGGCTTGGCAATCTTCACAAATAGGTCGTAACGTGTATATTTAGAAGCCTGATCACTCCCGCGTGCGGTTGTCTTTATAGAGCCCTTGTTCCCCCATAATAGAAACTATAAGTGTATTACATAATCGACACAGCCATTGGCAACAAGTATACCACGATTTTTCAGCGAATCTCGAACATTTCTCGTGGTGTGTATATGGCCGAACCTACAGATCCAGAAGGCAGTGGCTTGCTCGTCTAATTTTAGCAGCGTGGTTTGACGAGTCGTTCACTTGAGCCTATTCATTGACACTTTCGGTTTCCATACTCTTTCCAGGACTGAAAGATAACATGGGAGAATCCGTGCCATTTCATGTTCTCAGAATTGGTCCTCTCTTAGACCATATTCGTCCCCATATCTAGAACTGTAGTCGTGTAACTAAAAGCTTGGTAAAAAACGAACGAGCGTCGCTAGCATACACAGAGGCGTTTGTGCACAAGATGTGACAGTGAGCGGATTGTAAACCAAGCTTACAATGATCGCGCTAGCTAGAAACAGAATCCCATTGGTGTTTATGGTATTACTAAGTCTCGTGTCGGCCAACAGTGAGTATGGGTCCTATAGAAATCCAAATCCCTTGCCGCAAGATGTTTGCGAGTCGAAGGATCTTATCAAACTAAACTCATGCTCGAATGAAATGTTGGGCCGACTTCAACAATGCAAAGCAAACGACAGGGCCTGTGAATGTTGTGCCTTGCAAAGCTTGAAACCTTCCTGCTTCGAACTTTGTCCCGGCAGTCCTGCTAGCAACCTTCTTACAGTCATCATTGACGATTGTGCTGAATTGGGCGAGGTCAACGCCTGTGATTTGCCTTTCATGAGGAGTGAGGCCAGCTACTTGACTTCAGAGGAACCTAGTGATGACATATACTTTTCAAAGTATACTCAAGAACTAATGGTTGCAAATGAGAAAGATACGACCGAGAACAAGAGTAGCGGGCCTATCAATGATGCTGGCAATACCACGGATCACACGGTTGTGGAAGAGGGCTCACTCCGACTTAACGTGTCGAATCTGACTAGTCCTACCAGTGAGTTTTATTTTTCGATTTTTCATTTTTTCAGAATTTTACTAATTCGCAGTTTTGACCAGCGACGGTGCGTACAATACCTGTCGTCATATTGTTCCCATCATTTGCATCAGCTATATCTTGTTGTTTTAATCAAATGTTTTATTAGCTTCTACTCTCGTCCATCCAATCCAAAGTGTAGCGAATTCCTTCGTCAATACTGACCTCAGGCTTATAACCAAGGATTTCCTTTGCTTTCAGAATATTATGATACCTGTGAGCGCACGCCACTTTCACCCTAAATGGCGTCAATCCGGCTTCCTTCTTCAATATGCTTGCAACAAATTCAGAAATATAGCCAATGCCCAATGCAACGGTACGCGGCAATACAATGTTGTAGTTATCCACATGGCCATCAGCTTTCCACACTGTTCTCGCGAGAGTCCAAAAGTAAGTAGGCTGATCGTTAGTGATCAAGAACACTTCGCCTGCCAACTGGGGTCTCGTAGATGAGCTGAGGATTTTTTGAGCCGCCAATACATGAGCGTCCGCAACATTGCCCACGTAAGTCCAGTCAAAAAGGTTATTGTTGTCACCAACCTGAAACTTTGTCTGTTTCATCTTGAGGACTCCCCGTAATCCTGGAATAAGCTGACGATCACCCGGTCCAAAAATCCCCGCTGGACGCAAGCATACGGTTGCAAGACCATCAATATCATTGCATTCTAAGACTTCTGTTTCAGCAATGGCCTTTGTCTCATTGTAACCGTCCATATGCACTTCTGGGTACGGCCACGATTCGTCGGCATTCATTACGTCTTGACCATTGAAAATAACACCTGCGGAGGACGTATAAACCAATGCTCTAACGTTCTCTTTCTTGGCTGCGGAAATCAAGGTTCTAGTTCCCTCAACATTGACCTTGTTATAAATCTGCTGAGGAGCACCATGCATAGGTGATGCAGAGTGCACTATGACGTCGCATTTGGAAGCTCTGATAGCTTCTGACAAGTCATCTTCCGATGTAATATCTCCTCCATGAAATGTTACGCTCTTGGGATCGAAAGTAAAATATTTCGAGATTTTTTCTGGCAATGGCCGCACGTCAAATACATGAATCTTTGTCTTTGGATTGCGCCTCGAAAATTGCTCTATTAAGTGTAATCCAAGGAAGCCAGAACCCCCGATCAACAAGACTGAATCCATCGTTTGGAAAACCTGGTGCCAACGCGGATTCATCGAATAGGCAGGTGCAAGGATGTATATTATGGACTACTGGATCAAAGGCTAAAAGATGAAGTTAGATTTAAAGCTCTCTACTTTGGCAGAGTCAAGCTTAGCAATCTTCAAATCAACACCAGGGAATGAGTATTCATATTTTGCCTTAGGTTTGGCGCTGAAAGGTTTAGCTTGAGGCTGGGGAGCTGGTTCCTGGCTCTTCATGTCATTACCAGCAACCGAAGAATCGGTAGCATTCGACTTGAAGGAGCTAGGATTGACCTTCACACTTCCTCCAAATTGACCGAAAGCGGGGGCTGTTTCCTTAGGAGAGCTTGTCTGCCCACTACCAGTACGATGGGTCGATGGAGACGGGGGAGACTTTTCAGTAACATTAGTGTTAGTAGATGAAAAATTGGGTTGTCTCTTTTCATCAGAAGGTTTGTTCTCGATTGGTTCAGATTTATCGAATGATGTCGTGTTGGCAATATCCTTTGCACTTATTGGCGGAAATTTGGATTTCGCCAGGATTGGTTGAGTAGGTTCGGACTTTTTGGCTTTGATAGAACCCACAGAAGAGTAGGGGTTGGAAAACTTTCCAGCCCCGTTATCCGCTTTAGATACGGCTTGGTCTTTGCACTCAGAACCATCTATGATAGACAATAAAGTACCTGCGGCGGCGCTCATTGGTTTTGAAGTGAAGTCAAATGACGTCGAGGGAAGAGCGGCGGGAGGGTGTAACTTCTCGTCTTGTAGCACCGGCTTTGACCTCGCAGCACGCATGGGAGCCGTTATTCTTGTACGATAAGGTGACGGTACACCTGAAAAATGATACACTCGTTTGACTGACCGTATGCTCCGCGGGTTAACGCTATGATACGTAGGCCTGTAATCCGGGGTTATGATTTGTGATGCATTGGGATTACGCAGTAACGTTTGCATCTGAGGAGTGGAATAGAAGAAGGAACCGTTACCTGTCAAATTAGCCAATAACGACCGGTTCGTGACATCTGGCGCCTGTGCCAGACCACGCCTTCTTTTGTTCTTTCCTTCAAGCACAGAAGTATCATCGGCAAACGTATCATTGTCTCTTGCTTTCGTCAATAACGATTGCACGCCTTCATACTCTATATCCGTTAGAGGCTTATCCCCTTTGTCACGGAAGAAATTGCTCAACACCTGACTTGGAGTCTGCTGAGAACTAGCTACCCTCTTCCTGGTCATAGGGGTATGTGTAGAATTAAATGGTTCATTATCATGAACCTGCTTTGAATCTTGGCCGCTAGTTTCAGAAATTCTAGAGCCATCGGGATGACTTCCCCAGCTGAAAATTCGTTTCACCAGCGACAAAACATTTTTTGGCCTGGAGTGGGTTTGTTTCCCGTTCAAAGTATCCCTCTTCGATAAGAATAGCCGCCTTGAATCCATAACTTCGTGATAAATGTTCGAGCTGAAGAATTTAGTTTTATGTTATATACAGGCATCATGTGTGAGATGCGTGCCGACTAAACAAGCACTCGAATACTTCGATCCTATAAACAATTTTCATCCCCACCCAAAACCAGCATTAAAAAGGGCAGACGTTGTCCACCAGCACATAATACCGAACCCCTATCTCGCAGTCCGATACTTCATTAGCTCAAATTGCATCTCATATTTGAAAATTTCCAGTCTCATGGATTGAGCTGCTTGCACCTATTCTAAATTCATTATGGCTGATTATGTGTCTGATTCTGATGATGAGGCGTACCCATTGACTAGGCTTCACATACGCCAAGAAGACGTAGCCGACGCAATTGTCAGTTTTCAATCAGATGCGAAAGCTCAACAAGACGCGTTTGATTATCTTCGAGATCGAGGATTGATACCTCGTGCTAGCGCCGTCGAGAGTGATGCAAAACGAGACTCGGGCGATGTTGAGAACCTGAACTTATTGAAGGCGTACTTGCAAGAACAGATGAACAACCAAAGGTCACGACGATCTTTAAGAAAGCGAAACTTCTCAAGTACACATCCTTACTTGGCAGACCAAGCTCATTGGCTCGGTTTGATGGATGTGGATACATTGAACGAGATATATTCTGAAACACAAGATGTGGAGTCCATAGTGAAGCTCTTAAACTCGATGTACATGAAGAAGAAAAAGAGATACCCAAGAGAAGAGAGATATAAACCGAAATCTTTTTATTCATTCTTGGGGAGAAACGTGCCACCGCAAGAGACTCAAGATGAAGCCTTTCAATCCTCACAATTATCGTCAAATTCACAGGGCCAACAAGATAACCCCGAGCCGCAAAATAGTGACTTAAGCGATATCTCATACCTGGAGCTGGAGGACGAACTAATCGTGGCCCATCGAAACAAGAGGAACCCTAACTTTGCGATTTTCGGTGAGGAGTTAGAGGCAGAAGAAAATGACGAAGAGTCCTTGCAAGTTGAGACTCCGGCATCACAGAACAAGTCATATTCAACGAAAGAACGAATACTCTATCACTCTAAACCTACGAGACCCGAAGGATCGGGTTCAAACACGAGCACAACTAGGCGAGGCCTAGCCATAAAAAAAATGAGAAGAAGAAAGGCGCATAGAGCAGATAACAGAGGCGTCATCTCATTGGATAATTTCATTGACGACAATGATTATGAAGACAGCATGGAAACACGGTCGTCTTTGCTTTTCATCCACGACAATGACTATTATGAAAACAGTGTGGAAGCAGAGTCACCCTTGCCTCTCATTCAAGATAGTGAACAAAGTTTGAACTTTATTGATTTGACAAGAGACTTCGACTGGCCGACCGATACTCAAACTTCGAGTGACGATGAGAGTGTTAATGCTAGAGTTCACAATTACGTGAGTAGACCAAAATCAAGGTCACCAAATCATATTCACCCTCCCAGGAATTACGAGCCATTTGCGGTCTTCGAAGACCAACCCAAAACGATAACTTATGACCGTATGGAAACTAATCAGAGATCCTTGCCTACAAGTAGACTAAAGAAAAGCAGGGACACTGGACACCGTCTAACTCAAGCTAGGATTGGGCCACCGCGAGCACTTCGAGAGAAGAACCACTCCTTTACGAATATAAACAGGAGACGAAAAAGATCTCCAAAACTAACACGAATAAGAAATGATCGTGCTCTCACTCCATCAAAGAGTACACAGGCCAACACAGCAAATGCGGGACGGCAAAGGAGCTTAACTTTTCAAAGCAACGAACCAGCAGCATCGGGTATGAAATTCTTGCAAAATGTCTACCAGAGAACCCCGAATCAATCTACAACCATATTTGAAGCGACAAAACTTGTACCTCAAAAGGAAAGAAATCATGGCAAATTCGACAGGAATTATGCTCTGAATGAATCCATCGGCTTTTCAATGGCACCAGAGCCTGGGCTTCAGTCTATTGCCTTGAGCGATCAGAACATCAAGAAGCTTGGAACTCTTGATACAGAACACCATAGATTCTTTGATAAAGATTCATTCAAGGTTGTACTCTTCGGCCAGAGCTTTTCATTCTCAATATTTGACACTGATGGATCAAACCGATCATTCGCCAGGGTTGTAAAGTTGATTAGAATAAGAATAACAGAGCAAAATGGTCTCTCAGATAGCTCAGCAGAACTTGGTGAGTTGAACGAAGCCATAAAGGTACTCATTGAATGGTCTTTGGTTCTACAAAAGCCCAATATCCGTCATGTCCACCTCGTTTTGGATGTGATTGCGGACATCTTCGCTCTAGAGTCCATCTTTCTTCTGCATATTCAAATAGCGTCCCAGTTCCTTCTATTAGCGTTCATCATGTTGAAGATTTCCCAACGAATCAACGAGTTTGAATGGCAACCATCACAAAGGATATTTGAGAAGCAATGCTCTCTTTTATTCAAAGCTTGTTTTCAAAATATTGACTTTTTCCAGCTTGTATCGAGTGATGAAAATATTGTCTCCCTTCATGGACCAATACAAATCGCTTCCACGATACTTCACGGCGGTTCCGACCTTTGGTGGAGCTGCATTACTGAAGCAGTGTTAAAATGCAAAGATGAGCTGTTTATTGAAGGTAACGTACTATACGGCTTATCATGGCTAGCGATGAAGTTTCCGAGAGCTACAAACTGGAGTGCATTTCTTGCATATTATAGAACATTTTGCAAGAGAGACTCTAACCTGGAAGGCAGCCATTTGTTCTTAGACGTCCTATTGTTCGTCGGAAGTAAGCTTTCCTGGCCCTTTGATGAAAGACTCGTTCTAGAATTATATTCATCTATCGGCATAAGAAAGTTTGCAGACTACGAGAATGAAGATCATAGCGATTTTTTACTTGGGAAAATTAACACCAGAAGTGATATTCCAGATTCTACCTTTTTTGAGAGATACATGTTATTTCTATATTCATACGTCTCCGCCCTTCCATTCGGCTCAAACAAGAAAAGGCTCATCACCAAGCTATTAACGTCAAGCAGATTTCACTACACTTCTGGGTCAGCACATCGAGCAATGTTTTTAAACAGGCTTAACTTCATTATTCTACTTTGTCAACTATCCGACATACCCCTCGAGTCCCAGCTTTTAGATCTTATAAGTCAGGTTGACGATTGCAATGATTACAAGATCTACAAAATGGTCACCCAGGTTATCACATCGTTGACAGAAATATCTCTCAATAGGCCCGAGTTATACCCTTACCTTTCGCTTGCGCATATGGTCGAGCTCGTTGCAAAGAAGTACAGTATAATGCCGGAAATATTTAAATTGTGGCCTTCCCTTAATTCACTGCTTCATACAGCACTTAAAGCTGTGTCAATGAAAGAGTCATTGTATGAATTCTTGCTTCAGGTGGCAAGAATATATAAAAGCCTGCTTCCTGATTCTATCACTTCAGATATCACCGCATTCTTATTGCATTCTTGTGATTCTTTTCCTGACATGTGTTTTAAAAAGAATTTTATTGAGGAATTGTATCACAATAGCTTGCAACATTTAAATTATCATATGGGTAGATATCCGTTAACCAATCCCAACTTGGAGCACCGAACTGAATCGCTCGTGGAGAAGTTGATTAATCTTTGGGTGAGAAGCGCCCTCTATAAGGGCAATCAGAGCTGGGATGTTTTGATCTTGCAAAATTTTCCATATATCGGTAATCAAGAGCTGAGAGAGAAGTTTCTGCTTTATTTTTATGCCACGCTCCTTGAATCTTACAGTGCCACAGGAAGCTTTGACACAATCATCGTCTCTGTCATGAAACAACTCGCCCAGTTCTCGGTCTCAAAATACTTTGTTGGGCTACTCAACCAGCTTATAAAGAGTAAGCACGAGTTCTTTGATTTGAAGGGACAGTGCGGTTTGGAGCTTGTTACTGGATTGCAGTTTCTGAATTTCCGAACAGTCATAACAAGTTCCATTCTTCACAATATTGCTTCCAGCGAATCTACCAGCGCAAGGGTAAAGCAACGGTATAGTGAAACATTTCTTGAATCACTCAATCACGACTTTGGTCTCTTCTTTCTTTCACAGAAATATGTAACTTTCTGCAAGAAGATGACCCTTTTGATCCAGAATGTTTTCCAGAATTCTTCTTCATCCCAGATATTGAATTCCTTGTGTGTTCGGTTAGGGATTGCTCAATTGAAAAGCACAAGTAATTGGACCAATTTGAGCTTCGTACAGAGGTTGAAGATTGTGAATACCGAGCTTATCACTGCATTAAGCAACAGTTCTGACAGCGCTCTGGTTCTCGATTCTTACGTCGCCACTTCAAGCATGGACATCGTTTATTACCTTCTGGGCATATATTGTCAAGAGTTATTGCATCATAACCTCGATAAATGGCCTATTTTCTGCCATCTCTTGCACTACACCTGGGAAAAATTGTCGCGGTTTAAAATCAATGGCTCTGAGCCCAATTTCTTGAAGTTCGTAAAGGTCGTTGGGATCACGCAAGCTTTATGTCGTCAGTCGAACTATTCCAAAGAACTTGAAGATTCTATCAAGAAAGCTAGCATACTCCTGGTAAAAATATTGGACCATTCGCGTCGCATGTTCGATGGATTCAGAGAACAAGAGACCATATTGGATGTCATATATGATGTCTCGCGAAACGGAAATTCATCAACTGAATTAGACTTTATGAACTCTAGTCTTTCCAACGTGTGCTTGTACGATATACAAACGCCAGATGCTACTATGGCGCCGATTTCTACCGACAATTTGAGCATTGATGAGGATGTAAAATTACCCCTCTCTATTTATACCGATCATGAGGCGCCAACTGAACAAGCATGCCTCATTTGTGACCTTTAGGCACATGTATTTTAGTGTACATTACTTGCATAAAATGAAGATTTACTTATTACTATTCTATTCCCCTTTGACTCTTGATCAACTTGATTTCCGATTCCAACTTATCTCTAGCTCTCTTGACATCGAGCAATACGACCACCGACCTAATGAGTTCATCGTATTTAGCCATAGTCTTGCGAGTGGGCATTACGGGACGCCAAGTAGTACCCCCACCCGTGGGGATATCAAGTTCTTGAAGTAGAGTATTGACAGAGCGTAACACAGATTGACGTTGTTGCGTACCTGCTAATCTTTGTGTTGAACGCAACATCACCCCTGGAGTGAGGCGCTCATTGGCGTGGTAATGTAAGCCGTAAGCTTCTTCCTCCTTAACTGTAAGTCTTTTCATCAAGAGCTGTTGTATAGCGTTTGGTTCACGGCCATTCACCGATTGAGATTGTCTCAAAACGTTCGATAAGTATTGTTGAAGTTGTGTTTGAAATGTCCTATCCCTCTTGTAGGAAGAAGAAGCAGCGCTGGGAATAGGTGGTGGGAGTGGCTCGCTATTGCTTGCTAATCTCAGCTGCTGCTGGAGTTGACGCTTCTTCTGATGCTTATCTATGATCATCAAATTATTGTACAAGTTGGCCAACCCTTGAGAAGATTGGTACTGCTGAGTAGATTGTGTCACTTGAGGAGAGTCCAAAAGAGTCAAGAGTTGGGATCTCTCTACCAACATCTTCTTAGCAGCCAACTCGAACCTTCGAGCTTCGATTACTAACGACTCTTCCTCAGCGATCTCGGCCGGCGTACGCTTGAGGAGTTTTTCAAGGTATTGCTTCCTTTCTATTTCTTTGACGCGGGAAAAGGACTTCAATGATTCAATGAGAGCATGGCTGGCATTGGGTTGCGACTGGTATATCTTTGCACTAAGCCGATAGAATTGATCTTTTAAGTCTTCTTCTCGCAAACCTGGATATTTAAATCGGTCAAATATTAAGGGCCATTTAAGCTCGAACGCGTTACAAAGCTCGAAGAGATGCACTGTTTCCTCGTAGGTCCAATTGTGCCTAGGCGGTATGGAATTTTCAGCAGTTTTCAGTTTATCCGCAGTAGGCCGTTTATTTTCATGAGTTGACTTCTTCTCTTCCTTGCCGCTCGTTTCTGTCTTCTCCTCATTCTGGGAGTCAGTTTTCTCGCTAGTAGCACTTTCGGATTTCGGATCAGTGCTGTTTGATTTGGTGCTTTGTTCGGCAACTTTCTTCCGTTCCTCCTCCTTTACTCTCGCATCCTCTTCATCCTGGAGTAGCTCTGACATATATGTATCAAAAGTGACCTCGTCTGGAAGTTCTGGTATATCAAGACGGACATTGAACTTTTCAAAAATGTATGGCTTGTCCGGTTCTTGTTCGATAAGTTCTTTCGAGCCTTTGACCCAGTGAAAAAACTCAGCGCCCTTTTGATCGCCGCTCTTTGCAGTGAAAGAATGCCGCGTCCACGGGGAGGGCTTGAGGTTAAATTTGCTTTTGGTTCCAGAGCTTGTGGCGTTAGACAAGTTAGCAGGAGGAGTATTAGGTCCTAAGAGACTATAGAGTTCTCGAGATAAACCCGTTTGTCGGTGGACAGCAGCCGTTTCATTCAGCACCTTTTGTTTCTTCTTTGCAGGGAGATCCAGACTGTCTCTCTGCACATTAAGGACATCTAGGATATCGTTGGCCGACATTTATACTCGATGCAGCTACCTGACAAAATGTTCAATATAAGTTCGATTGAAAAAACAACATTATATGCAGGCTCAACATTTTGCTAGCTAGCCTTGACTACTGCCACAGAAGCAGCGCTTCATTGATATGCCGTGAAAATACATGTAAATGATCGATATAGTACATTTAGAACTTCCATAATAATCCCTATACTTTGTCCAACCTCAACATGTAGAACAAGACCAGTAGCAACAACAATGGCCCCAAAAATGCCCAAAACAGATTTGATTGACCACCCCATACATAATTAATTTCCATTTGTGTCAATTGCATTTGTACCCAAGTGTTGAGAAAAAAGGCGTTTGTACACCTTTTTTTCTGCACAAATACTTGAAGCTCACTTCAAAACTTTGATATTTTTTGCCAGAGGGACCCTTTTTGAAGAGTTATCTGACTACAAATAGACAAAGCTTTTGATTCAACAAAGCTGCAGTACCCAAAATCCAATAGATTTTGAAGAAACCCCCAAAGGCTTCAACAAACGAAATGGGTTCTTCCACCGAGATGACACCCCATTTAGTCTCCAACCAAGTTGGGGCAGCTGATCCAGCTGCCCATGCAATTGCAGTTGCCGAAGTTAAGACCATTGTCCATGCAGTGAAAACTGCAGTGGGATATCCCACAGAGATGGCTGCAGGGAAGGCATCTCAAATGGTTGCAAAATCCGGCTCACCACAGTCGAGCCAGGCTACAAACGAGGGTCCAACTCCCGAGACCACGCCGGAGACGACCCCACCATTGTGCAAAAAGGCAGCTCAGACTGGAACTGGGGACTCAAAGAACGCCGACAAACAGAGAGCCAAAAGAAGAAGGCAGAGGGCCAAGAAGGCCAAAAAGCTGGCAAGGATTGAAGGTGCTTATACTAAAGCGCCATCTTGCGAGCCGAAAACCACCTTAGACACTGTCAAGGAAAAGCCACCCAAGGAGAAGGTTGCCACAAAAAGTTTGGAGAAGGCCAAGGTCCCCACACAAAAGAAAACAGTTTCGAAGTGGGTTAAGCCTCAACCTGAAGCGAAGGTCCAGGATGAATCCGAGGAGATGTTTGACTTTGAAGTGAACCAAAAGGACATACCTTTTATTGATGACTGGGAGAAATTTGTTGATGACGAGGATATCTTATCCACCCATCACTCAAATGCTGGCCCGGTCTTCATCGAAGAGATTCCAGTTTGTTTGACTCCCAAGGCACAAACATCATACGACTCTACTGACATCGCTGCTGATCCCTTGCAGGAAAAGGAAGACACTTCAAGTCCCAAGGAAGACACTCCAAGTCCCAAGGAAGACACTCCAAGTCCTAAGGAAGAGGAACAAACCTCGAGCGATTCTATCGAAATGGCTGTTGATCACTTGGCGCAAAAGGACGAGGCTCTGAGCATGGAGCAGGAAGAGGTTCCACAGAGCGAAAATGGTGCTTTCACGTTGGCAATCAGTCTTCCATCCACGAAGATAGACGTTGCCTCGCTTGGCCTTGACATGCTACTGCCAGAGGCTCGCTGGGAGGACGCTGAAGAATACCTTTCAGCAAATGATGTTGTTGTTGAGACTGAAGATCCGGCACAGGATACTTCTGCTTCTCTGGGGGGAAAGGATGACGGACCGGATAGAACAGATGGACCAGGCGGCTCAGATGGCTCGGATGGATCAGACGACTCAGATGGCTCTTTTCACGAGAGCCACAATTCGCCAGACCCTGAAAAGCCTAAGAAGAAAGTCAGGTTCACATTCGCTGGTCTCAGTCCATTTTCCCCTAAGGAACACAAGAAGCTTCGCCGCCGGAAGAAGAGTCCTTCAACGGCCAGGTTGTTGGCAAGGGGAATTAAAATGGTGGCCCGTAAGATCAAGAACAAAATTCGGCGTGGTATTAGAGCCGTCTGGATGTTGGGAAGAGAAGAACCGGAGGAAACTCTGGACAAGGAACCTTCCCGGCTCCGCAAGTGGAAAACGATCTTATGCCTTCTACTCTCCTAGAGAGAAGAAGTGGCTCCACTCAGGATTGCTCTAACTGTTTTTGGATAGATAGATAGTTAGTAGTATGAATGAAAAAAAAATTAAATGTAGGCTGCGAGTGAAGGTCCTTCACTTCATTCCTCTTGTTCGATGCGACATGATACGCCGCGAACTTCACTGCATCGTGTATCGTCCTTAAATCCATCAATCTTGTAGTTGGTGATCTGGGCGCTGCATGCAAATTTGGCAATCTCAGGGCGACTAAATTTGAACAGTGATTTGGAAGTAGTGAGATTGAACTAACTTATGCGGGAGGCTGCAACGAACTCATCGAGTTTTCAGGTTGCTGAGCGGAATCTCTGCCAATGAATGTCTTTACTTGGGGATGCGTGTTTCTCAGAACCCTATGTTCCAACATTTTGAAGGCAACATAATGTCATAATAGTAATCTTATTTCTCTCGTAACTGTAATCTTGTTTCTCTCATGAGAGCAATGAAGCTTATCTGGCATGCATGTTTCATGTATTGGTGTTTCCTCAGGTACCAATGTACGATCAGATGTAATCGTTTATAAAGCGATTGTATGGTCGATGAAAAATTATCAAATGCGCTAGCGCGGAAACTGCTCTCAAATTTGGAAAGCATTGTAATTTTATCTGACTTTAGTGCTAATGAAGTTTCGAATACTTCTGCAAGCCTTCAGAAGCAATCGATACTTTCTTGACGCAGAAATGAGTAGTATATATCATATTGCTGGGTACATGTATTCGATCTAATCCTATGTAACTGGCACGATATTGGGCGAAATCGACTTCACAAAACTGAATATCCTTACAGTAGATTTCACAATATTGCAACTTAGCCGTCGGAATCTCGGGACCTTGTATGTAATTAACCTTTCTTTCTTTGATCGAAGTATGAGTTACCTGTAGTCATTTAGGCAACATAGTGATAAAGGTTGCGCTCATCTGAATCTCTTCGTAAATACTCTTTGTCGATCAAATCTTCAATACGTTGTTTCATCATTATCGTCAGCGGTTGGAACCGATTCAGCAATTGTTTAACTAGTTCAGCAATTAAGTCATTATGATGAATTTGTTGACGAGACTTAAGAATGCGGACAATAGCAGCGTTCAACTCAAACTTTCGACCCTCGATGATTGAAATTTGGATGTCCTCCATTTCTTCATCTTTAGTGGACTTCTCTTTTCCTTCTGACCCAGTCTTGGACTTTGCTGGTGCAACCGACGAGGCCGCAGAAACAGTCAAAACTTTCACTTTCACAGATGGCGACTTGAAGTTGCTATTAAGCCGAAACGTATCGTCATTCTTCACATCCTTCGACATAGGTGTCTTAACCAAGAGTCTCAGTCGTGGGGCCACAGCAATTGATTGCAATTGACGCTTCAAATCATTATCAGGAATCCCGGTAAGTTCTTTGATATCTGCATATGTCAACTGTCTATTATCATCAAATGGGTTGCTTCCATTCAGACCGGGTGCAAATGCAAGCATGATCACTGCTGCATAGACAGACATATTTATCTCGTATGTTTTTGATGGGTAAGTTATCCTCATATCGACAGAACCAAATTTGGGACTCCAATAAAGAGACTTGTTGTCATTTTTCTTTCCTGAGTGCCAAAAATGCTCAAATGATCCCATGATATTACGCATTTGAGTGGGCCAAACAAAACCCAAAGAGTCAGCATCGCCAGCAGCACTAAACCTTTTGTAATCTTTTGTCATCGACTTGGGCCATTCTGAGACGTTGCAAATCTTCAACTCAAGATCTATACTTGCTCCAGGTGAATTGTTAGATGCATAATTTTTCCAGTCTTGAGTCAACTCCCTCGAAAGGCGGATATCCTTATTCATCTTTATCACTTTTTCAAGCGAGCTTGAGCCCGTTTCTTCGCCAAGCTTTGATAAGACATAATCTTCCAAGTCAACACCCAACTTGTTCGTGCTCAGTGCATTGCGTCCCTGTGACAGATCCTTTGCATTTAAGAAACGTCTTGCAAAATGGTTTGCATAATGAACTTCAAAAGCATCCTTATCTTTTATAGCTCTCAAGAAGTACCTGAATTTTGTGACAAACTGCTCAGTTTGATCAGCCGAATCACCATTCAGCTCGGATAACTTTGCATGTCCTGAGGATTTGCTTAGCTGCTTAATGTTATGATCCATATAAATGGACAAGAGTTCTGGGGCATTGATCTTGAAGCTGGGGTCACTGAAGGGGTTAGGGTTGTTGACAAGATCTCTCACAGCTAGTGCAACACACTGTTCAATACTAGGATCACCACTAAAGGAAGCTGTGACGATGGATGCATATTGGTTCTGAAGCTCTAAGATAGACTCCACCCAGTTCACAGTAAAAGTGGGATGAGATGTACTGACCGACTTTTTATTGTTGACAGAATCAGCAGCCATCTTATTGCGCAAGTGAGTTAAGATGCTAGTGCCCTGTTTGAAAATAATGTCACGAAGTCTTCTCTTGAGTATGGAAACTTCTGGATCTATGCGAAGGATGAGTTTGTACAAAGAATTTTGATCAAGTACTTGTTGCCCAAGTGACTGGTCCGAGAAAGTCCTTTTTCTCTCAAGGACGTTACCCACCACAGGTTCAAGCAAGTAAGCCAACCCGTGTGACTCCAGTGGTAAATCCATAATGGCCTCGATTTTGTCTTTGACTATGATATTGTTCATGAGCTCGATAACCTTTGGAGCAGTGGCCTCGGGAACGAAGGTAGCAAGTCGATCTTCCTCGGCGAGTATGAAAGCACTTGTCTCGTGAAGATATATCGAGCCATCCTTCCTTCCAACTAATTCAAGCGAGAATTTGTTGAAGTAAGTTTCTGATACTGACAAAAAGGAAGGCTCATAGTACTTCATGTAATAGGTTTCGTTAAACTGAACATCCTTGCCGGCAATGGTCACATGTGAGGGGGTCTCAGGAAGCTGCTCGAACATTCCTATTAAACTGATTACGTGCAGTTTAGTTGTGATCAACTCTCCGTCTCGACATCGGGTGAGTTCATCGAAGATGATGCCTATAAGTCTCAGGCCCAATTCGTTGTCGTTATAGAGGATCACCATGTCCTTGAAGAGCTGGATACCCAAGTCATAGATAAGCATTTTCTTATTTTCCTTGACGTAAACTCGATTAAGGTACATCAAGACATCGCTGATATACTTCATGGCTTTCAAGTGATCTTCCCACACGTTCAATGCTCTTTTCAAGAAGTCCTCGCGATCGATCAAGACATTTCCTGGATCAAGACTCAACAACTCCTCTCTCTTTTCAAGGAGATGACGCAGCACTATCTGTGCAACATTGTCGTAGAGCCTCGATCCGAATTTGCGGAGCACCAAGGCATATGCTTTGCGATATAATTGTTCATAGGAAAGATTCGAGACGTTCTTGCTCTGTATTTGGCTAATTGCATGCGATAGAACAGCCCAGGATTTGTCAAAATCGACGGCCGAATCATTCATGTCACTTCCCAGGCCCACGGCTAGCGGCCGCCTCGGAGGACGTATTTTGGACCTTCTGCTTCCCGCAGGCAACATCTTAGACAAGAATGCGCCGCGATGATTCTTTAGAGGACGAGCTACATCCACGCACCCACAGTATAGAAGAGTGATGCTACGAAAGTAGAAGGTGCAATTGATCTGGGGGAATTGCTTCGTTGTATATGCATCTAGAATATCTATTAAATAGTTGACACCTTGATTCTGTAACATTGGCGTAGTATCATTAGTCTGTTGCAGGCATCTCGAATACCGCTTGGAGCCAGTTACGGTACATTTTAAGCTGTTTTTTTCTGTTCACGAGAAGTCGGCGATCCGTAGCAATACGGTTTTCTTTAAATGGACCATTTTCAGTGAATATTTGGCGCAATTCTTCCTCGGTAAAGAAGTAGACCCGAGTTCCATCACCACGAATATAGAAATTATCGTCCAAAAGCCTACCTTTTTTAAACCTCACTTGGGCAAGATCATAACGACCATAATCACGGAACAAAATTTGACCACCTGGCTTCAATGCCTTGGCCAAATTACCAACGGCCGTTGCCCACTGATTTGGGTGCAAAGCCAGGAAAACGAATACCAACACAACTACATCTACCGAATGAGGCTCCAAGCCTTCCGGAAGGTGCCCTTCAGGGTTGGCCAAGTCCCAAACTGAGCTAAATGCGACACCTTTCTCGTTATTAGGTGCAAATTCAGGGTTTGATCGCACAAGGTCCACCGCAACGCTCAGGTAGTCACATCCGAATATTTTGAAACTTTTGTTCTTGTTCTGACTCAAGATGGGAAACATGGTATTTCCTGCTCCACACCCCACCTCGAGAACAGTACATTCTTTCTGATAATCTTCCGAGGTCACCTCGTACAACCGTGGAAATTCAATTTGAAGCCACTTTCTATCTTTGAAGAAGTTCTCTCGATTGTTTTTGTAGAATATGTCCCAATACTTGGCTGGGTTCTCGTTGTATAGCTTCTTGTCGAATTCTTTCACGGGGTGTTCGTACTGTTTTGCAATCATTTCTTGGGCGGCCTCAATCTGCTCTTCGCCCCATTCCACATGGTCCCATGCGTTGTGGTTGAACACATCATTTTCGTCCTGCAAATACCTCTGTCCGAAGGTAAACGAGCTGTCCTTGCCTATGCGGGACTCGAGGGGTGGCTTCGTTTCTGTCATGGTATGTGTTTGAAGTTTTGAAAAATTCGCGATGAGCCTTCACACACTGTGCGATTTTGCGGGGGAATATGCTTGTTAGTCGATTATTATAATTATATAGTTTCAGTGTAGTGCTTTACACCATCGAGTTCCTGAAGCCTCGAAGCGGCCTGTTCACTCGTCAAGTCTCTCTGTGCTTCTCCCAACATTTCGAAACCAACACAGAATTTCTTCACTGAAGCCGAACGCAACAACGGAGGGTAGAAATGCATATGGAACCACGACGACTCCTTCTCTTCCTCCGACCCCACCAAGGGAGCTTGGTGCAATCCCATAGAGTAAGGGAAGGAAGTGTTGAACAAGTTGTCGTACTTGATAGTCAAAGTCTTGAGTATGCTGGCGAGATCTGCCTTGTGCTTTTCCGAAAAATCAGCAAGAGACTTCAAGTGTTCCTTCGCTATCAACAACGTTTCAAATGGCCACAACGCCCAGTATGGTACCACGACAATGAAAGATTCGTTCTGGGCCACAATTCTCTTTTTCTCTGCAATTTCAAGTTCAACGTAATCGCCAAGCATATGCGACTTGTGCTGGTGATGGTACTTGGACATATTGGTGATCTCGTGGCTCACTTCGGTGGGTACAACGTCTAGACACCACGCCTGTCCATGAGGATGGGGGTTTGAACATCCCATAGCAAATCCCTTGTTTTCAAAAATCTGAAGATACTTGTATGGGGCCTTACCTTCCACCAGATCCAGTTGTGTGTCAAGGTACAACTTCTGCCATGTGTCAACCACCTTGCCAATTTGCTCTTTGGTCATGAGTGGCAAGGTCAAACTGTGGTTGGGACTGAAGCAAATGACAAAACATTGACCCTTGACACCCTGCACTTGCATAAGTCTCAGCTTGAGCTCATCTTTGGCATCTCCCGACGATTTTTCAGCTTCGTAGTCGGGCTGCTCCAAACGCACCGCGGGGTAGTCGTTTGGGAAAACAAACGTGGATTCGTATTTTGGATTAGTATCTCCAGTAGCACGAATATTGCTTGGACACAAGTAACACTTGGGGTCGAATTCAGGTAAAGCTATCTTTCTAACTTCTTCCTTGGCACCCTGCCAAGGTCTTTTTGCCCTGTGGGGAGAGCACAACACGTAGGTATCACTAAGCGGGTTGTGTCTTCTGTGGGAGTGGTTGGTAAAATCGAATTCGGTCATTATGGTCGCCATGTTTGCGGATGAAGGACGGGCTTTTATAAAATCGGTGAGCCACGAGGAACGATGCAACGTTGCATCGTTTCACCGGGACACCCCACCCCACCACTGTTAGGAGCACACGCACTCGTACGGAAAACACAGGTGCGCCGTGCATAATATGCCCACGGAGAAACCCCACCACATGCTCGTAACACCACATGCGCGGGTCTCATAACCGGCTCATAACCAGCTCATAACCAGCTCATAACCAACCGTGGCCTCATTTGCCTCGTGTTTAACTCACAAAAAATACCGCAACGTTGCATGGTGCCGAAAGTTGTCCCATATCGACTGTAACGTTGCATCGAGACCTGTACTTGGATTCTATTTATACTGGTGTTCCAGCAATTGACGGTGATTTCTCTTTTTACCACTTGCAAATGACTCAGGATACGGGTACACTTAGCGAAGAAACTGGCATAGTTGCTGAAGATGTTTTGGTGACTGGAGGTGCTGGGTTTATAGGTTCTCATACCTTGGACTATCTCGTGCAAAAGTACCCCGATTGCAAATTTACATGTGTTGATAAACTTTCATATGCTACAAACTACCTGGAAAATAACCTACGCCAGATTTCGGCATGCGCGAACTTTGTGTTTGTCAAGCTTGACTTACTGGAAGAATATCAGAGGTTGAACGAGCTCATAAATCATTCTGCCAACAATTTCACAACCGTTATTAACTTTGCAGCCGAGTCATGCGTGGACAGATCTTTTGACGATCCACTTTACTTTACGAAAAACAATATTTTGGCCACACAAAACTTGCTAGAGTGTTGTCGTACATTGTTGAAAAACAAGCCTTACTTGAGACGAAACTTTAAATTCATTCACATATCCACAGACGAAGTCTATGGGGAACAAAAGGAGGGAGAAAATATAGACGAAAATGGCCGTCTCCACCCCACAAATCCATATTCTGCCTCCAAAGCAGCCTGTGACCTCATTATAGAAGCATACAAGCACTCGTATAAAATTCCCATCACGCTAATAAGGTCCAACAATGTCTACGGCCCCCGCCAGTATCCCGAGAAAATAATTCCAGTGTGTCTTAAAGCATTGGAAAAGGCGTGTCGGACGGGACTCGCCGAAAAAGAAAGAATACCAATTCATGGTGATGGAAGGCATACCCGCCGATACTTGCATGTACTAGACTATGCAAAAGCGGTAGACCGCATTTGGAATTGGCTTAGGACCTCAGTATCGAGCAGTGACTTTCTTGGAGAGACATTCAACGTGGGGACAGATGACGAGGTCAACAATCTCTCAATGGTGAAATTAATATGCACCATTTTCATGAGGAAGAAGTTTGGCGTAGAATCCATTGACTATGCCTCGTTCATAAGCCACACAAAGGACAGAAACTACAACGATTTCCGGTATTCTATCGATTTCAACAAGATCAAAGGGGTGGGATGGCAGCAGGAAATTTCATTGGAGCAGGGCATCGAGGATTTGGTAGAGACTGAAATTGAAAAAAACGCCTGAAAGAACCACCTGAAATAAAGAATCATCAAAATTGCTCTAATGAATGTTTTCGAGGTTCAGGTTCAGGATCGTCTTCTCCATTATTTGAAGAAGTTTCTGCATTTACTGTACCATAGCACGTACTTTCGAATCAAACAAGCCGCTCTTGATGGGCATCTCTAACGAGTAAAATGGGTCTTTCATCACGTAGTCAGAGAAGCACAAGTAGACCTGCTTGAAGAGCTCGTTGACCGCACTGTACTGTTTGCTGAGATCACCTCTGCCAAACGCCTTGGATTCTTGGACATTATGAACCACAGTGTTGGGCGATGTAATGAGAATAAATTTGTAGCCAGTCAAGGTTTGGAATAAATACAAGTTGAAAAGGTCGGACTCTATGCTCTGCACTCCACTTCTGTTTGTGTTGGGATTCTGCGCTCTTTCGGTGCCGATTAATGTATTGTTGGAATTGTCCAATGGCTTGTTTTCTCTTGGTCCCATCATAGAATTGAGCTGTGAGCCAATGGCGTGCACACCATGGAGAGTGCCCGCCAACACCAAGTAGTCGTTGGACGTGAGCTTGTTGAGCCCGGGATTCACATCTTGCTGGTAAATCAAACCACCTGATTTGTTCAAGATGTAGATGGAATACACCTTCATTTCTGGTGTGCTCAGCTGTTGATGCGGTTTGGTGTGCTTTGCTGTTTTAAAACTGCTGTTATGTACGCACTAAGTGAGCTACTTGACTTCTTTGAGCTCCTTGAAAAAAAATAGGCTTCAAGTAAAAGGTAAAAAATCAGCTTCCCCACCAGGAGTCGAACCTGGAATCTTCTGGTTCCAACCGGAAGTGGTTACGTAATCGTAGCCAGACGCCTTGACCATTGGGCCATGAGGAACGAAGCTTGGGAGATGGGGGAATGTGCGCGTTATGAAGCAATACCTCCCAATACCTCAACGCGAACCGTATGTTTCATGTCTATTTTTTGCTATACAAACAAGTACTTCAACTTGGAGTCGCACACCTCTTCCTTCTGCAAAAGAACCTGCTTGGCCAAGTTCATACCATATATTTCTTAATTATCTTTTTTGTTAAACAAACGAGTATTTCAACTTGGAGCCGTAAACTTCTCCCTTCCGCAAAACCACCTGCTTGGCCCATTCTGCGTTGTTCACAGCATCGGTGAATCTTCCGGGTTCGATACAGAAACCGCATCTCTTTTCGTAGCCTTCAAGGCTCACACCGTCGCCAGTGTAAAATTGGAACGAGGGGTCTGTCGTGTAGACCTTGAAGACAGCATTGCTCTTTTCGTGGCTGGCTTCAAAGACAGGACGCAATGGCTCGCTTCTTGTATCCAACTTCCAGTTCGACTGGTCGACCACCAAGCAGTTGTCAAAGGCAGACGATTCGCCAAGTTTCAACCCAGTTACCAACTCTTTGGGGAACTCTGCCACCTTTCCTGTGGGAATATAGTACTTGTCGTCCACTTCCAAGTACTTGTTGGTGACGGCCTTGACCGTGGTTCCGTTGATAGTGGGACCATTAGTCACAGTAAAGTACGAGTGGTTGGTCAAGTGCACCGGGGTAGCGTTGGCGTTGGAGTCGTCTGCAATTGAGGCTTCGAACTCGATGCTGACAGAATCTTTGTCGATGGTGTATTTGACGTAAGTCACCAAGTCCGCAGGAAAGCCATCGTTTCCGTCTTTATCGACGTAGACAAAATCAAGCGTCGTTGCCTGGCCGTCCTTGCCCTTCACATTCTTCACCACAGGCCCCAAAAAGTAGTTTTTGTCGAACCCGTTGTTACCTCCGTGCAAGCACGTAGCGCCGTTTTCGTTTTTCGTCAACGAATAGGACTTGCCGTCGATGGCAAAGCTGGCGTTGGCAATTCTGTTGGCCACTCTACCCACACAAGTTCCAAAGAAAGGGTTCCCAGGCTGCTTGTAGCCGTCAAGCGACGAGAAGCCCTGGACGAAAGACTGGCCCTTTTTCTTGATATCCTGGATCAAAGCACCGTAGTTTGCAATCGAGACTTCGAAGTCGGTTTCTGGAAATCTCACCGTGTGCAAACGACTGCGGTACGAGGAGTCGTTCTTGCCCTGAAACAAGGTCCATTTGTACGAGTCGTTCTGGAAGCCAAAGGGGTTCTCGGTGGTCCAGTGCCACAAGTCACGACAGGAGTCTTCGATGGACAATTCCGCTTTCCATTTGAGCTCGGTGTTGGCCCTGGTGGGATTTGCAGTCAAATCCACAACGTCTCCCGCTCTTCTGCCCATCACCTCGTACGGCAATTGGCGGCCCACGGCCTTGCAAAAAGCGTTGTAGACATCGAAAACCGTCGACCCTTTGCCGGTTCCCAAGTTCCATTCTCTGTAAAGACCCTTGGACTCTTCGATCTGTTGCATGTAGTTCAAGGCGGCAATATGGCCCTTGGCCAAGTCAACCACATGAATGTAGTCCCGGATTGGTGTCCCGTCGTGGCTCTTGTAGTCGTTTCCAAACACAGAGAGCTTTTCTCTTCTGCCAATGGCAACTTGGGCCAAGTAGGGCAAGAGGTTGTTTGGAGTTCCCAATGGATCCTCGCCAATAAGCCCCGAGGGATGAGCACCAATGGGGTTAAAGTATCTCAAGATGGCGGTTCTCCAGCTGTTGTCCGCCGTCTGAATGTC
The DNA here is from genome assembly GCA_030573695.1 of Meyerozyma carpophila. Taxonomy (NCBI): domain Eukaryota; kingdom Fungi; phylum Ascomycota; class Pichiomycetes; order Serinales; family Debaryomycetaceae; genus Meyerozyma; species Meyerozyma carpophila. The sequence goes on along the minus strand of JAJMDS010000008.1, from coordinate 609,346 downwards.
CTTCAAGATATTTTCAATCATATACTTCGTCTTTCCATATGGGTTGGTGGGATCATTGGGACAGTGCTCAGGAATAGGAATCATGTTTTCAAACCTAGTGGCATCGCCATACACGGTGGCTGACGAACTGAACACAATTGTCTTGACTCCCACCTTCTTCATCACCTTGAGCAAGGAAAATGTTCCTCCAACGTTATTCTCGTAGTACTCCAAAGGTTTCTGCGTGGATTCACCCACCGCCTTGAGAGCAGCAAAGTGGATCACCCCCTTGATGTTGTACGACTGGAACACCTTGAGAAGCTCGTCGTAGTTCTGAAGGTCAACCTTGAAGAAGGGAATCGGTTGCTTGACGATATACTCAATTCTAGCCACAGCGTCGTAGCTGGAATTGACCAAGTTATCGACAATAATCACTTTGTATCCATGTTGGATGAGCTCGACAACCGTGTGGGATCCGATGTAGCCGGCTCCGCCAGTGACAACAATATATTCAGCCATTGTCAGTGTAATTGATGTTGAAAATGGTGCCAATAGGGACGTTATATAGAGAGCGGGCATGAGTGCAACGTTGCAACGTGCTCGAATTTTCGTAAGCGGTGTTTTATCCCGTTTTAGAGACCTATCCCCACCGCACCGTGCGCGGCGCGGTCAATCTTGTGTTTTATTTTTTTGTTTAGCCGGAATAAACTCGCAGGACGCAAGCCTCCCCCACCCCCCACCGTTATGCACCTCAGTTCCCCGCGTTAAGTTGATGACATATTTTATCCGTTTGCTTGCCCACGAGAAAGTTTTCGCGGCCAAGTCCAGCACGCAAGCCGTCCTTCGCAGCTGTTTGAGTGACCATTCCAACTTCCCGGGTTGCCGCCCAAAAATGCCGCAAAATATCCTGACCAGCGACGCCGCTGACTGGAATGCACGTTGGTATTGCTCTGCTGCGTTACGAGCCCGGGCACACGTGCATGCGTGGGCGGCATCTCCCCACGCTATTTTCGTCACCCACCTGCGAAATCAGGACACAATATGAATGCAACGTTACATCGCTCGCCAAATTAATCGGATGCTATATAAATCCTCCAGTGTCAGTCTGAAATTCAAACCATGTCGCTCGTACCTACAGTAAAAGACTTTTCATTTTACTCCGACTCGGAGAAGCAGAAGAAGAGATATGGCCTGGTTGTCGAGACGTTCACCAAGACTTTTCACCACAAGCCCAATTTCGTGGCGAGAGCTCCAGGCAGAGTGAACTTGATTGGTGACCATATTGACTACTGCCACTTTTCGGTGTTGCCCATGGCCATTGAGGTGGACGTGATTGCGGCTGTATCGAAATCGGAAGACAATTGCGTGAGAATTGCAAATACCGATGAAAATTTCACCAGCCAGACATTTGAGCTTCCCGCCGATGGCTCGCTCATCACCATTGACAAGAACCACCATTCGTGGGGAAACTACTTCAAGTGTGGGTTGATCGTGGCCCACAAGTACATAACGGAAACTTATCCGGAGAAAACAGACGCTGGCAAAAAGCCATTGAAGGGACTCCATGCGCTCTTTGACGGAACCGTGCCCACCGGCGGTGGCTTGTCGTCGTCCGCTGCGTTTTGTATTGCTGCTACGTTAGCGGTGTTGAAGGCGAACGATATCAGCGAGATCACAAAGGAAGATCTCACCAGAATCACCGTTGTGTGTGAGCATTACGTGGGGCTCAGTAACGGTGGAATGGACCAATGTGCCTCTATCTACGGCGAGCCTTCCAAGGTGCTCTTGATTCTGTTCAAGCCCAAGCTCGAGACCACGCCGTTTGAGTTGCCCAGGACAAAACCCGAGTCAGTGTTCTTGATTTCGAACTCTCTTGTCACCTCCAACAAGACGGAAACCGCACCCACCAACTACAACTTGAGAGTGGTGGAGGTTGCGATTGCCGCCGACTTGTTGGCCTACAAGTTGGGCTTGAAGCCGGACCACGACTCCAACTTGAACACGGCCACCCTTAGGGGATCCTTCGACGCTTACTTTACTCAGAAGTTGGGTGAGCCCAAGTGGGACGGAAAGGACATCAATATGGGAATTGACCGGTTGACCAGAATCCTCGAATTCATCGAGACCATGTTCAGCGACGACGAGAAGAAGGGCTTCACCACCGAGGAAGCTGCAAGGGCCACAGGAAAGTCTGACGAGGAATTTGCAGCAGTTTACTTGAACGCCTTCCCGGTGCGCTACGACCGTCTCAAGATATACCAGAGAACAAAGCATGTCTTCTCCGACTCGTTGCGTGTTCTCCAGTGCCTCAGGGTGGCACGCGACTTCAAGGGAGACTCCGAGGAGTACCTCCAGCAGTTTGGCAAGTTGATGAACGAATCGCAGGTTTCTTGCAATGTTCTCAACAACGCTTCTGCGCCAAAATGTGAAGAACTTTGCAGAATTGCTCGCGAGAACGGGGCCTACGGCAGCAGAATCACCGGAGCTGGGTTTGGTGGATCCCTCGTGCACTTGACCACCGTTGACCGGTTGCAAAAACTCATCGATGCGCTCACCACCGAGTACTACAAAAAGACATATCCTGGCATTACGGAGTCCGAGCTCAGCGAGGCGCTCGTGGTTTCCCAGCCGGCCCAGGGAGCGTGTGTGGTGGACATCTTGGATAGGATATAGGTATAGTAAAATAAGCAAAGAGATGAAAAGTACAACTATAGGGGCATGCCTCAGAGAAGTAGATAACTAGCGAGAAACCAGAAGCCAGAGAACTAGAAACGAACCAGCAATAGCTAGAAACGAGCCATATAACTAGAAACGAGCGAGATAATTAGAAACGGACCAGATAACTAAAAAAGAGCTAGATTACCAGCCAAGGACTGAAGCCATAACTGATCAAATGCAAATTCGGCACAGAAATGAGAACTGTAATTGAATCCATGCTGTAATTCGGCAATTGGCCTACATGGACGATCGGAGACAGATGAAATTTCAAAAGTGTGACACGCAACACAGCAATTCTGGTGATAAGAAAATAAGCTTCTAAGAACGAACTAAATCTGATAATTTTTGTCTCGTTTGATTTTCTCGTCTGATTTTCTCGCCTCTCTCTCCTTTCTCTCTCCCCCCTTCTCTTTCTCCTATTTCCATCGCCTACACAACCTACAACCCAACACTACACTATCTAGATCCATCTCTGGGCCTGCCGTGACGTGCCTAACGCCATGCCTCGCACTTGTATCGCCGAGCGAACGGGCCATCAGGCGACCTCGGACTTTGCCCGCCGACATCGGCCGGCCACACCCACACACCCACACTGGGCACCAGGGCCGGCACGGCTCAGCATCCACACACCCGGCCAATACGGATGGCGGTCCCGGGTTCCGCCGATATCACGCAACCATAAATGTTGTACGATGCCTTCACAACATTTCATGTGCTTTTGCCATTCAATTTCAATATAACATGACGGCAGTGCTCCCGCTACTCAGTATAAGCAACAGCACCAACAACAAACCAATGTGTCCTGCGACACAGCTCCAACAGGTCTTATCGGACTACGCCCTCGATGGGCTTTTTTTGTCACCCAGATTCCAGTTCACCACCAAGATCGGCGCTGGGACGTATGGCTTGATCTACGGCATCCGCGATGTGCACACCGGGAAACAGTACGCCGTGAAAATGATCCTCAACAATCCGCCCATTCGCCAGGCTTTGACCCGCGATGTTGCAGCCAACAAAATCTACATCATGAAAAGAATCCACCACTATTTCGCCGTGTGCTACAACCAGCAGCCGCCGGCCGAGCTCGATCTCGAGACCATCCGCTCGCGCGCCGTCCACTGTCCATTTTTGCGGGAAATAGCGTTGCAGTTGGTGGTGCACGATCACCCCAACATCACCACGTTGCACCAGGTTTTGTCGCTCGGCGACGAGGCCGTGGCCATCGTCATGGACTACTACCCGCAGGGCGATCTCTTTGGCAACATCATCGACAAGGGCCTTTTCAGCAATCCTCCGCCGCACCAGAACAGGCAGCGGCTCATGGCTAACGTGATGCTCCAGCTCGTGGACGCCATCGAATACTGCCACCAGCAGGGCATCTACCACTGCGACCTCAAGCCCGAGAACATCATGGTGCAATATAATCGTGAATACCGTCGCAGCGACCAAGACTGCGGTCCCGACACCATCATCAACTACGACGAAATCAGAGTTCTGCTTATAGATTTCGGCCTCGCCATGAACTCCAACATCATCTGCTGCAACGCATGCCGGGGGTCGTCGTTCTACATGGCGCCCGAACGAATCACAAATTACAACACCAACAAATTGCTTGCCAAATTGGTGGATATGGACCAATTCTCCACGCCGGAACCGGAAAACGAGGACGAGTCAAGCGCAAAGTACCTCCCTACCCTCGCAGGCGATATCTGGTCGTTGGGAGTTCTCTTCATCAACATAACGTGCTCCCGAAACCCGTGGCCCATCGCACTGTTTCTGCCGGATAAATCCCGGAGCGGAGAAAGCAAAGTTTTCGCAACCTACATGCTTCAGGACAGACTGATACTTCAAACCATATTGCCCATCACCAAAGAATTTGACCGAATCCTCGAAACGATCTTTCGGCTAGACCCGAACAAACGGACCGACCTCCCCACCTTGCAAAGAGAGATCCGCTCCTGCAATCATTTCGTCACCGATTGCCCCATCGGGGTATGCAACGTTTATACGAAGGACATGCATAAAATTTGTCCGATTAAAAATCCGCAGCTCGCCACCCCACCAGAAACATCTCCGGATTACGAATGGCCCGACCGCACGGCCGGCCAGCTCAATGGGTCCGAGGCGCCCCCTACTACTCCCACTTCAATGAGTCCTAGCCCAGTGCCGAGCATAATGCTGAAACAGTGCCCAGACAAGGTACGGCTTTTTGAATGTGAGGGTCATGCATTATGATGTAACCACGGGATAATATAGTGATGATAGACAGACCAAAAATAATACATGATTTACGAATCCGTGATAAACGGCCCACTTGGCAGGATTTGCATTGTATCGGTTATGTGAAAGACAGGAGACGGATGGAGGGTATCTGCAAGTCTCCCGATGCAACCTTACTTATATACAGCCCATGCGTCTAACCTCCGCACAAATGGGCCGGGGGCCGTGGGGAGCTGCGGGGAGTCACGGATAATTTTTCTTTCAATTTCCTGTTTAGTCGAGAATATTGGGCGGAACACGACAAAAAATCCAGATTTTACAGGTGGTACGGGACGGCGTGACAAGTATCGCGTTTTTTTCTCCATTTTTATGCATGACAGTATGCACGGTGTTTTTTTTTTCGGAAAATTGCCCCACACGAATGCAGCCAGCTTCCTGAAATCGCCAGTCAAAAAATTTTTCCCTCTTCGGCTCCGGCCCAGGCTGTTGCTATATAATAGGTCGGCGCTTGCTCTTTTTTTCCTCATTACTTTCCATGGGTTACGAAGACAAATTAGTGGCTCCGGCCTTGAAGTTTAGGAACTTCATTGACAAGACTCCAAACACATACAATGTGTACCTTATTGCATCCATCGCCTGTATCTCAGGTGCTATGTTCGGTTTCGATATTTCTTCGATGTCGGTATTTGTGGGCCAATATCCATACTTGAACTACTTCCACAGCCCCAAGTCGGACATGCAGGGTTTTATCACTGCTGCCATGTCGTTGGGTTCATTTTTTGGCTCGCTTCTTTCTTCTTTCGTTTCTGAACCATTCGGAAGAAGAGCCTCGTTGCTCATTTGTGGTTTCCTCTGGTGTGTTGGTGCTGCTATCCAATCTTCTGCTCAGAACGTTGCCCAGTTGATCATTGGTCGTATTATTTCTGGTTTTGGTGTTGGTTTCGGTTCGTCTGTTGCGCCAGTTTACGGATCTGAAATGGCTCCAAGAAAGATCAGAGGTACCATCGGAGGTATTTTCCAATTCTCCGTCACTCTTGGTATCTTCATCATGTTCCTCATTGGTTACGGATGCTCCAAGATCCATGGTGTGGCCTCATTCAGAATCCCATGGGGTGTCCAGATTGTGCCTGGTCTCTTCTTGCTTTTTGGATGTTTCTTCATTCCAGAGTCTCCTAGATGGTTGGCCAAGCAGGGATACTGGGAGGAAGCCGAGATCATTGTCGCCAACATCCAAGCCAAGGGTAACAGAGAAGACCCAGATGTGTTGATTGAGATCTCCGAAATCAAGGAACAGTTGTTGCTCGACGAGCACGCCAAGGCTTTCACTTACGCTGATTTGTTCTCGAAGAAATACCTTCCAAGAACCATCACCGCCATCTTTGCTCAAATCTGGCAACAGTTGACTGGTATGAACGTCATGATGTACTACATTGTCTACATTTTCCAAATGGCTGGCTACGAGGGAAACACTAACTTGATTCCTTCGCTTATCCAGTACATCATCAACACCGTGATCACCATTCCCTCTTTGTACTTGTTGGACAGAGTCGGAAGAAGAAAGATGTTGTTGTTCGGTGCCGCCGCTATGATGGCCTGGCAATTTGGTGTGGCTGGTATTTTGGCTACCTACGCTGAGCCTTACGACTACAGTGACACTGTCAAGATTCTTATCCCCAAGAAGCACAAGGCGGCCGCTAAGGGTGTCATTGCGTGCTGTTACCTTTTCGTTGCTTCTTTCGCTTCCACCTGGGGTGTGGGTATCTGGGTCTACTGTTCTGAAGTTTGGGGAGACTCTCAATCCAGACAAAGAGGAGCTGCCATTGCTACAGCCGCCAACTGGATCTTCAACTTTGCCATTGCCATGTTCACACCATCTTCTTTCAAGAACATCACCTGGAAGACATACTGTATCTATGCCACTTTCTGTGGATGTATGTTCATCCATGTGTTCTTCTTCTTCCCAGAAACCAAGGGTAAGCGTTTGGAAGAAATTGCTCAAATCTGGGAAGAAAAGGTGCCCGCTTGGAAGACCTCCAAGTGGCAACCTCATGTTCCTTTGTTGTCGGACCACGAGCTTGCCGAGAAGATGAGCACCAAGCACGACGAAAACATGCTTCATTCGCAAACCTCTTCCGAGGAAAAGCCAACTGCTGTTTAATTTTAATTCTTGTAATACCTTATGCCTGAGATACATTTATTTCCGTGTAGACAAAACAAATAGCAAAGAATTTCAAATCAAATAGCCAGAGAAGCTCAATGTAGACCCAAAGCGTGAAAAGCATCAAGTGCGCAACTACGTACCTTTGATTGGTGGCTATCACTGTGACAACGCTGCTGCACTTTTACACAAATGTGGCCATATATCTCATTTACAGTTATTTTTAGTCTTTTTTTAGTCAATTAAGTTTATCAATGCTCAATTGCTACCTATCTACGCTGTGCAGCTAAATGCAACATGGGCTTGAAATTCTCGATTATCTCTCAAATGTGAAAGTGTTGCCGACCCTACAGTTCGGCCTACAGTGTCGGATCCTTGTCGCATTGCATCTATTTTCGGGAGCAATTCCTTATCCGGAATGATAAACCCGAATCTAGTCGAGGACCCCTCCCCTTACCCCACTATGCAGCGCGGTGCCTGTTGAACACGGTCGTAAGTGTAACCGTGAAACTTTCATATGAAGGTCAAACATTTTACTCTGCATTCTCGAACAACTAAATCAACGATAAATACCACAATAACAATTGTGATACAAGGATCTCTCTTCTACCAGTTCCGAGTCGGTTTCGGCGAATGCAACCCCACATTTGTGAAAAGGCTGCAGCACTGGAGTCTGGGGTAGCTGTACGTCACCCCGGATAAATCACCGAAACGGGAAGGAGGGGGCGGGGAAAGTTTTTTTTGTCCACACAGTCTCCGGAACGGGAATGCTTGCCGGTGTTTCTCACCAACAAAGTTCCGGATACAGTACCGTTTGGGTAAAAGTGTTGCAAACCCGCATCATTATCGGAGATCAGCTTTACTTCGCCGCACACATTACTTGGTTTTTTTTTTATTCTTTCTTGGTCAAAAAAAGAGGCTGAAATTGTCGCCGATGAATGAATATAAAATGCAATCACTCCCGATGAAATTGCATTTAATTCTCGATTTTAACTTGACTAAATATTGCCGCCATGACTTTTGCTAGAATGGCTTACGAAGAGAAACTAGTGGGTCCTGCCTTGAAGTTCAGAAACTTCCTCGACAAAACTCCCAACATTTACAATCCATATGTCATCTCTATCATCTCGTGTATTGCTGGCATGATGTTTGGTTTTGATATCTCTTCAATGTCTGCTTTTGTCAGTTTACCAGCATATGTTCATTACTTCAACACCCCATCTGCCGTGATTCAAGGGTTCATCACATCTGCCATGGCTTTGGGTTCATTTTTCGGGTCAATTGCTTCGGCGTTTGTGTCTGAGCCTTTTGGAAGACGAGCTTCGCTCTTAACTTGTTCGTTGTTTTGGATGATTGGTGCAGCCATTCAATCGTCTGCGCAGAACAGAGCCCAATTGATTGTTGGTCGTATTATCTCAGGATTTGGCGTTGGTTTCGGGTCGTCCGTGGCTCCCGTGTACGGTTCCGAGATGGCACCTAGGAAAATCAGAGGAAGAATCGGCGGAATTTTCCAATTGTCTGTCACCCTCGGTATCATGATTATGTTCTTCATCAGTTACGGAGCTTCTTTTATCAAAAGTGCGGCTTCGTTCAGATTGGCCTGGGGTCTCCAGATCGTTCCGGGGCTCCTCATGTGTATTGGTATCTTCTTTATTCCCGAATCTCCCAGATGGTTGGCCAAGCAAGGCCATTGGGACGAGGCCGAGATCATCGTGGCCAAAATTCAGGCCAACGGAGATCGTGAAGACCCAGATGTGTTGATTGAGATCTCCGAAATCAAAGAACAATTGATGCTCGACGAGAACGCCAAGGCGTTCACCTACGCTGATTTGTTCTCAAAGAAGTATCTTCCCAGAACCATCACCGCCATGTTCGCTCAAATCTGGCAACAATTGACAGGTATGAACGTCATGATGTACTACATTGTCTACATTTTCGAAATGGCTGGCTATGGTGGAAACGGAGTTTTGGTTTCTTCCACAATTCAATACGTTATTTTCGTCGTTGTTACATTTGTCTCTTTGTTCTTTTTGGACAAGTTTGGAAGAAGAAAAATTCTCCTTGCCGGAGCCGCTTCTATGATGGCCTGGCAGTTTGGAGTGGCAGGGATCTTGGCCCAATATTCAGAGCCATACGACCTCAGCGATACTGTCAAAATCAAAATTCCTGAGCAGCACAAGGCGGCTGCAAAAGGTGTCATTGCCTGCTGCTACCTTTTCGTAGCTTCGTTTGGATTTTCCTGGGGAGTTGGTATCTGGTTATACTGTTCCGAAGTTTGGGGAGACTCTCAGTCCAGACAGAGAGGAGCCGCTGTGTCGACTGCTTCAAACTGGATTTTCAATTTTGCGCTCGCCATGTTCACACCTTCTTCGTTCAAAAACATCACCTGGAAGACATACTGTATCTATGCCACTTTCTGTGGATGTATGTTCATCCATGTGTACTTCTTCTTCCCAGAAACCAAGGGTAAGCGTTTGGAAGAAATTGCTCAAATTTGGGAAGAGAAGATTCCAGCTTGGAAGACTACCAAGTGGCAACCTCATGTTCCTTTGTTGTCGGACCACGAGCTTGCCGAAAAGATGAGCACCAAGCACGTGGAGAGAGTCAATACTAGGGAACAGTCTGATAATGACGAGAAGTCTCAGGTATAGGAAGTCGGAGGGAAAAAGGAGAATGAGTGTTTTTTTACGATGACTATGAATAGTGCAGTTATGAAATGAGGATTTTTTAGTTGGGTTTAATTCGTGGTTTGAGGTTCATGTAAAGTAGCCATACATCTCTCGCTAAGAAATGCCCATTGGTCTTTCATTGGTCTATGGAGGGTAGAGCCTTTTGCTTCGATTTCGAGTCCGAAGCTGTCGCCAATTCGAATCAAAATCCAAGATTTTACTTTCAAAAAAACTTTATAGTTATACCTTGCAATGCAGCAAAAACTGCAGAGTTACATTTCTGGGAAGCTCCACTATCACTTTACTTGATATCAAGGCTACAAATTTTGGTAAGCATCTTCGTAGATAGCTATCACTTACTAGTAAATCTCACAGTGTAATGTTAGATGAGATTACATTGAAGCCGGCTGAATTCTTCGATGGAATGGTTAACTGAACCATTCGCTTGAATCCTCGTCGATGGACAAATTGTTCATTTCGATTCTAGCAAGTAACAAGAAGGCTAGCGTTGACTTCTTCATATTCTCAATTTATGTGAAAGTGGACCTCGTTTTCAAGGAAACTAGCATAACTACTGAACTTCTTGGCTCGTAGGATATTAGTTCCAGAAGGAATCCCAGCTCAGGAATCCCAGCTCAAAATTCTCTACGCAAGGTTCGAACTTCATGTCTGTACGCTTAGAACTGGTCTATTGTCACTACTGGAATTTGTCAACTTTCACATATGTGGGCTTCGATTATAACCAATAAGTTGTATTCTAACTACGAGAATACAAATCAGTGAGCATTCATAGAGGGAAAAGACGACTTTCTCATTTCCTATGATATACAGAATATCGATTTGGCTGCGAAATGAAATAATTTGGCTGCGAAAGGCTGCGACTGAAAGCTGCAAGCTGCGAATTAAAAGAGAACTGAAAGGTTGAGTGAATAGATTGAGTGAACAGGTTGAGTAAAGATTCAGCTACAACTACTGCTGGATTAATTCATCATTTATTAAACTATATACTATGCAACTCTAGGTTCTAGGCCAGGAGCGAGGCTCCTAGGCAGGCTACTTCCGGGGCTGATCAATTCTCATAATGATCTTCTTTCTCCGTCTAGAGGCCTCCGCCTTGTAGGTCAATGGCGGCCCATATGCCTTGAAATGCATCAATGTAGTTAGTATGGTGGCCCGTTTTTTTTTCAGGGCCGAAAACCAAGCCACAAGTTGCCAGAAGACTAGCTGGAGGAGTTTTGACATCGCAGCGATGCTCCAAAACTCTCTTTCAGCTCCTGCCCTGGCCAGTTCCGTGGGAGCATTGGCTGCTACAACCATCGGTTTGTCCTTTCCTGTCCACAATTGGGTCTGAAGCTCCGCGGCCCCGGTCATACTACTGCTAGTAGCAGTAGGACTGGTGATTCCATTGGGAGCTTGAGTTTTGGCAATTGTGGCCAAGTTGAGGATGCTGGGCATTGGTTCATAGTTAGTAATTGGCTCTGGTGCCTCAAAGTCAAAGAGGGTAATGGCCATTGGGGTATTTGGTCTCGGCTGAGATTGCTTAGTTTGGAACAATCCAAGTTCGTCTGCCATTGGGGCAGGAGTAATATAATATGTGAGTCCAGTTTTGGTAACGGCTATGTTTGTTGCCGCTGTAGGCGTTGCAAACCAGTTGGCCAGTAAAGGATCTCGGAAGAAATCGAGTAGGGCTTCTGTTTTTTCGAGCCCTGGTGGAGCCATGAGCGCCATGAAAATGGTGAAAAGCGTCACAAGAATTGGGGATGCTAAGGTAGTAAACAACATTTGTGAAGAAGAAGAAAACACTGGGAATATCCGAGCCTTAAATACCCTGGGTTTGTATTTATGTATGCTGGGATTCAGCAGAACAAAATCGTAAATGCAACACAAACGCATTGATCTGAACACAAAAAAAAAAAAATGGCTGCAAACTGCAGATTCAGCAGAACAGATCGACAATTACAGCCGCATTGCCTTGATCTGCGGAACAACTCCATACAAGGTAGACCGTAGTCCGAGAGACATTTTGCAACCATCTTGAGATTTGCAACATATCTAGACAGATAATAAGATCTGATGACGAATGTTTCCGTCTTATGCTAACTTTACAAAGTTGGCAGAAAGGAGTTTCCCAAAAGTAGAGCCAGACTTTCTATCTAATTAGGAATATTACTTATATGTTTAAATCTTTCAAAAGTAAATATTGCATTCCTCAGTAGAGTATATTTAGCTTCACTTTGCCCAGGCAAGCTCGTAAATAAGCTAGATATTTTTTCATCAAACATTTCAATCTAACAGCATCATAGCTACGACTCAAAGGCTCGGAAAGCTTCTACTATAAAGCTACATCTCATTAACGGCCTCTGAGTTTGAAGCAACAATTCTGGTAATGTCCGCAACCATTCAGCAGCCTTTAGCTCCAAGTAGGCATATATTAATCTAGCCTATCCTCTCCACGTTCCTCTGCACTCAAAACTACAACGACAACTGCGCAAGCTTGAGCACACCCTCATAAGTATTGGCTCCGCCAATAAATCCAGCAGCATGAACGAAAATACAGCCGGGAACACCAGCCTTTTCGCTCAATTCCTCGTCACGAAGGCCTCTCCATGGCTCAAGCAACCCTTTTCTGAACTCAAAAGATGTCGATGTCACCGACACAGTAGAAACCCTCCATTTCGACGATGAGTCCTGGAAGAGAACAAACTCAATTTGTCCCTGGGCCGACTTTTCCTTTTCTATGGCGTACAAATGTTCTTTCCAAGGGCAAAACTGCTCGAGCTTGAGGATTTTTCCAGACTTGTCTACGTCAAATCTCGACTCGAAAGCGGACTCCACGATGGTGCGAGCGGGAAGCCACGAGTTTCCGTAGCCCTTGAGCAAGTTGACGAAAACCTCCCCCATGAGAGCACTGCTTCTCTGGAATGCTGCGTCGAAATCAGCATCGGTTGGGTTCTCGTTCCACGAAGGATTGAGTTTCAGAACTATAGCTGGAAGGGTAATATTTCTGTCGTTGAAATTCTTCTCTGCCTCAGCTTCCTTTGAGTAGTTGTTGATACCGTTGTCGTTGGCGTCCAATGCCTCGATAAACTCCTTGTAAACTTTCTCGTACAACAAGTCGGTGTTCTCCTTGGTGCTGTGACAAACATGCTCGATGATCTGTTTTCCAAAGTGCTTGTAAATGAGCCCAGCAGAAGACAATTTGGTCTTGTAGTTGGCAGAAAAGGTCTCCGAGAACTCCCGCTGGTGATGGTCAAAGAACTTGACTCCGTCGTACTTCCCACCCACATCTATAACCAAGTCGCTGGCTTCCCAGTCTTCTGGATTTCTCAGTCTGACCAATTTACAGTCTTGATAGGCAGGTAAAAGCTTCACCATGTAAACCGCCAACGACTCGTCGGCGTGGAAGCTGCCAGAATGGGTACAGATTTGCATTATCGACAGGTCCAATTTAATTTTTTTGTCGGTCAGCATCAAATTGTAGCGATGAGATTGGGTGAAAAATGTGCGGGGTGCGATGAGGGCACGGACCAAATGCCTAGGCATGTCGGGGTCGATGACTCTCTATCGTAATCTATTGTAGGAAACTATTATCGAAACTATTATCGATATCTACGGATTTCACTGTCGAACTCTCACCTTTATTTTCCTAGAGCAATCTTAATTACAATAAATCTAGCCATATCATGTAGCCGAGCTACTCATTATAAATTTATGTCAAACTAACGAAGACACCGTCCTGGTGACACATGGTCAAATGAACCGACTTGGCCGGTGGGTAAGGCCTGTCGTCGTGAAGCTCCAAGTTGGTGAACATTTGCAACAATCTAGTCACAATGTATGACGCTTCCGTCAAGGCAAACTGTTGACCCAAACAAATTCTAGGACCACCGTTGAAAGGAACATAAGCCCATCCCAATTTACGAGCGTCGGCCCATCTTTCTGGTTTGAATTCATCAGCGTCCTTTCCGTAGAACTCCTCCATTCTGTGAGTGGAGTACACCGAGTAAGCCACGGTGGTTCCCTTTCCAACGTAGATAGGAGAGTTACCGTCGGGTCCACCTCCGCGAGGCAAAGTGGTTCTCTTGGTGGCAACTCTAAAGTTGACGGGCACCGATGGGTACATTCTCAACACCTCGTTCAAGACCCATTTCAAGTACTCACACTTTTTCAACGACTCAAACGTGATTTCGGAAATGCGAGCATCGTCGCCCTTTCCAAACGTTTCGTAGATCTCCTCCTTCAACTTGTTGAACACACGGGGGTTTCTGGCCAACTCGAAGAACGTGAACGACAACAAGCCGGCAGTGGTGTCTCTTCCAGCCAACAAGATGTTCAACAATTGGTCTTGCAACACCTTGGGATCTCTGGTCTGTTTGACCAACTCGTAAAGGAAGACATACCCATTTTCACTCTTCTTCTCGAGCTCTTCGGGGGTCATGTCCAAGCCCTTTTGCACATAGAATCTCGTGAAATCGTGCACCTGGTCACAGCTCTTGCGGAAGTCAGAGTTGTTGACGATCCAGTAGAACATTTGCAAGTAAGCACGGGTGCCCAAGTAGGTCTGGGCAGTGTTGAACGAGGTGGCAAAGTTGTTTCTGCCGTCAAATTCCTCGGTGGGAGGGTCGTTAATGGCGGCATCTTTCAAGCTGAACACCGATTGTCCAAACAAAAACTCGGTGGCTGTGTCAACCGTCAACTTGAAGAACAAGTCCTGGATGTTGATGGTTTCGCCCTCTGCGAGCCGGATGTGCTTGGCCAATCTTTGCAAGTGGGGCTCCAACGCCTGGACGTGGGCCACCTGTTCTCTGGAAAATTGCGGTCTCAACATGGATCTCGACTGCTTCCATCCGTTACCGTCAAGAGTGAAAATTCCGTCTCCCAACAACGGCTTGAAGTGCGCGTGTCTTGTGCCCAAGGCAAAGTCATTGAACTGGGTTGCCAACACCGCTTTCATGTTTTCCGGGTCTCTGGTGATGATCACGGGCACCCCGACAATCTTGATTATGAACGTCAAACTCTTGACATCGTCGTAAATTTTCTGGGCAAAGTCCAAAAGGTGGCCCTCCCGCTTCACCTGGATAAGACGGTAAAGAAGAGGAAGCGAAAACCAGTTGACTTTATAGTAAACCGGAGAAGCATCACAATTGTGAGCGGCCTTGAATCTGGCGACGGAGATCTTGTGAATGATCAAAAACGTCACCAAGAGGGCCGAGATCACCACATACCATTTGGTCAAGTAAGGTTGAATAGAATCTAAAAGTTCTGACATGTCAAAGTGCGGTGCGTTGCTCCGACGCAGAGGTTTCTTTATAAGGTGGTCTTCCCCACCACATGTGAAAATGGACCGATGACATAATAGGGCATCCGGAGGGGCAGCCACAAATCCGACACACAAGCACAAAATCCTGCAGGGGGTCCCCACTCCGGGGTGGGCCGCCTGCACATGCCAATGCGGGTGCCCTGATTGGGCAGGCGGGGCATCACATGCATGCCATGATCAGCATGTGGAGATGAGAGGAGGAAGAGGAAGAGTAAGAGAACCAAATAGAGGGAGTTTGTTTGTTGGTGTGTGTTTTATGTGTTATATCTTTATCCTGTCTTTCTCTTGTATTTGTCTTGTCTTTGTCTTATGTCTTATGTCTTGTCTTTGTCGTATGTCTTATGTCTTGTCTTTGTCTGTCTTATATCTTATTTCTTTGTCTCGTCTAGCTTCTCGCAATTCGCGGCTGCAAATTGCACCGCAAACTCTAATTACGATTACCGTTTTAGTCCGAACTCCTTCGTCTCCGGTGCATAGTTCCGTTCCGTCGATCGGCCAATACTTTGCTCCGCAGATCGGCTACTCCGCTGTCGCCTCAATATGCCAAATCCTCTACCGTTATCCGTTGACGCACGCTGCGAAGTCCGCAGCTGCACACTTCGGACCTCGTTTTCCCGTTTTGGCACCCGTTTTGGAACCTCTATAGCGCCTGGCTGCTTTGAAAGTGGTGGCTTGAGCAGCACGTGCAGCCCCTGGCAAATCAACGCTGTAAGTGGTTCAATCGCTTGTGAAAGGTTGCACGCTTTTCCGTGGGTATTCAAGGCGCCGCAGACTTGCGAATGTGGGGACGGTGCACTGGGAGCGGCCAACTGTACCCTGGAAGAGGAAAATAGTAAAATCACAAGATTTTGAAAATGCAACGTCGATTCAAGGAGACAAATTCGGATAGGCGAAAGCTTTGCCAAGCTTAAAGCTTGATCGCGAAGCTTGTCCAGAAACTTGTCCAGAAGCTTGTCCGAAAGCTGTTCGCAGCAAAACGTCGCTGCGAAATCGAATAATTTCGTAAATACCTGCGAAAGCTTATCCGCACAAATAGACAGCCACTGTATCAGACTGAGTTTCCTTAACTCAGGAGAAAGTCTTTATATTTGGGCCTGTAGTGCCAACAATTACTCTTTTCAACACACTGTGTCAGCTTACTTTAGAGGGATGGCTTCGCTACAATTGCAGCATTCCAGCCCAAATTACTCTGGTACTGCAATTCCTGTCCAAATTACTCCGGTACTGAAATTCCAGTCACGTTCTCGAACTTGGGATCTCTCCATTAGCTTAATAATTCGCCGGCACGGGCGCGGCTACTCAATCTCTAGGGACGAATCAGAACTATAGTCTACTGGCGGAGCACGCTTTTTCGGCTCCCGCCGAAGCAGCCGGGTCTTGATTTGCGACGTTATGGCATGGAGCAGCTGCTGCGCATTCCTGCTCTGGTGGGCCGATTTTCGCGGCACAGGATCGTAGCCAATGTTCTTGAGTGTCGCGCTCGTGAAAGGGTGCACGGATTTCGTGTCGGGGTCCCCGTCGCGGGTTCCGTCGCGGCTCCCGCCAGGGTTTCGCAGACTCCCTCGCTTAGCGAGCGCCGCTACGCGCGCCGCGACCCGCGCTGCCTTGTTGCGGCGGGCCAATTCCTGGGGATCGGTGTACTGGGCGCGGTCGATGCCTGGCGCTGCCGCAAACGTCTTGGTGCGCTCGTTGGCCTGGGAATAGGGCACGAAACTGGGCGGTTTGCGGTCGTTTGCCCGGTCGTCCGGCCGCCTCGCCAGAACGGTGCCGTTGAGCTCCATGCGTTTCGAAGCGTATTTGCGGAAATGGAGGTCCTGGTGGTAGCCGCAGAGGGTTCCTTGGGAGGTGTCGATCATGGTGTTGCAGCCATTTTCAAACCCACATTTTCCAAAATCTCGGCACAGCCCGATCTCGAGAATGGAGTCCACGGCCGTGTTGAGGGCGAGATTGAACCCGGTTTTTGTCTTGTGCTGCCATCGGTTGACATTGGGGTTGAGAATGCACACCACGTCTCCCACTCGGAGCTTCCACCACCGGTCCACGGCAGCACCGAATAACATCACCCGCACAGAATGGGCGAAATTGCCAACTGAGATCTTTATGTACTTGCTGCTCTTGCTCTGCTTATTCTCAGTGACAGGGTTTTCCTTAATAAAATTTGCGGCGGCATGGTTCGCTTGGCTCAGCTTGCTCGCGATGGGCTCCAGCTTCTCGAGCACCAACCCCACGAGACACCAATTGGCGTACGCCGGCTCGTGGAATGCCGGCGGACACACCTTGGCAAGTAGCTTCTCGATCCGTAGCACCTTCTTGTCCGCCAAAAGTGCCTGTAAGGCTTGGGGCTGGATGTACCGCTTGCGAAGCCGAAACCCAGAAACTTCGTCCCGGTCGCTTTCCTCCAGATCGATGTCTAGCGCGGCCGGAATGTCCGCAAACTCAAACTGGCGTGTCGCCAACTCGGGCCCTTGGTCGCCCCCGCCTCCAGCACGCTCAAGTCCAGCCGCAAAGCCACCACTTGGAGCCGGATTTTTCGCTTTTGCAACCATTCGGGTGATACTTTTGTCGTGAAGTTGGTTTTTTTGGGCGGCTGATGGGTCCAGAGTGCTCAATTGGCTTGCCAGATGCGTACCAGACCTGGGAATGTACTCCTTGGGGCGTGGAACAGCTTCATCGAGTTCATTCTTCGCCGTTTTTCGCCGTCTTTCCTCGTCGATTTTGACCAGTTTCGCCTTTTCTTTTCGCAGCTCAAGTAGCTTTTGCCGCTTGGCCGCGTACTCCTTTTCAAGATCCGCTAGCTCGTCGTCCGAACTGTCGGTCAAAATCACCTCGTTTTTCGGCTCATCGCGTGGATCGTCCATAGATAGTCTGGCGAAATATTCACTATACGCGTGTGGTGCACGGGTGCAAATAGATGCCTTGACATAAGGTACCCCCCTACAAATAGCTTGTAACATACAACTTGTAACAGCCAAGTATACTACCACAACCTACTACAAGCCATTGCCTGCATCAATCGAGTTCACCGAACCAATGGGCTCAATTGAACTTTTTGATCCGCATTACCAGTTGGCACCCAGTGGGTTCCCTCCTGCATAGACACCCACAGACAGGAATCTTCAACAACCGAGACCACCTTCCACATGGCACGAGACCGCAGCAAGTCGCTTGTCAAGCGCATAGCCTCGGATATACCGTCCTTCAACGACGGCAAACTCGATTTAGGACTGGTGTCTCTGTTGGCTCCACCGCTGGCGAGCTCTGGACGTCCAAGATCAAAATCGGTCGACGATGTGAAACTGAAAAACGACATAAACGACGAAAAAAACGAGATTAGACCAGCCAGAAAGCAGGACCACGTGCTCTATCCGTTCAGCACTGCCGAATACAACCAGTTGTGGTCCGGGTACATCGATACCTACACATATAATTCGATCTTGACGAAGGAGGACATCGAGAATATCGGCCAGTTGCCCATCGATCTGGCTCTAAACTTCCAGCATAACTGCCAGCTCAACAGCGAGGCCATTGAGGCCTTGATACGTGACACAGACTCGGTTTTGGCTGTTCTCGATCGACTTGTAGATCAGTACAATAAGGTGGACCGCGACACCAGCGACTTTGCCAAGCAGTCCCAGCACCTCTTGGAAGAGCAGACAAAGGCCGAGGAGACCGCCAGCGAGATTGCGGAAGCGCTTCTGGTTTTTGAGGCCTGCGACTGGATAACAAAGGTCCTTAGCAGTCCCGGGATCAACTTGGTGAAAAAAAGACTGTTCAAAGAAGCCATGGCCAAGTTGGATTCTTGCCTAGAATTCGTGGACACCCACCCAAACTACAGGGACATAGACACATACCGGGCGAGATTCAGACAGTGTATGACGAGGGCGCTTACGTTGATCCGCAACTACTTGATTGAAGATATAAAGTCCACGGCGGCTGTGTCTGAGTCCACAAAATCCGAAACTTCTCTGGTGGAAGTGACGGTGTACAGCGACTTCCGCAACCACGCCAGCCGCCACAGCGGAGAATTCTACTCGTTCCACAACTTGATCATGGAAATTGAAAAGAGGTACAGAGCGCACCCCGAATACGAGGGCCTTTTGACCGACGTTCTGTCCCAGTATTTCCGGGTGCGGTCCCATCTTGTGGCCTCGTACATCACCCAGAACGTGGAAGCGTTGTCCAAAAAGTACACGGGAGAAAAAGATTTGGTGCAATTGTGCCAGAACAATATCTCGTTCTTCAAGCGGGTCATAGAGCGAGAGCACGGACTTTTCTGTCAATATTTTTCCGGAAGCGCCTCGCTGCCGGTGGCCCAGCACTACGAGGACCAGCTCTATGAGTGGTACAAGGACTTGTTGGAGCCGCTTTACGATACGCTTCGCAATCGCATAATCCGGGCGGTTTCGATTTCGGAACTTTGCCTGTTGATGACTTTGCTCCAAAAGTATTACGAGTTCGAGGACCCAGAAGGAAGCACTGGCGGCTCTGTGGTGGGTTCTGTGGCCGGGTCCGCTGTGGGTCCGCTGAATCCCGATGCGCCAATTGACTACGGCCAGCTTTTCGAGCCCATTGTTGCCGACGTTCAGTCCAGACTCATTTTCCGAGTTCAGCGGTTCGTGGACGACAACCTCATCAATTACAAGCCCCGTCCCAAGGACTTGCAAATTGGCTCGACAAAGGTCAACGTCACCCAGCACGACGACGAGGTGAACCTCTTTCCTCAAATGTACTTGCCCGTGGGCAAAGCGTTGACCGTACTTTCGAGCATCTACGACTTGATAAATCTGGCGGTGTTCGACGACCTAGCACACTACATTGTCCACAGCTGCATACAAATTCTCCACACCAGCGGATACAAACTCGCCCAGTCGCACTTGGGCAGTCTCGATGCCAAGCTCTACTACTTGAAAAACCTCATGCTTGTGCAACACCAGCTCAACAACTTTGACATCCAGCACGTCCGCACAGAAACAGCGTTGGACTTCACCAGCGGGTTGAGCGAGATTCTCAACCAGGTTCGCCAGGGCGATTTCATGGTCAACTACACAAAGCTGGGTGGGTTTATCGAGCTCGCCCGGCGCTCAGCACCACGGGTGGTCAACAACATGATCGACGCCAAATACGAAATCGACAGTGAGTTGAACAACGCCGTGCAAGACTTCATTGGCCAGTGTGTCAAGGAGATCTCGAAGCCCATTTTGGCACAAGACGCCGCCCAAAATCCACTCAAAGCAACGTCAGACTTCCGGGACTTGCTTCTCACAGAAATCCCTCGCTACTACCGCGACATCCAGCTTTCCTTCTCCGACGCAAACGTCACAAAGTACCTTATGGAAAATATGGAGTCGGTGCTTTTGACGACATATACCGAGTATTACCGTCAATTGGAACACATAGTGACGCTGGCGGATCTCGACCCAGCGGCTAGCGACAAGCTTCGCCTGGACATGACCGAGGTCATGGAGCCGGATACGTTGGTTGGGTTTCTCACCGACTTGGTAGCGAACTTGTACGACAAAGAAGAGGTGGGCCAAGTGGACGAAAAGCTCTTGCAGCAGATTGAAAACGACCTAAATATTGAAGGAAGCGAGTAATATCACGCATCGTCAAATGGATTGTAGATGTTTTTGGAAAGTAGTCTGTTCAACTCGTTCTTGACGTATTGGATATCGCTGCTATTAATGAGCAAATGGGTGTCACTCAATTCCTCCACCAAGATACCAGGTCTGGATAAGTCGATTTGCAAGATGAGAGCCTTGATGGAAGGATCACACTGGACCAAGGTACCTGCCACTGCCCTGGGCATGATGAGATGGGAGAAGAGAAGATGAGAAAGATGAGGTTTGTGCGAAAATTGGCTCGGCAGCGAGCAGCGAGCGTAGCGAGCGTCGCGGGTCCTGTGCGACGGAAAATAGCGAGCGGTACCTGTGTCGCGCGAAAACTGCTGGGCACGAATAGCGGGCCCAGTGCGAATAGCGAGCGTTCCCCGTACAAATAGCGAGGGGCCAGAGAGCGAGCGGTCCCCGTGTCGTGCGAAAACTGCCGACCACGAATAGCGAGGGAATAGTGAGCGACCCGCAGCCAAACCTCTACACTATCATCATCAAATCCTCCATGAGTGACTCCGCTGGCGGAACAGACGACGCTGAAACCACAATTAAGGCAGATCCGGATAGCTCCCAGTATGACCACAGTTCTCTCCAAGACGAAATAGGCTCGGAAAAAGGCTCGGAAGAAGACCATGAACAAAACATCGAAAAGAACGGATCACACAACGAAACCCAAACTTCCGAAATCACAGACTCCGACTCATCTTCGGTCGCGTCCGCCGACTCACCCCCTGTTTTCCTATACTCCCGACTCAATTCGCTTCCTCGCAACTTTTTGGACCGAGAACCTGTTTCATGTAGTTTATTCCACGAAAGCTTGTTTGTCTTTGCTACCCATTCGGGCCTCGTACATGTGTGCAAGCCCGACTTTACGGCGGTACGAACATACAAGGCGCACAGTGCATCGGTGCTAGCTTTGGACACCGACGGAACCCATGTTATTTCAGCGTCAATGGACGGAAGTGTAGTGGTGACTTCCACGGTGGATTCCAACGAAACTTTTGGCTTTGACTTCAAAAGACCTGTCCACGCAGTGGCAATTGACCGAAAGTACTCGGTGACAAAATCGTTCTACTCCGGAGGAATGAGTGGAAAAGTGATCCACTCTTCAAGAAACTGGCTAGGAAAAAGATCAGACACCATTCTTTACCTGGGAGACAGCCCCATTGTGGCATTCAAAAAAGTAGGGGACATCATAGTGTGGATGAACGACACGGGAATCTCGTTCTTTGACACCTACCATCGTAACGTCATCAAGACAATTAATAGACCCGACGGTGCTCCTCGCGGCGACCTCTACTGGCCCCGCATACATTTTCCGGAAACAGACCGGATTCTCATAGCATGGGCGTACCACGTGTGGTCCATCAAGGTCCAGAGTGGCTCTGCCAGCGCCAACAATGGTGCTCTGGTCGGAGCCGCCTCATCTTCTGCTCAGAGCAGAATCATGTCCTCGGCCATTTCTTTCCGTTCTGTCCCAGAAAAGCATATAAATGTGGAGCATGTGCACCAGTTTGATTTCCTTGTGGCCGGGATCTCGTCGTTTAAGGACGATAAGTTGCTTGTACTAAGCTACGAGCCACCCGTCTCGGTCGACGATAAGTTGGAGTTCCAAGACCCCGACTTGAAAATCGTAGATTTGGCCAATGGGCAAGTTGATTTTGAAGAGGAAATCGGCCTTCGTTACATCAAAAATCTTGGTTTGAACGACTACTCGCTCGGCACCCATATCGGGAACGCTGGTGCTACCTACTATATCATGAGCGCCAAGGACGCCGTCATTGCAAAAGAAGTGCAACTAAACGACCGCTTGGAATGGTACATTGCGCGAGAGGATTACTTAGAGGCGTGGAAACTCAGCCAGCACTTGCTGTCTCCCATCAAAAGACTCAATTTGGGAACGTCTTATGTGGACACCTTGATCAAGAATAACGAATGGAACGAAGCTGCCAACTTCTTGCTGACAATTCTCCATGTGGATGAGTCCCAGATGCCTGCAATCGACACCAAGAGCACTTTGCGCACCGACCAGTCGGCCGCTCTGAAGGGAGACGACGAGTTGATCAAGGAGATAATTCGCCAATGGGAAATATGGGCCACGATCTTTCTCAAGGCTGGCCATGTTGAGGAGTTGACCCAGATTATTCCAATGCTTCCTCAGTTGAATCTTCCACCAACTTTGTATGACGAAATCTTGGAGTACTGGTTGAAGGACAAGTCGCAGACGGTGTTTTATGATCTCATCGGTAAATGGGATCTCTCTCTATTCACCTTCGAGGCCATAACCCTGACCATGGAGTCTTCGCTCGAGGCCGAAGACGACGAGAAGCTTCGCCGATGTCTAGCCGACTTGTATGTCAGAGCCGCCCAGCCGCAAAAGGCAGTACCCCATTTGGCCCATTTGCGAGACCGCAACTTGGTCAAGTTTCTTCGAGATCACCACTTGATAGCGTCTTTCGTGGACAGCCTCCCCAACTATATCAGTCTTTCTTTGAAGGAGCATGACATCGAAAACACCCCCATCAGCGACCTTGAGCTGGAGCTTCAAGATACGGTTGAAATTCTCGTGGAAAGCCGGCACGAGTTGCCTCCACAAGTTTTGACGGAAATGATGGCCAAACATCACTTGGACTTCATCAACTTGTTCTATTTGGAACGGCTTGAAGTTGTGGACGACTATCTCACGGTGCCGTTCCAGAATGACAGACTACAGTTGTTTGCGCAATACGATCGGAAAAAGCTTCTACCTTTTCTTACCAAGCACAGCTCCTACGACATCCAGAAAGCGATTCAGCTCTGCGAAGATAATGACTTTGTCGAAGAGTCGGTTTATTTATGGGGAAAAGTAGGTGAGACCAAAAAAGCATTGATGTTGATTATCAACAAATTGGACGACCCAGAGAAGGCTATAAATTTTGCCAAGCACCAGAACGACAAGGAGGCGTGGGATATTTTGCTAGAGTACTCCATGGAGAAACCTGCGTTCATCAAGGCACTTATTGAGCACGCCGACGAACAATCGTACATGTTCTATGATCCCATCTTGATCCTAGAAAAAATGCCTCGCGATGTGGAAATCGAGGGTCTTAAGGAGTCTGTAACCAAGATTTCTTACAATAACGATCTTAATGTTATTCTCAACCAACTCATTCTTCGAATAATTTACAATAAGTCGGAGGACGTTTCCAAGCAGCTTCGAACCCTCAAGCTTAAAGGTATCCAGGTTGACGTTGACGAGTACACGGAGCTTTTCCAGCGCTTTGAGACAATTTTGGTTGAGAGCATGGTGCCAGAGGGGCAGTTGAGGACGGCCGAAGAGGAAGCCAGGGTGTACAAGGATCTCGCACACAAGATCAGGCATCTTGAAGCGTTGAGGACCAAGGGTACGACATAAGCATTCATATAGATTCTAGCGACTAGCAAAAGGATTGAGCCGGGAAAGTATAGTTCCAGAAGCCTTGGAGAGGAAACCTGTAGCCAAGTTGTTTGCCTTACCGAACTTGTCGCATTTGGTGAATGCCAAGGCATTCGTGAACGACAAAAAGATTGCAATCAAGATCAAGATGAGATACAAAAATTCGAATTTTAATACCGCCAAAACAGCCAACGCGATCCACGCTACAGGCTGGCCATACAAGAGGGTCCAGAACACCTTTGAGTCGATTGGATTAATGTACCGAGAAGGGTCTGCCGACTCAAACACCCACACGTTTTCAAATTCACCCGTCGAGGACAGCTCGATGAAATTGACCTCGTTCCACCACCTCAAGCCCACCAACAAGCGGCCAGCAACGTTTTTCAAGTTCCAGAAATCTCCGGATATCAAAAGTACAAGGACGATGAAATGCAAGATGAACCGATTTTTCTTGGTGATGAACCCAATGAAGAAGTTGCCGAAGATGTAGATGACTATAGGGAGCACTCTGAACCCTATATAGAAGAGCAATGCCACGGGATGGGACAGTTGTTTGAGTCTTTGTGCCCAGGTCCACGAATTGGGATCACTATTTATTTGGCCAGGATTTGTCTCTGCACCCATCTGGTTGTCCATGGGTCCTGTAGCGCCCGCCGGCTGTGCTTGTGGCACGTCGGATTCTATGGCTGTGTATTGGGAGCTCATAGCGTGCTTTGTGTGGAGACGATCTCAGTTTCGAATCTCGAATTTCAATCTCAAATTATTTGGTGCGACTTTTTTCAAACCCACAAATTCTATTCAAGAAATTCTATCCAGTGCCCACCATGTCCCGATACTCCAAATTCATCGGGGGCATCACGAGGACACAGCTTGAAACCACCAAGGTAAGTGTTCTTTGAATCTTTCTGTCGTGTCCTTGTATTGTACTAACGTAGTTTGGTTTCTACCTTTTGACTCCCATCTGTATCATGTACTGGGCCGGTTTGGACAGTGACCGGAAGTTCAACATGCCGGGATTCTGGCCCGATCCCGCAACCTTGAACCAGGTGCCTAAAGAGCCCCATGAAATCAAGGCGGAAGTGGCGAGAATTCGAAGAGCAAGGGCGGAAAAGAGACAGCGACTTGAAGCCAAAGCCAGAGAGTTGGGCTTGGTGGAGGACGAGGACGAAGAGGACAAACTGTAAATACACCGTAAATAGCACAAGAAGAAAGAAAGAGAGAAAGAGGAAAACCAGTATATAGCCATATGGAATTGGTCGTATAGCCATACGAGATAATGAATGCAATTTATGATCCTTTTATGATCTTTCTACGATCTTTTTTTGGTCTGGTTTGAACTGTAGTCAGTGCTCCTGTGACACCCGCTCAAGCTGGCGCTTGAGCTCGCTGGTGGTGGCTTCTGAGAGGCCGAGATTCGCCTGGAGGATCATCTGCAACGAGTACTTCAACTCACCTCTCGTACCCTCAATTGCACCCACCTCCATTTCTATATTAGGGCTCCAGCCGGTCGGCCACTCGTCCAAATGCTGTCTTTTGGGAGCCGGAGCATCGTCTGTTTTGTCCAATTGTGGAGCTGCCATTTGTGGTTTCGGCGCATCAACGTCCATCGCGAACAAGGCATCGATGGAGTTGGAATTATTGTTTTCTCCTAGGCCCTCAAGAAGCGATTCGACGCCGTTGTCAAGCACCAGGCTGGGGCTCAAGGTGCCATTGAGACGATTGAAGGGGCTTTGGATCTCGCTGTTGGCGATTTGCGTATCGGTGAGCCAGGTGCTATCTTTTCGCTTGTCATCGTGGTACCCCTCCAGAAGACAACTGCCGATGATTTCCTCGATGGAAACGTAGCTCAAGGTCATCTTGGCCCTCTCGTTCACAAGACCCAAGAGGTCGTCGATTTCCCATGGAATCACCACATTCAAATGGCTCATGATTTCTCGCAACTTGGCGTACGAGCGGTCGTTGGAGTCTTGCGACCGGCCCTGCTGTTCTGCGAGAATGGACCGGGCCACTTCCACGTGAGCAGGCGCCACCCAGTCGTTCTTCCAGTCTAGCAAATACGTTCTTTTCCACGAGTTGAATATTTTCTCCTTGGAAATCGAGTTCCACGACCGCCAGATCCACTCGATGACTTTGATCGTGGGGATCTGGTAGTCGGACTCCGAGAGCACCTCAAGCGTCCCCACGGGCAATTGCGGTGCCTCGCTCTTGTCTAGTGCTGAGTCGCCGTACATCATGTTGTCTGTGGGCTGGGACGGGTACGAGGGCTTTTCCGAGCGTCGGGCCTGGAGCCGGATCATTTCCAAGTACTGCTGTATTCGATACAAGATCTTGAATTCCTGGATGATGCCGTAGCTCATGGGAAGGTAGTCGAACTTGACGCCGCTGTACAGCGAGCTGTAGGGGTTGTTGTGGTTATTGTTGTTCTTGAGGAAGCACAAGCGAATATGGTCAAACTTGAGGTTGATGATGCGGTGCGACGAAGAGTCGTCGAGAATTATGAGGACTTTGCGGTGCGGCTGCAAGCTGGCTATTTTGTGGTCGAGCGTCAAGAGGTAGTCGTAGAACATGCTGGAGGTGATCCACTTGTTGGTGTTGGAGTTGTAGTAGATGTTGTACACTTCCAAGATTTTGTTGCGAAGTAGTTTGGGCGTAGAAGCGGCATGGGCCATCTTGAAATTGGGATCGGAAGCACACGAGGCATCGAACGACTCGTGGCTGCCCACGATGAGCGGCGGGAGCTTTTCAGATCCATCGACATTGCAGCCAAGCATGATTGTGAGCGATTTTTCAGTGGATGCGGCCGACTGGCGGAGCCCTTTGTCGACGGAAGAAACGTCGAAAATCTGGTCGAGCGGCAACGTGTAGAACAACTGGAACTCGTCGATGGTGAAAATGTCCTTTGGCGAGTAGTTTTCAGCTTTTATTATGTCCCCCAAGTACCGCTTCAAGTCCACCTTCTCGTCCATCATCCACACCTTGTTGAGTTTGTGGCCCTCGTTGGCATTGATTTCGTCCTTTGTGCCCGTGATGTTGATGTCGAGCTTCTTGATGAACTCGTAGCACCACTTGTGGTTGAAAATGCCATTCCCGTCCTTCTCTCGGGGCGGGAGCCGGGTCCAGATCGACAGCGCTGTCAGCTGAATTACCGGCGTTGTGATGGGAATTCCCTCCCAGATACACTGGGTGATCCACTCGGAGAGAATTGACCGAAGAAGGGGATTTTGCAGTTTTTTCCGTCGTACTAGCAGAAACTGGGTTTCTTTGGATGCAATGAGTTCGTTCTTACTGCTCAATATGCGAGAAATTGTCGTCTGGGACGGCTGGTGCGGGGTGGAAAACTCCTTCTGGGCCCACTGGGCTAGCTCAGCTTGCGTGAGCTGGGGATTGGCGTCCGACTTGAGACATATGTCTATCTTCTGCTTTACGGTGAATCCCATGAGTTCGCGAAAAGTTGAGCGGAGTGATAAGAAGAAAACGAGAAGAAAAAATCACAAAAGAATGAAGCCATAGTCTAACATCATACGTATAAATATTAATCCACTCCTAATGAGCACGCAAAAAGTCCAACACCTCCTTCAACACAGGCTCAAAGATCTCCTCGCGCTCAATGAACAACGAGTGTCTGCCGCCCTTAACGGGCACAAACTTCTTGTCGATGTTGTTGGACAACAAACCAAAAAACTTCTTGGTGCCCTCGATGTCATTGATGTAGTCGCGGTCGCCGTGCAACACCAACAACGAGATATCGGGGTCAAACTTGCCCACGTATTCGGGCTTCTCCAACGCTTCACCTCTCTGGAACATGTCGTAGATTTGCCTGAACGAGCCTATCAATTTCTTGTCCAGCTGCTTGATGTAGTTTTTCCATCTCTCGTTCGAGGTGACATAGTCGTAGTTGAGCTTGGTGTCGATCTGGAACCGGGGCAAGCACTTGGCGAGAAGCGGAGACAATTTCTGAACAAGAAAATTGGGCCTGGTTTTGGGGTGCAAGTACACCATTGGGCCCGAAGTCACAATGCCCTTGATATGGTCCTTGTACTTGCCTCGGATCCCGTAGTTCAATGCGATCCCGCCGCCCATGGAGTGGCCCAACAAGAAAAACTTCTCCGACTTGTCGGATCTCTGCTCCAAGCACCGTTTGATCATAAAGTCCAAGTCGTTGAAGGTGTGGTGTTCGTCTGTGAGACCGAGCAATGGACCGGGCGAGGTGTCACCCGAGCCACGCTGGTCGAAAAAGAACACTTCGAACCCGTTCTGGCTTAAATTGTCAAAAAACTCCGTGTAAATTGAAGCATGCTCCATGAACCCGTGAACGTAGATGATTTTTCCGCGGTACTTGGTGGACAGCGGCACCTTCCAAGTGGTGGTTTTGAACGAGGCGCCGTCAAAGTCCACAATTTCTTCAATTGGCGTCCCCTTGGGGGTGTACGGGATTTCGGGCATGGGTGGATAACTATTAGGCGTGGGATGTGGCTGGGATTATGGGGTAACTGGTGTGCGGGTGTGGGGCCGCGATGCATGTGCCGCGGCCGAGAGTGTCAAGCAAGGCCATCGAGGTCGATGTACTGGTCGCCGTAATTGAGCATGAACTGGGTGCGGCGGCGGCCGTTGGTCTGTGTGAAGAAGATGCTGAGGCCGAGAATGGACAAATATTGCAATTGCGGGAGCCGGAGAACCGGTCGCGGCGACACACAGTGCGGCTCGACTGCAAAATAGTCCACGAGAAACCTGGCGAGTCTTTGGTGGTTTTTGCGCACAAACTGCACCATGGTGTCGTTGAGCATCACGCTGTTGGTGCGCACCGAGAAGACGTCGTGGTTGTAGGCGGCCGAGCTGATCACCAGCGAAATGCACTCGATGTCGTAGAGAAAGTAGTTTTTGTAGACGGACTGCTTGAGCACCAGCTCGTAGTAAAGTGCCCTGATGTACCACGAGTAGTCGTCGCTCATGAGGTGCTGGAGCATCACCGAGGCGTCGGCGGCCTGCGACGACCGGTCGAGCAACTTCAAGTTGACCAACTTGTTCTGGGCCGAGCCGATGCAATCGTACACCGCCTGGGTGTAGGCGCTTGTGGGGGACTCCACCACGGCGAAAAGCGTCGAGAGCTGGTGGGGGATGTTGCGCGAGAGCGTGTTGATGAGGCAGCTGTGCTGGCAGAAGAGACAGTCGAACGTGGGGTGGGTCGCCAACTTGCGCAAGTTGGGCGTCAATGCGGTGAGGTTTTCAAGCAACGTGGACGAGTAGTCGTCGTGGGACTGGTGCAAGTGCGACGTTTCCTTGACGTTGAGCTGGAGCGAAACGAGATGCGATAAGTCGACGGTGGTGCTGAGGAGGTTGGCGAGGTGCGCCCCGCAGTCGCTGATGAACCCGTCGAGCCCGAGCCGTGTGAGCCCAAGTTTTGTGCCGCTGTTTCGAAGCGCCTCGAAAAACTGGGGCCAGATCGTGTGGTTGTGTTCCCGCAGCATGGAGTTGGCGCGGTTGAGCGACTGGAGCGACTCGAGCGACAGCTGGTGCATTTCCTCAAACTCCAACGTGGTGAGGGTTCCGCTGTTCTCCGAGAGAAGCCTGGCGAGCTCCACGGTGCCCGCAACCAGGCGGGCCGACTCGCGCTGGTAGTATATCTTGAGGTGGGCAAGCCGGGGAAAGTTGAGCTGGGAAAAGTTGGGGTCGCGAGCCGCCGACGGCTCAAACGTCTCCACCGACAACGCTAGTCTCAGCAACGACGGAGCGTGGAGCGCAAGCGCCATCCTGCTGCCGTCCAAGAGACACCAGAGCTCATTGAGCCGAACCCGGGCCAACATCGCTTGCAAAGCTTGCACCAACTGGCGCTGGCCAGAGCCCGCAGCCTCAGCACCAGAAACACCACCGTCCACCTTCTCGTCACACGACACCGTCTCGTCGACAAAAACCACCGACCGGATCAAGTCCGCAAGCTTGGTGCTCTCGCACACCGTGCGCAACAACAACGCCACTTTCGACGAGTGGATCAAGGTGCCGTAGTTGACCCACGAGAGCAGCAGCTGCGAAATGGCAAGTTTTCGGAGCTCGTGGGACTCGGTGACAATGATCTTCTTGTACAATTGCACCGTGGCAGGAAGGTACAACATGCGGGACGCCAAGCAAACCTGCAAAAGCTCGCCAGTGTGGAGCGACAGACACACTCGTCCGAGCACCGGGACGGGAAGATCTGTGATGGACTTGTTTTCCCCCGTGTGCAGCCCCCGCTGAGCCTCCGCTCCCCGCTCGAGCGGGTACAAGTCGGACGGGCGGTACCAGCTGCTCCGTCTTCGTTTTTCCACCATGGGGCACAACCGTTGCTTATCGGTGGGTTGGAACCAATTCTCACCTTATCCGCGCCCACTGCACCCAGAGGAAACCGAGCGCCAAATCTCATCTTCCCACTCGAGACATCTGGTGACATGCTGCTCCAAAACAACAGAACCGGCTCCATGCTGTCCATTTCCAAGACCTCCGGCACCCGTTCTCGCAGCAACTCGGCCCCAATCGACGACGCCGACGACCCGTTCGCCGGATTGTCGTTTTCCGTCGGAGTGGCTGAGAACAAAAATATCACCTACCGATCCAAAATGGAGGACGTGCACACATACGTGGCCAACTTTGCCGAAAAACTCGACTGGGGCTACTTTGCCATCTTCGACGGCCACGCAGGCAAACAGACCGCTCGCTGGTGCGGAAACAATCTCCACACCATCTTGGAGCAGGAGATTCTTCATGGTGAACTTTCGTCGACGGCGTCGCCCGTGGACCCAGAAGACACCGATCTGGACATGAACGACTTGCCCACCCCGCAAAAAGACCCAATGCTCTCGGACATGCAAGAAAACCTCTACCAGGCGTTTCTCCGGGCCGACACCCTCAACGAAAAAGAGGGCAATGGGCTGTCGGGAAGCACCGCTGCGGTGGCCGTGCTCCGGTGGGAGGCCGACCCCAGCAGACATCCGCCGCAGGGAAAGCCAGAACAACTGCAAAGCAAAGTGGAAACGAAAAACCACCCGTACGACTTTGTACCCACCCACCACAAACGGGTGCTCTATACCTCCAATGTGGGCGACCTGCGGATCGTTCTCTGTCGTCTGGGCCACCCGTACCGCCTATCGTACGACCACAAGGCCACGGATCCCAACGAAATAGAACGCATCAAGAACGCTCGCGGCCTCGTGATGAAGAACCGAGTCAACGGAGTGCTCGCGGTTTCCCGGTCGCTCGGCGACTCCTACATGAAAGACTTGGTTATCGGGGTGCCGTTCACCACCGCCACGGAAATCACCGACAAGGACGAGTTTATGATTTTGGCATGCGATGGAGTGTGGGACGTCATCTCGGACGCTGCCGCCTGCAAAACGGTGTCGCAAGTTTTGCAAGAATCCAACAACAACGCCCAGCTCGCAGCCCTGCGTCTCTGCCAGCAGGCGATAGACAACTCCACCACCGACAACGTCACCGTCATGGTGGTGCGGTTCCACAGCGGTGTGTTTAACGCTTGCTAGATTCGGTATTACTGCTATATCTTGTATTCGCTGCTTGATCTAGTTTCTTCTATCACCATTTCTTCGGCCGCCAGAGCTTCAATGCCAAGCTGCTCATCACCACGCTCACCGACGACGCCGCCATGGCGGCACTGGCCCACACCGGGTTGAGCCTCGACTGGTGGTACGGGTATATCACTCCCGCGGCAATGGGGAGCCCCACAATATTGTACACCAACGCCCAGCAAAAGTTGAATTTGACTCGATTGAACACCGCTCTCGACAAGTCCAACAACGTGACAAGCGCCGTGAGCGGTCTGTGCTTCGAAAGCAAGATGAAATCACTCGATGTCACCGCCAAGTCCGCGCCGGAAGATAGCGCAATGCCAACTTGTGCCGCCGCCAACGACGGGGCATCGTTGATTCCGTCCCCCACCATGGCAACAACCTTCAGACGATCCTGCTGGATCTGCTTGATCTTAGCTTCTTTGTCCTGGGGGACCACTTCACTAATGATGTGGTCGGCACGGATTCCGATTTCTCCCCCAATGGCTTCTGCCGTTTGCCTGTTATCGCCTGAAATCATCCAGCACTCAATGCCTCGTTTCTCCTGGAGGTATTTGATCACTGCTTTGGTTTCGGGTCTAATATCGTCACGGCATGCCATAGCCAACAACAAGTGATACTGGCTGTCTCCAAACACCTGCTCGCACACCATCCCAACAAGAACGATCGACTTTCTGTCCGACTTCCATTCCTCAAGCTTGGCTGCCACAGAGCTTATATCCACATTGAGGTCTCTGAATAACAGCTCGTTGCCAAGAATTGCCTCGCTTGACTCAAGCTTCTTCCACTCGAAAGAATCGTTGGAGTCCAATCTGATCTTGGCTCTCAAGCCCTTTCCGGGAATATTCTCCACTTGTGGAGTTTTGTTGGCTGCAAACAGATGGCCATGCATGTCAGCAAACACCGTAACCGCTTCCGCTATTGGGTGGCTCGAAGAGAGCTCCAAGTCTCTGCTGAGTTGAAGTCCCACTTTTCTCAAAAATGGGTCTTCACAAACATACTCGTGGTCTGTCACTTCAAGCTTGCCGTTGGTCAATGTTCCAGTTTTGTCAAAACACACAACATTCACGTTGGCGCCATCTTGGAACGCAACTCCTCCTCCTTTAGCAAGTATCCCGTGCTTAGCAGCCAAGCCAGATCCAACAAACAAAGCAGTTGGTGCAGCAAGACCAATACCACAGGGACAAGCAATGACAAACACCGCAATTGCAAATTCCAAAGACCATACCGTCCATCCTCCGATATCGATGTCCAAGTAATGGTGGGGTAAAGCACCAGAAAATCCAAGCGCCAACCAGATGATCCAAGTCACAAGAGCCAAGAGTGTAATGATAGGAACAAAGTAGCCAGTGAGCTTATCGGCCAATTTCTCAATTGGAGCCTTTCGCAACTGCCCGTTTCGAACCGTATCCACAATTTGGTCAATCAAGGAATCTCCTTCAAGACTGGTGATTCTCGCAACCACAGAATGGTGCCCCACATTGACAGTTCCAGAGAACACTTGGTGTCCAACACTGTGCTTCACCGGCACAGACTCACCAGTCAAAGCGGACTCGTCAAAGGACGACTCACCAGAAACGATGACACAGTCCACTGGAGGCGACTCACCGGAGGATATGCGGATATAATCGTCTATCTCAAGTAGCTTGACATCAACTTTTTGGTCGTTTTCAAACACTTGTGGCTGCTCCTCTTTGGACCGAAGATGGACTAATGTGGCCTCAGACGCCTTGAATGTATTGAGCTGTGAAATCGCGTCTGCGGTTTTGCTCTTGGAGTAACTTTCCAATAACCGGCCAATCAAAAGAAAAAATGTCAAGAACACTACCGAGTCAAAATACGTGGTATGGAGTCCCATATCGGTATGCTTCTTTTGCTGGGAACTGAGTATAAGCAATGCTATGCTTGCAAAGTAGGCAATGGATGTACCAAGACACATGAGGAGGTTCATCGAGCCAAAGCGAAACAATCTCTTCTTCCAAGAGTTCTTGTAAAGCCACAACGATCTCAACTCTTTGAAAGCCTTTTGGTGAAAAATATCTGCAGCAAAGAGATACACAGGGGTGCTTATGATAAGTAAAATCCACACAACTCGGGAGACATTGCCCGCCCATATTGGTTCTTCTATCCACTTTCTGAAAGAGCTCGATTTGGGCAAGAGAGACATAGCAATTACCCCGAAGATTAACGTGGGAATAGCAGCCACCGTAGCCAATATAAGACGAAATATAATCCTTTTAGTTTCCTTTCTGGTCAATTTACGCAAGTGCTCGTCTACCGAAACCTGTTCGATGTAAGAGCAGTCAAAGGAGCCTTCTTCTTCAGGTATTATTTTGTAGCCCGGTTCATCGTCTATCGGATGAATATGGTTCAAATCAAACAAGAACCGTCTCAAGTTGATATTCTTCTCCAAGTTGGGCAAATATGTGAATTTAATGAAGGGCCTTTTTAGAGTGATGGGATCCTGGATAACCACAGCGTCACCAAAGCTGTTCAAGTAGTCATTAATAACTTCCGGGCAGTGATTGCAGAACATTTTATCGACACTGACATTGATTGTGCGAGACTTCTTTGTGCTCAGAGTGTAGTTTATCAGCTCTTTGCTGGTGAGTTCAAAGTCATAACCACACTCCTCTACTCTATTCTTCAACTTTTCAATGTTCGAACTGCCATCATCTTCCAACACAAACTGCGCCGACTTTGTCACCACATTGACCCCGGATTCAAGCACAAATGGGAGATCTTTTACAGCATTTTCGATAGTATTCACGCAGGCCGCACAGGTGATTCCGCCAATGATAGCCGTAACTCTGGTGTTGGTGGACCGCTGGACGGGAAGGAGCTCAAGCAACTGGCACTCAAATCCGGTTTCGTTAATGGCATCCACGATTTTATTCACAATCTGCTTGTTGGTCACAATGGCTACCGCACTGTGCTGTAGCAAGTTCACTGAGTACGACGGGTCTTTCTCGTCAGCAGAAGCCATTCCGTTGGCCTCCATCACACTCTTTAAAGTCGCAGAGACGGTCTGTGCACACGAGGCACAAGTCATGCCACTAACAGAAAACACTGCTCTGTACTCGTGGAACGGTTTGTCCACCACAAACTTGACGTCTTCATCGGAAGACGAAGCGGTTTCTGCGTCGAAACGACACTTGCGGCAATGCTTCAAGTGGTTGGCGATGAGCTTCCTTTCTCTTCTTTTCGACAAAAATCCAAAAACATCAAAGAAATCTTTGTCTAGTTCAATGGGGAGTCTGGAAGTATGGTGGACCTCGGAGGTGTCGGAGCTGATGTCGGGAATTTTGTCCACAAACAACTCCCAGGAGAGTACATCAAAGCCGTTTGCTGTCAAAGCCTTGACGATTTTCTTGACGGAACCTTTTATGCGGTCATAGTGGTCGGTTAACACGACGGTTTTCTGCTGTGAAAGTTTGTAAAAAATTGAGGTTTCGTTTTGTGGAGCGTCGTCCGGGCCCCGCTGAAGCTCAAAGAACCGAGAGAGCACCGCAACGATGGTGGCCTCACAGTCGTCACAGTGAACGTTGGATAACGGGATTAGTAATTCCTGC
This sequence comes from Meyerozyma carpophila, assembly GCA_030573695.1. Taxonomy (NCBI): domain Eukaryota; kingdom Fungi; phylum Ascomycota; class Pichiomycetes; order Serinales; family Debaryomycetaceae; genus Meyerozyma; species Meyerozyma carpophila. Next base: position 574,133 of record JAJMDS010000008.1, on the reverse strand, counting down.
ATGCCCTTGTCGTATCGCAAATCTGTCAAACGTCTTCGCAGCCGCTTATATATGCAAATGCGGCATAATCGCTGCAGCCAGATCGCAGCGGCACAAATCGCGCAGTTGCGGCCCAGCCGTATCTAGCAGCCGTATGACGGTATTTCTAATCTGTAGCTGTTATATACCGTAGCGTGACCAACGGCACTACCATGGCCGCCACCAATCCACACAACTTTTCCAACAATGTGTGGAAGAACAAGTACGTAATGACAAACTCGGCTTACCAGCACCCCACGAGCGTCACAGCGACATGAAGGAGCCACCAGTCCACCTTGGCTACTATGGCCGGCGCTTCTGTATTCTCGCCATTGGGCACCCCCGCAGCCTCCTCGCCATGCTCCAAGTCGATATCGAGCCGCTGGGTCCATATCCCCAAGGATCCATCGCTAATCAATAGCTGCAAAACTAGCAAGCTAATCGACACCAACAAGTAAAAATGCCCCGAAATGTCAAATCCCTTGATCCATATCGTGTCTGTATCCACCTCGCATTTGCCACGGCCGAAATTGATCATGGCGCCAGATATACGCTCACAATGGCCGCCGGCAGCTACATCGATCCGCTCAAAAATCAGGGGACCAAAGCACCAAATCGTAGCCAAAATACAAAACAATGTGTTTGCTAGGTATACCAACAGCAACCGTCCAACTTTATCATACGGAACCATCCAGTTGTTGTTTGTGTAATGTGTTAAATGTCCCAAATAAACCACCGTGAACCAGAAATACCCATGCTCCACTAGCACTACATTTAGATGGGCTATTATATAGCTACGATGAACCCATGGCCGCAACGGCAGTAGAAGCACCAGGATAGGAACCAGCAAGGCAAAAGTGGCTGGAAAAAGGAGCCAGCAAAGAGCTAGTGGGCGGTACATGCGCATGAATTGGTGAGACTAACTTGACAGGAGTAGCTTGTGCAGGAACAATGAGATTTGCAGCCAAGGAGAAGAAGAAGAAAACTAGAACGAAAAGCTTAAGTATTAGAAGTTTTTGTGTGGGTCACTGCAAGGGTCAAAACTAAAATTCTCTTTCTCATCAGCGAATGGAGAGAATTACATTTGTTCTTCAGGCTAAATTACAGTAGTTACCATAGGTGCGACATGGGAAGCAGCAAATCAGAATAGTGAGCACATTTAAAGCGTAAGCAACATCGACTAGACAACCAGGAATAACCAGGGATTGCCGGATACAAACAGAGACCAGCCAGAATTAGCCAGAAATAGCCAAAGTAGCCAGAAAAAATCAGCTACAGGCAGATATCAGCCAAAGTTCAATTGAGTAATCAGATGTCAGGTGTAATTTAGGCTATACCCTCAATTCCTTATAATTGAACTAAAGTTCCCGAGCTACGTTCACAAAGCCATTAGCTAGTGTGCAATTACTCGCTTCACTTCTCTATCGCAACCATGATGACATAAGCCAGTTGCGAAATTTAAGATGGTGCTGCACGTGAGATGACTTAACGAACTCAGATCACTAATCACTCAACCATCTTCGAGTGGTTTCTGGAGTATCAATTGGCTTAGAACCATCAATGATCGGTTCTCGGGTCATCAAAACAGGGTTTCGTGCGCCAAAGTTGGCCCATCGTCTTTTTGCAACCTCGTTACGTCAGTATGCTGAAAAATCGGTCCCATTTCTGAACCAGCAACGTTCAAATGAAGGGTCCAATCCCCAGATGGCATTCCCGTGCCTTGATAGGCTCGAAAAAAAGACAGAGGAGTTGTCCAGCTCGCAAAGTTGTGGTCCAGATTCGGGAATAAGCTCGCTTGAAGCAGGCCCGGAACCATCCTATGGCCAAGTACAAACCGGATTTGACGTTTACAAGTCTACACAACCGATCTATTTTGACCATGGCGGCTACTTGCCCGAGTACACAATAGCATACGAAACATGGGGCACTCTCAATGCTTCAAAGTCCAATTTGGTTCTCATTCATACTGGGTTATCAGCTTCATCGCATGCCAAGTCTCAGCCGAAAAATACCAAGCCTGGATGGTGGGAAAACGTTATTGGGCCCGGGCTCTACTTGGACACAGACAAGTACTTTGTGGTGTGTACAAACGTTCTTGGGGGCTGTTATGGGTCTACCGGGCCTTCGTCCAAAGACCCTGCGAACAACGATTATTACGGAACAAGGTTCCCTATCATCACCGTAAACGACATGGTGAGAGCCCAGCGAGAGCTCATACGCAATGTTTTCGGCGTGAACAAGATCCATGCTTCCGTTGGTGCGTCAATGGGAGGAATGCAGTCGTTGGCATATGCTTGGGAATTTCCCGACGAGGTGGAAAAAGTGGTGCTGATCAGTGGATGTGCCCGGTCGCATCCATACCTGATTGCGCTTCGTCACACACAGAGGCAGGTACTCATGAGTGATCCCAACTGGAATCGTGGGTTTTACTACAACAAAATTCCTCCGCATATCGGCATGAAGTTGGCGCGAGAAATCGCTACTGTCACCTATCGTCTGGGGCCTGAATGGGAGTACAGGTTTGGCCGCAACCGGGCAGACGACTCGAAGCCACCAGCGTTGTGTCCTGACTTTTTGGTGGAGACTTATCTCGACCATGCTGGTGAAAAATTCTGCCTTGAATACGATGCGAACTCGCTTCTCTATGTCAGTAAAGCCATGGATTTGTTCGACTTGAGCCTTTCAAACCGAGAACGGGCACTCAAGAACAGACAGCGGACGTTGCAGGATGGAGGCCAATCCCCAACTCCGGTTCCTGAAAAACCGTACTCGGAAAAAGTGTCGTCGTCGGCCATGTCGCCGGACGAAGCACTTGATGATTTGCGTCAAGGACTCAAGAAAATTGCCCACAAAGATATTCTTGTGATTGGCGTGGAGTCCGACATTCTTTTCCCCGTGTGGCAGCAGAGAGAAATCGTCAGCGTGCTCAAGGACGTCGGGGCCACTGGAGACATCCGGTACTTTGAGCTTGGCACTGACATCAGCAACTACGGACACGATACGTTTTTGTTAAGTCTCGAGCATATTGGGCCGCCCGTGAAGCTGTTTTTGGGATAGCAATTATATATAGTTAAGTGACTCTTGATGGTCTAAGCGATTCTTCCGTGGTTAGGATCCAACTCGTAGCCGAGGCGCCGGCTCACCGAATACACATACTCGCGCAAGTGAGCAACCACCACTTTGGCAAGACCATTGGTCTTCTTCTTATCGTGGTCGCTAGGCACAGCAACGTGGTGAGGAAGTAAGTTGTCGTGGGCACTTAAACTCACGAACAAGGCGAATGGAACGAACCAAACACACAAGCCGAAAAACGAGCACACCTCCATGAACAGCGGAATGCGCGGCGGTATGTAGTCGTGTTTGAGTCGTTCCTCGATGGGAGGAATGTATGGGTTGTGGAAATGGCTAAACCACAAAAAGTGATTGGCGATGACGAGCACACAAGATACCAAAAAAACTGGTGAGGAAAGCTCGACATATGGAAACCGTGTCAAGTTCTTAAGATACACCCAGTAGGAGAAAATGGAAAACGCCGTGAGCATTATCGGGAACCTGTCTACCACCACCAAAAGGACAAATATGCCCATAACGCAATATATCAACCGGGTTAAGAACCGCTTGGTAGGCTCCAGATGTTCTTCCACCAACTCCGAAATATAGTAGAGCGCCGCGGCAATGGCTAGCACAAGAAAGACAAAGCCAACGATAGCCCCGACATACGATAGCAATTGGAGAATCATACGTTAGTAGAGCGTAGTTCGCGATCGCACCGTGGGATAGGTGAGACGTCCTGCAGAGAGAACAGGAATAGTAGCAGAGGTTAGCAAATACAATTAACACATTAGCAATAAATAGCAGCCTTCAGTCGTAGATCTCAATGGGTGGAAGTCGGTCCGTATTGTAAAACCAGTTTCCTCCGTCCAATTCTCGCGAAAGCCATTCTGTGGGGAAAACCACCAAATGGCCCTGGATCTCGTTCAATATTCTTTCGGCAGTTTCACGGTCAAAAATGCGGTTGCCCATCACCTCTTTTCTCCTGCGTGCAAACGCCCCAAGTCTGGGCACCTTCTTTCTGCGTGCAAACAGCAGAGCGTCGTTGTCTGGCATTTCATTGGCATTGTGGAGCATTTCTTCCGAGCTCTCATACATGTCCGATTCGGCCTCAGACTCCTGCCCGTCTTCTGTTTGTTCACCCAACGCGCCGGGATCTGGCTTTTCGTCTTTATCTCTTCTCAAAGACTTCTTCTTGCTCTTCGAACCATTGGCATTTGGAGCCGTAGAAGCATCTTCAGATGGCGGAGCATCGCCGAGGAGCCCACCGTCGTGATTGAGCTTGCTGACGTTAATTGTTGGCCGTCTTCCATCGTCTCGCTTGATTATGCTAGCATCTGAAACAGACCCAGCATCGCTATGTTGGACATCTGAGTTCTCCAGCAGCACATCAGTATTGACGGGTCTATGCTTTCTTCGGCGGAACGATTCATGTTGCTGAGCAAGGACAAACGCCTTCTGGAGCTTCAGAAACTTCTTGTAGTCCTTCCACGATAACACCCTGTCATCTGGTTGAGGATGGAACACCATCCGGAAGATCTCGGTGTTTCTGCGAGCATGCTCGTACCATATATCCTCATAAAACTCGACATCAAGAGGGTCCTGGAACCCATAAGGATCCACGAATGTGGTGAACTTTTGGATGTTGGGACTGGTGAGCGACAGCACAAGGTGTTTGCAATCCTTCTCATCAAGAGACGTAATAGGAATATCTCCATCCACATCTCTTCTTTCTGCTCCGTTGGCCAGACCTTGTTCACCTCCACGACTGCTATTCGGTACGAGATCGGCGCTCAGGACATTCGTGGACCTCTTAACTCCATCCTCAGGTGTGCCCACTGGAAGGCCAGCCACAGCTCGTTTCTTTTGCTCTTCTTCCTGTGTTTCCTTTTCTCTAGCAGCCACTCGTTGCAAGTACGAGATCTTTTTCAAGAGAGCTAATCTCTCTTTATTACGCTCGTGAATCATAGCTTCGGAGTCCTCGTCCATCTCGTCACTCATATCATAGTCGTCGCTTTCCAAGAATTCCATAACGTCCTCCATGGGGGGTAAAAATGCTTTTGATGGGTTTTTCCCGATCGCCTTGTGAGCCAAATCCTTCAAGAATCGACTACTATCGAATCTCGCTCTCCGTGCAAGCCGGGTCTTGTACTTATCTGGTCCTTTTCCGTACACGTCTCGCTTGTGGTTGTCACTATGTTGGACCCTTGCATCATACGAATGCTTCTTTTTGTCACGAATACCTCTGTTGGCTTCTTTAGTACCAGTTCTGTTGTTAAAGGAAACCGGCAAGGGTAGCGGGGTCGGCATATCATTCTCTCTTTCTGCTTCGTTCACGTCGTCCATGGAAACCAGCTCTGGATGGGGCTGCACTTTCTGTCTGCTATGGAAATTCTTCCATCTAAAAGTGCCCTCTCTTTCACCGAAAATGTCACGGGAAGCCAATTCAACCATCGCAGACATCACCTTATACTCCAAGTTCTTGAAGTTATTCGTTGCCGCCTCTAATCCTTTAGGCTCTCTTGCAAAGCTCTCGAACTTCTGGAACCTCCTTTCAATAATATCTACCACATCAACGTTGACTCCGAGGTGCTCACGCATGAGTCTCATTCTCAACGTGTGAGCAAATTTGGCCGCTTTAAATGGCTTTCCGTTCATCATTGACGAGACGGCTTCTTTATCACGAACAACCGCAGCCACCTCAGAATCACGGACTCCTCGCATAGACCGCTCGTTGATATTGGCGCTTCCAATAATTGCTGCACGGTCGTCAACAATCATAGTTTTGGCATGGATGTAAAGTTGCTCGGTGACAAGGTTGCGATCTGGACCAATCCTTCCCCATTTTCTCAACGAAAAGAACTGAATGTAGTCGTCGGGGTCTATGCCGTAACGACGGAGTTTGGCAAAGATAGATGTACTGCCCTGCGAAATAGACATGTACTCACATTGCATGATCACACGCACTGCAGAACCATCAGGCTCATCCACTTGAGATTCAAAACCAGGCATCAAAGGTATCACAATTATAGCACGCCACAGCTGTTCTTGCTGGTGTGCCTTGATTATACGATCGACCAAAGCGTCACCAATTCTGTTTTGCACGAAAGTTCCATCAACCACACAAGAGGTGATGAAGAATTGGTTCTCGATGTAAACAAAGTGCTCGGATGTTTCAATGAGTTTCAAGTAGGCATTCTGAATACTTTCTTCGTGCTGCTTCAATCCAAGAGACCAATTACCTGAAGAGCGAAGAAGTTGTACCTCGCATGTACCTCCCAATCCTAAAGCTTCCACTTCCTTGTCTGACATGTCAGGAGGAGGAAGCAAAAGAGGAGTATACCGAGATGGTCTCTTTTGTCGTATCAAATAATTCCATCTTTGTACGAAATGACGAGCAAGATCGCGAGCAACTTTACCGGAAGTCACCATGTGAACATCATGCCACGGCATACGAGGAACATTGTCACGATCATACATGGACTCGTACGGCTTATCGAGATCAAAGAAGTCTTTGACACGAGGGTTGGAGTAGTCCTTACCGGGGAAAGTCTGGAACTTGACAAAATCCTCGGCTGTGGGTGGATATTGCTCATCCAAAGTATCAAAGTTGATTTTCGAATCATCAATAATGACATGATCCGGGGTATCATAACGGCCATAACAGAGGTCAATGCCTCCCACAAAAGCAACGGTTTGGTCTATAACACAAAGCTTTTCGTGATGAGCCCAAAAGTATGTGTTCTGAAGCAACTGGTTGGGCGAACGAATAACGTGAATATTGTCTTCGTGGAGCGACAATATCGAATGCTTGGTATAGAGAGAGTCCGTCGCGACTGTGGTACCGACATTACGGTATACAATGACAAAGATCTTCACACCTTGTTGTGCCTTCCGTTGCAAAATACGGTCGATTCTCCACTGTTGGTTACCGTTGGCGGGTCTTCGCAAGTACAATTCTGGAGAGAGCCACCAATCGTGAATGAAAATGACATCTTTGGCCAACTCAAGGGCGGAAGAAATTGCCCAGAAGTAGTCTCTGGCATCGACGAACCATTGTGCAAAACAGTTGTTGCGCACTGGCGCAAAAGAATCGAATCGGTGAGGCTGCGACCATACTGTTGCATTCTGCATTTCCTTTATGGCACGAACCCATACTTTCTGCTCCTTGTGCGATTTGGGAATCAAGACCAATTTTCTTTCCCTATTGTAGAGGGTGATCTTGAGATGGTTGAACACATTGCTGTGCTTTGCGTTTGCCGTTGTATCGGCTGTCGTTGCCATGGCTTTTTGAACCAAAGAAGAGTCGTCGTAGTCACTTTCGTCTTCTTCAGCATCATCGTCTCCGCGAGCCAAAAGCTTTTGCCCATCGTCGCCTCGATAGATCATCTTGAAATGCAGATCCACAAGGAAAACTTCAAGTGGGAGCGTTGAGTTGATATCGGAAACGTACATCAAGTACGAGTTCCGGACCAAGAGCCATTTCTCCAGTCTTCTATCAATCATTCCCTTGAGATCATTGGCACGAAAGTGACCCACACGCCATCCTTGAGACTTCGCAGTGCCTCCTATGTGAATAACACCTTGTTTTCCGATATGTGAGCCGTCCACAGAACCCTCATAACTCAATAACGACGAGATAGGTGATACCTCAAAGAACTGAAACAATCTGTTGGACAGCGGCTTCAAGCCCACGACCTTGATAAGCTCATTCAAGTAGTTTGTTACCTGTTGAATATACTCCTTATTACGAGCCTGGCGAACATGCAACTGTTCGGGCGAAATTTCCGACGACCCGTCACTGGAAAATCCGCTTACGTGTGAGCGGAGTCGTGACAAAGAGGCAATGCTTGAAAGGCGGTTGCGAAACGTAGTAGTGGAATGAACCGATTCGTTATCATCGTCCGGTGCTTCTTCGTGAGGGTTGACATCTTGATGTAAAGTATGTCCTATGCTTTCCATTGGGCCGTCTGGCCTGCCCGATTTTGATTTCCCATCGTTCTCCCGAAACCGCAACGGCGGGAGCGGGTATCTAGGCAAGTCTTTTCGGCCGTCTGTGCGCCAGCTGCCGAACTTGAACCGCGAATGTAAATAGAGTAAATCTTTGGCATTTTTTTCAACCAGCCATTTGAGTCTTTGAGGACCCACGCCATACTCCAAGTCGATACGAAAGCGTCGATTTTTTGTGCCCACAGAGGGCGATATATCGGTGATTTGAAACCCCAAGAGGGACAAAAGCAACGGAGCCCGCGCAATGCCTCTTTCGTCTTCAAGAAGACAGGAAGCGACCAAATTTATCGATGGTGCGCCCACAATTAACGAGGCAATAAGCAGTTGTGCCCGCTCGCCGGTAGCGACGTCTGCGTCATCTTGAGGCACGGCAGTGCTGGCTTTACGATCACGATCTTTCTTGCCCTTCCTGGAGAAAAATTGAAATTTACGTTTGCGGCCCTTTTCCTCGTTGGTGTCCTGTTGGTTCGACGGCATGGACGAGTCGTTGCGAAGTATGGATGGAATAAACGCAAACGAACTGCGCTGGTTGCCGTTCGAAGGACGTGACCTTTGTAAATCGTCACCATTGGTTTCCATGTCATAGTCCTTTGATGGTAACGGCGGATCATTGGTTCCCTGGGGCTCTTCGGGTGTTCCATTCTGCTCGTATTCAGCGTCACTAAATGGCATTCGATCGTTTTCCTCTTCGGTTTCTGAATTGTAGCGAGACTCTTGCTTGTCGGCATTTTTGAACCCAAATAGCGACCACGGATTAGACATAATTGTCAGCGATTGCGGGAAGAAAGACAGCTCCTTCTCTTTTTTCGGGGACCGCGGACTCCCTGGCGAAACGGTGCTACTCAATGGTCCGCCTTCATCATCAGAATAGAGTTGGTCTGTGGCACCTTGGCCCACCTTTTCGCTAATTTTTCCATTCTCGTCGTCACTTTCTATGTGCTCCTGTCCATTTGTCTCACTTCCTGTGCTCCTCGGGTCAACTTTCTCGTCCTCGGATTGCGTCATGTCCCTTATAAATGGTGCTGGCACAAAAACAAAGAGTTGTCAACAGTAGTTGCTCGACCAAGCCGTGTTGGTGCCTGGTGTACGGATGTGAAATTCGAAGAGGCGAAGTGAGAAGAGGCAGAAAGGGCGAGCAGAGGTATTAGTTCTTATTGTTTTTTACTCTTATTTGGTTACAATGGGATAGTCTTGCCGCCAGTGTATTTTCATGGCTCCAAATGGACCCTCTTGTCTGCAGGCGAAAGTAGGCGAGCTGGGACAGCGTGCGCAACGCTGTACTTTGTGCACAGTTTTCGTGCGAAAAGTGGGAATGTCATATCTGGCTCATAGGGAGTTCCTGATAAGTTTCCATTCTTCGGCTGACTTTATACAATTGTAGGGCAATTGCTGATAGAAGGCCGAAGCAGCTTCCGGCTATGTTAGCCACGATGTCTTGTGTGTCATAAACTCTCGCAGGGTTGACAATTCCTTGTAAAAATTCCAGAACGATACTCCCACTAACTGTGCACACGAGAAACGATACTCCCACCAAACTGGCAAATGATTGACCAAAGTCGATGAGCCAGTAAAACAAGAAAGTAAGCAAGTAGAAACAAGTAAAATGAGCTACCTTATCGTGCACTAAATGTATCAGCGAGAACCCTAATACTGCTGTGACGATCAGAGCCAATACGAAACCTTTATTAGTATCATCAAAATCAAAAATGGAAAAAAAACGTACATGCAAAGATCTTGATCCGTACTCTGTGAGGGTTGTAGAGGGACCTATTGGCAACAGCCGTTTGAGTTGCCGATAGAATGCCATCTAGCCCTGTCATCGGCGCAACTGAACTTCGGAGTTTCTGCAGGAAATCGCATCTTCTCATCGCAGCGCGAAATTCTGGGGAAGATGCCACTATGAAGTGTTGGGGACGACCGGGAATAAAACACCACAGCGCCGTTTTCAGGCGATATGCCTCGGTGGACTACCTCTTGCGGACCTTGCCACAAAAGAAGCTGCCAAACAATGCTCACAACATACCAAAAGCATCGTCAAAGCTGCCCTCTAACTTGCCGCCTCAAGACTTGACCAGACTACTCATCACTCCCAAACAGCTCACAATCAACTTCTGGCCATTAGCATACGTCCCGCCGTCTAGAATGGAGCTAGCAGCATCCCAGGCAGTATTTTCGCGTGCTCAATTCAAGCTAGAGTGGACTTTGGCTCACTACGAAGATATTCCAGATGTGAAGTATCAGCGATTGAAGGCTGAACTGGAATCCCAACTTGGCACCAGTGCGCCAATGGAAACCCAGAAACGCAAATCGTTTGGAATTGAGCCCCATCTTTTGCATCCGCTTCCAGAAATACTTTTTCTCGGACACACCAACGTCGGCAAGTCGTCACTCGTCAATAACCTATTTGGAGCGGGTTCGGGAACATTAGCATATGTATCACGCCAGCCAGGCTATACCCAGACAATGAACTGCTACAACGTAGGCAAGAAGTTCCGCCTAATTGACAGTCCCGGTTATGGAGAACGAGGCGATGAGAAGCAGGGCCACATGGTATTGGAATACTTGGAACGAAGAAAGGTCCTCCGTCAGGTTTACGTTTTGATAGACGCTGCTCAGGGTATGCTTGATGAAGACGAGCAAATGCTTGAGCATCTTATCGACTCGGGAATACCGTTCGATATAGTGCTCACCAAGGTTGATCAAGTGATAGATCGGTACGTTGGTCAGCTTCCATCAAAAGTCAAAGATGCCATGAAGAAGGACAAGACGTTGGCTCCCAGTACCCGGCTCGACTATGCCAACCAGATCAAAGCCACCAACCAGAAAATCGAAAACTATTTTACTGGACTAATTGAGGGTGTAGGGTTGAACGAACTAGCAACGCTTCCCCGGATCTTTTTCAACAACGCTTACAAGTCGACCTACGTGAAGCAGTGCTACGGCTACAGGGAGTTGCGGCACGCCATGGCGCTGGTGGGTTGAAGAGTTGAACAAGTTGTCACAAAATGTACGAGTAACGCAAACCAAAATGACATAGTTCACCTCTCGGTACCAATTGTTCACCTCTCATAATGCTCTTTCTATACCAAACGCTCAATTTCCCAGTACAAACGCTCAATCTCTCAAGCTTGAACTGCCGGCCCTCTCTCTCCCCCACGACTCAACTTTCAGTATTTTATTCTCTTGTTCTATGGTTACAAAGTGCATGCCTACGTTGCGTTAAAAACGTCCTCTTCCTCTTCCGCCAAAAGAACCGCCTCTGCCTCTACCACCAAAATCGCCTCTTCCTCCAAACGAGCCGCCTCTACCTCCTCTGCCTCCGAATGAGCCTCCTCTGCCTCTTCCACCACGGGCACCAAAAGAGCCTCCTCTGCCGCCAAACGAGCCTCCTCTTCCACCTCTGGCGCCACCGCGGCCTCCACGGCCTCCGCCCCCTCCTACACGCTTAGGCTTGGGGCCGTGTTGCACGGGCTTGGGCAAAAATCTCTCCAATGGAAGCAACTTGTCAGGACCAATGTAGAACTTGTCTCCCTCCTTGAACGAATCGGCCTGGATTCCCTCGGAGGGCTTGATGGTGAAAAACACCTCGTTGAGCGGACCCAAGATCTCGTCCACCTTGCCCACCTGGCTTTTGTTCTCAAGATATATCGGAGCATTGAAATATGGAATTTTGACATTCACCGACCGGCAAACGATATCGCCCTCGCATGACTGCATGAACGTCCCCATTTCCAAGACTGTGTCGGGGGGTCCCTGCTGGAACTGCAGCGGTCCGGTTCGGCCTCCACGGCCACCTCTCATTCCTCCTCTGCCTCTGTTCATGGTTACTGGTGGTGGTGAAAAAAAATGAGATGAGGTTGAGAACTGGGTGCAGGGGCCTGGTGCATGGCGGGGACTTGTGGTTGAGTGCGGACCAACTTTGCCGATTGCCAGGAGACAGACATGAGTGTATCACTGAGTAAGTACACTGGGTCAACAAAAAGGCCTCTGCAGACCAACACAAGCACTTCTTGAAGCCATTGGATGAAAACGAGGCCGAAACTTTGGCTTTTCAGCTACTAACCCAGCATCGCCGCAGTTTAAGGTCGGTCTCACCGCCGACGAAAAGAAGCTTTATTCGCAACTCTTCCGAGCATTGGACCCGGAAAACACCGGAATCATCACGGGCGAGAAGGCCAGAGCCACTTTTGAAAAGTCGGGGCTTCCGCCGCCAATTTTGGGTGAAATATGGCAGCTTGCCGATCAAAACAATTTGGGGTTTCTCACCCAATTTGGCTTCTGTTTTGCCATGCGTCTCATAGGCTACACCCAGCTGGGCCAGCTGCCGTCCGCAACCCTTGCTGAGACCCCGGGACCGCTCCCACGTTTTGCAAACTTGTCCACGCCTGCTCCACTTCAGCCCCAGTCCACCAACTCCTCGTTTATGCAATCGCAGCCCAGCGCCTATGTGCCCCACGACACCCAATCGGTGCCACAAGAAAACCTCACGGCGGTGAGCGCAGCAGATGTCCACAAGTTTCTGCAATTGTTCACGAAAACCGTGGGGTCGCCGTCCGGCGAGCTTTCCGGCACCAGAGCCCGCGATATCTTTATGAAATCCAAGCTCCCCACGCCCACTTTGGGCCAGATCTGGGTTTTGGTCGATCGAAAGAACTTGGGCAAGCTTGACATGCCCAGCTTTGTCATCGCTATGCACTTGATCCAGGGCTTGTTGAGCGGCTCCATCAAGCAGCTTCCACCGTTTTTGCCAGAAACAGTGTGGCAGTCTGTGGAGCAGTCCACGCTACTGTCGTCGCAGTTGCACCAGCCCCACGATCCCGTGGCTCAATCTGGTTCTAGACAACCTTCCTACGCATCTGTAAGCTCGCAGCAGACCACTGTCCGCCACGACAACCGTACCCCTTCAGGCTCGCTCCAGCCTTCTGCCTCGTCGCAGGGCTCGGACTGGGTGGTCACCCCCACCATGAAAGCACAGTACGACTCCATCTTCAACAATCTCGACAAGTCACACTCGGGCCAATTGAGCCCGGACCAAGTAGCGACTTTCTTAATGACCTCCAAATTGGGCCAGCAGGATTTGGCGTCGATTTGGGACTTGGCCGATGTCCAGAACACGGGCATCTTCACTCCCACGGAGTTTGCAATTGCGCTTTTTTTGGTCAACAAGAAACTTGCCGGCGAAGACCTCCCTCACATCGTCCCCCAGTCCTTGATCCAGTCCATTGAAGATGCGAAAAATGCTCCAAGTGCCTCCAAAACAACGCAGCAGGCACCAACTCAGCTGGCACCAACTCAGTCTCTGGCTCCAAGTCAACCACTGGCATCCGCCCAGCCACCCCAACCATTGCAAACTCAGAAAACCGCGATGGACGACTTGGTGGATATCTTTGGTTCTCCTACCAAGCCAGAGGCGGAATCCAACGCTAATGCACCAAGCCCAAGCGCAAACTTTTCAGAGACTCCAAAAACAACCACTGGCGAGCTTCCCCGGGTCCGTGGATTGCAGCCATTTAAACCTTCGTCGAGCTTTGGCCAAGGTCTAGTCAAGGCCCAGTCTCCGGTTCTTGAAGTCGATGAAAGCCGTGATGTCTCCCATTCTTCTCAGAATTTATCAAGCGTCCAAAATCCCGAAGCTATTCCCGGTCTTCCACAAAAGCCCACTCCTCCCTCGACGCAGTCCAACATTCAACCGCAAGGTCTGGGCCTGCTGCTGGCACACGCTGTCAATTACGATGCTTTGCGAAGCGTGCCTCCTCCTCCGCGTACACTGTCCCAGTTGACTCCGCTGTCACCGGGCCAACCCACCACGCAAAATCGTGATTTGCTTGCTGATACCTCGTCTCCAGTTTCCGGAGAGCTCTCTAGAGCCACCACGGACATCGCTAACGTATCTAACCAGATCAAGTCGTTGGCTTCTCAGACGTCGGATCTTCACGAAACAAAGTCTCGTGCTGAGCAAGAACTCACTCGTATTCTCACATCGAAGAAGGAGATCGAGTCCAAGTTGAAACAGTTGAGATCGTCGTACGAAAACGAGGTGAAGCAGAAGGAGGAAGTGGAAGCAAACCTTGCTGCTGCCAAAGAAGAAACCGAAGCCTTGAGATCGGAAGCTTCAATCTCTGAGGCTAAATTCAACCACATATCTTCAGAGCTCAATGGAAAGCAGATGGAAATGGAGGAGTTACAGAAACAGAACTCTACGCTCAAAGAGAGGCTTGGAGAAACCAACGCAGAGATTGTGGAGCTTGAAAAGCAGTATGAACGAACGACAGCGGAAAACCAAAGGTTGACCAATCAAGTTTCTGTCAAGCGGTCCCAGCTCCAGGTTTCAATTGTCAAGAGCGAAAACTTGAAGAGAACTATAGAAGAGTTGACGTTGGCGAACCGCCAGATGGTTGAAGAATTGAGCACTTTTGAGGCGAGAGAAAAGCTGGAAGCCGAGGAACAAGAACGACTTCAACACGAGCTCGGGCAAGCACAGAAGGAGCACGAAGCAAACTCCAAAGCTGTTTCGGATAAAAAAGAGAGCAGTACTGGCTCTGGACTACCATTGGGAATCGGCGCAGGAGTTGGGGCAGGCGTCGGTGCAGCCATTGCGGGAGCAGCGGGCTTGGCCAAATCTGTGGCCGGTGGCTCTGATGAGGTTGAACCCAGCGAAAAAGATGAAGATAAAAGTGTGTCTGAAGCTCCAAAAGAGAAGGAGGTTTCGAACGCAGATGTTTCTGATTCTCAGAATGCGTTTGTGTCCACGACCACAGAATCAACAGCACCAGCTCGTCTTGTCACCTCAGCAGACCTGGAGGGTTCTGCTGAGCCCAGCTCTGTTGAGCCTAGCGTTGGAGGTCCTTCGTCCATGGCTACGAACACATACAACGATTTCACTCCCGTAACGTCGCCTAGCAATTCTGACTTCCAGTTCCCAGAAGGAGCCAGTGCGGGAATAGCGACTGGGGTTCCAGGCATGCCGGGAGATTTCCATGGTGTACAGAGAACGGACTCTTTGACATCTAGTGTTCAAAACAACGCAGCCATGTCTGTTCGTGATGACAACATTGATGTCAGCGACCGTGACACGATATCCGCTTCGCACGAAGATGCTACTACTCAAGCCGATGCTGAGACCATAGCACCACAACTGCGCAACGCAGAAAACGATTCCAGCGATGCCGATAAAGTGTCGTCCGGAGTGGGCTCGTTTGAGATTGTCAATGCTGAGGATACGGAGCAAGCGGAGCAGCCAGAAGCCAGCCAGCCAGGTTCGAGCCACCGTGAGGCTTTCATCATTTCGAACCCATCGCTTGAGCATCAGCAAAGGTCTCCTGATATCAATAGTGAGTTCCCGCCTATTCGTGAGCTTGATTATGATGAGAGTTCTTCCGACGATGGCTCGCAACATTTCGACGATGCGTTGAGCGAGCAAGCCAGAGAACGGTCCAAGGAACCCAAAGATGACTTTGACGCTTCGTTTGCCGGGTTGGAGCCTGCGGTTGAAGAAAAAGCGGCGAATTCCAACGATCCCTTTGACGAGTTTGACGGGTTGGAAGCGGCTCGTGAGGAAGACGCAGTTGGAGACGACGACTTCGAGGGGCCTCCTGAATTTAACGAGTTCACCCAATCGTCTCATGGGGCATTATTCGACAACAATGGTGCTGGAGAGACGGATGACAAGCCTGGAAATGACGAATGGGAGCAGTTGTTTGCTGGTTTCGGCAACGCTCAACTGCCACCGCCACAAGCCCTGCAAAGCGTACCAAACGGGTTGGACAAAGATCGCGAGGCAGCGGTTCAAGAGCTTGTAGGCATGGGGTTTGACGACAAGACTTCGAGACAAGCACTTGAAAACGAAAACTGGAACTTGGAGGCGGCCACCAACTACCTCTTGGACCACGCTTGATTATGTAGAGATATGAAAAATGTACAATGATAAGAGAAAGGAGCATTCGGTAAACAGAAGAGAGAAGTATCAACGTAATATATAACATTTTTTATTTTATCTTTTTGAAATATACTTTTCGTGGCTTGTTTTAGTGATAGCTTTTAGGGTAATATCTAGTGCAATATCTTTTTCAACGCCTCTTCGACGTCGCCAACATCGTACTCTTCCTTGTTCAAATCCTTCAAGTCGGCCACTGGGCGTTCAGCTTGAGGTGTGATTCTGAAGGCATGTCTTGAAACTGGAGTGTCCCAGTCAACAATAGCAGAATGAACCACCAATCTGTTGTCCCAAACAACCACCGAGTTGGATTCCCACTTGGCTCTCAACTGCAAATCGTGAGATTTTTCAATATGGTCGTAAAGAAAGTTGAGAAGGTAGTTGGATTCCTGTTCCTTCAACTCGACAATTCTTCTCGAGAACGGTCTGTTCAAGTAAATTAATTTCTCGCCAGTACCAGGGTGCACTCTGATCAAAGGATGAATACTTGAAACTGGCTTTCTTCTCTCGATACCTCCCAAGCCAACGGCATCTTTTGCTTGGTCGGCCGAGGTGTGAAGAACGTGCAAGCCTTCCAATCTTTTTTGGAACTCTGGCGACAATCTTCTGTAGGCCTCTCTCACGTCGGCAAAGATGGTGTCTCCACCGGCGTCGGGACCTTCCAATACCGAGAAAAACGTGGTTCCTGGTGGCTGCAACTCATAGGAAACGTCCGAGTGCCAGCCTACGGCGTTTGTTCTCTGAGCGAAAAGCCTGTCGAATTCGTTTTTGTCGGCTCTTCTGTAGGTAACATGGATCTCTGGGTGGTCTTTAGGGGCTCCACTGGTGGGGTGGATGTGCAATCTGCCAAAATGACGGCCGTAGTCCACCGCGAACTGGGGTCCGTGTTTGGCAAAATCCTGCTCTCTAAAGATAACCACGCCTCTTTGAGCAACATACAACGCCAATTCGTCCTTTCCCTTGTCGTCTAGTTGCGACAATTGAATCCCAGTAACCTCGGTGCCCAACTTGGGTGTAACTCTCTTCGCCTCGAACTTCGCATCCTTGGGGAACAAGTTGGGGAAGCTTGGATCGGCACGAGCGCCGGGCTCCTGGTGCTTGAAAAACTTCAATGGGGCAAATTTTTGCTTAGGGTCCCACGTAGGCAAGAAATCCGGATAGTGGGATTGATCTCTGTTTTGCTTGTTGACCACCAAAACTCCATCTTCGTCGACCTCGTCCTGGTCCTGGTAGTAGTGGATATCGTTATTCTGGTAGGAAACCATGTTCAATTGTGCCACAATTTGCTAGATTTACCCCCTTAAATACAATGGGCAGCACGATTAGAAATCCTGATGCCACCACAGTTTTTGCAATTTCATGTATATTAGAGCAAGAATGGCTGCAACCAAATCCGAATTGGGTAAGTCTCACGATAAGTCAGGTGCCGCCACAGTTGAGGGTTGCGATCGGATGGTCGCTTGGCTGCAAGATGCAGGGCAAGAACGCAGGAATGGCAACGGTTTTGGAATGGCAACGGCTTACGAATGGCAACGGTTCGACAATCAGAATTATGGGAATTTTTTTTTGGGTCCGGAAACATGTATTTTGATATCGTGATATCGTATCGTATGAATAGTTATATATGATTATGGGAGCACCCGCTTCAATGCCTCCGCAACGTCTCCCACGTCGTACTCGGGCTTGTTCAAGTCTTTCAAGTCTTCCACGGGTCTTTCGGCTTGTGGGGTGATTCTGAACGCGTGTCTCGAAACTGGAGTGTCCCAGTCCACAATGGCCGAGTGTTCCACCACTCTGTTGTCCCACACCACCACGGTGTTGGGTTCCCAGCTAGCACGCAATTGCAAGTCATGGGCTTTTTCAATGTGGTCGTAAAGAAAGTTGAGCAAGTAGTCAGACTCTTCTTGCTTCAACTCGATGATTCTTCTGCTGAAAGGACGGTTCAAGTAGATGTACTTTTCCTTGGTGGCAGGATGTTGTCTGATCAATGGGTGGATATTGGAAACTGGGGCTCTTCTTTCGACCCCTCCTTGACCACGAGAATTCTGAGCCTGCTCATTGGAAGAGTGCAACACATGTAAGCCCTCCAATCTCTTCCTGAATTCTGGCGATAATCTTCTGTATGCTTCTTTCACATCGGCAAAAATGGTGTCCCCCCCAGCTTCTGGGCCTTCCAAAACCGCAAAGAATGTGAGACCACTGGGCTGCAACTCGTACGAAATGTCTGAGTGCCATTGCACCGCAGTGGTGGTTTCCGAGAAAATCCTGTCGAATTCCTTGGCGTCAGGTCTTCTATAAGTAATATGCAATTCGGGGTACCCTCTTGGAGCTCCCGAGGTGGGATGAATGTGTAATCTTCCAAAGTGCCTGCCGTACTCGGTGACAAACTTGGGACCTTTGGCAGCAAAATCTTGGTCTCTGAAAACAACCACGCCTCGCTGGGCAACGTACAATGCCAATTCGTCTTTGGCCTTGTCGTCCAACTGCGACAATTGAACCCCGCGGACCTCAGTGCCCATCTTGGGTGTGATCTTTTTGGCCTTGTAGTCGCCGTCCTTGGGGAACAAGTTGGGCAAACTAGGGTCGGCACGAGCACCAGGATCATGAAACTCAAAGAATTTCAATGGAGGATACTTCTCCGACGTGTCCCAGGTGGGCAAGAACTCGGGGAACTTGGCCTGGTCACGAGCATACTTGTTGACTCTCAAGATTCCGTCGTCACCAACCTCGTCGACGTCTTTGGAAAAGTGGGTGTCGTAGTTACCGTAGAGTGCAGACGACATTGAACTGGTGGAACTAGTGGGGACTCGGTCCGTTTATAAGGCTTGGAAATGTCACGGGACTATGCTAACTGTGGCTGCTCCGAAGGTCGGACGAGGCACAGTATTCGAGGTGAATTAATAATAAGGTATCGAATTAACGTTGGCGAAACCTAAAAGCTGAATTGTGTGAAGCGGTGGATATGGCACTGGCACACAAACGTTGGGAAGATTCTATAAAAAACAACAGAGAATGGTTGTGAAAGAAGAGAAGTGTGGCGCTCCTTTTATATTTCGGGTCCAACTCAATCGACTGCGAAAAAATTCCCCGATAGGTATGTCCTCGCATCATCGCATGTGATTTCGAGCCTAATTGGGTACGGTTTACGTGTTTTTGGTGGTTTGTGTGCCGTCCGTGCATATGTCCCTCGGCGGATTTGACGCACGATAGTGGCAAGTGCGAGAAAAATAGGAGATAGATGGTTCGAGATAATCGCGAAACGAAAACAAGAAGCCACCGTCAATATTATTGGTCAAAGCATAATCACAATAGATGGTACCTTAACGTGAGGCTTATGGATATTGGCATCTTGAGTTGAAAGCTTATACTTTAATTAGCAATGTTCCTTCTACTTCAATCTCTTATCAATCGGACGCTTATCTATATGACCGGTTCTTGCAGACCCGAGTTCCTGCTGACCCGAGTTCCTGCTGACCCGAGTTCCTACTTGGGTTTCATATTCCTGTCTCTATCTCGACTTGTCTCTGACCTGCATATCGTCCGATGACTACATCTGGTGGAACGATCCAACGCACGCGAGCGGCGCGGCCGACTAAACCCGGCCGCAAAAAGCTGTTTGGTGCGCACACGAGGCTCACGCGGCACTCGGCGTCGCCTTCTGTTTCTGGCGTTTGGCGAGATGGCTGCAAACACTACACATTAATTAATTCATCCATTATTTACCCATTATTTAGCCATTCTATCGTTTCTATCCATTAATTTGCACCCATTTACCGTCCAGCGGTCAAACGTTGATGTCGCACACACGGTTGTTGTCGACACTGGTAACATAAAACTGACATTTCATCCGTTCTTGTTCCTCCTTGGGCGCTAATCGTGGCGACGGAGTTGGAGACAACGCGCCGCTGTTTGGGGCTGTTTTTGGCTTTTGCGCCTTTTCCGCGGGTGGAGGAAGCATCACGTAGTTAACTTCGGAATCTATTACCGTGGCTCCTGTTATAGGAGAGGCAGCAGGGGTAGGATAGTGACTGGTAGCGTTGTGCACTGGTGAAATTTCTTTGGCAGCAACTGACACTTGTGGCCAGCAGCACTGTAAAAAGTTGCGAGTACAGGCTTGACATTTGCCATCAACCTTGTCTTCGTCACACTTTTTCTTACGCTGGCGACATGTTAAACAGCCTGATTTTGTTCTTCGCTTGACTGGTTGCAGCAGAGGTTTCCCCACCTTGTTTGTGCGTCTCGATGACGGTTTTGATGGTGCGGAAAGATTTATCACCTGCTGGTACGACTTGTAGTTTGTTTCGACCATGGTTTGTGTTTATGACGCATTTCCGATGGATTTTCATGTCTTTTATACGAACAGGGCGCTGACTGATGTTCGTGGCCGGAAACAGCAACTAAGCGCGGTGCGGTGCCCATTACGGAAAGTGGTTTCGGTCGCACCTGCTGTTCGCAGACATACCACTGGCGCCGTAACACAAATGCCTCTGGACTATATGCAGTGTCTCTTATGCAGGTGCACCCATCTCGATCAACCCTCTGGTTAACCTCTGGGACCTTTGGGGCCCTCTAGAACCCTCAGGTCGCCATCTTCAACCAGTATTCACACAGCACTCAGCTACACTGCACGCGTAATTCATCATATTTACAGAAAGATATACACTGGCGATCTATGCATGAAAGTCTAACCGGAAACCGCTCAAATACGGTGTCTGGCATCCTTTGGAAGATGGAGTGGCGACCACACCCCTCTCACGGACTCGTTGTCTGATATAACCTTGTGGTTCCATTTGAACAATGGATTCCCGCTGGCTTGCGAGTATTCATTTACAGTCTTAACCAACAGCTTCAAATCCATATTACGAACATCGACGTCCCGGGTCTTGTCGGGGCTATAGTGGAAGGTGAACTTTGGAGGACCAGCTTTCTTAACAACCTCAAAGAAAATTCCCGGCTTTTCTGTAGCGATTTTGTTCAAAGTCCCCGATGAAAGAAGGTGTCTAACCCCAGTGGACGACCCTCCCCAGTTACAGTATTGGATCTTGACCTTGTGGCATTGCAACACGAACGCCCCGAGTCCGTTTCGACTAATGGACACCTTGGGTATTGGTTTTACTGGCATTGTTGAATCGGCAACGAGTGAAAAATTGTAATGAGAAAAGTCGCACGGCGTATGCAGGTCGGCACCTACACAGCACTACTAGTATATGAACGAAAGACTCTATCACATTATATTAAGCATAAATAGGTTGAACTGAATTAAATTAAGCAGGTTGAGCTGCGTGCTAGTTTTCTAGCTTATGACTTCGGCACCATCCACTTCTGTAGAAATGTCCTGGTCATTGGAAAGCTTGTAGAACTTGTTGCGCCAGAATCCATCTTCTCCCAAAACTTCTTTGCTCACCAAGGTGTATCCGCCGAGGTGGGGCAATACCTTGACCCAGAAGATCCAGTAGACGAAACCGACGCCGAAAACTCCCCAAGTCACCACTGGATGAATCCAGTATGGAAGACTATTGTAGACACTTTGTCCATCGGAAGGTGGAATGTATGGAGCAATGATAAGGTATAATGACGACAAGAAGAAGAACACCACCACGGGCACGGTGGCTTTGATTGGAGGGTTCCATTCAGCTTGTCCTTTCCATTTTTTGTAGTTCAAATACAACAAGCCGGCTGCAACTGCGGTATTGACCACATTCAATGGGTATGAAATCAAGTTGAGAATAAAGTTGTAAGCATCACCAGGAGGTGGAGCCACGATGGTGACGATACAGACGATCCAGTGTTGAAACAAACCCACAAATGGAGATCTGAACGGTTTGGAGGTTGCCCAAAAACGAGAAAATGGAAGACTACCTTCACGACCAAGGGCCTGGATGATTCTTCCTTGGGAGAAGATCACCGACATGACGTTTCCCAACGCAGACAACGCCACAAACACAGAAGCAGCTTTTTCCGCGGTATCGCCAAAGGCATACTTAAAGAAGGAAGCGGCAAGAATACGGCCCGACAGGGCAATTTCCTCCTTGGGGACCACGGCAAAGTAGGCAATGTTCACAAACATATAGAGAACCACCAACGAAAGAAACGCCGAAGGAGCGGCAATCTTCAAAATTCTCACCGGGTTCTTGACTTCACCCAAGGCATAGTTGACATTCGAGTATCCAACATACGACCAAATCACATTGTACAATGCATTGACAATTCCAAACCCGGTCGGGGTGGATCCCGAAAATGCATCGGAGAAATTGTGGGTTTTGTGGAAATCTTTATTCTTGATTCCTCCTCCCAAGGCGACCCAGCCAGTGATGGAAATCAACACCACAATCACAACTTTGAAAGTTCCCAACACATTGGCTACGAACAAGCCGGTTTTCACATGCAACCCGTTGATCAAGAACGCAAACGTGATGACACCAATTCCAATTCCACGAGAGTTCCATTGGGTAACTTCAGTTCCTGCGGCATTGAGAAGATACTCACCAACCACCACCGAGTTTCCCGCGGCCCATCCCAAGAAGAACACATACGAGGCGTACATGGCGGTCACGAAAAATCGAGGCTTTTTGTAGATGTACTCCAAATAATTTTTCTCTCCTCCGTTTCTCGGTATAGCCAGTCCCAACTCCATGTACACCAACAACCCAGAAAACGCAATCAAAGACCCAGCGGCCCACATAAGAAGCGACGTTCCCACACTCCCGGAAAGTATAAAGATAGTTGACCCGGTAGAAAAAACTCCGGCTCCGAGCATACGATTCAAACAGAGAAAAGTTGCCGATATAAATCCGATTTCTTTCTTGTTCTGGTCAAGTTGCACCACCGCCTCCGGGTCGTCACTCTTCAACGACCAGTTTTCCACGTACCTATCCTCCTCCTTGTCGGAGGATTTATTCAGACCCAACATATTAATTACAGATCAAAGTGGGCTGCAAGGGAATTTTTATACGGTGAAAAATTAAAGATGTTCCGGAACCGGTGGCAGCCACGGTCGGATCTCCATCGCACATTTGTATGGGGACGCCGTGCGATTTTGCCCTCGGTAATACCCTCGGATCTCGCAAAACGCCGCATGTTGCAGCATGATTGTTCGGCTGCTGCAAACGCCCTGTGAGCCACAGTGGGGATGGCCGGCTTAAAATTCTGGGCGGTGTGCCAAGACCCTTGCAGGCGGTGGCTACATGCAGCCTCTGCGCTCAATTGGGTGTGGGCAGCAAAGCCGTGCAACGCCGTTGGTTGCAACATGTAATTTCACGTGAATGTTTGTCACGTGATCCGTCCATCTCACATTGCTTTTTCTTGCTCTGTTGCAAGCAGCTGCGAGATTCACCTGGTTACATGCACTCCAGCAACCGATGGACCACCACGGCACTATACTGTAGTCCATAAAATGTCGAGTCCTCGAGCCAAACGACCCAAATTGGAGCGATTGCCGTCTTTCTATAGCGAGTACTATCCCCGTCCAAAACCAGATCTTCTGCTAGTACAGAAGTATCTCAAAGACGAGAACAAGCCTTATCATGTGCTCAACAAGACCTTGGAAGAAACCGCCGATTCGAGGTCTTCTATACGTCCTCAGGGATGCATAGGCCATCTATTTCTCCGGGACTTTCGCCAGAGCGACAATACGGGACTCAATGCTGCCAGCCGAATGGCTGCGAAAGAAAAGCTTCCGTTGGTGTGCTTGTATGTGTTGTGCCGGGACGATGTTTTTGCCCATGGGGTGTCGGGGTTCCAGTTGGAGTACCGGTTGCGGTCGCTCCGGCTTCTCCGGGACGAATTGGCCCAGAAAAACATCCCGTTGGTGTTTTTGAATGTTGAGAACCGCAACCAGGTTGTGCCGACCGTCAAGGACAAGGCTCGGGAGCTCAAGATATCCCATCTTTTTGCCAACATTGAGTACGAGGTGGACGAATTGCGTCGCTATACCAAGCTTTGCAACGAGCTTTTGAAGGCAGACATCGGTTTCCATCCTCAAAACGACACCACCTTGGCGGTGCCTGGTACCATCGTTACCAAGTCCAAGGGCACGCAATTTTCCGTATTCACCCCATGGTATCGTGCGTGGTGTGCCCACCTCAACAAGATGAAGGGCCCTTTCGAAGTCCACGCCAAACCCGAGCCCAACTCCGACGAATTCAAGCGGGAAAATAGCCATCTCTTTGACCTGGACATTCCCCCGGTTCCGCAAGGAAAGCAATTGACAGAAAAACAAAAAGAAGTGTTTGAGAAATACCACCGGCCAGGCGAAGACGCAGCGTGGGAAGACCTTCAGGCCTTCATCTCCTCGGACCGTATAAAGCGCTACCATTTGGACCGCAATGATCCATCGGTAAATGGAGTTTCTCGCATGAGCGTACACTTTGCCTCGGGCACCATAAATGCCCGCACGGTTATCCGGTCGTTGCTAGACCACAAGCTCCTTCGTGCCATTGACTCCGGCAACGATGGTGCTCGAGAATGGGCTCGCCAGGTTGCTTGGAGAGATTTTTATCGCCATGTCTTGTGCAACTGGCCACACATCTGTATGTTCAAGCCATTTGATTCCAGCATGGACGAAGTCAAGTGGGAGTACAATCCCGACCATTTCGAGCGCTGGTGCCAGGGCAAAACGGGGTACCCTCTTGTGGACGCTGGCATGCGCCAATTGGTGGAGATGGGCTACTTGCACAATCGAGTTCGCATGGTGGTTGCGAGCTTTTTGGCCAAACACTTGATGATCGATTGGCGGGAGGGAGAACGTTTTTTCTTGGAGAACTTGGTCGACGGTGACTTCCCGTCCAACAATGGCGGCTGGGGCTTTTCTTCGAGCGTGGGGGTGGATCCTCAGCCATATTTCCGAATTTTCAATCCATGGACCCAAGCTGAAAAATTCGACAAAAACGGCGACTATATTAGAAAATGGCTCCCGGAGCTTCGAGAAATACAAGACGCCAAGGGGATTCACAACCCGTACGAAAATGGGTATAGACAAGTGGCAGAGAAAAACGGATATCCTCGTCCCATAGTGGACCATAAAACGGCTCGCGAACGGGCTTTGGAACGATACAAAGAAGCCAAATACTAAAAGTCGAGAGTTAGATTGTATTAGATTGTACGTATTATGTATTATTATCCTGTAGTAGCTTGATAAACAGTCGGGAATTGTTGTAATGAGATTCATATAGGAGCTCCAATCTCGCTCAGATCTGCCTCTACAAGAAATACTAAGAATTAGATTGTACCTTTATATTAATATCATCCTGTGTAACTTGGATTGTACCTATTTTCATTCATGCCTGTAGCAACTTGACGATCTCGCTCAGAGCTGCCTCTATTGCATCTTGTTTGCCAACCAAGTATATGAACTGCTCGTGCTTGTCACCCTTGCGAGGAACAATCACAAACACATTGAATTTTTTCCGAAGTTGGCTGATGCGAGCTCCCTGGGGGCCCACAACCTTGGAAAACTGTCCTGGGTTGCTGGCGTATATCCATCCTCTGCTGTCGGCGTCCTGGGCAAATTGTAAACGTTCTTTTATCAACTTGGCGGCACGACCAGTATCTTCTTCGCTACCCACCAACCGCCATGGAATGGTATCCTGTTCCAGTACCGGCTCGGCAGAAGAGATGGTGACTTTTGTGGGTTCTTCTGACTCGGCAAATGCCTCTTCTGGTGGAGTGGGAATCGATGCATTGGTCAACTTGGATGCCTTTCTGGTCAAGTTGCCATGGACAACGTCGATGTTGAAGTCGGTCTTTAACTTTCTAAAGATGCCTCCCCGCTCAGAAACCAAAATGTGGTAGTTTTCGGGCACCTCCAATTCGACTTTCCACTCGTTTTTGGTAAGTTCGTCGAGCTTGGTTCTCAACTTGGCGATGTTTTCTGGCAATCCAGTCAACTTGATGATACAAGACTGATCGCTGGGGCGAGGAATGGCGATAGAAACCTTGAACTCGTCCTCCAAAGCATGACGAACAGACCCTCCAGGACCAACAAGACGGCCATGTTTCTCCTTGGGCAACTCGTATTCTTCACTTACACTGGCTTCCTTTTCAGCCACAAGCGCTTTAACCTGGTCGATGATCTTGGCAATGATTTTCTTGTCACCTTGACAAACAATTTCGTCCGACCCGGAGCTTTCAGATGGCATTGCCATGAGCTTGTAGTACTTTGGTCCCGAGAGCTCGGCACCTCCAGCATTGGCAAGGATTTCCTTCATCTTGGAGCCTCCAGACCCGATGATATCACGATGGTACTTGGGGTCCACCTTGATGGTTTCGGAAACAGTGTTTTCAACTTCATTGATAATGTCCTGGATCTTCTGCTTTGCTTCTCTCAAGGCAGACCTAGACCCTATGAGCTCCAACTCACTCGACTTTTCCGAAGACTTTTCGTCTTCGTTTGCCTTGGCGTTCTTCTTGAAGTGGTACTCGACTCCAGCGCCGTCGGCAATGTCGTTGATGGTGGCTCCGCTCTTGCCGATCACACGAGAAATCGCCTGTGCTGGAATGTGGAGAATTTCTTGAAATCCGTTTTCTTTCTGGAACTGGTAGAATTCTTCCAATTCTTCCGCAGCCTTGGCAACTCCTCTCGAGGGACCTTTGACGGTGACCTCGTCTTTGTGCTTGGGGGCATCGGAAAACGTCGACGCAAAGCTTTCAGCACTGGGGAACCGGATCTTGACATTGTATTTGTCCTGCAAGCGAGTGATGTAAACGCCGTTTGCTCCTATCAACCGCCTGTGGAACTTGCTTTCGATGGTCAACCTTTTCACCGTCTCGTCGGCCCATTTTTTGGATGTTTCAATCATGTCTTTCTTGCACTCCTCGACATTGAGCTTGGGCCCGGTGATGGTGATGGCGGTTTGGCTTTGCGGTTCACTTTCGTGCTCGGGAACGTTGATCTTTACCCCATATTTCTCCCTCAAAGAAGTCATATTGGCACCGTTTTTTCCGATCAAACGAGAGAGCACCGAGGAGGCGACCACCGCATTCGACGAGTAGCTGTCGCCATGCTCCTCGGCGTCGTGCAACACAGCGTTCACCAAGTCCTTGACGATCGCTACTTGGGTCGCAACTCCACGAATAAGCACTTCGTCCGGCGACCCACCATTTGCATTGGAATGAAGCTTCACCTCAACACTATTGGCGTCTGCGGCATTAGTAACGAGCTTCAAAGTGGTGTTTCTTGGACCAGCGATTTCTCGCTGGGTCGCCGAGGGAACCTTGAGCACTGCCGTGGCCAAGTCTTTCTGCAAATCACGCAACTTGTTGAGGGCAGCATCCACCTCGGAGAACGCTTCGTTGGTGTCTACGAAGTCAAAGTCCTCCAGTTCGTTCAGAACGTTAAACAAGGTTATGGTGGAACCCAAAATGACAAAGCTAATATTATTTTTTTGCGCAACTTCGTGGATGGTTTCGTGGACCTGAGGCATCAAGAAGGAGTCAATGTCGGAGATGACTTTTGTGGAGGAAGGAGCGATGGAGTTGACGTTGGCCACAATGGCCTTCTTTGCGTTTTTCGTGTTTTCTGCCTGGTCGTTCTTGACGACAATCTCGATGGGAACACTGGTGGTAGCCGGGTCGGCCAACTGGGAAACCTCAGGAACGTTCAACGAAACGTCGTTTTCCTGGCCGATTCGGTCGAACGTGCCATTTTGCTTCAAGAGCGTAGCCACCGCCTTGACGTGGGTCAAGTTTCCATTGTGTGCCTTGGCCATATCAAGGGCCTCGACTTTGTACAGAGAGGTGGTGGCCCGGGCCATCTCTTGGGCTTTGGGAATGTCTTTTTTCTTTCCCACAAACTTGACGCTGCCCTGCCCATCCTGGGGGAGCTGGATCAACACGTTGAACGCACGGAGCACGTCGTCAATGGGCAAGAACTGGTGCTTGAGTTTGGGGATGGGTACTTCTTGGGTGGAGATTTGCGGAGCCAACGCCTCGAGGGTATCGATGATGTCCTGTTTTGCTTCGATCACCAATTCTCGGTCTCCCACCAACGTCACCGAGCTCGAGGGCGACGAGTAGATGGGCGCCGAGATGTCCAACGACGGAAACTTGGAGATTACGGGAGCAATGGCGTGGGCGACGAAAGGCTTTAAAGGTTCGTCCACGGGAAGACGCACAGACAACTCTTTGGTTTCGTCTTTCACGATGGCCAAGATCGTCGCCTTGGCGTGCTTGCAGCCCTCCACGTCTCCCTCGATAGACACCGACACCACCAGCGAGTAGATGTCGTCCGGGTCCACCCCGTCGACCTCGTGCGGGGTTCCAATATCGATCTTGACATCGTTGTCGGCAATGATGGGCTTCAATGTGCGGCCCTGCTGGCCAATGACCCGCGACCGCACCTTGGCCGGGATGTCAAACGAGATTTTCACCGGCTTGGTGAGTCTTTTGATCACCATTCGCTTGGCATCGCGAACATGGGCCGGCTTCCCGGTGATCAAAAACGTCCGCTTTTTGGTGTGCAGCGACGTGGTGCACTCAATGTTGGTGTCGGTGGCGCCCCGGATGTGGGTCAAGATCTTGATGAACTCGGTCCGAGCCACGTTGAGCTGGTCTTCGACATCCAATGAAAACGCTTCCTGGATGGTGGAGGACTTGAATTTTCCAGCGGCCACGGGAACCGCCCGTTTCGACTCCGGGGCGGGTTCGGGGTGGCCGCCGTTGGCGCCCTTTTTCATCAGCGGACCCCACGACGACGAGGCGGAAAAACTGGCCTTCTTTCCACCCAAGGTGGGGAACGCCGATTCGTCAGACACCGACGGAGTTTTCGGCGAGCCGCCAAGTTCCAGCGAGCTGGAGGGCGTGGCGGGCGCAGCGTCGGCCGGGGCAGCGGCAGCCTGGCCATTGACACGAGCAGCGATGATTTCAGCTGGTGTAGACATGGTAAATCACAAATGGGAAAAGCACGAAAAGATTGAACAAAAGGAAACGACGACAAGAATCACAACACGAACCAGATATCACTACAGGAGAGTTCCAGGATGTGTCAGTACACGGGGACGAAGCTGGAAGCAGTAGAAAAGAAAAAGGGGCCTGGAACGAAGGTTGGGCAAGACTGATTTTTCAGCGCACGTAGCGCTGCGGCGACGCACGACGGTTTACGAGCGTAATTTATCGGTTGTGCATAACAATGGAGATAGAGAAGAGAAAAGAGAGGAAGAGAAAAAAGAAGTTACATAGAACTTTTTACTATTCTGCTGTCGCTACAACGTCTCGTATACGAGCACCCGCACCTGGTACTCCTCATTGGCCTCGTCAATGTCTTCCCAGTTTCCAATAAAGTCGTCGCCGCGAACCACCCCGGGAAGCGACTTGCCGCCCGAGTATCTTCTCCATATCTTCTTGGCTTCCTCGTCTGTTCCCAAGTCTCTTTGGCTGAACTCAATGCCATTGCCTTTCAAAATCGTGCCTAGTCTGTTGGTACGGTGCATGATCTGCATTCCGCCAGCATACGAGGTGAAAATGTACACCGGCTGCGACTCGAGGTGCTTGCGAAGCTCCTCGGGCGACACATCGAAGTCTTCGTCCTCGACCTTGGAAGTCTCAGGCGTGGCCTCTGTCTCTTTATCCTTCGTCACCAAGGTTTCGCCAACGACATCGTCGTCCTTAGCAGCAACAGGCTCTTTGTCTTCGGGCACCGAGTCCTGATTGATGGGCTCGCTGTAGTCCGTGATCAACGTCTTTTTCTCGGGCTCGGCCTCCTGGCTCTCTCCCTTCTTCTTGATTTCTTCACTGGATTGCTGTTCCTTTTCATCGGGTACTTTAACATTGATATCCTCTTGGTTGGCATCTTCAGAGATCACGTCGTTGGCTTTCTTCAGCTGGTCCTCAGTGGGAACCGACTTTTCGGCGGGAGCCGGGTCGGAAGCCACGTTTCCAGACTCCACCTTTGCGGTGTCAACCTCAGTTGACGTAGTGTCGTCCTTGGTTTCTTTCTTAGTTTCAGCTGTTTCTTGCTTAGGATCAGCTGAGGATAAGGATGTTTCTTCCTTATTTTCAGCTGCTTCTTGCTTAGGGTCAGCTCCCTCTTCCTTGTCTTCAGCTGTCTCTTCCTTGGTTTCTTCCTTGGTTTCTTCAGCTGCTTCCTCCTTCGTCTCCTTCGTTTCTTCTTCCTTCGTTTCTTCAGCTGCTTCCTCCTTCGTCTCCTTCGTTTCTTCGGCTGTTTCCTTCTTCGTCTCCTTCGCTTCTTCTTCCTTTATTTCTTCGGCGGTTTCCTTCTTCGTCTCCTTGTCAGTCTTGCCCAACACTTCCTCCATCATGGTATCCAAATGGTTGATAGACGAGTAGGGGTCGTCGGTGACAAGCGCTCCTTCGCTGATGAGCTCCTCCGGATCGGCATCGTTCTTTTCCGTGAGCTGGCTGTGTCTCTTGCTTTCTGGTTGTCTCGACCGAGACCTGGAGATGGAACGCAAGTAATTAGTGGACGAAGCAGACCGGCCATTAAAGTACGTGGGTTCAGGAATATCCACGTTGAAATTGGTGTAGTCTCCAGTGGTAAGCAAAGAAGCAGCGGAACTGGCCCGGGCATCTTCATGGTACCGTTGCTGCTCGCGAGCAGCTTCAGCGGCCGCAATCGAGTCTCCCAACGTCGGCTTCGATTGTCTCGACCGCCTGTCACCATCAGTGCTCTCCTCCTCCGTGGGTTCCCAATCCGAGGGTAACTCGTACTTTGAAGGCTCGTCGTCGTGGATATTCTTGTAGGAGTCACCACGAGCCAAATGGGGCTTTACCGACGAGCGCGAGCTCGATCTTTCGGCAATACGGCTTCTGTTTTGCGATCTCGATCTCGACCGGCCATCGTGCTGGAAGTAAGGAGTATGGAGCCCTTCCGAGGGCCCCGTATGTATGGCCACGGCGTCGCCAAAAGTCGCCGTTGTGGGCAGCGCCAGTGGCACTCGCGAGTCTCTCAAAAACTGGGCGTTCTTGGGCTCGGCTCGGTAGCCCGGGAGCTTGTCGAGATTGTGGGATTTCACGTACGAAAGCATTTCGTTGTGGTCCTTAATCAGGTGCTCAAGCTGGTACTCGGAAAGGTTTGGCGTGGAATAAAGCCCGTCTTGGGCACCCACGTCAGCAGGCTCCAGGGCCTCAGCCTTGGAATCGGCACGGTGGGAGTCGGACTCGTCCAATTTCTCACCGTCCACCTGGGGCTCCTTGACCTCATTTTTCAACGGCGACGACTTTTCTTTTTCAACTTTTCCCGCCGGTTCCTTATCCGTCTTTTCCACGTCCGCGCTCTCGCCGTCGTCCAAGTACCGGGCGTCGTCCTTGACATGTCCGCCGTCGTCCAAGAACTTTTCAAAGTCTTCCTCCGAGCCCAAAAGTGCACCCTCGGAGATCAAATCGTCAAGGGAGGCACCAATTTGCGAGTTCAACAACGAGTGGGCATTCTTGTTCTTGGGGCGACTTTTGTACTTTTCCGGGTGAATGTAGTTGTTATGGGGAGAATCGTCAGCGGATCGAAGCGACGACCCTACAAGAGAAGGCGACTCAAGACGCTCAGCTTTTTCCAACTGTTGTTCAAAATCCATCTGGGGAGTTACTGGGGTTGACTAACGTCACAATTGGGGGCAATTGATGGGGGATTGTTGTGGTCACGAACGGCACACAAATCTGATTTAAAACTGTGTTGCGGTTATCTGGGGGAGCGGAAGGAGGTGCAGGATGTTCTAGATCGAGAATAAGTACGAGAAAGATGAAAATGAATTAATATCAAATTAAAATGAAAATGAAAATGAGCTGGACCTACTGAACTGATAAGCTTCCGTGAATAATGAACTGGTTTCTTCAATTGTTCTGAATGGTTTAATGGTTTTTTCAAGATTACTATCCTATTGTACTGTTGGCGGTTCTGCACACAGCCTATCGCACGCTTACTGCCGCACAAATGATTGGGCGCCCGGCGCGACGTCCCAGCGAGGCGATTGCGATCGGGGATCCGATCGCCGGTGTCCGGGTGTGCGTCGTTTCGTTTTATGTCCGTGCTCGTGCAGGGCCGCTGTGGTGGGAAGGACGGCATTTTTGCATTTCTTCATCTTTTATTTGTTGTTCCACATTTTATTTTTTTTGTGGTTTCCGCTTGTTTCCTGCTGTACGCACCTGTAGTGGCAGTTTTCCGTTGACATCTAGCACGAAACCGAGTTTTTTGTTTTGTGTTTTCTCTGAAATTACTCAGCGCATTATCACAAACACCATCGGTTGTGGCTACAAAACAAGCAAACAAGAAGTAACAAGATAGTACCAGCCAAAGCTCAGCAAAGAGTACAAGCAAAGAAGTACAAGCACAGAAGTCAAGCAAAGAACTCAAAGCGTTTGCATATTCCATTTGCACTTCCATTTGTAAATCCATATCACATCCCTGACCCATCATGAGCTCCAAATCCGCCGCTGCCATTCTTCAGCGACAATTTAAGGACCTCACCGACCCCAAGAAGGGCATCCCTTCGTTCCACATCGAGCTCGACGACGACAACATCTTCCTCTGGAACATCGGCATCATGGTGTTGAACAAGGAGTCCATGTACCACGGTGGCTACTTCAAGGGCCAGATGAGATTTCCATCTGAGTTCCCGTTTGCTCCGCCAACCTTCCGCTTCACCCCCGCCATCTACCATCCCAACGTTTATCGCGATGGCCGGTTGTGTATCTCCATCTTGCATCAAGGCGGAGACCCCACGTCCGACGAGCCCGACTCGGAAACATGGACGCCTGCCCAGACGGTGGAGCTGGTGTTGATCTCCATCATCTCGCTTCTTGAAGACCCCAACGTGCTGCTGCCCGCCAACATCGATGCGTCGGTGGAGTTGAGAAAGAACCCGGAAGCATACAAAAAACGGGTGTTGCAGGAGGTGGAGAGATCGAAACAGGATATCCCCGCCGACTTCATCATGCCGGAGAGTGAACTCTACGCCTACGGGTCCGGGAGTGCCCATGGCAAGGAGGCCGAGCACGAGCCTGTCGACGAGGACTTTTGGTACGACAGCGACGACGAAAGCTTCGACGAGGAAAGCCTCATGGACGACATGGACGACGGCGACGACGACGAGGAAGAAGAGGAGGACGAAGAAGATGTGGACATGGCAGCGAAATAGATGCCATTAGCTATACATTGCATGGTCTGATTAATCGGTAATACATTTTGATTCTAGTACCCCTCGAGCCCCTTGGTGAGCGCTTCACACAAGTTGTCGAGTTTGAGCTTGGCAACGGCGTCCTCCACGTTGTCGTCGTATAGAATGGTTACGTACATGGGGTCGTCTCGAATCAGGGCAATTGCAAGTTTGAGGGTACTGTCTAGCGTGGCTATGGTCCACTGACCGCTCGGTACGCTTGGCGCCTCCGCACCCTCGTCGCTGGCTTGCTGCCGCAAATAGTTGACTCCCAAAAGTGAATATATTTTGACGTTGTCGCTTGATAGATTGAGTTTGGATTCAAGTTCTGTGCTGGTTACCGTAGCTAGCGGAAGCCCCGACGGCGCAAGGAGCGAGATGGCCAACGGCCTGCTGGATTCCGACTCGCTGGCGGGCACCAATCCCTGTGCTAGCACCTGGGAAATGCGTTTCAGTTGCAACATGAAAATGAAAAATGAGTGGAAAATGGAAAAATAAAATTTAGGAAATGTAGGAAATATAGGGAACTTATGTGGTATTTATATGGTAGTTCTGCTTGATGTTCTTGCTTTTTCTTGTCTTGTGCTTTCGCCTGGAAGTGGTGGTGTGAAGGGCCGGTCAGATGTATGGAGTGAGGATAGCTGGAGACGATAATAGACGGTGTGCAGGCGGTTGTGTGCAGGTCTTAAAATGAAGAAGAACAGAAGAATAAAGTAGATAGAGGCAGATTGATAAAGATGAGACTTGGAGATTAGAGATTTAGAGATTGAAGATCAACGATACATAATGTTATAGAAACTCTGTAAATAGTTCGCAAGATCAAAAGACCGGCGTTTTCAGCGTCGTTCTTCCCGCCGCTCTGCCCCTTCCCACCCGTACACCGGCGCCTACTACGCGTTCATCGCACTGTTTATTGTCAACGAATGGCATCGTGAACCCAGTGTCTCCCAACATCGGACGGCTAATCTTTGACACCAGGATCGTTTTACTGCATCAGCTCGCGTCCAGCATTCCATACAGAGCGCCCTACTAATTCGGAGCATCCCAATCTCGAATTTTCATCGTTTTTGTTTTTTTTCATTCCAAACAACTCACATCAATCCAAATCATGGACCGGACTCGGCCTCCTCTTAAGGAGACGAGTGCGAACGTCCCTTCGCCAGTGCACAAGAAGCAGAAAGTCCATCGAACATCCGTCAAAAGCATCAACATCAACAAGCCGGACCTCCGTCTCGGCCACGAAGAAAAGAAAGAAGCCAAAAATCAACCTGAAGCAGAAAAAGATGCAATTGAGGTGAAGGAAAAGGAGAAAGATACAAGAGGGAAACTTGTTGGCGAAGAGTTGCTCGCATGGCAGACTTCATGGAGAAAAATCATGCGTGAAAGCGTGGTTTACTTCGACACCCAGGGAGGAGATAATAGTGTTGCCCAGGTGGCAGAGCAAAAGCGGGCCCAGCGAGCTTTGAAGCTGGTGGGATGTAGCATTGTCCCCTTCTACGACCATGACGTCACCATCATTGTATCTCGAAGGCCGTTCGTAGCTTCCAAAGTGTACCAGAGCAACGACATATTTCACGACGCCGTGGAGCTCAAAATCAAGGTTTGGAGCTACGACAAGGTGTTTCGCTTCTTGCGCTATTTGGGGTCTCCAGTACAAGACGTGCGGCCTGAACTGAAACGCCAGCACCTGACCCAACCGTCCAACCTTTCGCATCTTCTTCGTGAAGAAAAGATCTTTGGGGCCACCGACAGAGACCCCAATGCCCGCCGCGACGACTTGCATTATCTTGAATCCCCGTACTTGTATGTGTACGATATGGCCCAAACTGTCCGTCCTATTGCTGTACGCGAATGGGGGGAATCTCCTTATCCGGAGTTTGGTTTAACATTAGATGGAAAGTGCCCCTTCATAGCTGAAGGAGGCGACAATCTGGATAAAAAACGTCTCCGTCGATTACAAAAATTCGAGGCTACCCGCGAGTATCGCCAAAGATTACGCCAAATATCGCATGACATCGTGCGTGGCCAACTCACCGACGCCACGCTTTCCGAACCACCAGAGGATGATTCGCTACCTGCATTAACCAGCGGAGAGGTGATGGTCGCTGAGGAATTCCAACCGCCAGCTCTCACTCGCAATTCGTCCATGCAACCGGCCAAGTTCTTTGAGGTTGCAGCCTCGGGTTACTACGGCGCATCCAATGCTCACGACTCGGCTTCAGCTTCCAATTCCGTGACGGGAAACGGACTTGGTCCCACCATTTCCGGGGTGCCATCTCGTAATGTCAATAATCTCAAGCGTCGTATTTTCATGAAACGGCGCCAAAAGCAACACGACGAAAAAGAAAAGGACTTGAAGCCGGGATACTGTGAAAACTGCCGTGTCAAATACGACTGTTTTGAAGACCACATATCATCCAGCAGACACCGCAATTTCGCAGCCGACGACGCCAACTTCTCCGACATCGACAACCTCATTTCCACCCTTCACGATTGCAAGCAGTTTGGCTACGTGACCTCCAATGGAGATTTCCGTTTGGCATGAACCGGCCTCACGTCTGTTCTGCATTCTTAGCATAATCCAAATACATATATTGTAAACGCATGTTGCAGCCATCCACCACCACCTACTGCAAAATTCGTGCTGCGAATTTTCATCAACTATGTTTCCAAGACTGATAAGTCGGCGGTACTACTCCGACTTTATAAAGAACCTACCTCGTGTAGGCGGCGGTAGTGGATCTAAAGGAAACAGATTTGCAAACCAGTACAAAGCAAGTGATACAGAAAAGCCAAAACCTAAAAATTGGGGAAATTCTCAGAACCAAAAATCCAAGTCTCCCTCTAAATCAGCGGCTCCGGGTGGACCAGACAAGACAAAACTGTACAATGAAGCGCGTGAAGCGCTAAGAGAAAAGCAGCGGCAGCAAATGCCTGTGAAAAAGTCCCAGAATAGCATTACAAAACGACCTTCCAAGCCTAAACCTCAAGTCGCAAAAATCAAGATCCAGATCCCCACTTTCGTAACGGTGTCGAATCTCGCTACCGTTCTCGGTGTTCCACTCAACGACTTCTTGAAGAAGCTTGAAGATCTTGGGTTCGAAAACATGAGGCACAACTTCATTCTTGACAAGGAAAACGCAGCATTGATCGCCGATGACTATGGCTTCGACATCATAATGAACGACGAAACCGGTGCGGATCTCTTCCCCGTGGACGTGAAAGAGGAATTGCTTCGTCCGCGTGCTCCCGTGGTGACGATTATGGGACATGTAGACCACGGGAAGACCACTATTCTTGACTATTTGCGGAAATCGTCCATTGTCAAGCAAGAACATGGCGGAATTACTCAACATATAGGAGCGTTTTCGGTCATAACGCCCATCTCCAAGAAGAAAATCACCTTTCTCGATACCCCAGGGCACGCGGCGTTCCTCAAGATGCGTGAAAGAGGTGCAATTGTCACCGATATTGTCATCTTGGTAGTTGCCGCAGACGACTCGGTGATGCCGCAAACCGTGGAGGCGATCAAGCACGCCCAGAAATCTGGCGTTCCCATGGTGGTTGCTATCAACAAGTGTGACAAGCCCGGGGTGAACGTGGACAAGGTGCTAGCTGATCTTTCTGGCCACGGCATTGACGTCGAAGACTATGGAGGAGAGACACAGACGGTGCGAGTTTCTGGCAAGACCGGGCTCAATATGGAAAAGCTAGAAGAAGCGGTTATCACGTTGAGTGAGATGAACGACTTCAAAGCAGAAGTGGAGCAGGTACCTGCCGAAGGGTGGGTGATCGAGTCGCATGTAGCCAAGGGGATGGGCAATGTAGCCACTGCACTTGTTCGGCGTGGAACCATGAAAGTTGGCAGTTTTGTCGTTGCGGGCACAAGCTACTGCAAAATCCGAGGCATGAAGGATGAGAATGGAAAAGTGGTCAAGGCAGCGGGACCTTCTACTCCGGTTCAAATATGGGGGTGGAAGGATCTCCCCGAAGCAGGGGACCAGATGCTCCAAGCTGCGACCGAACAAATGGCCAAGAAAGTTTGTGAAAACCGCATTGCTCGCCAGAAGCAGATCCAGGCCGGGAAGGACATTGATACCATCAACCAGAAGCGGATGGAAGAGATCAAGGAGCTCGAGAGACAAGAGCGGGCCAACGAGTTGAAGCTCGCGGGTTTGGAGCCAACGGTGGAAGACGAGAAAAAGGCGGTTCTGGTCAAGTATATCATCCGAAGTGACGTTTTTGGGTCTGCTGAAGCCATCAAGGAGTGTATTGACGGGTTGGGGAACGACGAGGTGCGGGCGGTGGTGGTTTCTCATGAGGCAGGTTTACCCTCTGAGTCTGATGTCGAGCTCGCCAAGGCACTTGAAGCCACAATACTATGCTTCAATATGAAGACACCAAAACAAATTGTGGCCAAGGCAGACAGAGCAGGCGTGGCTATTCAGGAACACAATGTCATCTACCACTTGATCGAGCAGGTCACTGACAAATTGACGTCGCTTCTTCCACCTCGCATCGAGGTGAAAATCGTGGCGGACGTTGAAATTAAAGATGTGTTCACCATCACCTCCAAGTCCAAAAGCAAGCTCAAGATCGCCGGGTGCAAGGTCACCACCGGTCTACTCAAGAGATCGTCAAAAGTTCGGGTCGTAAGAGGTGGAAAGCTGATCTACACCGGCACGTTATCGTCGCTCAAGCATGTCAAAGACGATATTTCCGAAGCGAAAAAAGGAAACGAATGTGGAATTGGCTTCGACGGGTGGGACAAGTTCCAGCCGGGAGACCGTATAGAGGCGTACGAGGAAATTACCCACCAGAGATACTTATAGATTTTGTACATAGTTAACGTGGGTGTCTTGGTGTGTTTTGGGGACTACGAGCCATTTCGATGCGATGAGCTCCTAGGTTGCAATGGCAGATTACTCGTCTGACGAAGAGTCCATATTGGAAAACACCTCCGAGGTGTTTTTGGGTTTTGTAGATGTTCCCATTGAGAAAGAAGACCCGCCAACGATAGAAGATACATTCATAGGCGGAGAGCCAATTTGGCTCCATCCCGAATCGACTCCCGCCGAGGCCATGGTTACTTGTGACAATTGCGGTAAAAAAATGGCACTTTTGCTCCAAGCTTTTGCCCCGGTCGACGGCCAGCTATATGACAGGGTGCTTTACTTGTTTGGGTGCAAAAACACCGCTGTGTGTACGAAGAAAAAGGGCTCGATCAAGTGTATTCGAGGCATCTTGAAAGATCCCAAAAAGATGAACCAATTGAAACAGGAGCAGGAGGAGGCGGCTCGCAAGCAGCTAGACGAGAAGTTGCGGCTCGAAGACAAGAAAAAAATGAAAATTGAGTTGACAAAAGATCTCTTTTCTTCTGGAAAATCAGACAATCCATTTGGCAATCCCTTTGGAGCTTCTGAAAACCCTTTTGCCGTGGAGAAAAAGAAGGACCCAGAGCCCAGCAGCAAGCAGGAACCCAAAGAAGTGCTGGACACCTCTGCCGGTGCTCAAAGTGGTAGTAAACCCGTTTCGTATGCCGAGGCTGTTGGACCGGCCGAACTGCGTCCTGCTCCCAGAAAGCTTGACGAACAATTACCCAGCTACCCTGGCTACTTTGTGTATGTGGACCAGGAGAGGTTCAAGAAAGTGACACTCGAGCCAGAACTCGAAAAGTACAAAGATATCATCGAACAGGCAGAACGAGAGTCTGGAGAGTCAAGTGGAGGACGCCGCAATTCTGCCAGTCTGGAACCACCCACCGACCCCGATAGCGCTCCGGTCACAAACCGCCTCAATGACAAGTATTTCGAGGCGTTTACCAACACCGTGAGTCACAATCCTGGCCAGGTACTCAGGTACAGTCTTGGTGGGCGGCCGTTACTTTACTGTGGACTGGACGAAATTGCACCCAAATTTTCCTCCACCATTTCCGTCCCCAATCCCGGCTACAATCCGTCGTCGACAAGGCGGTTCGAGCTCCAGCTCATGCCAAAGGCAATTTACGATTTGGAAACGGTGGGCCAAGATACCGTCGCCGATATTCTCAACGGTATGTCCTGGGGAACCATCATAGTGTGTACTGACGAAGAGGACT
This sequence comes from Meyerozyma carpophila, assembly GCA_030573695.1. Classification (NCBI taxonomy): domain Eukaryota; kingdom Fungi; phylum Ascomycota; class Pichiomycetes; order Serinales; family Debaryomycetaceae; genus Meyerozyma; species Meyerozyma carpophila. The sequence goes on along the minus strand of JAJMDS010000008.1, from coordinate 534,925 downwards.
ACATGCCTGAGTTTGACGGGAACCACGTAGGGTACGTAGAAGAGTGGGTGGGTGTTCAGTGGGAGTAGGGAAATAGAAATTGAATGAACGCAAGAACGGTTGATAAAAGTGAAGCTGTAGTTGAAAATTGCAAAAATTGAAATAATTGCAAAGATGAAAACTGTAAAGTCAAAAAACTGCAGAATGGTTATTGAAAGAAAAGAGCAGTCCGTATACACATACACAGCACATAGGTGCCCTAATAGTCTCATACACTGGTGACTCTTCGGCGTAACTACTCATAGCCGATTCCTGCAGGCAGCATTTTGTTGCTGCTGCAACGCGACTGCAACCCTGCATGCGCCGCAGCATTTGACATAGCTTCCTCATACATTAACGTTTCAGTATTCTTCAACTGCAATTGGGTTTCAAAACTTTTCCTGGGTTCCAGAAAATCGTCACCTTTTGCAGAAGTCAGCACGTTCCTGACTCACAAACAAGCTCCGTTCTGCTATATCCATCGCTTAGCAAGACCGAGATCCTCATAATCGGCCCGCAGTTTGCCCGTTTTTTTCGCTCACTGAAAGCCGTTTCCACTCATCATGGCTTCGTCGTCCGAAGACGAAGAGTACCAGTCCCACATAGCGCTCCCCAAAGTTGATCTCTCCAACTATAGAAAGAACCAAGAGAGAGGATCACGAAATAATTTGGCCAAAGCCGCCGGAAAAAAGTTCAAGCCGGCCAAGTCGGTGCGGTTTCCTGATCTGTACCAGCCCCGGCTGAGTGTGCTCAGCAACACATCTTCAACCACAAACAACTCCTCCGATGATAACATATCCGAGTCAGAAATTGACCGCAATTTGCCCAGCTTTCACATGGGCTCCGGGTCCCACCAAACTCAAGAGGACGCTGCCCCTGCTTCCGACGAAGATGTTTCCGAGGACGAGCATCTACAAAACTACGATACCGACTCGTCCTCGTCTTCTGAGGGCACCGGTGCTCCGCCTCGGCAACTCGAGCCAGACGACCAAGATCCTCTAGATTCGACGGACATCACCGATTTGCGGCGGTACTCTGAGTCGTCACAGCCGTCGTCGTCGAGGAGCTCGTCGTCGAAAAAGGGAGCGTTTCGGCTGATATTGCGCAAAATGTCCTTGGCCGACAGAGACGACGGCGTGGATGTGCCGCGGGTACAAGACCACGAGCTGTCGGGAGAGTCGTTTCTTGGCCGAGTTCTTCAGTTTTCCAACCCCCACGGAGGATTGAGCGGCGGCGGCTTGGCTCCTGGCGCTTCACACCATACTCGTGAACGCACAATCGACGAGGAAGAGTCCGTTGGAGGCGGCCATCCCGGTTCTGAGGAGATAGAAATGCGTCCGTTGGACTACGACATGCTCAACCAAGAGGCAAAAAAGCTCATTTCAACCCATGTCCCCGGCATAGGCAGCAATCTTCATAGCGAAGCGCCCTCCGAAGTCACTTCGCCAAATGATTCTGTGAACAATTCCACCGCACACCTTCTTGATCCATCAGAGAATATGGGAGAGGGAAGCTCGAGCCAGGGATTCCGGGCCCCCAATCCCGATCTTCTTGTTCGAAACAACGTGGACCGTCTTCATCAGGACGACGACTACATGATGCTAGACAATGATCTGGATGGAGGGTACGTGCCGCCGCCAGCCCAGGTCCATGCTGGTGTGCTTTCGTCGTTGCTCAAGCTTTACCAGAACCCGGATGCATCCAAGTCTCTGGGAAGTGTGCCTTTTAGCGCTTTGAAAGACGAGGATAATGACGAGTTGTATGATAACGTGAACCAGAGCACCGTGGATTTCACCAAATTCAAGTCCGGGTTCAAGAAAGGGCAAAAAAGAGTCACTGACACATTGCATATTACTAAGAAGGACGGTGGGAGCAGAAGACACAGTCGTGCTGATAGCTCCACAGACGAAATTGACGACGAGAAAAATGATGGTGACGACGAAGAAAAAGACGCCGCAAACCTTCCGTCGTTCTCGAAGGCCCGTCCTAAACTTCCTAAAAAAGAGGGCCCAGCTACTAATATGCCAAAAAAGATTGGAAAGAAAATCAAGTCTCACGGAAAATCCAAATCAGAACAACGTCTCCGTATCACCGTGCACATTGCCGACATCCTTCAGCGACAGCGGTTCATTTTGCGTATGTGTAAGGCGCTCATGCTTTACGGTGCCCCAACACATCGTCTCGAAGAGTACATGATCATGACCAGCAGAGTGTTGGAAATCGATGGCCAGTTTGTATACTTTCCGGGAACCATGATCGTGGCTTTTGGTGATGCTGCAACCAGAACCTCCGAGGTTCACCTCGTTCGGTGCGCCCAAGGTGTGAATTTGTCAAAGCTCTCTGAAACCCACCATATGTACAAAGGAGTGATACACGATTTGGTTGGTGTTGAAGAAGCGTCCTTGAAATTGGAGGAACTTCTAGCACGGAAAAACTTGTATCCTCCGTGGTTGTGTGTGTTCTTCTATGCCCTTGGTTCGGCGATGGTTACGCCGTTCGCTTTTAGTGGAGGTTGGTACGATATTCCAGTTTCCTTTGGAGTTGGACTTTGCGTTGGCTACTTGCAGTTTTTCGTTTCGTCCATGTCTAACCTTTACTCGTCTGTGTTTGAAGTCACTGCTTCTATCGTGGTGTCTTTCATTGCTCGTGGCATTGGTTCCATAAATGGTGGTAACACATTCTGCTTTTCTGCTATCGCGCAAGGCTCACTAGCTTTGATTCTTCCAGGATATATCATCTTGTGTGGCTCGCTCGAGTTGCAATCCAGAAACATCGTGGCAGGTTCCGTGCGTATGTTTTACGCAATCATCTATTCCATCTTTCTTGGGTTTGGTATCACCTTGGGTGCGGCCCTTTTCGGATGGGTATACAAGGGCGCTACCTCCGCTACCACTTGCTCAGACGATCATGCCATTGATCCCAAGTTTAGAATCTTGTTTGTTCCAATGTTCTCCCTCTGTTTGGGACTCATAAATCAAGCCAAATTTTCGCAACTTCCAATCATGATTGCAATTGCTTCGACAGGTTACGTGGGCAACTATTTCGCAGGACTCCACTTCAAGCTGGTAACGGAATTCACAGCTTCAATTGGTGCCTTCATAGTGGGAATTTTGGGTAACTTGTATTCCAGACTTGGCAAAGGATTGGCAGTTGCAGCCATGTTGCCTGCGATTTTTGTTCAGGTTCCGTCGGGTATTGCTAGTCAAAGCTCCTTGCTTTCGGGTGTGGAGTCGGCAGACAAAATCACAAGTGGTTCAGGCAAGTCGGAAAGCTCTAGTGACACCCTTAGTTTTGGTTCTACCATGGTTCAGGTTTCCATTGGTATTAGTGTCGGACTTTTTGCAGCCGCATTGGTTGTTTATCCTTTTGGAAAGAAGAAGACGGGTCTATTTACTCTATAGTACATATTATATACATATAGACACACATTTGTTTAAATTCATATCTAAGAAATCTGATAATTGGTTCGGGTGGTGTTCAGCAGCTAGTGTGATATATGCCCACCAGCCAATTTCAACCAGAATCGGGTTTCCTGGCACTCTGGCCGAGTTGGTCTAAGGCGCCAGGGTAAGGTCCTGGTCTCTCCGGAGGCGCGAGTTCGAATCTCGCGGGTGTCACCAGCCGATTCTTTCTTTTTTTGCACTTGCGCGAACTTTTTGTGGGGAACTTCAGCGTCCATGAGTGGCCTACTTAGAAGGAAAATTTTTTTGCAATCAAGTTTATCAAATATCAGAACGTTATCCATCAGTTCCATAGAGAGCTTCAACAATGATCTGATTACTCTTAAATTTGACAATGGCCAATCGGTAGCCTACAATAACATTTTCCTCCGCGACGCTTGCCAGGGTGCTGATTCGGTGGATCCATACTCGAAGCAAAAGTTGTTCTCCACTCCGCAAATTGGCCGAGACTTGAAGTTGAAGAGCGAACCAAGACTAATTCTCGACCATAAGACGAAGGAACCTCAATTGCAAGTGCAATGGGATCAAAATGGCAAAGGTCATTTTTCAACGTACCCAAGTTCATTCTTGGTAAAGTACGCCAGCCGTGACAGTGTTCGCAAGGCAAAGTTTTTCGACGCAGAGCAAGTCTACTGGGACAAAAGCACTCCTTTTGATCCGGAATACGTGGACTATCAAAGCTATATAAATGGCAAAGCGTTCCCACAGGTGGTTCACAATTTGAACAAATACGGTCTCTGCTTTGTTAACAACATACCAGAGCCACAGTTGCAGCTGATGAATGAAGAGAACAGCAGCCAGTGGCCCGTAGCTGCACTTGCCAGTAAGTTCGGTTACATCAAGCGGACATTTTATGGAACATTGTTCGATGTTCGCAACGAAAAAGAGGCTAAAAATATAGCCAATACGTCAACCTTTCTCCCATTGCACATGGATTTGCTATACTACGAGTCTCCTCCAGGATTGCAGCTTTTGCACTTTATCAAGAACTCGACTTTGGGAGGAGAAAATGTGTTTGCTGATTCTTTTGCAGCTGCCCATTCTGTGCGAAGAGAAGACCCTCAAGCATACCAGGCCCTCAAAGAGTTACCTATCAATTACCACTATGACAACGCAAATGAAAGCTACTACTATTCGAGACCGTTGGTTGTTGAAAATGAACGAGTATCGCAACCAAATGGAGAACCAATTATTGACCATATCAACTACTCTCCTCCGTTCCAAGGTCCTTTTGAGCTTGGTCTTGAAGACTCAGATCCAAAACTTTTCGAAAACTTTCTTCGTGGACTAACAAAGTTTGAACAAGCAGTCAACGATCCGCAAAATCAAATCCAGATAAAAACCCCGGAAGGTACTTGTGCTATTTTTGATAATAGACGAGTGTTGCATTCACGACTCGAGTTCTCCGACGCTAATGGCGGAGACCGGTGGCTCATGGGATGCTACGTCGATGGTGACAGCTACAGATCCAAACTTAGAGTACTTAAAAATGTATAAAGTATGACAAAATTTTTCTATTTTACAATTAATTAGTAACCATAACTTCCATAACCCCCAGCAGGTTGTGAAGGAGCCTGGTATCCTTTTGATAAACTCTTGAAAGTTTGCTTGAAACCGTTACACAAACGGAGCATATTGGGGTAGGAAAATCCCTTGAGTCTGTACCCATCACTTTCTGTCTTTACATGCCAGGTAGTCACTGGTGTGTTCACGTTCAACTTGAAAAGCAACAAAAACCATCCTGGGGATTTGTGATCGTAACAGAAAACATAGGCACTGTTCTTCGGGTTAGCACGAGTATACGACTCCAACCACTCATTGACCTCCGAAAGTGTACCTTCTCTAAACTTGGGATGTCTGCACATGGCATCCACATGCTTAGCGATGGCTTGCACATGCTGGAAGATCAACTGGTCTAAATCCGCATATCGTTTGTGCTCCACGATATATTCTTTGGTACCAGCGTGGCTCACTTCTTGAATACTGAGATGCTGGAACAAGTTATTAGCAACCTTCCATGTCACCGTCAAGTAGTCGGGACCTCTTGAAGATGGTCGAAGCACACAATCACCAACTGCCTGGGGTGCCAAGTATTCTTCTGCTTGCTTAAATGTAAAATTAAAGAACAAGGGATGTTGGACATTCTTCGTCTTGGCAAGTTTAGCCCGTTCCTTGGCTTCTTCTTTCTGCTTGTCCTCTTCCTCTGCAGCCATATCCCACTTCAATGGGTCTTTGACGAACTTCGGTGCGTCAGCACGCTTTATGTCCTCTTCCAATAAGCTGAATGTAGCGGTGAAAGTATCGTGGAAAACGTCTAAAACGACCAGCTGGACTACTTGGCCCTGCTCGTAGTCCGCCTTTGGAGGAACATGACTCTCTTCAATGTTACCTTGAATCAACGACGAGGTGGAGACCTTCAAGTATCTGATGTGCGCTTCTCCACGATTGCCATAGTTCTTGCCAACTCTGTTTATAGTAACGGGAACAATGGCACCACGGCAAAAGGTCGACGTCGTTTCACCGGTCAACATCTGGAACAACTCCACCGCATCCAAAATATGGAACGAGCGCCGTAATTCCTCATAGTTGTTGACAAGTTCTTCCTTTATACTTTGTAAAGTAGCATACTTTTTCTTGCCAAACTTGGTCTCCAACTCCTTTCCATAAGCAGTTAAATTCAAGTCATCCACCTTGTTCACACCCTCTTGCATCAATTGATATATGATACCACCCTGCTCCTCCACATGGGCCATGTCTTCCTCATCGAGGTCCAAGGCATCCGCGGCCATTTTTCTGGCCAAGTCGTAGTCTTCAGGATGGATTCTTGTCGCATCAAGCAACTCGATATTGGTGTCCCGAACCAGAACACCATCGTCGTGGGGGATGTTCAAGAACGAAGAACAATTGATAAAAATATTAGCAGAGGTAAGCTCGTGTTCGATCAAATCACTGCGGGCGGTAATCGTGCCTCCGAGCTTCAGATTTATGTTCTTGATCAAGCCTGAAGCCTTTCTGGGACCCAAACCAGCAACGTAGTTCAAAAGAACTGCTTGCAGAGCGTCACTAGTAACCTCATTGATCTCCACACCAACCAAATTGACTATGTCGACAAACACAGACTCAACAGCTTCCAACACGGCATCACGGGGGATCAAATGCTGATGTTCGTAGAGGCTCAACGAGATTATGTCTTCTCCAAGAGAAACATATTCCAACAAGGGATTCTGGACGTAACGAGCGACTCCCACGCAGTACTTGACAAGCGTAGGCTTGTCTGACAATTCAGCCTTGGCTCTTTCGGAATTCTGGTATAACCGAGCGGTTTCGTCCTGGCCCCAGATAACCGGAATCAACTGTTGAGACTCCGAAGAACCCTCAGGAACATCGGCGGCTATCTGATTTGACTCAACAAACTGACGAACAGAATCGAAGAGCCGCTTACTGATTGCATTGTAACCACAGACGGCAATGACATCCGGCTTTGAAGAACGAAGATTATGATCAAAGAATTCTTTAAGTTGACCAGAAAACTTCTCGTCGTTCTCTCGATCACGAAGCGGGCTGTTTTCCAGCTTGAACAATTCACTGATTCGCCCGTTGTCTTGAACGAACGCACCCACCACCGCACTATCGTAGTCACCTTTACCGAAGGAGAGAGCTAACACACTAGGCTTTGTTCCTTTGTCAAAACCCACGGGTGTGAATGGGGCCTGGTCCACTTTGACCAAAAAGCGCCGACGCACCTCACCAGCAACCAAACGCTCACACAGTCTCCGGAGTTCTTCTTTGGTGCCCAAGGCGACCATGGTGGTCAACTTTTTGAACGCAAGCTTGAGCACAATTTCTCTTTCGCGATTCCAAGCTTCGGAGATTTCCGAAAGACCGTCGGATTTCAAGCAGTTGAAAATACTTTGAAACCAACGATCGTACTCTCTTATTTCGACACGAACCACCACAAGTGCTTGCTTTTCGGCAACAAGCATCCTCAAATAAAGGTCTGGGTTGCGGGCGAGATCCTCCGCGGTGAGCCCCGTGGCATACTTGATATCAGCAAATGGACTATGATTGTCGATACTTGCTCTACCTTTGTCAGTCAACACCACTCTTATGGAAGCGAAGTTCTTGAACGTCGAACGAACCTCAGCTCGTATACGAGGATCATGGAATATCTCTTCCGAAAACGTCTTGCGGATTGCGGTTTGTGCACTTTGTGCATCCTTGTAAAGAACCTCATCATCTTCGCAGAGCTTCTCCAACAAATCTTCAGGAGACTCAAGACGATCATCAGTGGCATGAATTCGGTATGGAACCATGAAGCCCTTGGAGCTTTGATCCTGAACATTTTCACCGAAATGCTTGGCAGATATTCCATATGCTGCAACACCATCGTAGATGACATTATTTTTGATGCGCTCGAATGCTGACATTTTGGCAATCTTTTTGTTTTTGGTGGGAACCTGTTCCACAGCTTCTTCTTGATCGCCGTCTTCGTTCTGCTGTTGCGCTTGCGCATCTTGGTGCTTCTGTTGTATCTCGCGGATCTTGTCAGAATACACAAAGTTCACATAATCGTGAAGATCTTGTACCGCCGAAATATTATCCAACTGTCTGTAGTCCTTGAGCAAGTCATCGTCCACATCGAGCTCGGTTATCAATTGCTCAAGATTGTACCGCTTTTCGTAATGAGAATGGTACTCGATATCCAAGTGGACTATTCTCCACAAATCGTCTTCAAAGAGAAGCTTGTGCACGACATTGACTCCTGTCTCATCGGGCGATTCTTCAGCATGTAACAAGAAATCACGACGATGCGTCCATATGAAGGGAACCTCGTAGGAGTCGCGCGACACGAATTCCACCACATGGCCAACGGCGGTTCTGAATGGAATCTCTAAGAACTCGGCAAAAGTGTCTTTTTTCTCCTCGTAGAGGATCTGGGCCACCCATTTCTTTTCACGTTCGAGCTCCTCGTCGTCAAATTCAGCGTAGCTCAAGTTCGACCGGTACGCTTGGTAGCGCTCGGGAATATCGACAATTCGTATAATGTTGTCTTCCTCGGTCAACATCCGCTCTTTGAGTTCTGCATGCTCAAACACATCGTCCAATGCAGCGTCGGCGCCATCTCCGGCACCCTCGTCTTCCATTTCCTGAGCATCCAACGCCCAGTCGTACTCTTCTCCATTGCCAAACACCTCAAAAAGTTGTTGCAAACTCTCACGGTCGACACTGGACAACTTGGACGTATCCAACCGGGGTCCCTTTTTGCGCTGTCTTTGTTTCTGCTCGGCCTTCTGGCGCTGCCTCCTGGCCTCGTCTTCGTCGGAGAACTCGTCATCTTCGATGAAATCCTCAAACTCATCTAAAATGTTTCTGTCGTCGCCCACGGCTCCGGCGTCGTCATCTTCTTCTCTTTCGTTTTCTTCGTCTGCAAAAATATCAGCGAGTCCACGTGGCCCCTCAGAAGCCTCTCTGTCCACGGCTTTCTCATCAGCCTCGTCGTCGCCATCTTGTGCCGGTTTCAATCGCTTGAGCCGTCCTTCACCTCGACGAGCACCGGAATTCTCCATCAACAAATCAAGATCGTCCTCGTCCAAAGCATCCAAAGCAGCCTCTTCTCGCTCCTTCCGCCGCCTTTTGTGCTTTCGGCGTCTTTTTTCCGGTTCTTCATCTTCATCATCAACAATAAAACCTTCTCTGACCTTGCGAATGGCATCTTCATCTTCTTCATCATCATCGTCATCTTCACTAGAGTCATCTACATCGTCACCACTCTCCTCCGAGACAGCAGCAGCCACGTCATCACGAATCTCCAGCTCCTCCGGCACTTCATTCTTCGGAGCAGCTACGTCGGACATAGTTGATAAACTTGTTCTCAATTGATTTTTTCACGGTGGTGCCTGCTTACGTAAACATACACTTCAGATTATATAACCGCAGTCGGCACCATGCCCTTCGGCACCATGCCCTGCTGCACCCAATGTCTATACATCGCCGGTCTTTTGGCGCTTTTCTCGCTGCAATTTCATATTGAATTGCCGGTTCTTTTCGTTAATGTAGTTTCCGCCATCTTCGCGCCCGCTTTGACGCCGCCTATACCTCCTATCGTTATCGGCTGCAACTTTTTGTGCCAAAAATTTCGCTTTTTCCGGGTCAATATGGTGGGTCAGGTTGCTACTAGGGATGGCATCAGTCTTGGCTTGCTTGTAGGCTTCTTTGTCGATTTTTATGTCTTCGATCTCCTTTTTGTACGTCAGTTCTGCCAATTTGTTCATGTTCTGAGAGCCCGAATTCTTTATAGTGGTTCGCCTGGTCCATTCTGCGTCCTCCTGTATTGTGTAGTCCCAATTTCGAGCTCTTTCCGGCTGTTTTTCGTCTTTTATATTCGCATCGTGCTCCTCATCGGGCAGTTTCGTGGTCATTTTTCGTCGTTCCTTGTACACTTCTTTGCGGTTTTCATTGCTGGCGTCTAGTCGTTTCTTCTTGAGCATCGCCAACTTTGCTCGAACCTCACTTTTGCGGTCCTCTGAACTCATAGTTGGTCTGAGCTCGATGCGGTGTTTGGGTCAGACTCCCTCCTCAAAGTTGAAGATTAAAGCAACTGCACCCAAACACCACACCAGGCACCATGGAGCTGTCCGCGGACGACTTTCCTTATCGACGTTATACCGAGCCTCGAGTTTGCCACCAGTTGATACCCCGTCCTAAATCCGCCGGCATGTGCGGCTCCTAAATCATTTCAATAGGGCGGTCCTCGATCCGTACTCGATCCGAACTCGGATAAGGACCATATACAGGACGACGGCTGCAATATATAAGAACCAAAAAGAGAGCTCAATTGCCAATTTCACATGTCTTATATCCCTACTTTGAAAGCCCTCGTGAAGAACCTCGAGTCTAATACCCGTGCAAGGGGCAATCCCAAGGAAGTACTTGCAATTCTTGACGCATTGGTTCAAGAAAATGGAGGCATGATGAATATAGGTCCTGAAAAAGGAAACATTATCAAAGATATTCTCCGGAAAAACCCTCCCAAGACCATGATAGAGCTTGGGTGTTTCTTTGGGTACTCTGCGGTGATGTTTGCTGGCGAATTGCAAAAGGTGGACGGAGCCAAGTACACCAGCTTTGAGTTGAGCGACGATTTTGCAGCCATTTCTCGTCGTGTGGTAGACTTTGCTGGTTTGTCCAACAAGGTCGACATTGTGGTGGGACCGGCCTCAGAAACACTTCCTGAGTTCTGGGAAAAGCTGAAAAAACAGGTGGACTTTGCTTTCATTGACCACGAAAAGAAGGCCTATGTGCCCGATTTGCAGATCATGGAAACCGTCGGACTTGTGGCTCCAGGAACAGTTCTTGTTGCTGACAACGTCATTATTCCTGGAGCGCCTGAGTACATCAAGTACGTCGAGGCCCCTACGGATGAGCGTAAAAAGTTGTTGAATGCGGGCTCTCCATATTTTGGAAAATGGAACCTACTCTACGACTCCAGCCAGATAAAGGTGCAGCTGAGACACGGAGTAGGTCTTTTTGATGCACTAGAAGTTTCCAGATGCGTGGGAGTCGCCGAAGAGTGATAAATGGAGTGTGAATGACTGAATGACTGAATGACTGTGATGGTCTGTACATGCAAATATGATCGGATGATATATGAGAGTAAATGCTATGAGATACAAAGTCTGAATATGAAGAAAAAGGCCAAACAGAGCAGAGAGGAAGTAGAACAAATAGTAAGATCGGACAAATAGTAAGACCAAAATGCTACCATTTTATTCGACCAAGCTGAGCTCCAACCTGAGCAACGAGCTCGTTCCAGCTGTCTGCAGGACACTTATATTTCACCAACTCACAGCGACAGCTCCAGTCACAGTCATGACCGATTTGACTCCCATATTCAACCAATGTGTGGCGATAGTTCGAAAAGAGCTCAATGCCACCCCATATTCTCATAATCACAGTCAAAAAGATCCAGTATTGGAAGTCCAGGATACTTTCAACAAAGAATGCCGCGAGTATTATCAGCATCTAGTAGCACTAAATGGGCTTATAAGCGATATCAAAGTGCCGTATGTGGCTGTGGGTGGCTCGCTGGCCAAGAATGTGTTGAGTTTGGAAGACAAAAACAAAATTGACGAAGAAATGAGCTACAGAATCCAGCAAATGTACGAGAAGCTAAAGGTACTTCAAAACTACGAAAAGAAACGACAGGCCGTTTCCGCCACCAACAAGACCAGCTGGCTTGACGCCGTGTTTGGCGGTGAGGAGCAAGAAAAAACCGACAATTTCCATGCCACCATAAATTTCCATCGCACTCAGATGCTCAAGACACTCAATGAAACCACCAATAATGTTGGCAAAAGATTCGAACAAATGCAGCGACAACGCTTGCAGCGTGAGCGCCGACTCAACCTCCTCAATTTCCAGAACTTGGGTGACGATCTTGACTTTTATCATGACGATAAACCCATACATGGTGTCGCTGGTAGACTTCATGAAACCCTTCACGAAAGTCTCAATAATAGCACCGACGATCTCAACGTGGTGGATCTTGAACAAGAGGCAAGAGACCAGTCTACTGGGCTCACCCAGGAGCAGCAGCAGGTGTTTGAAAAAGAGAATAAGGAATTTTTAGCGCTTAAAACCAACCAACTCAAACAGGTGGAAAAATTGCAACATTCGATGGTGGATATCATTAATCTCCAGGCAGAACTCAGCTTCCAGCTAGAGACCCAGTCAGAGCAGGTTTCGTTCATGTTGGACACACAGAACCAAGTGGACTTGGATCTCCGCCAAGGTAACCAGAACTTGACCAAGGCAACCGGACGCAACAAGAGAGGTGCTAATTTTATTGTTGCAACCTGCTTGATTTTGGGTTTTCTTCTATTATTGTTAGACTTTATAACCTGGTAATTACATGACATCTTCCACCACTCCTGCTCCAATGGTAATTCCCTCTCTGCGAATCACCACTCGGCCCAAGATCTTGTTATCAGCAAACTTGGTCAAGGGCAATTTTCGGTCCATGACACTAATCTCCACCAATGCTGTCTGCCTGGAAACCAAATGCATCCGTTTTTTCTTGACACCTTCAATTTCAATAACCTTCAGTATACGTGCTGGCACCTGGCAATTATTGCGGAAAAGTACAAACGGGGTTCCCACAAGCAAGGGCTTGGCCAAGTTGAAAAGATGGAGCGTAGCGGTGAACGTAGAGGCAGCCTTGACGCTGGAATCAAGACGCAGCACCAAGTCGCCCACTGCCAAGTCCTCAATTGCACCATTGGACAATTGGCTTGATTTGAACCGCATCAGGACAAAGTCACCTTGTGATGCGAAATCCACCGGGGTTTCTTCCAACTTCATCGATTGGATCTGAAGGCATTCATCTGACGGCGATACTCTGATTGTTTCACCGGCTTGAATCGTGCCCGAGATCACCTTTCCGCTGAGTCCGAAATCCGAATTCGATATTTCAAAAACGTCGGTAATCGTCATGTTGAACTCTGAAGCAACCACCTCGTCAATCCCATCGGTTTGTACATCCACGTTCTCCAAGTACTCCACAAGGGTGTTCCCGTTGTACCAGCCAAGTTTCTCGGCATCTTTACGAACCACATTAGTTCCGTCCAAACCAGAAATGGGAATGAAATCCACCATGGACGGCTTGTATCCGACCTCACTCAAGTACTCTGTCATCTGGCGCTTGATGTCGTTGAACCGGGACTGCGACCAGTTCTCCTTGTCCATCTTGTTGACCACAACACACAAACGGTCGACGCCAAAATTCTTCGCCAAAATGGTGTGTTCCTTGGTTTGTCCGTCCATGATGAAACCAGACTCGAATTCTCCAGCAATCGAGTCCACCACAAGCAACCCCAAATCCGCCTGCGAAACTCCGCTGATCATTTGAGGAACAAAGTCCTTGTGGCCCGGGGCATCAATGGCAGTGAAGCGGGTGGTTTTTGTTTCAAAGTTTGTAGCGCAAATGTCCACCGTCACTCCCCGGGAACGTTCTTCCGACGTCTGGTCCATGACCCATGCTAGAGCGAATGAGCCCTTGCCAGACTTTTCAGCTTCACGGACTAGCTTGTTGACAGTTTTCGCATCTACAACCCCAAGGTCAAAGAGGAGCCGGCCCATAAGGGTGGACTTGCCAGCATCCACATGGCCTATAACTACAAACGACTTGTGGGGCTTGGCGAGCTTTTTGCTGAGGGCAGATTTCAACTCGATGTTTTTGAATGGTTTGGTCAGCTTGGCGGCAGCTTTCGGTTTCGGGGTCTTGTCTTGCAACGAAAGGTTTTCGAAATCACCCTGGAACGCTTGTTTCTGGGCATTGAGAACGGTATCGTCAGGACTGGGGCCGTCAAAGTTGGCGTGGGCTTTTGCGATTTTCTGTGGAGGGGCTTCGTGGTTAGTAAGGACTTGAAAAATACTGGTATTTGGCCTTTGTCTCTTGGCAGACGGTTCGTTTTCAAAGAGGAAGAGGGTGACTTCCGAGCGCGGAAGACGAAGCAACGACCGGTCAACGGCGATTTGCAATGCTAAGGAAGGTGCTGGCGACGAAGCAGCCGGCACTGGAGCTGGGGCTTGTTCCGGGACCGGAGACGGAGCCGGGGGTATTTGCACCCCGCTGCCGTGGCCCTTTTGGTCTTCTGTGAGACTCTGCTTCTCTTCAGTCTGGCGCTCCAAAGCCCTCTTCTTTCTCTCAGCCGCTAGCGCTAATAGTCGGTTGGGCTTCTCCGGCTTGACCTCCGGCTTCGCCGCCGGCCCGGCGTCCACGCCACCCTTAGCAAACTTGTCCAAAATGCCTTGGTTCTGGGCTCGAGTTTTGGCCAAAGCTGCGAGCTTACTGGAGCGATTTGCCACGGTCGAAGGCGCTAGAGGCTCCAGCGCCGGCTGGGGCGACGGGGCAGCAGCGGCGTGTCGCTGGGCTCGCGCCTTGGCGAGTTGTGCAAGCTTGGAGAGCTTGGGCTCCATTTCTAGATTAACACTTGCTCTCAATAAAATTCAAATACAGCATCCAAAGTTGGAAAAACGGGGAAAATACATACCTTTCTTCTTGAACCGGGCCTTGATGTCCTTGACCGCGGGGTCGATGTCGTAGTGGTGATAATACAATGCTTCTTTCAAATCGAACTCGGGCACCGAGTCGTTGTAGGATGCCAAAGCTTGCTTGATTTTGGGCAAGCAGGCGTAAAGCTGGTCGTATTCTTGGTCGTCCAAGTCGTCTTCGTTGAACTCTTCGTTCATCGACTCGTCGAAGTCTTCCAAGTCATCGGAATCGTAGTCCATTGTGGTTCGAACGCAACGGTGAGAAGATATGGAGTGCGGGAGTGCATACGGAGAAGCAGGGACAGAAGAACAGAGGGAAAAGAACAAAAAGAAGAGAAAAAGAAAACATACACCTATGGCTAGTGGCCAATGGCCAGCCAATGGCCAGCTAAGGGCTAGTAACTTCTAATGCTATTTACTCTAATACCTCTACCTCATTTGTGGAGCAAGTCGACTCCCAACACATCCAAAATCGTCTTACCCGCAGCCACCACTTCCTCGTCACAGTACCGTCTTCCCGCCAACTGAAGCGCTATGGGCGCCCCCTTGAACAGCTCAGGGTCGTAGCCGCTCAATTCCAACTTTTCCAACTCACTTCTGTACTTGTAGGAGCTGTGTTCGGAGCCCCATTTGTCGACGGCTGGGTCTTGGAACATGCCGGTTTGGAGCAGCAATGATGGGAAGTCCAAGATGTTGTACAACGCAGTGTAGGACCAGTTGTACACGGACTCGGGAAGAGGAGCCACGTTGTTGTACGCGGGACCAAGAATGAAGTCCACCTTGTTTTCGTTCAAGTAGTTGGTGTACTCTTGTCTCAACAGGTCTCTGACGACATTCAACTTTCTGTTTTCAGCCACCCCGATATCCTTGGACCCACGACCATAGTTGAGCGCCCACTTGGTCAATTTGGTCAATGGCTCGCCGGAGGCCGATAAGAGCTTCTTTTGCATAAAGTTTCCGTCACAATTGTACATGATATTGACGGTGTCAAACGCCTCTTGCACTCTAATGGGCTTGAACTCCACCACCTTGGCTCCAGCGTTCTTCAACTTGGCCACAACCTCCTTGAGTCCCCGCGCAATTGGAGGCGTGGGCTTGACCACCCCATCGTCGTACATCACCGCAATCGTGAGCGACTCGGGCTTGGGAGGCTCCACGGTTCTCCATGGCATGGGAAGCGCCCATTGGTCGATTTGCCATGGATGGCCGTCGTTGACATAGTGCTTCATGAACAAGTCAATGTCGTCGAGAGATCGAGCCATTGGTCCTGCCACGGGAACAACGCTCTCTTGGCCTGCTCCGGAGGAAATTCCTCCCAAAAGAGCCACTCGGCGGGTGGTGGGACGAAGCCCATGGCACCCAGAGTAGGCAGCGGGAGCACGAATGGAGCCTCCAATGTCACTTCCCACTCCAAGCGCACTTCCACCAAACGCCACGATCGACCCTTCACCAGAGGAAGATCCTCCGGAAGACAACCCCAAGTTGAACGGGTTTCTCGAGGTGCCAATGAAATTGTTGTTCGAGTCCAAATGCATCAATGTTTGAGGCTGGTTGGTTCTGACGTAGAAAACCGCACCCAAGTTCTCCAAGATTTGGATGGTGGCTCCGTGCTTCTTGGGGACTCTATCGAGCAACCCAACCCACCCGCCGTGGGTGATCTTGTCTTTGTAGTCCATCTGCTCCTTCAACGAAATTGGCACCCCATGGAGCGGTCCAACGACCTTACCGTTCTTCTCCAAGTACTCGTCTAGCATCTGGGCACGCTGCAATCCCTCGTCCACGAAAAGCTCAAGAGCACAATTGGTAAACTGGTGACAAATGGTCGCTCTTCTGGCGTAGGCCTTGAACGCAGTAACCGACTTCAACTTCCCACTGGCAATCTCGCGCGCCAATTCCGTGGCCGAGAGCTCGGTGATCCGTTTCTCTTCGTCCGAGAGCAATTTCTTGTCGTACAAATACGCCAATGGATTGAATTGATCTTTTTGCAACTTTTCAATGGAGTCTGGAAGTGCGATTTTGTACTCTGGCAAAACGGCGCTCTCCAAATCAGCCCTGTACTTGTCCAACCGAGGCACCCACTCCTTCTTGTACCGCTCGGGGTCCTCGTACCCCTCAAAGTTCTCCTTGGTAAGAAAGCTCTCAAAACTCATAGTAGAATCAGAATAAACTGAAGATAGCGGGGCGACCGTGGGCTTAAATGGCACATCAAGGTGCGTTATCACCGGAATGACTTGCCGAATCGGGTAGTTCGCGTCGGCCCTATGCCGCTATATACCATCGAGCCGACCACCGCGCCGCACTTGACACATCAAGTTACTAATACAAGGATGGCATCTATTATCTCTATTATTATTCCAGGCCAACCCATACATCTCCGTAGAATTTGAGCAACTCCGTGTCTTTTTTCTCAAACTCAAACACTTGTCCCTCTTGCGTGTTGTCGGTGTTATCCTTGGTGGGTCCACCGATGCGCGAATATGCACACCACATGTAAGAGTTGCAATAGTTGCGATCCATGGTCCATCCCTCTTTGGGCTCTTCTATGGTATTCTCACATAGAGTCTCGAGTTTGTTCTTGAACGGAGGTATAATGGCATGCGTGATCGTCAACGGATCCTCGTAAAATGTGCGGAACTGCTCGGCAGTTTTGTACTGCTTAAATCTTGTTTGTCTTTCGGCCTCCTTCTCGTAATTGACCTTGTTAAGCTGGCCACACGTATGGTACCCGGAATTGAACCAGACCAATGAGCCGTCGTCCTCGCTGATATGGCCCGGGTGGGCACTACATATTTCCTTGGAGAGCCTGGGTTTCCCATCCTTGGTCAACCGTTGCGCATCCGGCGTTAAACTTCCAATCGCGGCAGCGTAGTACTTGTTGAAGTGGTAGCTTTCATCTCCATTAGTAGCAAACGCAAGCCAGATGATCTCCTTGTCTCCATACGAGCGCGCAGTCACTGGCCTCATAAAATTCATTTGCATCATCATGAGCACAGAATTGAAGTGTCTGTTTCTATCGATTAGCAACAACCCACTTTCCATGTAGTGCACCATCCCATCAAAGTACGACGATTGCAACGTGTGCTCGGTGATGATGGGGATGTCGAACATCGCCGAGTCGATTATCGACGGCGAGATTTTCTTGAAAAAAACTCCATCACTGACTTGACGAAACTGAGGCGCCGTGCGGTCTTTGAAGAAAAAAGCTCCCTTGGAAACGTACCCCTTCAAACTAAAGTAAAAGTCGGGGTTTTGCACCATGATGGTGTCGGCGTCGATCAAGATGTACTCTTCAAAAGAGTTGAATAAGGCAGCCAAGAACTTGTTAGCAAACCCGTGGAACTTGCTCTTGTAATTGTCCTGGATGACATTGTGAGCATTGACAAACCACACTTCCTGAGGTGGGAGTCTTCCCTTTGCGCGGAAATCATCGGTGAAATAGTCGGCCACCTTGTGGTATGATGATGGGAGCGTAACGTCACCACTTCTGGCAGCATTGACAATTTTGGTCTTGGTTTCCCGGGAAATATTGTCGTTGTATACGATTTCAATGGGGTAGGTGTTGCCCAACGCTCGCAAGAGGTTGATAAGTCTGACGGTATCGTCGACATGTTTATCGCCGATAGACAAGACGATACCTTTTCCGTTCATGGAGTTTTTCAAGTTGTTCAAGAAACAGTCTTTGCCTCCGGTGAGTTTGGAATGGTACTTGGTTCCAGCGTGGCGACTGTTTCTAGCCTTTTCGTTGGTATGTTTGAAGACTCTCTTGTCCTTGACGTACTTGCTCATGTCTGGAGGAGTCATCAGGATCTTGCCGTCCCATCTCTCGTACACCGGGAATGAAGGCGAGAGCCATGGGTATATTCTCGACTCCAACTGTGCACACGAGTCAAAACTCTTACTGTCGACTCTTGCCTCGTCGGGCGAAACAACAAACGTCTCGAATCCACCAGTGCCCGCACTCCTTTCAATGGACTTCAAGAGTCTTTTTTGCTGGTTGACGTACCGGGCGGTTCTCACCTGCTGGTCGTAATCGTCGGCAGTGATAAAGCACTTGTTGAAGATTCGGAAGTGGGACACATAGTCGGTGGATTTTTGTTCGGTGCGCTTGGTGACTTCCCACATCTCTTTGTACTTGGCTTTGATTCTTTCTTCCACCACGTTGTCCTCCGGCACCTTGTCCTTGTCGATGTTTTTCTCCTTGGCGATTTCCTCCTTGGCCTCGTTCATCTTATCGTGTCTGAACCTGTCCCAGTCGTACTGGTCCTTCATGGGCACCGGAAGCTCTTCGTTGGGGTTGATGTACCAGTTGGGGTCCGATGCGTAGAGGTTCAAGAAATACAAGTCACACCGCTCGCGGAAGTCCAAGTTGGAGAGAACGGAGTTGACGTCGTGGTCCTTGAAGATCTTGTTGTAGTTGGTGGAGTGGCTGTCCACACCACGAATGTCTTGGATGCCTGAATGTTCCTGCAAGAGCTTGAACAGCACGTGGTTGACGAGGTCGTTGGCAATGGCGCTGGCATCCTCGTGGGGCTGGTCGCTGGCTGGCTCCGGTTTCAGCTCGTCAAAGTAGATGGACGAGGTGGGGGTTTCGCGGTAGGTGTCGCTGTTGCGGTAGAAATAGAGCCAGTAGTTGACAAACGCAAGCCACGCCACCACCGCCAACAAGATGAATGTTTTGCGCTTGGAGCGCTTCGCCAGGTTGAGCGGGTGCGCCACCTGTGATATTATGGAGTCCATGGCGAGTGTATCTGGCGTGATGTTTGAGGATGGCTTTGAAATTTCTTTGCGGGTGGCTTAGCAGGGGAGGACGTATCGAATGCGACAATGGCTCTCTGGTCGTGTGACGAGATGCGATTGCGGGAGCAGAGAGGCCAACGGGGCTGGAATGAGAGTCCAGCGGAGTTGCAATGGCAGACTAGAACACCAGACACTGCAGAGCGTTGGTTGTGCAAGGTGGCTCCAAGCGGTATTTAAGAAAGTCTGGTGGAATTCCAAACTAGAATTCGGCGAGTTGCAACGTGAATGGCAAACCTTATATATGGCGGGGCACCGTCGTGCTTTGAGTGGTTTAGGCTGTAGATGCAAATCGTTGCAAGTTTGGTTGATTGCGAAACCGGGTGCTTAGATACCACAACGTAGATGGAAAGATCTGCAACGGAAGACACCAAGGCTTGAGTCACGGCTACTTAAGTGGAAAGAAAACACGAATCAGGGGAAAAGTGCAAGCCACTGAATTTGGGCAATTACGAAACGTGGGCAATTTATTATTCGGTGTAGTCCAGCGTGCATATGTGGTGCAGCACTTGCCCAAAACGAAATTCAGCCACTTACGTCAATGGGGTGCAAGTGCACCCGGCCACCGCCGACTGGGTGCCCTCAATGGTGCCCTCAATTACACTGGAGCGGCACAATTGGCACGGCAACTAGCATAGGGGGGCGGTATTGTGCATCGCCTCTGCCGTGTGGTGGTTCCGAGGCGGCGCCGCGTGGGGCTGAACTGGTGTATTGCTGTATAAACGTCGGACCAATAAATACTGCACGTGCCGCCGGCAGCACGCCATAACATCGCGATAACATCCACTACACCGCCACACCACTACTTGTCGTCCTTGTGCTTCAACAACCGCACCACCCCCGGCTTGGCGCCCCTGGCGCCGGACACCGACTTCCAGTAGAACGCCGCCACGTACTGCTTGAGCAGCACCATCACCGTCACCTGTTCCTGCGACGTGGCCACAAACGTAAAGGACGATTCTTGGGCGTTTTTCCTGCACAAAATGTACATGTAGGTTATCACATCGATGCAAAAAAGGGCCATGAGGCCAGCCACGATCAGTAGCACCACTCCCAAGCTGGCGGCCCTGACGGCGTATGTGAGAAGGGCCAACTTGTGGCTCACGAAAAGGGCTGATTCTTGCACAACCATTATCAAAACAAAGCAAATAATTTCTCCAGGGGTGCCGCCTAATATAACAATTTGTGTGGTGCACGGGTAGGATCGGGACGCACGATTAGCGCTGCGGCGTGGGTTGCAAAGGGTTCAGTTCGCAATTCGCACTCAACGGGGGACTGCGGTGGGCACTGCGGTGGGCACTGCGGTGGATAACTGTGGATGCAACTTTGGTGGTTGCAACTGCTGCAGATGCATGTGGGTTCTTCTCCTTTTATGTGGCAGCAAGTATACTTATCTCAATTAGTCCTTACGCAGATAAGAAAACACTGCCAAGCGTGTGCGGCCCAGGATCTGCAGCGGGCCCTCGGAACCCCAGGGTGCCGCAGGACCGGCCGAGAGTCGCCGGTGCACGCCGGGGGCCTCGAGAGCCATGCGGGAAACTGGACTGTGGCTCAATCGCCTTGACCACTTGGGCGGCAAACGCACTTGGGCCTCAACTGCACTCGCATGTCGCACTTTTCATCAGCCCAGATTGCTTTGCACCATCGCATCGCCCGGTCGTGCGCTCACCACCGCAGGGGTCCAAGTGAAAAGTTTATTCTTCTCAACCTTTCTCAGCGCCATACCCGCCTGCTACAATGGCAATCATAGCGCCACAACGAAAGTCAATGGTATGTCCTGATGAGATCAATTATCAACCTTATCTACATTATCTGATACAAGGAAGACACAATGATTCTGAACTAACACAGTCATGTGCGTAGATATAGACAGTTCTGAACCAGTCTGGTGATACACAGTTCTGCACCAAGTTCTGAACCAAGTTCCGAATCAATTCTGAACCAGGTTCTGAACCAAACTCCTAGAAGTTTGGTTGGCTTTGGAACTCAAGTCGCGCCCGCTGTTCATGCTTGCCCATTATGTAATACTGCCAAGCGACGCCGACGCCGATCTCTCCAAACTAGCCTCGATGCCAACGCTGGCTTTAACCAAACGGTCGTAGATGGCTTGGCAGCCTCGCAACATCCGCTAAACCTGCTCAAGGGGGACAGGTTCTAGACGCCTAGGGCGGGTTTTCGCAGCAATATCTTCTCTGGGCCGATCGATCAAAATAAGGTTCGGGCGGTCTGCGGGTGCTTGCAGTCTGCACAGAGCGTACCAACTGGCTAACAAACTGTGGTGGCTGCTGACGTCTGTAGTACAGCTGGAGTACAGCTGGTGTAGTACAACTGGTCGTAGGACAGCTGGCCGTAGTTGGTAAAGTATGCTCATTTTCGCAACCAGTCCAGAGTCCAGTTTCGGCGATCCAATTTAGGGTCAATTTTGAGTCGTGTTCAGGGTCTTCAGGTCAACTCCGGGTCCGAGGCCCAAACTCCGAGGCAGGGTCCCTGGAGATAAGACTACTATCACGCCATAAATTCTTCGTCGGTGGATCTCTCGTACATCAATGAGATTCAAGTCTCTTATATGTCAAAGCATAAGGCATTGTGACTTGCGCCAAACCCAAACCCGAACCTGATGATTCTCGTCCGAGCGCCTCGAAGGATGAAAACGAAGATAATGACAATTTTCAAAATCTAAAATTTCAAAAATTCAAGAACTCTCAATTTTGTTGACAACAAGTGTTCAGGTTCACTGTTTGACAAATAATCCAAAGCATCGAACCAAAGCGGCCACGGCACTGATAAGGAAACAAATTAGCCATGGTCAGGTTTCCGGTTGTTTCCTCAAATTGCAATTGACCAATTACACTAGAATGTCGGAGTAGCTTTCCTCAGTTGAGAGTATACTCAAGAGTCTAAGCACTTGGGGACACCCTGAATCGGAGTATTTCATTCCGATTTGCTTTCGTCACTTTTTCGTCATTTGTCATCTAGTCCCAATTTATCATTATGCCGAAAGTTATTCCTTTGTCAGGTGTTATGTATCGGCTCACCACATGCCTGTTCAATTGCCTCGGTATAGACCTCGGCTCTGTCCAGAAATGTCAAAATTGCTTTTCCTGGCCAGATGTTCAACCAAGAAATATGGCTCACCTTATTAGGTGCGCTTTGCCGAATTAGTTGGCGGCACCAACCAATTCCGCTTCCCAGGACAGGAAGCGCCGCTATCAAGCAAGCGAAACTGGAATTTGCAACCGGGTCCAAAAATAGACTGTGGCGGTGGTCGCGTGCATTGCCTGGGCTTGGCTTCTAGTACCCAGTTACGGGGAGCAGCGGGATCCTGGTGCGCAGGTGCATACAAGTGCATGACATTACGTTAAAATTGACTGCACGGCTGGCCATTTTGATCCCCATTGTTTCTCCAGGATTAAATTCAGTAACGATAACAATATTTACCCACCCCCACCCCACCTGCATTATCGCGCATGAACCCTATATTGAACTGCAACTAAATGTTCCGACGGCCCTTTAGTATCATCACCCGTGATCTGTGGTGGGTCTGCAGATGTGGGTCGATTTCAGGACCCTATTTCCCCAATGGGACGTTGTTCCGAAACCCTGCACAACCCGGGCTTACCGGCCGAATATGACAGGTGCCGAGAATGTGCCGAGAACCAATCGGAACATTTTCAGTGTCGACAGCGACCGGGAAAAACAGTGTCGAGCCCGAGAAAAATACGCAGACAAGCTGCTGCTCGGCAGAGCAGCCCGCAAAAACTCATGGGTGCAAAACGGGCCCATTGTTACCGCGTTTATTTTTTCTGATGCGATGTTCTAGTCAAACCTTATTCTTATGTGCCTTCCATGCAGCTACTATTCCACATGAAAGTAAGGACCGGGGTAAAATAAATACCATGACGTTCCAACACACAGGTGTATTTCCTATATAAGGCGGGAAACACAGCTAGCCGCCGACGATGACGGCACAGAAACGGACCCAGCAGGTGGCCAAACTCAGTAGACAGTACAAGTCCCGAAAACAGCGGCCATGTGATTTCTGCCGCAAGCGGAAGGTGCGTTGTATTATTAACGGGTTGCTTCCTTGTGTTCGGTGCGAGAAGCTTAACGGGGGAAACTGCACGTTTAACGATGGACCGATCAAGAAATTGAGACGGCCAAAGGCGCCAGATGCAAGAGGGGCCCCTCAACTTGCCCCACTCTCTGCCCCACCAACTGCACTAGCTGCACCACCACTAGCAGCTGCACCACCTGCACCAGTACCTGCACTGGCTGCACTGGCTGCACTTGCAGCCCCGTACATGTACCAGAAACATGACTACGAGTTTTCGCCGCTGGCGTCGCCGGCCAACCTCTACCAGTCAACCCAAGGATTCGACTGTCCTCCTCGACCATACATGCATATCCCCCCACAAATGGGCAGTTTTTTGGTGGGGGACAGACAGCCGCCGGATGGATGCAAGCCCTACGCATGGCCACTGCAGGAGTTTGTGGGGTCCGCACAATGGTTCCCGCTTTTACCGGCAGAAATACGAACGTCCCACAGCGTGCCGACAGCACTGGTTGCGCCGACCAATGACGGCAATTGGGTGGAGCAAAGAGCCCAAAATCCACAGGCATGCCCCGTAGGCGATGTAGACGGAATGGGGGAGGATTTCCACGAGTATATCCTCAAGATGATGTAAAGTAATAGAAATAGATTTCGGCGGGCACAGCATGTTCTCGCGCCCCAGGTTTAGGTTAACGATTGGCCTGGTTAGCTCAATCGGTAGAGCGTTTGACTCTTATAGAGAAGCGATCAAAAGGCTGCGGGTTCGACCCCCGCATCGGGCTAATTTTTTTCTTTTCCTCTCGTTCCATGTTTCCTACCCGCACACCCCCCGTGCCCAGGTTGTAAGTAACGATTGGCCTGGTTAGCTCAATCGGTAGAGCGTTTGACTCTTATAGAGAAGCGATCAAAAGGCTGCGGGTTCGACCCCCGCATCGGGCTAATTTTTTCTGCTTTTTTCTCATCGTTCAATGATTCACACCCGCACACCCGCATGCGCCGTACTTAACGCACCTCACCTCTTCTCCTGACTCATACATGCCCAAGCCCAAAACTACCAAGGACTCCTCCGAGTCCACCGACTCTCCCGTGGAGAGAGCTCGGTCTGTAGACTCGGAAATTGCCGACGGGTTCTGGAAAGTGTTCCAAAATGCCAGCCGAAAATTGGACTCTCTTGGCGTGGAAACCAGAGGCATAGAACGAATAGAAGCGTATGAACGTTCTACCAACAAAACCAAACAACTCATCTCCGTGATCGGCTTGTGGTTGTCTGCCAGTGGCGGCTTGAGCTCCATGTCGTCGTTTTTTTTGGGTCCTCTTCTTTTCGGATTGGGACTTCGCAATACGCTTATCGCAGGTTTGGTGGGCCATATTTTGGGCTGTGCCATCGCCGCGTACTGCTCGCTCATGGGCCCGCGTTCCGGGTGCCGGCAGATGGTCGGGGCTCGGTTTTTGTTCGGGTGGTGGTTCGTAAAGCTTGTCAGTTTGGTGAGCATCATCGGAGTCATGGGCTGGTCGGTGGTCAATTGTGTGGTTGGCGGCCAGATTTTGGCCAGTGTGAGCAACGGCAAGGTGCCGCTTGTGGTGGGCATCATTATCATCGCGGTGGTGTCGCTCGTGGTGGCCATTGCTGGGATCCGCCAGTTGCTAAGGGTGGAAGCGTTGTTGAGCATTCCGGTCAATTTGGCGTTTTTGCTCTTGTATGTGGCGGCGTCGCAGAAGTTTGGCTACCTCTCCAACGACAACAGCCCTGAAATCGCTCATGATCCCGCCACAATCCGGGGCAACTGGTTGTCGTTTTTCTCTCTCTGCTACTCCATCACCTCCACCTGGGGCCTGATTGCGTCCGATTACTACATTCTTTTCCCAGAAGACACCCCGGACGTCCACATCTTCGCCCTCACCTTCTTGGGCATTTGTATCCCCACCACGTTCGTTGGCGTGGCCGGGTTGCTCATCGGAAACGTTGCTCTCTCGTACAAGCCATGGGGAGATGCCTACGCCAATTTGGGCATGGGAGGGTTGCTCCACGAAGCGTTCACCCCGTGGGGCGCTGGAGGCAAGTTTCTACTCATGGTGATCTTCTTGTCGTTGATTTCCAACAACATTCTCAACACGTACTCTGCGGCGTTTGGCATTCAATTGGCCGGTGTGTGGCTCGCCAAGGTTCCCCGGTGGGCGTGGGCGTTTGCTATCACCGCCGTGTACTTGGTGTGTGCGCTTGTGGGCAGAAACAAATTTGCAACCATTTTAGGCAACTTTCTCCCCATGGTCGGGTACTGGATCTCGATGTATTTCATCATTTTGCTAGAGGAAAACACCATTTTCCGAACAGACTGGCTTGTGCATCTCTACACCAAGGAGTTTGAGGACTGTGAGCCCGAAAGAGTCAGAGGAGGGACGGTTACACGCCGCAAACACTACAATTTCACCATCTGGAACGACTACTACAAGTTGACCCGCGGGCTTGCTGCCACGGCTGCGTTTGTCATAGGAGCCACCGGGGCCGCCGTGGGCATGTCCCAGACGTACTGGGTGGGGCCGGTTGCTCGGCGAATTGGGGGAGAGTATGGGGGAGACATTGCGATGTGGCTCTGTATGGGCTTCAGCGGAGTTGTCTATCCGGGGTTGCGGTACTGGGAGTTGAAGCGGTTTGGGCGGTGAGAGATGAAGGAACACAACAGGAACAGAAGACGAAAACAAACGAAACGAAAACAAAGTTCGGAGAACATAAAAGAATACGAAAGAACAATTTGATTGGTAGACGATAAGCTTGGCAACTCCGCCAGTGCGCATTGCCAAATGGGGCCATTGGAACATGTCGCTGGCACGAGACTATGTATGGATGTATTCACTTCTAGGTAATCACTTCTGATAAACCACTTCTGATAAACCACTGCTAATAATCCACTTCAAGTGCTGTACACCTCTTCATCGCGGCGGAGCGACACCGGCGCCGTGAGGCTGGTGCGTGCGCGCAACGGCTGGGACGCATGGTGCATGTGGACCACTGGCACATTGGGAGCAAAATTACGAAGACACAGAAACAAGACAAAACAAGACAAATGACAAAAACAACGAAAAAAACAAAAGAGAAAGAGAACGAACACAAAAGAGACAAAAAGCGTCTGTGTTACAAAGACAGTCAACCCGTTTCGAATCAGTTTGATCAGTAGCCGCTCTTCCTCCCCGCCCTGCACCTAGCCTCCACTGCAGGATTCGTAAATCTCCACCTGCATAACGCATATCTGACTCACGATTAGAAATCGTCTTTCCGCTATTTAAACCGACATCCCCCTCCGTTTCCTCCGCCCACGTATGACGCCGGATCTTCCTCCCCACCCCAATGGCGACTCCGGCGAGTTCAACGAGGACGACATAGTTCGTAGCGAACAGGCCAACCAGGCCCCCGTATGGTCGATTCTTCCATCCTACCACATGTACAAGTCGCTCTACATGGGCATGAACGCCCCGTCCGAAAACGTCCACGAGCCGCCCACATACGAGGACGTGTCGCACAACTCGGTATCCGAGTCCAGCATCACCGCGTCGTCACTTTCGCTCCACAATTCCGGCACAACTGCCCCCTCCTCTTCGGCGCCGCGAGTAATTGTCGCCGACGAAAATACCAACGACTGGCAGAACACTTTGTTGGACAACATCCACCAGTTGAAGAACTTGACCTACTCCAGCAACAAGTACGCCCGGGCGCTCAATGTGTCGGTGCACTTCACCAAAGAAGTGGGCAAATTGGGCAAGAAACCCACCTACATCGACCCGCTGGTGTACGAGTATAAGCAGGGCGACACCGTCAACGGGCACATTTTGATTGAAAACACCTCGGACGAGAAAGTCCGCTTCGACATGATGTACGTGGTGTTCGAGGGCTCGTTTCTTGTCGCCAATGCCAAAAACAAGCAGGACCGAGTGCCGGTCAAGGTCAAGCAGTTTCTCCAGATGTTCGACTTTACGGCGTCGTGGAACCACGGCAACATCGACCGACTCATCACCGAGAGCAGCCACCCGTACGCATGTCCAAATCTCGTGGACCCAATCGACAACACCAAGCTAGGCGTCAGCGACAGAACCATCCATCCGGGCAACGTCTACAAGCGATTTTTCACCTTCAGGATTCCCTCCCAGCTCCTCGACTCGGAGTGCAGCCACAACTTGCTGGGCCACACCCACATTCCGCCCAGTCTCGGGTCCAGTCGCCAGGAGCAGGCCAAGTACTCGTCCAAGCAAATGCAGGCGTTGAGAGTGAGAGACCTCTCGTTTGTAGACACCTCCATCAGCTACGGGGTGATGACGAGAATCATCGGGAGATCGTCCATGTACAATCTTGACGAAAACGACGAGCTGGAAGGCACCCGGTTGATCAACTCCACCGGTGACGAGTTTGTGATTCTCAAAGAGCAAAACGAGTTTATGCGCATGGTGCCCGAACCCATGGCCAACTCGCTCGGCGACCACTTGATGAAGGTGACAGAGTCCAAAATGCTCCACAAAAATTTGGTCAACCGGCTCCAGCAGAAAATCGATATTGGCAATGCCATTCTCAAAGCCATGGAGAGCGGCAACTACGACTTTGCCATCGACATTTCCGACCAGGAACGAACGTTGCTGGCCAGCGACGACCACATGGGCGACCTCATCAAGTCCCGCCAGTTGTACCGTGCTTGCACGAGCCGCGACAGCAAGATGACGAATGTTCCCGTGGAGAAGTACGGGGTGGCATTTTCGTTCAAAAAGAAATCTTTGACTGGCTCGTCCAAGCCGTTGGGAAGCATGATGGTATCCACACCCAAGGTCAACCGGGTGGTGCGGTACATTTCTCCGTTGCGATTTCGTCCCGACGGCACGCAAAACATCGACAACAAGAGCTGGAAGTTCGCGGTGCCGGTTGATTTTTCATTCACTTTCCCTGCTACCGCCGACCATAGGAACGTCAAGCTTCCCGATCTCAAAAGTGTGGATGTGGAGCTCGTTGCACTCACATGGAAATCACTCAAGTATGCTCTTCCATACGAACTCAACCACGACATCATCTTCAAAGACCGGGTCGCTACGCACCATTCGCTGAAAGAACCAATCGAAAAAGTGTTTGGCGGAGACAACATCAACGAAACGTACAAGAAACCGTTCCAGACCATGCTGAACCAGCTTTACGAGCTCTTCAACGAGCTCGGCGCCGACAACTTTAAGCTCGAAGCACAATTGGTCGAAGATGTCCGGAGCATCCTGAGCTTGGAAACCAAGCACATGAACATGCCGGTTCAAAGCGTCACCGTCCGCGACCGCAGCGAAAACCCCGCAAACTTGTCGCGACTCCCATGGGTGCAAAAAGACCCAACTACGTTTCTGCTGCAAGTGAACGTTGCAATCGACCTCGAGACGGTGCACCTCAAAGGAGAAATGCCCACGGCGGAAAAAGCCCACAGCAAGTACTGTTTGGTGACGAGTTTCCAGAGCTGCACCATTGGCCGACTTTACTATTTGAAGGTGGTTTTGAAGTTGTCCAACAACGACTCGGTGCGGTTTCTTCTTCCTGTGACGGTGGAGAAGAGCGCCTAGGTTGCACGCGGCCGGCGCCTGCACAATGCCGGTGCCTGCATCACGCGGCGCCGCGGCGGCCGCGACTATGCGCGATGACGACACCTTTCTTCCATTCCTTCGGTGCCATGCCATTCTGCAGGAACAGACCCGGGGTCGACCAATTGCTGCTCCGACTTCGGCGGCACTGTATGCACCAGCTATATATATTCTATGTCGAAATCGAGATATGTGCACAGAGAGCTGACCAGGCTTCACAGCTGAGCTCCCCAGCTCCCGCAGCTTCCTCGCTCCTCCGACCCATTGTGGAAAACGTGCTGTGGCTCTGGTTGCACTTGAATTCCATAGCAATCCAGGACCCTGCACAGTCCGAGATCGAACCGCCACACCCCGCCTGAGTGAATGGCTGAGTGTGTTACGAGCGAGGGGAACACTAACAATTTCAGTGCGGCAGCAATCTTTGATAGCAACCGCAAAATGGCTGCAACTATATAAAGAGGTTAAGATGGAACCTCTCAACAACAATCATGGGATTGACCGATAAAATATCAAGTAAATTTGGAAAGAACGAGGTGAGCGACCTCGACAAGCAAGGAGGAAAGGCAATTGGCAAGGACAGTGTCTCGGGAGAAATACAGAAGCAGTATAAGGAAGGGAACATCAACAAGGCCAATGCCGGCAAGTATGCCGATGACCTCGACAAGCAAGGAGGAAAGGCGCTAGGCAGAGAAAACCTCTCTGGAACAGAAAAGGGCGTTGGCACACACTACTTGGGCGCCAAGGATGGTTCTGGAACCACTGGAACCACTGGAGCTTCTGGTACTGGAGCTTCTGGCACTCATGGCACCTCGGGAACTTCAGGCTCTCACGGCACTGCCGCCGGAGCTGGAGCCGGAGCTGCTGGTGTAGGAGCTGCTGGAGCTGGAGCCTACGGTGCCAGCCACTCGGGCCATTCCAAGAACGGTGAACAATTTGGAAAGACCGAAGGAGACTACGGAACCAGTGGACAATCTGGCTACGGATCTGGAGCCACGGGAGCCACTGGCACCCATGGAACCACTGGAACCCACGGCTCTTCGCACGGTTCTCACGGTACTGGAACCACTGGACAGACCGGCTACGGTACTTCGGGAACTTCTGGAACTTCTGGTACCTCTGGAACCCACGGCACCCACACCTCTGGTTCTGACCCATACGGAACCACCCGTGGTGGAACCGACACATATGGCTCTTCTGGACACGGCTCTGACGCCTATGGTTCGTCTGGTCGTGGAACCGACACCTATGGATCTTCTGGAACCACTGGCCATTCTTCTGGCCACACTTCCGGCCACTCGGGCCACGGAAAAGAAGCTGCTGCCGCTGCCGCTGGTGTCGGTGCTGGTGCTGCTGGATACGGTGCTTCCCACCACGACTCGAGCCACGGAACCACTGGCCAATCTGGATATGGTTCTTCTGACAAATCTGGATACGGCGGTTCTGGAACCACCGGACAATCTGGCTACGGTTCTTCTGGACAATCTGGTTACGGCTCTTCTGGGCAATCCGGCTACGGTTCTTCTACTACTGGATCTGGCCACACCGGCTCTCACACTGGTTCTCACGGAACCCACAGTGGAACCCACAGTGGAACTCACACTGGTGCCGGTACCGGTGCTGGTCTCGGAGCTGGATCCGGCGCAGCTGCTGGTTACGGCTCTAGCCACACTGGCTCTCAAGGCTCTGGACACACTGGAACCGACTCCAGCTTCACCACTGGTAACCTGAAACTTGACTCCAAGATTTCCAAGTTGGAGCCTCATGTCCAGGAACAGGCCAAGGACGCTTTCCACCAGGGCTACAAGGATGCTCAAAAGGCGTTCAACCAGTAGAAAATTCAATGTCTTATGTTACGATGTGTAATAAATATCAGTTATTTTAGACCATTTGTTGTAGAAGCCAACGCTTACAATATGCTTTCAGCTACAACTAATCTCCACTATATTCAAGTCGTTCATTTCTCTTATGCTACATGTAATCTTCACTACAGTCGTTCTTTGTCCCCTATTCGTCAACTGCTACAGCTGCATTGCAACATCGCATACTCATCGCCCTGGTCCTGGACCTTCCACGTCTTCTCCACTTCTTTGAGCTCATCTCCCCATTTGCTCTCGTCATATGGATTCAAACTCATCTTTTGCAACTTCATAAGATAACTCAAATCCTTCCCTTGACTCTCTTCTGTCTTTTCTATCACTTGGTCCAAAATCCAATTACGGGGAAGAAACACCGGATTGTAACTCTTGACCTTCGCCTCATAGTACCCCGGTTGAATCTTCTCAGACTTCTCGATTTCCTTTTGATACGTCTGGACCCAAGTGGAGATCATTTCCGTCACCTCCTTCTTGCTATACTTGGCATCGTTGTAGTTGCAGTATGGTAAAATGAACTCGGCAACCTGGTTTGGTTCTTTTGTAGCAACTCCCAGTTCCTGCAAAATCACAAAAAACCGGTTGAAATCACAGCCTAGCTCCTTCACCATGTCAAGCATGGGCACGATAAGGTGCTGGCGCTGCTCTTCGGGCTCCACAATGTTGATCAATTCGCAGTTCAAACCAAGACGATTGTAGAAACCTTTCACATAACTGACCGTATGGGCATACTGGTAGATATCCGCAGCCACCTCAATGAGTTTTGTTGCTCGCTTGATAATCGGGTCCTCCCACTCGGGCTTTATTCCTTCATTTTTGAAATGGCTATCATTGATAAGTTGCTCGCCAGCACCAATGAGTTCCGCCAAGTTTTCCCCGAGTCTGGTCAAGTTCCACCAGATGGCCGTAGGCGTGTGCTTGTAGCTGTACCGCTCATCGTGGTCTTCGGAATTGGGGGTGTAGTCTGGATTGTAGCGGTCCATAATTGAAAACGGTCCAAAATCCATCGAGAGTCCGAGAATAGACGTATTGTCAGTATTAAGAACCCCGTTTAAGAATCCGTACACTTGCCACTTACCAGAAGTCGAGGCATTGCGCACCACCGTCTCCAAGTACATCTTGTCGTAGTCTGTCAAATTGCCCAACGACTGTGAAGTTTGTGAGAAAAAGTCTGGCCCATTTTTGAGCGTCTTCTCGAGATTGTGGAACTTGTTTCCGTTGATGGTGAAAAGCTCGTTGATAACATAGTCGGAAAGGTCCCGGATCCCGCCCCGGTCTCCGCGCCATCTGTACAAATCAAACGTGCCCAAACGGACCCACAGCTCAGCAAATCTCGACACTATGGCACACTTTTCGACCCTGTGCCTCTGGGCCAACGTCTGGGGGAGATACGTGAGCGAAAGGGCCCTGGTGGTGGGGATTCCAATGGCATGGAGGTGCTCGGAAATGATGTACTCTCTTATGGACGAACGAAGAACAGCCTTCCCGTCGGCAAAACGAGAGTACGGCGTCATGCCGCTGCCCTTGAGCTGTATCTCATACACGTCCCGGTTTTCTCCATCGCCTTTGGGCTTTTTTATCTCGAACAAATTGTGGACTCGGCCGTCGCCAAGCTGCCCAGCAAACTGGCCAAACTGCCACCCCGCGTACGCCTGCGAGTACGGGAACGGATAT
This sequence comes from Meyerozyma carpophila, assembly GCA_030573695.1. NCBI lineage: Eukaryota > Fungi > Ascomycota > Pichiomycetes > Serinales > Debaryomycetaceae > Meyerozyma > Meyerozyma carpophila. The sequence goes on along the minus strand of JAJMDS010000008.1, from coordinate 502,415 downwards.
CCCTTATGCAAGAACTCCTTGTCTTTCAAATACAACTCTCCCGAAACGATATCTTGAAACTCGCTGGTTTCAGGGTCTTTAGGATCCAAGCCAAGGTCTTCAATGGCACGAGGACTCCAGGTCAAAAGTTTGGTTTCCTTGCGCTCCTCAGGCAAGGACCACGAGAAGCCTCCAAACTGAAGGATCCGAGGCCGGTGGATGATGTTATCTTTGTTTTCGAGCGCCACATCGGGGGTTTCTATGCGGGCATCGGGCTTTATGTGCTTGGTGAACGACGAGGATTTGGTAACCTCGCTAAGTCTAACTGTCAGCATGCGTCTTCTAAGTGAGTGCATCAACGTAGCAATCTCTGGGTTGTCTCCAAAAGCCAAAAAATGAACAATTGGTGTGGAGAAACGGACCCTTTTCAGATATATATATGCTGCTGCAGCTTATTAAAGTTTCGCGATCACAACTCGCATGCAGCAAGCGTGCATATAAGCCGCTACCCAAAGGAAAGGAAAAAGAGAAAAAAAAGACAAAGAGAAAGAGATACAGAAGAGGAGAGGCCAATTGAGCAAGAGAAATCACTCCGGATGTGAATGGGTTTTATTTTCTTCATTTTGGCACCATGTTCGTTTGAGCACATCTCGAGTTTGTCACGTGACAACACTTCGATTTCTCGCGACTCGCTTCCCACGAGTACCATGCTTTGGCGACGTGTTCTCGTACGCCATCGAGCGAAAATCGTGGCCGTGGCCTTCCTAGTGGCCATATTCACCCACATAGCCTATATCAGGCCACGGAAGTCGCTTGTGTCCGAAAACAGTTCCTACAATGAACAAAAAGCTCCGGTGTCTGGAGACAACGATGGAATCAAGCAGTCGATACACCGTTCCATCAGAGATTATCGGGTCTTTTTCGATGGTTTGGAAGAGTACAGGATCACCGCACCCTCAATCAAGGGCAAATACAAGGATCAAAAGGCGCCAGAGGTGTTTTCCACTGCAGACGACGTTCTTTTGTCGAAGCAATTGCTCGAAAACGTGTTGGATATTCCCGACGAAACGTACCAGCAGCTCAAGACATCGCATTCGAGGTACGTGGACGAACAAATCAACAAATTGACGGAAAACTATGGCCTTTCGACCTTTGGTAATATCTTGAAAACCGATCCCGAATGGAGCACTTACCAAGGATCTGCGGGCTACGTGATGGTGGGAGGCCATCAATTCAGCTGGCTCTCGTACCTCAATATCAGACAATTGCGCTCAACCGGCTCCCAGCTTCCGGTGGAGTTATTCATAGCCAGTGACGCGGAGTACGAGCCTGAGTTGTGCGAGAAGGTTTTGCCTCGTCTCAACGCCCGGTGCAACAGATTCAATCCTGACTTCATCAGCGAGTTGGGCGAGCGGTTCAATTTGGGCGGGTTCCAGTACAAAATGTTGGCGGTTCTCAGCTCCCGGTTCGAGAATGTCATGTACCTCGACTCCGACAACCTACCTGCCCGCAACCCGGACGGTATATTCGAGTCCGATTTGTACAAGAAACACCAAATGATTCTTTGGCCCGACGCCTGGGCTCGTACTACCAACCCCAAGTTCTACGATATTGCCGGCATTGATGTCAAGCCTAACAAAATTCGGTACTCGGCGTACGATAGGAAAGAGGCAGAAAAAGCCGGCGAGTCTTCGGTGCGTCCTCCTGCTGCGTACGACTTCACCAACTCGAACTTCCACGACTTTGAAGGTACAATTCCAAACCCCACCTCGGAAGCTGGAGCGTTTGTCATCAACAAAACCAGCCATCTCAAGACGCTTCTCCTTTGCTTATACTACAATGTTTTCGGTCCCGACTACTACTATCCCCTCTTCACCCAGGGATCCGCCGGTGAAGGTGACAAAGAGACGTTTATTGCGGCCGCGCACGTAATGAACGAGCCATGGTTCCAGACCCTCAAACAGTTCCAGTGGGTCGGATATTTCCGCAAGTCCAAGGGCGGATTTGACTCGAAAGCGTTGGGCCACTACGATCCAGTGCAGTCTGCCACGGACGCTGACAAGGATATCGACATCATGTTTATGCACTTGTCGTATCCGAAATACTACTGGTCGTGGCTAAGTGATAACCACGAATTGTACGACTCCGATGAACATGTTAGGATGTATGAAGCGATCTACGACAACGTGGGCTACGATTTTGATCTTCGGGTGTTGTTCGCTTTCACTCTGGGGTTGTGTCCCAATTTATTCAACGAAGACGGAACTGCCGTTGCTGGGCCGAAAGAAGCTCACAAGAACAAAGACTACATGGGCCCGTATCTTCGCTACGCCGCGCCCAACGAGCAGATATCCACGCTATGCAAAGAGCTATTCGTGCCACACCTCAAATGGCTATTTGAGACCACCAAATACCCAGACTCTATTTCGCCGTTTCCAGGCCTGGACCCGTTATAGTGGAGTAAGATCTGACTAAAGTAGCCGTGCATTACTAATACTGCATACTACCCATCGTGGAACTTTGTCTTGCAACGAACCCATAATTTATAGAAGTCTAGTATACTGCTACCTTGCTACAGAGCCCGAGCAGTCCTCTGTTCTGCTGCTTTTTGCTACCCTGCTAATTTGCTCGTTTTTTGCTTGTCTTTTGCTAGTTTTCTGCCATACACTCTCGACCGGGCCGAAGGCCGGTAAGCCGCACGATTTGCAATCGGTGTAATGACAGGCTCCAAACATTGCAAAGTATAAAACCGCCGGCCAACCACACTTGGCCCCCAGCTGACATGTCGATGACTAGCGAGCGCACCACGTACGAGCATGAACCACAGACCATGGTGAAAGAAGAAGGAGAAAAAGACGCCCATACCAATGCGGTTCCGAGCTGCGATGACATTGGATTTTTTCATGAAGTGGTTTTTGTATTTTGCATGTGCTGTGGACAGCTCTTCTCCCAGGCCGCTGTCGCACAGGCAATTGCCGCTACCAAGGGAATAGCCGACACTTTCGGAGTCGAAGATCAGCCCGGCGAGCAAGCCTGGTTCACGGCGTCGTTTTCCCTGACGGTGGGAACGTTTATTTTGGCATCGGGCAAATTCGGCGATATGTTCGGGTACAAGCGTATGTACATCACCGGTGTGTTGTGGTTTGGCTTGTGGTCGCTAATTTGCGGGTTCAGTGCGTACGCAAAATCGGCGGTTTTCTTCGATGTTTGCAGAGCTTTGCAAGGAGCTGGTCTGGCGCTACTTTTTCCCAATGGCGTTGCAGTTTTGGGCCACTACTACCCCCCGGGATCCATGAAGAAGAATATTGTCATGTGCTTATTTGGCGCAGCAGCACCTTCGGGGTTCAATATCGGCGCACTTTTTTCCAGTCTCTTTGACATGAAGGCTTGGTGGCCATGGACGTTCTGGGCGTGTGGAATAGCCTCGGCTTGTCTCGCCGTGGCGTCGTACTTGTTTGTTCCCAAAAGGATAGGAACTCCAACCAGAAACGAGCCTTTCGACTGGATAGGATCGACATTGGGAATCAGCGGCTTGATCCTCTTCAACTTTGCGTGGAACCAAGGGTCCAATGTGGGCTGGCAAGTGGTGTACAACTATGTGTTGCTCATTGTTTCGGTGGGTTTAGTGGTTGCGTTTGCCATAGTCGAACTTCACTTGAAGCATCCGCTTGTGCCTGTAAAATCGTTGAAGGGCGAACCGGCGTTTGTTTTGGGATGTATTGCATCTGGATGGTCCTGCTTTGGGATTTGGCTCTATTACACCTTCCAGTGGTCGTATTACGTGGACAACGTCAATGCTGTGGTTGCGTCGGTTCAATTCATTCCCTGTAGCATTGCAGGGTTTACTGCAGCATTGACCACCGCCTACCTTCTTCACAAAGTTCCGCTGTCTTTCGTGATGATGTTGTCGATGGGGGCCTTCTTTACGGGCATAACCATCATGGGAACAAGACATGTGGGTCAAACCTACTGGGGCCAAAAATTCGTATCGTGTCTCATCCAGCCGTTTGGAATGGATATGAGTTTCCCAGCCGCCACTATCATTCTTTCCAACCACTTTCCTCCGTCGAAACAAGGCATTGCTGCTTCGTTGGTTGCAACCGTGCAGAACTACTCTGTTGCATTGGGACTTGGATTTGCAGGTACGGTCGAAAAGTACAAGACGCAACATTTGCCCCAGACTTTTGAACTGAAGTTGCTTGGTATCAGAGTTGCGTTCTACATGGGGATGGGACTTGCGGGGCTTGGAGTCGTGTTTTCAGTAATCGGAGGAATTCTTCAGTGGAAAGAGGACCGGCAAAAGGCGCAGGCAGAGAGGAGCGAAAAAGTACCAGGCAACTGACGGAATAAGGACCGAAAATTCTGTGAACAGAACAAGGAATGAGAATAGCATAACGCCGTGAAGAAGCAACAAGGAACGAGAATACCAAAATCCCGTGAACTGATCACGACAAGGCATAAGATTAGCAAATGACATATATGAAACGCTCGAAACTGAATGGCTTTTGCCACTGGGTGCTGAAGCTCACTGAACTATACTGAGACTACGAGCCAACAATCAATACTAAGTGCCGTACCTGTGGTAATAACCTATACCAATTCTTACAGGAAACGGCCACTGACAGTGATTATTTATTCGTCTAATATAAGGCAATTTGTATGATGAAATGACCAAATACATGTAATTCTTCGGGCCTAAGTCCAATACCTCTATAATCAGCCACACTACCTATAAAATAGCCAGCACACTGGATTCTCCAATTTACTCACCAATTGAATTTGCAGCCGCACCGCACTCGATCGCACTCTCACATTCTCCTTATCGTTACCAATGTCAGTCTTGAAAGCGCCATTGACCAAAAACCTCCGTATTGCACTTATCCAGCTCAAAGCTGGCGCCGACAAGAGTGCCAATCTCAACTCGGTCAAAAGTTATATCGAAAGAGCCATTTCCACCTCCACAGTTGGCCCGCTAGATGTGGTGATGCTTCCTGAATGTTTCAATTCTCCCTACGCCGTGGACCAATTCCGGCGCTATTCCGAGTCTATTCCCGGCGGAGAGACCACAGAATTGTTGTCGAGTCTCGCAAAAGAGCATTCCGTGTACATTGTCGGAGGATCCATTCCTGAGCTTGCCGACGACAAAGTGTACAACACTTCGCTCACGTTTGACCCCAATGGGGACATCATTGCCAAGCACCGCAAGACCCATTTGTTTGACATTGACATCAAAAACGGCATCACGTTCAAGGAACTGGACTCGTTGAGCGCCGGCGACAAAGCCACAGTTTTCAAGCTCGGAGACTTTGGAAATGTGGGACTCGGCATCTGCTACGATATCCGATTCCCGGAATTGGCCTCGGTGGCCGCCCGGGCCCCACACAACTCGTTTGCCATGTTTTACCCTGGAGCGTTCAACACTACCACTGGACCTCTTCACTGGCATTTGCTCGCCAGATCCCGGGCGGTGGATAACGAGATGTTTGTCATTTTGTGCTCTCCGGCTAGAGACGTTGGCGGCGACGGGTACCAGGCGTACGGCCACTCTTTGGTGGCGGACCCTTACGGAAAAATAGTGGCGGAGGCTGGAGAGGGAGAAGAGATTTTGTTTGCAGAATTGGACCATACGCTTCTTCCCGCGGCTCGCCAGGGCATTCCAGTGCACTACCAGCGGAGATTCGATGTATATGGGGACTATGTAGGAGAGGGCCGGGTGAAGGTGAGCGATAAGTAGGATAGAGGTTGCAATACAGGAACTGATTCTGGCTACATTTGAATTATGTGTAAAGAGGTAAGAGAGTCGCAATTGACTAGATTGATGAATTGTCTAGAGTACCTCAATTGTCTTAGTGTAGCTCAGTTTGGACAGCTGTCGCCAATGGCTCCAGCTGTAGCTACTGTCTAGTTGTCCTCCTCCCGCTCTATAAAGTCCACCAACACCTCAATAAACTCGTTAGGTTTCTCGCTGATCACCCAGTGTCCCGACTTGATGTCCCGGACTTCAAAGTCAGGAAAGTACCGTCCGATGTCTGGGATCAGTTCGTCTGGAATGTACCCCGATTCGGTGCCCCGAATGAAAAGCGCAGGGCCCCGGGTCCACCGAGACACATTACAGTCGTAGGGCCATGCTGCGATCTTGCCGGCCACAATTGCATCTCCAATTATGTCTAGCGGGATCCTGGAAGTGATGGGCTCTTCCGTTTTGCCCCGGTTGAGGTTGGTCAATAGAAATTGCCGGACTTCTTTGCGGGGCTCCACCGTTGCCAAGTCGGCATCGACGTCCTTGATGCTGGTGTACTTGTGGTGTTCTAGCGATGTTCTGAGCAGCTTCACGTACTTGGAAAACACAGAAGTGGACCCGGTGGAGAGATCTATGGGAGCATTGTCGACCGACACCACCATGCCTGGAAGCTCGGGTCTGCGAAGTGCAACCGCCATGGCAGTTTTTGCACCCATTGAATGGCCCACAAGAATCGGCTTTTTCTCAAACTGGGCGTCGTCTATGAACTTTTCCACGTCTGCCGCCAACGCGGGATAGTCCAATCGTGGATGGTGGGGCGAGTCGCCAAAGTTTCGCAAGTCGAGACAGTAGATGTCCCGACGGAGCTTGGTGGCTAGTTGCTTTGCCACGGTCCGCGTGTTGGTTTTGGACCCAAACAACCCGTGCAAGATCAATAGTGGCGCCTGGGCTTCCACAGGAGTATTTTCGGGACTGTGCTTGTCAAATGCCAAACGAACCGTTGGTATGGATCCGTCCACAGCAAGGGCATCGCCGAGATAAGATGCTGAATTTTTGTATGAGGCTAGCGCTTGCAGCGTCGACAAGGCCCTAGGAAAACAGCGGGGCCGGCTGCTCCATATAGCCTTTGGAATAGTTTTGAACATTGGAGTGTAGCTGCGTTCTGTCGGCACTTTGGATTTGGACCGCGATGCACCGATGCCGCGCAGAGGACCGAATCTACCCAAGGCCAAGAAAGCTTATTTGAATTTTTGTGACTCAATTCTTGCTGTTTCGACACGCCTTTGAAGGAATTGAGCTTACTCGGCAATGTCATGAAGAATTGAGGTGTTTCGTCAAATCATGGCAGAAAAAATTGCGGTCTGCTTTTTTGCGATTGGGTAAGGCATGTCATAATTATGAATGCAAGTAGTGGCCAAGGAATTTCTTCTGCGGCTCTCTGTCAGCTCATCCCGCTAGGAAAGGTGCAGCCATTCAGCCATTGACTTTCTTCGGTAAGAAAAGTCGGCTGAAAAGTCGGCTAAAAAGTCGAAAAGTCGCTCCACCACTCCTCGTATAACATAACTACTCTCTGAAGCAAAACGATCTCGCCGTCTTCTTCGAGCCAATTCCATTGTCGTCTCTCCAATGTGCCATTGCCAGCTCTTATAACCCTTCCATTTTTTCAGTTTCGTTTTGCACCTATCTATAGCCGCACCGCATCGGCCTGTCTGCAGTTGTAGACAGTGCCCCGCATTTCGCTGAACCCTAGTCGAAATCTGCCAATTCTCGATGAAGCTTCCATTCCTACTTTTATGGGGCTTTGCCGTGGGTATAGCAGCAGCGGTGGCTCAAATACCCTCGGGACATACGTATATTCTGGACCATATGTACTTGAATTTAGACTCGAAAAATTCGCTTACCTGCCAGTCGATTCTGATAAAGACGAAAACCGGGCACGAATCACTCAATTTAAAGGTGCTGGCATCACAATCCACTAAAGAGAATGCCGAGTTGTCCGTGGTTTTGTTTAGAGCAAAAGACATCGACCACCTTCCTTTCTATTCGGGACAAAGTCCTTCGCAACTTTTCACTATTCTAAATCCTAAAAGTGAAATATTCGAGGTTGTTGGCAACCTGGCTCAATTGCCAGGAATAACCCTCAAGAGGGATTACAAAGCGCTCAGTAAGGGCGAAAATCATGTTTTCCTGCTAAACTTGGACCAACCTGGAATCTACTGCGCGATGGTAGCAGTGTCCCACAAGGTACACCCAAACACATTGTCGTTCCAATTGAGCACCAAGAGTCCACACGGAAGCTTGAACAGCCAAAAGGTGCTTGGGTTTGACATTTTGCTGCGCCTGGCTATCGCTGGACTCGTAGTTTTGGCAATTGGTGCAAAGAAGTATTCCGACTTGAAGTCGAAAAATTTGGCCAGAGAACCCGTCCTTTTGCAGTCGACTGTGTTCAAAATACTAGTCCCACTCGAAGCAATTCTTGCAATTTGGTGCTTATTGCTGTGCTTGTTGCGTAATGCTGAACCGTTTTCCTTTGCTTCCACTGTCTTGACCTATTGCAATGGTTTTTTGCACTATCTTTTTCAGGTCCAACGTTGCTTTGTCCAGTATGGACTTTTATTGTTTGCAAGCGGATATGGAGTACTTTACAACCTTGGAGACGAATCCACCTCTTATGACAAATTTCCTCCTGGCAAACTCAAATGGCCAAGACGCTTTCTCATTGCTGATATCATCAATAGGCCGACCCTCTTGGTGGTTCAGTTTGCTTTGGCCAAGCTACCCCAAGAATCGAGCACCCTCTCCATGTCCGTTGGAGCAGCAATAGCGTTTCTTCTGGTAATTATGGCCGGGTTTCAAAGTGTGGCTACTATATGCCAAATATGGTTTCCGTACCGCTACCACAAACAAGTGTTGAACACTATCGCAATCAGCAAGCAGACAAAAGACGAACAAAAAGTCAAAGACATCCTGAAAACTGAAAAGGCATTCAAAGCGAGTATTGCTGTTGGAATTTTCATCACCATGTTGCGCCCCATCATAAATGTGGTTCTAATGGTTGCAACTCCAGGCACTGAGTTTGAAAACTTGGAATCTAGCTACGGGTCGTACTTGGGAGTCGGAGACATTGCCATTGACATTGTCCAGGTGTTCCTGATTGTTGTTCCATTCGTATATATATGGAGTGCTGAGCGGTGCCGACTGGTATTTGTGGAGAAAAGCAAGGATGAATGAAAAGAACATTCGTGGCATAATTAATGGTGTACTATTATTGCTTATTCAGTGATAAACAGTACTCAAACAGATCCAGCGGAGAGTAGACTTATGTTGTTCTTTTCGTATTATCCAGCTCCGATTAGTGTCTCTAATCGATCTCAGGGAAAGCCGCACGCCGTACGTCAATGTCAAAAGGGCTTGCAAGATTAACGTATATTGTGCCTCCAAGTACAATCCTGTGTCTTTTAAAGTCCTCTAAGGAAACAATTATCCTGAATGCATTTTAATGTTTGTGTGGAAATGAATTTCAAGAGCTTGTGGTCCAGTAAGCAGTCAGTGACAAGGTTGGCAATGAAATAAAGACAGCTAGTATTTGAAGAAAATAAACTAGCTTGCATCATCATGTTTAAAGGGACTTGATAGGCCCGGTTTCAGTTCTTTGTGAGAAACAAGCTCGCCAATTTGCGATGTAGCCAATTTGCAACCAAAATATGTTGCGATTTATTTCGCCAACAGCTAGTGGCTTCAACTTATTTCACGCCTTACTTGAAGAAGATCACTCACCAGTCCATACCAGGTGTCAGCGCTTCTGAGAATGTCGCTCCGGAGCATTTCTCGAAGCAAATCGTGTGAAATCGTCGGTTGATACTCGAGGTAGATCTGTCTTCGGAGGATCTCCGGATTTGTCCTTGAAAATAGAGACCAAGCCAATGGCAGAGTTTCAGACTTTCTATGGTCTTTTGGAATGATAATTCATGTCATTGGCACAGGTTTGTATTCACTGTGGCTCAGTTGTGATCACAAGAATGGATGTGATCATATCGTGTGACTAGCGGACTTTGGAGAACTTCTCGCCGATTTCCAATAGCTGTAGTACCAAATCTGTGTTCTTTTCCGAGATATCTTCCATTCAATTGGCGCCATTCTGCATAGTTTGCTACGGCTCGGAGTACGCCCCCCCACCTGTCAAAGACCGCACCTGCGGGGTGGCGTGGGGGGCCTAAAGGTGAGCCGCACGGCCGGATATAAAAGGATCGGAACTCCCTCGAGGGATAACGCAATGTCCCACAAGTAAGTGATGCACCCAAAAACCCAATTGAAAGCCCGTGGCTAACCCAGATCAACCAAAACGTTCACCATCAACACCGGCGCCAAGATTGCCGGCATTGGCCTCGGTACCTGGCAGTCCACCGAAGACCAGGTGTACAATGCGATTTTGACAGCTTTGAAATCCGGCTACACGCATATTGACACTGCGGCTGCATACGGCAACGAAGATGTCATCGGCAAAGCCATCAAGGACTCCGGAGTGGACAGATCCAAGCTTTTCATCACCACAAAGTTGTGGTGCGTGGACCACCGTCGTCCTGCCGAAGCGCTCGAAGCTTCGCTCAAACGTCTTGGAACCGACTATGTGGACTTGTATTTGATGCACTGGCCGGTTCCTTTGAACCCCAACGGTAACGACCCCAAGTTCCCCACGCTTCCAGATGGAAGCAGAGACATCGATCTGGAATGGAACTTTATCAAAACCTGGGAACTCATGCAAAAATTGGACAAATCCAAAGCCAAAGCAATTGGAGTGTCGAATTTTTCAGTCAAGAGAATCCAAGAGTTGCTTGCGGCTCCTACCACCACCGTTGTTCCTGCTGCCAACCAGGTGGAATTGCACCCACTTCTTCCCCAAAAGGAGCTTTTGGACGAGTGCGCCAAACACAATATTCTTGTGGAAGCTTACAGTCCATTGGGGTCCACCGACTCGCCTCTTTTGAAGGACGAGGTGGTGACGAAAATCGCCAAAGAACACAGTGTGGAACCAGCGACCATCTTGATTTCGTGGGCGTTATGGAGAGGCACGGTGGTTTTGCCCAAGTCGGTGACTCCACACAGAATTGAGTCCAACTTTCAGGTGGTGGAACTTCTGGACCAACAGGGCGAGGAGTTGGAACAGCTCCACAAGCGCCAGGGCGTGAAGAGATTCGTCAACCCCAACTGGAAGCCAATTGTTGTATTTGACTAAAATATCACTCGTAAATACCATTTATACAGAAACAATAACAGACGTTCCCACACTATGGGCCCATCGCATACCTAATATTGTACATCTTACTCGATCAACTTGACGTAGTTCGAAGGACAGATCCCCACCTGTCCCGTGGCCCGTCTGGCCTGCCACCACTTGCCGTCGATGTCGTCGACATCCAAGATTTCGTCCTTGGTGAACGAGATCTCGTTGATGTCTTCCGGATTGGCCGTGTAGCTGTAGAGGGCTCTGGCCTTGTACCGGAACACAGGGGCGTCTTCCTCGTCGGCAATCACCGTTTGTCGGCGAGAGTTGGTGAGGTCGCGCAGCTGGCGCACGTCGGCGGAGGAGAAGTTTTCCAACCCGTTCAATTGCGACAGCAGCATGTAGGGGGTCTTGTTCTGCGATTGGCGCAAGTTGTTGTCCTGGAACGCTTCCGGCGCCGGGGCCACCCGGAGGTCCTCGTCGTGTTTTTCATCGCCCGACAACTGGCCGTGGTTGTGTGTGTGCAGCTTGATCAGGAACGAGTCGATGAACTGGTTGGTGGGCGACTCGGGGTGGCCGCCAAAGTATACTATCCAGATCAAGTTGAGCATCGATAATAAAATGCACCCGGCAGCGCAACAGAGCTTGCCGGAATTGGACTCGTACACCAAGCCGTTGGCGGAGTTGGTGGTGTACACGAAGGCCACGGCGATGAGGCCCACAAGTGTGAATTTGTAGAGCTCGATGGTGTTGGTGAGATACAAAAACGTGATGAGCAAGATGATCAAAAGTTCATACACGATGCCCCACCAGGTAAACCGGGGGAAATGTGACTGGGGAGCAGAGCCCGCGCCTGCTATAGCCACGATCCACGCAATGAGCCCGAACGACACCGTGGCTATGGCAAAAGGGTCGCCAATGAAGTTTGAAAGTCTGATTGCCATGGATCACCGGATGAAAAATTCCACTAAAAACGAGTGATCTGGTGATGAATACGGATTATACAGCTTGTATAGGCTGTGTACGCGACGTGGGGCCCGGAAAAAATGGGTATATATGGCCACAAATCAAATATCAGATAGCAGCTCCTGAAGAAAAGTGTTATAAACAAGCTGAGAAAGTTGTGTTGGGCACATGCAGTCGCGACCGCGTTCGTTCTAGACCGGCGCTGCCACGGCAGTGGGTGGTCGGGTGCAGATCGCCCGTCTGTGGCCTCGCGCATGGCTGCTGCGGCGCGAGCGAATGGCTGCGGCGGCTGGCGAATAAGCTACCGCACAAAAGCAAATCTGTTTCCGGCATATAACTACGGCAGCGGCAGCCGCAGCCAAGGCCCTAACGGTGATTGATTTCCGAATGGTGTCTGGGTGCCCCCCACGGCCGCTAATCCGTGTGTATTTTGCTCACAGCAAAATGGTTGTTTGCGGAGCAACGAGAGGAGGTAGAAGCGCCGGGGAGCCGGGCGAGTTCACGACGCTGCCCCAGCGCTATAGACCCGTTGTTGGCACCAAAATCCCCCACGAGGAACCCCACCTATATGGGGGTCTGCACCCAGTGCACCAGGAGTTGTGACTATACCCGAGAGAATCGCGGGAAGTGCACATCCCGTTTTTGTCCGTCGAGCGGCTTGCTGTGAGGAAGTGGTATATATAGCAGTCGATTACTGGCGGGAAAAGCAGCTGGAAAACATGCTAAGATTGTCTGAAATGAGAACTGCAAGTGCCATGCATGGTACATTCCGGTGTTCTGCAAGGGGAATTCCGGTGATTATGCGCATATCAACGGCTGCAAAATCCACCTCGTCCACTTCAGTGTTGGATATTTCTACAAAGGTGCTAGACGAGTCAGATATATTGAAACATGACGACAAGACGTTTATCACCCACAATATGTTCCCCCATCCTCCGTTTGGAACCAAGGAATGCGAGGAGGTGGCATACGAGCATCGACAGCCTCGCAACGTTTCTGATACCATTGCGTTTCGAGGAGTGAATTTTTTCCGGTGGTGCTTTGACATGGTTACTGGGTACAAGAAGCCTCGAAACGACCACGACTTGGAGACCGGGTTCAAGGGTACAAGGTATGAAATGACCGAAAATAAATGGTTGACGAGAATCATTTTCTTGGAGAGCATTGCCGGGGTCCCAGGAATGGTTGCAGCCTTTTTACGGCACCTCCATTCGCTCAGATTGCTCAGAAGAGACAGAGCTTGGATCGAGACGCTCTTGGACGAAGCGTATAACGAGCGGATGCATTTATTGACATTTATCAAGTTGGGTCGTCCTTCGTGGTTAACTCGGTTTATCATCTATGTTGGCCAAGGAGTATTTTGCAATGCGTTTTTCTTGTGCTACTTGATGGTTCCCAAGTACTGTCACCGGTTCGTGGGCTACCTTGAGGAGGAAGCCGTGAGCACTTATAGCCATTTGCTCCACGAACTCGACACAAAAAAACTCCCCAAATTTGACCACATGCTGGTTCCGCTGGTGGCCGTCCAATACTGGACCGAACTCAACGAAAAGTCGACTTTTCGTGATTTGATCTTGCGAGTGCGTGCAGACGAAGCCAAGCATCGCGAGGTGAACCACACATTGGCCAATCTTGATCTGACCGACAGAAACCCATTTGCTATGAAAATCGAAGAGGTCGACAAGCCGCAACCAGAAAACGGGTTGAAGGTGCAGCGGCCCACGGGATGGGAGAAGAAAGATTTGATATTGTAGTACGAATAAGATATGAGTATGTAGATAGGTAAGATATGAATGGATGAACTGTTTATCGATCGTTGATTGGACGGGAAGAAGGATCTGGAACTGTAGTATGAATGAGATATGAGTACGTAGATAGATAAGATATGAATACTAACGTGTATATTATGACTGTTATCAATTGTTCAAGAAAATTATTAATTGTTGCCGTGAACCGGTCGTTTTCTCCTGCTAGTGCGTGGCACCCAAGAATATCGTCGCTCCAAGGCACACCACCATCACCACCACTCCCCATACCGAGAGCGCCAACCCGCCGTACTTGCAAAACCGCTCTAATCTGTCCAATGGTCCGTCGGCACGCTGAATCAACATGTATCCAAAAAGACCAGGGAGGATGAACGAGATGGATGTCGACCCAGTCGACCCCACGAAGGCTAGGACGTGCTCCAAAGACGTCACCGTGATGGCCACGAGATACGCCAACACAACTATAACCGTGGTGATGATGTAAAAGTTGCGTTTGGAAAGCGGCACGATCATGGGGTCGTGGCCGTCTGTATCGTGGGCTCCTTCCATGGGCGTGGTGGTGATGAACAGCTCGTCAACGTCCTCTGCGCTCGCCTCTTCTCCCAAGTCCTCGATTTGCTGGTATCCATTTTGGGACTTTACATCGTGAATCCCGTGGGAGATAAAGTAGATGATATGGTTGATGGAGCCACGGCAGGGATGGCACTGGAGGGGAAACGAGAGACTCACCATGATCACAATACAGAGCCGGCCGATGAGCGACAGAATGGACGCCGTGGGGTACATGGCTACGATGTTCCCGCCGACGTTGGAACCGAACGAAATGTAGCCACACAACCCAACCACCAAGTACGACGTACAGGCGGTTGCAATGGCGTTACGAATGATGATGTTGGACTGTCTGGTCTGCGAGCCCGACGTCTCGTGGGCCTTCAATTCGTTGATAATTGCAAACATGTTCTGATGGCAGGTATAGGCAAACACGAAAAGTGGAAACGACCGCAACGTTGCCAGAAACGACAGCGGTCCCCAGTGCACCCCCGAGGCCACGGCTCTCTTTGCGGGCTCGTGGGCAGCTGCGTGGACGTCGTTGGCGATCGTGTGGCCCACAACGAGGCAGATGAGGTATGCTACCGAAAACAAGGCCACCACCGAGGTGTACTTCAACGAGTCTAGTTTTTTGAGATACGACAACGGTACCACCAAAACCGCCATGAACAACGATATCCAGAAGTTGCGGGCCATTAGAATGCTTTCACCGTCCACTTTCAACGTCTCCATGATTTTCGGCATCAAGTCGCCAATCACCACAAGGTAGCTGACGCCGACACCAAAGCACTTTATGGCAATTGCCCCGTCGAAAACCACCGACAAGTGCGGATACGTGAGCTGCGACAAGCTGAAGTACAGAACAGACCCCCGCTGGTCCACATACTTGGCGACTTTATTTTGAAGATACAACCCAAACGCACTTGTGCATGCGGACCAAATGATCAAAAGACAGCCCAAAATTAGACCATTTTGGTTGATGCCATAGGGCATGGCAAGGATGCCTGCGCCGATGATGGTGTTGAGAAGATTTATGGTGCCGGACCGGATGGTGGCAGTGGTCATGATGGGGAGGAAGGGTAGCGAGTGAGAAGTGAAGTTAGTGAAGTGAGTTTTGATTTTCGCGATAAGTGAGCGGCAGTGTGCAGGGCCGGTGTCGCTAGCGAGCGCGCTCAGCGCTCGATGCTCGTGGGGCCGATGCTCGTGGGGCCGATGCTCGTGGGGCGCGCGCGCTACTAGTCTCGCTAACAGTGCGGGACGCTACGGTCGCGGGCTCGCGGGCTCGCTGGGCCGCAGCGCGCGCTGCCAGTCTCGCTGCGCTCGACTGGCCTCGACTGGCCTACACCACTCAATATCCAATATATAAGTACAATCCTAGAAGAGCAACCAGCCAATGAGGAACGCAATGATCACCAAGAGAACCGCAACCGGAAGCGACACTCCCTGAACTGCGTCCACCAGAAACTGCTTCGACCGCCCACTGCCGCCTTCCAATGCGTCCAACTTGTCGGCCAATCTGGCGATCCGGGCGTTGGACGCCTCCAACTCCTTCTGCAAGTCGCTCTGTGGTTGCGTCTTGTCCAATCTCGATGCAGCATACATCCCGCTGGCCGACTCCGCGGCACTGGGGTACCCTTCGACCTTGCCGTAGTTTCCGTAGCCTTGGCCCTGGCCCTGGTGGCCCTGGTTGTAGCCTTGGTAGCCTTGGTTGTAGCCCTGGTTCTGGCCCTGGTTTTGGCCCTGGTAGCCCTGGTAGCCCTGGTTCTGGTTTTGGTGGTTTTGGTGGTTCTGGTTCTGGTACCCTTCTTTTTCGTTTTGATGTCCAGAGTTGTAGCCCACGGCGGCGCCCACGGCAGCAGCAGCGCCGGCGGCTCCAGCTGCAATTCCCCCGGTGATTCCCCCATTTCCATTGGCGCTGGAATTGGCGTTGGAATTGGAGTTGGAGGCAGATTCGGCAGCGCTACGTTCGTGTCCATTTTCTCCCTGGGCCACCGGCTTGTGCACGGTAGCCGCGGGCTCGGAGTCGATGTTCTGGTCCTTGCCAATCACATACGACACTCTCAATTTTTTCGAGACGAGTTGCAGCTTGTTCTTGCTCTCCAACGAGCTCCAGCTGTCTCCCACCTTCAGCGGGTCCGACAACCCGGGACAAGGCACAGACACCAACAAAAACTTGTCCTTACATTTGTAGTCTTCCGGCAACGGCTGCGAAAAACCCTGGAGAATAATCGACACTTTCAGCGAAGCACCCGGCTCCAAAATACTGGCATTGGGTCTGACACAGTAGATCTTGGGCGCGGTGGTCTTGACCTTGAACGCCAAGGGTTGCGACGTGGGGTTGGAAAGCGTGAGGTACTCGGTAGTGGGCTTGGTAAAAGAGCCTGTGGTTAGTATGACAGCAACATGAAATTCTCACCAAACTGCGGGGAAAACAATATTGATTTTTGTTGGTTTTCGACAAGCCAGGGGTCAATGGGGCTTGCCAGCGGCACTAAAAGTGTCGGCGGTGGGTCCCCCACATCGTATGGTCCGTCGCAAGCCGTTCTTTATCTGCCACCGCATCGCATTGCTCCCTGTGAAAAATCACCGGCGTCCAAAAAAAGCTTCTAATCCTTCTGAAACCGCTTGCTTGGTGATCACAATGGACTTGCCATGTTGTAGCGGCGCCCACATTTCATCCAAAACACTTACCTTTGAACTCCAACACACTAGGTTGCACTTCCATTTTGACCGGATAAATGATGTTCGCACTAATATATAGTTGAAATCACAGCGAATCGTAAACGCGCACGACCTGGAGGGGCGGGGTTGTCACATGAAGCCAGCGTTGATGGGCACAGGAAAACCTGGGGTGGGGGCCAGCGCAAGTGGAGGGTGAGCGGATGCAGCCGTGGCTACTGCAGCCAGCCGCATGAGCACTTGCTTGATTGAGGCACAAATTGGAGACCGGAACTGAGGACCGGATGTGGCGCGCATCGGTAGCGGCCAGTTTGACACTTCCTAAACGGGAAGGCAACGGTGATAATGCAAGTGGTGGAGATAGAGAATGAGAGGGAAGAGGAGACAAATATGCATTGAGAGTGAACATGAGATGAGATAAATATGAATTGAGTGAACATGAAGATGAGATAAATATGAATTGAGTGAACATGAAGATGAGATAAATATGAATTGAGTGAACATGAAGATGAGATAAATATTAAGAGATGAACACGACTAATGAGGAGATAGATTTGGATATAATCAGTAGACCTAAATACCATCAGTCTAGCTTCCCTTCTCAGTAGTCGTCTCCACGCAGAACAACCTCCTTCTTGTGTGGATGGAGCAAGATGGTGTGCTCGAATTGCGCGGTATAACTGCCGGCCTTGTCGGTGATGGGTGGGTAATCTTGAACCGCTCCAGCACGCACCAATTGGTTGAGTGCAAGCAAATACTTTTCTTCGCCCACCCGATCCAAATACCGTCTGCACCA
The DNA here is from genome assembly GCA_030573695.1 of Meyerozyma carpophila. Classification (NCBI taxonomy): domain Eukaryota; kingdom Fungi; phylum Ascomycota; class Pichiomycetes; order Serinales; family Debaryomycetaceae; genus Meyerozyma; species Meyerozyma carpophila. The sequence goes on along the minus strand of JAJMDS010000008.1, from coordinate 484,719 downwards.
GGGCAACGTACCAAAGTTACTCTCGATTGTCTTCAACAATTGCTTGGCCCTGTCGGTTCCTACCCGGGCCTGTTTGTACTCGTCCGAGAGGGCATAATGCGAGCATTCTCCCGTGGGTACCACGTACCCATTTCCGGTCGAACCAAACGTCTCTATAGCGAACGTCTCTCCCTCCTCCATTTTTGTCATGTCTCCATTGGCAACTATGGGGACGGTTTTGCCCAGATGAATCACGTAGTCTCCGATGTTGTGGCCGTTCAAGTTGCGGATGCATTTGATGGGGTACGTCTTGCCGCCAATCTCCATTTCATACAGCTCCATCACCTCCTGCACCGCCGCTCCAATGTCGTTAAGACGCACGTCGATTCCGGCCTCGCGGATCCCCGTATTGGTGGCCTCCTTGACTGCCTTTAAGAGAGAATCGTACTTGTGGTCGTCGTCAAATGTCATGGTGAACGCCGAGTCGACAATGTGTCCATTGACATGCACACCAATGTCCACCTTCATCACGTCGTCCTTTCGCAACACCAACTTGTCGCCCGCATTGGGCGTATAATGAGCTGCAATCTCGTTGAGGGAGAGTCCGGTGGGAAATCCGATTCCCGCTTTCAATGTGTGGTCGGCGGCGGCGTAACTGCGCACAGAATTTTCGATCAAATCGGCAATTTCCGTCATGGTCATCCCAGGACGAATGCTCAGCTGGGCCTTGTGGCGCACCCGGCGATGAATCTCTGCACCTTTGCGGAAATCTTGCCAGTGGTTGTTGCGCTGGTTGTCGAGATATCGCAATTCCTCGGAACTGGTACGATAGCTGTTGATTTCCAACGGGTACTCCTGCCATTCGCCCTCGGGAAAAACGCCGTCGGGGTACAGCAGGTCGATGCTGGTGATCTTTTTCTTTTTTTTGTTCTTCTTCTTCTTCTTCGCGGCCTCGGAACCGGCCTCGGAACCGGCAGGTTTCGAAGCAGCAGCTGCTTCCACTGCTCCTGCTTCCACCTCCACTGATTTCACAGTCTCCGCAGCAGCTGGCGCTGCTGTTTCTGGCACTGTTTTTTGCACTGTTTCTGGCGTCTTGTCTGCAGATGACATTACCGGTCTTGCTCTCTGAGATGAGAAAATCGAAAACCCAACACACCCGGTGCACCAGGTTTTCATTAGTATGTAGTATGTAGTGCTAGTCCTTGTTTTCGCCATTGAACAAGCCCACGCGGTCAAAGTTGATCATTTTGCCGTCCACCTGCTTGGCGGACACGTCTGGGGTTCTCGGCACTGGTTTTCCCGCCATGGCAGCTCCGGGAGACGGGGTGAAAAAGTTGACGTAATCGTTCATATTAAATCCGGCCGGAGTGAGGGTGAGGGCCGACGACGGCAAGCCGGCGGCATTGAAGGTGCTGAGGAGGTTGACCAGCGGCGTGAGGCGCTGCGGGGTCTTTGAGTTGGCTACGTGGGGCCGTTTTGGAGTGAGAGGTGGGGGAAAGTGGGACCCGGGGCCGGATGTGGGACCGCCGGATGATGTAGGACCGGAACTGAGACCGGTGGAGTGGCCATTGCCCGAGTGGCCATTGTATTTGGTGGTGAACGGGCGCGCCGGCGACGGCGATGTGGCGAGGTACATGAGGAGGTCGGCGCCCTCGGTGTCGTTATAGTTGCCGTTTCTGGGGGTGCGGTGGGGCTGGGTGGGGGTTTGGAGCAACAGGGTTGCGAGTTGTTTCTTGGGGAGCGTGGGGGTGGTTTGGGTGGTGAGCACCGGCGAGGGCTCGAGGGTGGGAGCGTCCAGCGCGTGTTTGCCGGGGGTCGACGGTGCGAGCTGGAGCACCATCTGGCCTGCCGACGCGGAAGCGGAGCCAGAAATGGAACCAGAAATAGAGCCAGAAATAGAGCCAGAAATAGAACCAGAACCAGAACCTGAACCTGAACCTGAACCTGAACCTGAACCTGAACCTGAACCAGAACCTGAATCCACGCCAGAAATTGTGCCAGAAACGGCGCCAGAACCTGCTGAGCCTGCAGAGCTCGTACCTGAGGGAGCAGAGGTTGGGCCGGTCGCCTGACCGGTCGCTGAACCGGTCGCTGGTCCGGTCGCTGCCGGTCCCGTCTGGCGGCGCGGCGACCCCAAAAGCGACGAGTCACTGCCGTTGCGCCGCGTGTTGTACAACGCCGACGGCGTCCGCATATGCGTGGGCGACCGCCCCGACGGCGAGTAGAGGTCGATCGGCGACGACGAGAGAATTCCGGTCACCGAGGGCGACTTGTGCGGGCGGGACCGGAGCGTCTGAGACGCGCCAGACCCGCGGATTGCCGACGTGTCGCTGGTCGCTGCCGCGTGCAACGACGCGTACGAGAGCGCACCAGTGCGGTCGGGCGTCTTGGCCTGCTTGGCGGTGATGGAAGCCTTCAGAAGTCTTCTTTTCAACTGCTGGGCGATTCTTTCAAGCTCATCTTTGCGCAAAGGCGTTTTCGGTTTAGCCACCGGTCCGCCTCCAGACCCGGTCTGAGCGTTTGTGTTGTCGTCCATATCCGAGGAGGGCAGCGAGGTATTGCCAGAGGGAGAAACACCGGTGTTTTTCTCTCGAAGCTTGTGCATTCAGGAGAATTTGCGAACGCGTACAATTTAACCAAATGGGACGCTGAGGTAAGCACCCAGTCGCGGCGGCGATAGCCGGTGCGACTGGCGATGGAAAGTCGGCTGATGTAATGGCAACACACCACTGACGTAATATGTGTGGTCGCTTGAAGCGCATCGCGCTTATGTTAAGAAGGTCCATCCCTGACATAAGCGATTTCCCTGCCCTATCTATCGCTATCGCATTTGACCGAACTTCCTGTTCCATCCCTCCATGTTCCTTCTCACCCTCCTCGGGTTTGTGGCCGTGGTCGCCTACATCCTCCACCAGGCTGTTGCCGTGGCGCTTCCCAGGCTATTCCTAGTACCCCCTCACGACTGGAAGGACAAAATCAAAAAAGTCATGGACCACCCAAAGGACATCTACCTCAAAGTCGGCAACAAAAGACTGAGTTATCGCCGCCGCCTCGTGCTTGCGAGCGCCCAGCCGTCGTTCTACACCAACTACGTCAACAACAAGCTCAAAATTTTGCCACAAGACAAGCAGAATGTCGGCAATTCGTTCTTGGATGCGATGACAAGAAGGGAAACCGAAGACCCCAGTCGCAGAATTATCTATGGATTTTTCCACCCCTACGCCAACAACGGCGGCGGGGGCGAAAGAGTGCTCTGGAATGCAGTTGCGGCCACGCTTCTTGCCGACCGCAGAAATATCGTTGCAATCTACACCACCAACTTGGACGCCGAGCCATTGGCCATTTTGGAAAAAGCCCAAGCCAAGTTCCACACGGGGGGAATTGACTCGGCCCGGGTGGTGTTTGTGTACTTGCGCCGGTTTGGCCTGTGGATAGACGATAAATCGTGGCCCCGGCTCACGTTGGTGGGGCAGATGGTGGGGCTGGTTCTTCTTTCCCTCGAAGCCATGTTCGAGCTTTCGCCAGATATCTGGGTGGATACCATGGGGTTGCCCGGGAGCTACGCCGCCGTGTCGCTGGCGCTCAAAATCCCCATTGTGGCCTATGTTCACTACCCTGTTCTCCAGCCAGAAATGTTCGGCAAACTCCAGTACAAGTCGCTTGCCAACTTGAAATCGTTTACGCCGTCGGTGCACAACTCCTTGGCTGTGGCCAAGTTGTTCTACTGGTCTTCCTTGTACTATCTCTACAAATATTTGGGCTCCATGGTGGACATAACTCTCACCAATGGAACATGGACGTTGAACCATCTTCAGCTGGTATGGTCCTGGAACCGCGGAGCCATGGACATCTTGTATCCTCCGTGCGGCACCGAGTCGACGGCTCAAGGACAAACCACGAAGCGCAACATCATCTTGTACGTTGCTCAGTTTCGTCCAGAAAAACGTCACCTGGTGGTGCTTGAAGAATACGCTCACTACCTCCAAAGTTTCAATAAGTCTCACCAGCCATTGAAGTCGCTTCCCACGTTGGTTTTTCTTGGTTCTTGTCGCACAAAAGACGATACCGCTACCCTTGAGGCTCTCAAAACCAAGGTGCATCACTTGGACCTCGAGGCGTATGTGGAGTTTGTTCAAGATTGCTCGTACGAGGAATTGGGCCAATGGCTCTCGAGTGCCAAGTATGGCATCGACGCCATGTGGAATGAGCATTTTGGAATCTGTGTGGTGGAATACATGGCCCTGGGTGCCGTCCCGTTGGTGCATGCTTCTGCGGGCCCCTTGCTTGATTTGGCTACTAATAGAGATGGCAGTGTTGCCTCGGGCTGGAGCAGCGACAGTGGGTTTTTCTTCAAGTGCAAGGAGGACCCCGACTTTGAGGGTGAAACCGACGAGGGATTTTTGAAATTTGGTGATGTCAAGTACCCTACATTTTCGCAGCTTTTGACGGAAATTCAGGACAAGCAATTGGACGAAATGCGCAAGGTGGGTCGAAATCTTGTTCTCGACAAGTTCTCAGACAAGGTGTTTAGGCAAACGTGGAACAAGTATGCGGGACAAGCTGAGGTGTTGGAACGACAGTATAGAGAGGATCGCAGAGAGGGGGTGCATAGGGTGTACTAAACAAGAGTAAGAGAAAAGTAAAAGAAAAGTAAAAGAAAAGTAAAGGAGAAAAGTAGCGAAAAGTAAAAGAGGAAGAGCAAAAGAGGCGAAGTGATTATGGAGAGCGAGAATATAAACGCAAATGTGAATATATGAAATGATGATGTAAAAAGTGACAATTGTGTGAAAAGTGAGAATTCGTGAAAATTGTAAAGTACGTAAAAATTGTAAGAACGTAAAAAAGAATATAAAATACAAACTAACAATCTAAACACAACAGCAACTCAACCATGGCATACCAATCCCTAGTCCTCTAGTCCTCTTCACCCTCTAGTCTGGTAGGCCGACTCCAGGCGGTGTTTTGTTTCATCCAAACACCCAGTCACCCCCAGTGCACCCATCAACATTTCCACCCTCAACCGCGAAACAAGTCCAATCGTGTCAACTTCATCATGCAGTTGGACGTGCTAAAACAGTTTCTGACAAGGTCAGAACGGGTCAAAGGCATAGATTTCCACCCGCTGGAGCCGTGGGTGCTCACTACCCTCTATAATGGCAAAGTGGAAATTTGGTCCTATGCCACCAACACTCTCGTCAAGTCGATCCAGGTTTCGGAAATGCCAGTTAGAGCGGGAAAATTCATTGCTCGCAAAAACTGGATCGTGGTGGGCGCCGACGACTTCCATCTCCGAGTGTACAACTACAACACGGGTGAAAAAGTGGCCCAATTTGAAGCCCACCCAGACTACATTCGGTCCATTGCGGTTCATCCTTCCAAGCCGTATGTGCTCACTTCTTCCGACGACTTGACCATCCGGTTGTGGAACTGGGAAACCGGCTGGAAGTTGGAGCAGACGTTCGAGGGCCACCAGCACTTTGTCATGAGTGTCAATTTCAACCCCAAGGACCCCAACACGTTTGCGTCGGCGTGCCTTGATCGCACCGTCAAAATCTGGCTGTTGGGCGCCTCGCAGCCAAACTTCACGTTGGTGGCCCACGACGCCAAGGGCGTCAACTACGTGGACTACTATCCCCAGGCAGACAAGCCGTACTTGATCACCACGTCCGACGACAAGACGATCAAGGTGTGGGACTACCAGACCAAGTCGTGTGTGGCCACGTTGGAGGGCCATCTTTCCAACGTTTCGTTTGCCATTTTCCACCCGGAACTGCCGGTGATCATCTCCGGGTCCGAGGACGGCACCGTGCGCTTCTGGAACTCCAACACGTTCAAGCTCGAAAAATCCGTCAACTACTCGTTGGAACGAGTATGGTGTATCGGCATCTTGCAAAAGTCTAATTTGATCGCCGTGGGCTGTGATACCGGCTACGTGCTTATCAAGTTGGGTAACGAAGAACCGCTCTTTTCCATGGACTCCAACGCAAAATTGGTCTACGCCAAAAACTCAGATGTGTTTCAGTCCGTCATCAAGCCATCGACTCTGGAAGGCTTGAAAGACGGCGAGCCTTTGCCGCTCCAGCAGCGTGAGTTGGGCCTGATCGAAATATACCCGCAACTGCTTTCCCACTCTCCAAATGGCCGTTACGCGGCCGTTTGTGGTGACGGTGAATATATCATCTACACCGCCTTGGCGTGGCGCTCCAAAACTTACGGTAAAGCGCTTGACTTCTGTTGGAATTCCCACGACACCTCCAATGCAACTACATTTGCTATCCGCGAGTCGCAGTTGCTGGTAAAGATCTTCAAAAACTTGCAAGAACACCTTGCTCTCGATCTCATCTACCAGGCTGACAAGTTGTTTGCTGGTGCTCTTTTGGGTGTCAAGCTGGAAGGTTGTATCTCCTTTTACGATTGGGAACAGGGCCTCTTGGTTCGTCGCGTCGATATCGAAGACGACATTCAGGATGTGGTGTGGCTGGACAACGGAGAGTTGGTGGCCATCATAACCTCTTCTGGCTCGGGCGGTCAGCAATCTTCTCTGGCTTCTAAGAACGATACCTACTTCCTCACCTATAATCATGAAAATTTCGAGGCCGCGGCCGCTGCTGATGAATTGGATCCAGAGGAAGGTGCAGAAGACGCCTTCGACGTATGGTACACTTTGCCAACTTCCGAGCCAATTTTGCTGGGAATTTTTGTTGGTGATGTGTTCGTGTACACCACAGGAACCACCAACAGACTCAACTATTTCGTGGGTGGTGAAGTCATTAACGTGGGCCACTTTGATCACAAGTACTTCATTGTGGGCTACCGTACAGCAGAGAACAAGTTGTATTTGATCGACAAATCATTCGATGTGATATCGTGGTTCCTCAACTCCGATGTGTTGGAATTGCAGACTTTGGTGATGAGAGGTGACTTGGAACAATTAGCGACAAAGACGGTGAATGACGAGGGAGAAGAGGTGCCCGATCTTGCTTCAGTACATGAAGACAAGCTCCCAGAAGACTATGCCAACTTGCTTTCTGGGTTCAACAAGACCGAACTCAATCAATTATCACGGTTTTTTGAGAAGCTTGGATATCTCTCGCTTTCATACTCACTTTCGCAAGATTTCGACTCCAAGTTCCTGATTTCCATCACAAGTAAGAACTTGACCCAGGCCTACAGTTTGCTTTCCAAGTATGAGACAGAAAACCCATCTACAAAATTGGCCAATGCAGCCAAGTGGAAAAAGTTGGGTGATCTCGCGCTTACAAACTGGAACATCAAACTTGCCCAGGACTGTTATACTGCTGCCAACGACCATGCTTCGTTGCTCTTGTTGCTCTCATCGAGCAATAACGTCAAGGCTTTATCGCAGTTCGCTATTGATAGTGAAGAAAAAGGCCGTTATAATATTGCCTGGCAAGCCAGATGGCTCACAGGGGACAAGGATGCATGTGTCGATTTGTTACTCAAGAGCGAAAGGTATACCGAAGCTGCCTTTTTGGGAGTCAACTACGGCAGCGATCGTTCCAAGGTTGACGAGGCTTTGGAAAAGTGGAAAAAGACTTTGGCCAGCAGTGGGCGTGAAAAAGTTGCCGACAGGCTTCTTGGACCCGAGGCTTCCAACGGGGCGTTGTCGGAGAGTTTGATTGATTTGAACGGAGAAGCCAAAGAAATAGAGGAGAAGGATGACGAAGGAGCTGAAGCCGAACAGACGGAAGAAGCAGAAGAAGCTGCAGAAGCAGAAGCAGAAGCAGAAGAAGCCGAACAGGCAGAAGGGGCTGAAGTAGAAGCTGAGGAAGCTGAAGAAGAGTAGTACAATAGGAGCAAAAGTGAAATGTCATTGATAATCGAATCGTGTCGTAATCGTGTCGTAATCGTCTCTATTTTACCATATGGTTTTGGGGTCTACGGAGTCCTCCACCTTTCCTTGGCACACAAAAAACCGTTCTTGGATGTTTTGCTGCCTTACAGCAGATTCAGAAGTCCACGGCGTCACCTGCTTAAACACTCGTCCAAGTCTTTGGTGCAACAATGCCAATTCTGGATCGCTATCTGATACCTTTGCCAATCTTAGAAGAAACAGTCCCTTCTTAGCAACGGTAGAGCATGCTAGGACCAAAGCAGCATCGGCCAAATCCAAGTACGATTTCAAGTCACCTTGGAACGGTCGGCCGAGATTGGCATGTGCTGCTGTTCTCATATATGGTCTTGTTTGAGTATTATTGAAAAAGCCCCGGTCCTGGAGAAACGGTGCCGCCAAGTCCGACATCATCAATTGAGGTTTCCAGGCGGAATCCAGATTTATGTTTAATTTTTGCAACTCCGACACCAACTCTACCTGCTGCTGTTCTTTGGCAAAATATGCTTCGGGCTCAGCAGTCCGGTTCCGCTGGAGCCGCTGTACGTACTGCTCACGAAAGTGGTTCTGTATACCAATGTGGCTGGAATTGGAATATATATCTCCTTGCATAGTTGATACTCCGAATGGTCCTTGTCCAAAAAGCATATCAAATCCAAGTATATGGCACTTTGTACTGAACTGCGACTCCTCCAAGCCATGCACCTGGCAAAGCCGGAACTTGGCAAACTGCGACCAGTTTCCAGGAACGAATCCAACATCCAAAACCGTGTTTATCAGCGGATTGAAAAGTTCAAACTGGTTGTCCAAATGGTACAATTTTGCATGTGACGCCATATTCGAGCGATTTATCCGGTCTGCCCGCGTGGGCTTCTTGCCAGGAACCTTTATGTCGCCCACCACTGTGCCGCGCGCATAATGGCGCACCGATATACGTACCTTCATCGCTACGAGTTGGTATATGGTGAGGTGCACGGGTGTGGAGCCTGGCGAAATCTGGAGCAAGAGTCGGTTCGCACACGCATTTGCGGTGCGCGCACGCCGGCGCAGACGTTTTTCTCAAAATTTTCTTGTTGCAAATTTTTCATCCTCGTCGAATCAGTTAATTTACCAAATCAATTTGGGAGACGAAAAATGTCAAAGATCACCACCTCTCACGTCCGTGAGAACGTCCAAAAGTTGTTGGCTTACTCCAACGACACCAAGAAGAGAAACTTCTTGGAAACCGTTGAGTTGCAAGTTGGTTTGAAGAACTACGACCCTCAAAGAGACAAGCGTTTCTCGGGTTCTTTGAAGTTGCCTCAGGTCCCAAGACCAAACATGACCATCTGTATCTTTGGTGACGCTTTCGATGTCGACAGAGCCAAGTCTGTTGGTGTCGATGCCATGTCCGTGGACGACTTGAAAAAGTTGAACAAGAACAAGAAGCTCATCAAGAAGTTGGCCAAGAAGTACAACTCTTTCATTGCTTCCGAAGTGTTGATCAAGCAGGTTCCAAGATTGTTGGGTCCTCAATTGTCCAAGGCTGGTAAGTTCCCAACCCCAGTGTCGCACAACGACGACTTGTACTCCAAGGTGACCGACGTCAAGTCCACCATCAAGTTCCAGTTGAAGAAGGTGTTGTGTTTGGCTGTTGCCATTGGTAACGTTGAGATGGACGAAGATGTCTTGACCAACCAAATCATGATGGCTGCCAACTTTTTGGTTTCCTTGTTGAAGAAGAACTGGCAAAACGTTGGTTCTTTGGTCATCAAGTCCACCATGGGTCCTTCTTTCAGAATCTACTAGAGTAATGAACGACTGGTAACCACATATTGTAGAATATGTCAATCTCTTTTTTGGTGTATTGTCTATCTAGTATCCAGTAACCCGTTTCTTCTTGTCCGCCTTCTTGTTCTTCTTACCATGCTTCTTGCTACCACTGCCCGCTCCCAACTTGTGGAACGGAGTGGAAAACTTTCCATTAACATTGTTCATCTTGAAAAATTCCCGGTCAAGATCGTCTCCGGCACTTTCCAATGCCGCTTGTTTTCCTCCGTAAAATTTGGTCTCTCCGGTTTCTCCTCCTGAATGCATAGAAAATGTGAGCTTTGCCAAGTCTCGAGAAAGGTCGAATTCATTGATATCCATGTTTTTGTGTGCAAGCGCGGTCTCGATCTGTTGTTGTCTGGACTCTGGAAGATGGTCCAACGTGAACAATTCCTTATTGAATTCCCGTCCTTCTTCAACCAGGGCAAGCTCCCATTCATCGTTGGCCTTCTTTGGTGGTGGGTTCACAAACAAAAGTTTGCCCGTGATATAATCTTTCAAGATATATCGAGCAGCACGAGGCTCATCGGCACTACCAAAGCCCTGTGTCATGTATCCACGAGCACGAGCGTATGCATTAAGAAGCTCTCTCGCAGTTGGATAAATTCCGTTACCTCCATCTTCCCGTTTCTGGATGGGAATATGTATACCGTACACCGCCTCGAGGAAGAACTTGGGCACTCGCTGACAAACCAAAGACACAGGCGGAATATGCTCTCTTAATTGATCGATGGGAAGTACACCATTGCACACCAACTCTCCTTTGGTGTAGGCGAAATTGGGGAACACAAGACCAGGACAATCACACAACAATACTTCAGGGGAAAGGTGGATGGTTTGGAAATGCTTAGTTTTACCTGGAGTGGCCGATACGGAAACTTTTTTGGCACCGACAAGAGCGTTGATTGTGGAGGATTTACCCACATTGGGGTAACCAACGAGTCCAATCTGGAGCTTTGATTCGTCAGAAGGAGACCTGGGCGACTCAGAGAGGAAAAGAGCCTCGAGCTCATCGACACCCAATATGCGAGTTGGGTCTTTATGAGCTAAGTCGTCGGAATCCTTTGAGTCTTTTTCAGGTTCGGGTTCAGAATCGGTGTCAGCAGCCTTGGTGTCTTGTTCAGCAGCAGCTTCAGCAGCAGCAGCTTCTGCCGCAAGCTCCGCCTCAGTCTGCTCAGCAGCCCGAACAGCAGAGAAAAACACATAGTTGATGCCCACATCGTTGAAGTAATCTGCCCATGCTTTACGCTGAGATTCCGTGAGCAAATCGGCCTTGTTCACCAACAACAAGTTGCGTTTTGGCAGTTCTTCTGTGCTCAAGCTGTTGACGTAGCGGTCCAAATCCACCGATCGAAAGAAGAGCGGAGCCCTAGCATCGACGATTTGCACCACCAAATCACATCGTTCAACCACACGCCAAAGCTGTTTCCACACCTCCAAATTACGCTCAAAAGGAGTCAACAACAAGTCGTTGTTCTCTGTTAATGCCGCCAACTCACGACGCCAGTCCAAGAAAGCAAGGTTCTCCTGGCGGTCGATTTCGATGCGCAGTTGCGACTTGTTCCATTTGGGCCGTCTTGGAATTGTCAACTTGTTTTCGAAAACCTGGTGCTTTTTACGAAGCTCGAGAACCTCTTCTGGGCTCAACAACCCAGTTTGGGGCACCACGGTGTTGTTGCCAACCTTGATAATTTTCACCAGCTGGTGCTTCTCGGCGGTGAAATCTGTATCGGCCATTTCCGCCGTGTTCAAAAACTCATCCAAAGCATTCTCCTGGGTCACACTTCGAAGCTTGACCCAGTCAGCCTCTCTTTTGTCGGTGGTAAATCTCATTTCGCCATCGGGAAGAATTTGGACTTCATTTTCAGTCCGTCTCTTGTTGGCGATGGAGCGTCCCAAGCCGATCAAGTTTTTGTTTTTATGGGAGATGGGCTTTGGTCCCTTAGGGACCTTGAACTTCTTTGGTTCAGGATGAAGAGCACCTTTGTTCAAGCCATCCATGATGTGGAGTAAGCTGAAAAAGCGGAAAATGAGAGATGGGGTCACGTGACACGACCCAGAGAGCGAAGAGAAGCAGAACAAGGAGAATGAGAAGCATAGTAGCAGAAGTAGCAGAAGTAGCAGAAGTAGCAGAAGTAGCAGAAGTAGCAGAAGTAGCAGAAGTAGCAGAAGTAGCAGAAGTAGCAGAAAAGAGCAAGTAGCAAATCACTTTCTTGTGATAATTGATGACAGTAATATTAGTTAGATGAACAGCGACAACCACTTGAAGCCCTCACCGTACCCCATGCGCATCACCACCGACACCATGAACACCTCGATGGGTCTCTGGCCCTCGGGCAACTTGGTGACGTCCTTGCCGGTGGTGTTGTACAATCCCAATGCCGACTTCAATTCCATCTCACCAATGGCGGTGGACTTGTCGATTTTGTTACCCAAAATGAGGAAAGGAACCTGGGACAACTCCTCGATGCGGAACAACGACTCCAATTCTGCCTTGGATTCCGCGAGTCTTTCGGTGTCGGCGGCATCAACCAAGAATACAATGCCGTTGACTTCGGGGAAGTAATCCTTCCACAAACGACGGGCCTGCTGATGGCCGCCCAAGTCAAACGTGGTGAATCTCACCGAGCCAATGGCCAATTCTTCCGACGTAGGATGAAGAGTAGGCTGTAAAGTAGCGAGACGGTCGTTTTTGAGCATGTGGAGAAGGGTGGTTTTCCCGGCATTGTCCAAGCCCAAAAACAACAATTTGGCGTGTTTATTCCAGAGGCCTAGCGAGGCCAACACATCTTGGACTACAGTTAGTTTGCAGCAGCAAAACTGGGTGGGTAATACTTACACCAGTCGAAAATCCACATGATAACAGCAAAGAAAAGTTCGCGACAAATTCAGGGATCGAGGCCGGTGTGTGGGCGTGGGTATATGCACGCCGACGGCTGCAAATGGAGAGAAAGGAGATGGGGAAAGAGAGAGGAGAAAGAGAGGAGAAAAGAAAAGGAGAAAAGGAAAAGAGAGGTCGAAGAAGGAAATTGGTCACGCTGAAGCATTTGTAGCAATTGGTTGTTTTGTTTGTTTTTGGATTTTGCTGGTTTGGATTTTTCACTCTAGTTTGTCTTTCGGTCTTTGGTATTCCTTTTTGTCGTTTTAGCTTTTTTGTTCGTTATTTCCTCTTTGGCTAACCGTCTAGACTCGGAGTACCTCCGAATATCCTCCGACTATTCTCCGACTATTCTCCGATTATTCTCCGTTGTCCTGTGAAGTCTCGCTTTCCAACGCATGTGACAATCACCACTGCACTAGGCTGTGTCCCCAGATCTTGCGGCCGTATGTCTCGGAGAAGCATCGAGGGGAGCAGATTCACATGCAAATCGCATGCCCGGTGCGTCTTGGACGCACAGTTCCTGGCTCGGACTTAGATTAAGAGGGGAGTCGTGCCGGAGGCTGCAGATGGTGCGATAATCTGGGTCGTTCTGGGTTGACACAAATATTATCACAGGATGGTTTTCATGTGGCAGCAACGCGGCTGGGCCAATGCCGGTTTTCCGATCACACCACCAGCATATGTCATGTATATGCATATATATCGGGCAAGTTATGGCACTTGACAATTCGACATGGTTCACAACAAGAAAATATGGTGCCGTTTGGTGCGGCATTTGAGTAAGAGTCGGAAGAAGCTGGTCGATGGGAAAGCTAGGGATTTGGATTTTGCTGATTTTGGACCGGTGGAAAAAGACCCGTGGCCCACGCCGGTGAGCTCGGAGGCCAGCTCGGAGTATTCTGTCAGCGATGAAAGTGACGACGAAAGTGAAGAGGAAAGTGAAGAAACTGGAGCAGGTTTTCTGGAAATGGAACTTGCAATTGATTCAACAGAAGTAAGAAATGGCCCAGGGGAAATTGGCCCATTTAGTACAATTGATCTCCGCTTGCCTCCCGTCCACGGCATCGACACAAAGGTGTCCGTATTTCTTTTTCCCCTGCTTCCCGGGATCACATTTATCTAGACACTGACGACGTATTCAACGATACGATACACTTGCAAATTGATGTGCAGGACCTCAGGAGTGCCGTTTCCACTCAATTACGCAGAGTCCAGCTCGCTAAATCCACCCGTGCACCAACTCCCCCTGCGTAAAAATAGCACAGTTTTGAGCATTGCTCCCGTACCGTCCTGTGCCGATCTGGCTCCAAACTCGATTCCGAAAAACAAGCAACACATTCCAGCTCACCCAGCTCGCCTCAATCTAATTTCACGCGACCGAGGCCTTTTTCTAACCATTTTAATTGCCGCATCCCTTCAATATCTCCCCATCTCATCTCGCCTCGACGCTGCACGGCGCCCCCACCGCCCCTGCACACAAACGTACAGCCTCGTGGACGCCCCGCGCGCGCCGCACACCTCATATATAAGTGACATCTCCCCACAACTTTAACCTTACGCTCACATACCAGCTCATCCGTTTTGGTTTTGTTTTTAATTTGTTAAATTTGTTTAAGCCGAGTTGCCATGTCGCGTGAACGTGCAGTATCCATATCCAAGAAACCGGCAAAACCCTCGCTAGTAAAACCGCAATCCGAGTCGGTGGTCCCCACCATAAATACCGTCGATGTTTCTCCAAAACGGCTCCACTCGCAGTCGATTTCCTCGGTGTTGTCCAGTGACAGCCACACAGACGTGTCGGTGCCGTATCCGGCGTCGCGGGGCAAGGTGCAGTTGATGGACGACGAGGATCTTGAGAAGCAGATGATCATCACCGCCGGCGGCAAGCGAGAACACGTTACGGCGTTTGTGGTCAAGCTTTTGTTTTTGACGACGATAGTGATCGGCCTGGGTGTGTTGGTGTTCTATGCTATGTAACAGAAAAAGAACAGAAAAGAACGAACCGAAAGAACCAAAAACCAAAAAACCACAAACCACCAAAAACCAGAACCAGATGAACCGAACTACACAAAAACATCCCGCAGTACCAAAGAGTTCAACATCTCTTTGACTACCGTATCCGCTTATGAGACCAAGATCACTTATAGACCCAGTACACCAAATGTATACTTTGAAATCGCTTCTCATTCTCTCTATGCAACCCCGTAGTCTCCCTAGTTGCCTCTGCCGCCGTCTCTTCACAACCCTGGTTTCCGCCCGCCAGTCGGCGTTGGCAGAGCGGTTCCAGCAGATGCTCGAAGACAAACTAGACCAGCCTCAACTGCAATCTATGATCGATGAGAACCCCAAACTAAAGCAACTTTACGACAAATATTCGTCTGAAAACGAAAAAGATTCCCACTTCAAAAGCCGGCACCAGGCCCAAATGGCCCTCTTGGAGCGTGAAAGTCTCCTCAATGGAAACAAACATGCTAAATCGATCGCCGATACCGTTGCAAAACCTGCTTGGAAAGGTTCGGAATCTCAACTCGATGTCCATAATCGCATGATTTTGGATCTGATGCCGCCTCCAAAACCAGTCAACAACCACAACAGGATCATGTCTCCTCCTAAAGACCCCAAGACTCGCATGGCTAATGCCAGGGAGAGCAGTATAGACTACAAGACCGGAGCCCGTGAACAAGACAATTTTCGCGAGTTGTACAAGGAAAGACTTTTGGGTCCCTCCATGCTTATAAACTCCAACTCGCCCACCGCCACGATGGGGTTGGCCCAGACCATGGCGGACGTGAGAATAAACTCGACAATCAACCGGAAAACTGGCAAGTTTGACTCACCTCTGATGGACTCGGTTCGCGGGAAGCCGTTGGACCCCAAGCATTTGGCAAATGCTACCGACACAAACTACTTTGTGAACCAGATTCTCAACAAGCAGGACGTGTTGCCGCCGTGGATCGAGACACAACAGACGCTTGAGAGGGAAATAATCCTGTTTCGTGAAGGCTTGGATAGTCTATGGACAAAGCACATGCTCGCTCAATTGAACCCAGGCTCGAACTCCAAGCAAGACGTGCTTGCCCGAGCCCGTCCGTTGTCGAAGTCCGCCTACGACGACCTGTTTGCCTCGAAGCAAATGCCGTATGTCAACGAGAAAATCAGGCACATAAACTCGTCGATTAGAAACTACAACTTGATGTGCCCCTCGCCCCATCTACACAAGTTCAAGCTCGTGCCGGACCTGGAGATCAGAAACCTGTTCAAGCGTGCTGTGGACAATTTGGAGGGCTCTGTCGAGGCATGGTACGAGCGTGAAGCCCGGGCCCGCGAAGTGCGTGCCAGGATGAACGGCTCGCTGTCGATGTTTCTGTTGTTTGACACTGGCACTGGCAGTTCTGGCACTGGGACCTCTGGCACTGGAACTTCTGGCAACTCTGGCACCGGCAGTTCCGCCCCGTTGCATTTCTGGAAATCCATAAAGGAGATGATGCGGTCATGAATCATGATACATAGACACAATATACTTTTTACCGAACGCCAACATCACTGCCACCGCGAGCAAGATCCACTCGACGTTGCCGAGAACCAACACCAAGAAATTGGTTTTTTTCGGCACTCTCGTCAGGGCCATCAAACTTTGCGAAAACTGGTCGGCCATTTCCTCTCTCAGAAACTTTCCCGCCACACGAACGTAGCCGTTTTCTCCTAGCTTCCGTCTCGTCTCGTCACTGTATTGTGTGTAGTACGAAACGATAACCTCGCCCCATGTATCAGGATCGGTAGGACGGCAGAAACCAGTCGCAGACGACAAGTTGGTGCCGTCGTAATCCTCGATGGTTTCGGTTGGACCGCCGGTGTTTGCAGCAAGGACCGGTGTCTTGTGGAGCATGCTTTCGACGGGAACAATACCAAAATGCTCAAACGTAGGAGTGTACAATAAGAGCATAGCATGCTGGAGCAACGCTTCTTTTATGGGCCCCGAAACTGACGGAAGGAACAAAATATCCGTGGAAGGAGGCATCACCACCAACCTTCCACGCATGGTGAACGACTGGAGCTCGAGGTGTGTGCAGAGCTCGGTTAGTTCCCGCAAGTAGTCGACGTTTTCTGCCACCCGAGGATCGTAACCTCCGGCAATTACTAGTCTGGGCTTGCTGTCTGAGACGTGGTGTTTCAATTTCGCAAACGAGCGGATGGCAAGGTCGACGTTCTTGGTTCTTTCGAACCGATTGAGCGAGAGAAAGAACTTGTTGGCACCGAAAAACTTCTGCACATCCTGATTGGCAACCTCTATGGCCGGCGTGGGCGCCTTGTTGTGTCCTTCTACGTCCACACACGGGTAGATAACCGTCGGGTCTATGTCGGCGAGGTGGGTGAATGTCTTGTGAAACACCGATTTTGTGAAATTGGAGTTGACCACGAGCACGTCGCTGGTTCCGGTGGTCACCTCTTCGATGTAGTTGAACGGCTTTCTGTAGGCTTTTTTGAGCACGCCGCCATTTCCCGCAAGCAATTGGTCGGGAAAGTGGCAGTAGAAGAGGATTCTCGTTTCTGGACGGCTGAAAGCAGTGAGGAGAGGCACGCAGAACGACAACTGATCCACCACAAAATAGTCGTATTGCAAGATTTCGCAGCTCAAAACAAGCTTGAGCACAAGATAGAGCTGGCGCAACATCGCAAACACGATATGGAACCTGCGGAACAAGTGAATGGGGAAAAAATCTCCGTAAACTTTCACGCTCAAAGTGTCGTTTTTCACCTCATCGAAACAGTGGGACTTGTCGCAATGGGAAGTGTATATGGTGACCTGGTGGCCACTCTCCTGGAGTCCCACCGCGGCGTCGACCACCAACCGCTCGGCACCGCCTATTCCAAGGTCCGGATGGATGAACCCGATCCGTTTGCAATCCATGGAGATTCTCAACTCTGTGGTTTATTTCGCTACACCGCTAGTTATGTACAGGACGGCATCAAGGTTCCATTTCCTCTCTTTCCAACCGGCGCCGCAACTTCTCTGCCTTTCTGTCGAACTTGGTGTCTTCCGGGAAGAACCCGGCCTCGTCCGACCCCCAGAGCGCCCATTCTGGCGTTTCCTTGACATAATCCAAATCGACAAAATCCTGGCCCAGTTCGAGCAACTCGAAGAACCGCGGGTAGTCGATATGGGTGTGCCATTTTCCATTGATTTTGAACTTGCCGTGTGCCATCAAGATACAGCACGAGTGGGCGTGCTCGGCCGCAATCTGGTAGTCCAGGCCGCGAGCCTGCAATTCTTGTGCCAAGGACTCGACGAACGATTTGCACTCTTCGTAGAACGGAATATTCTGCATGGTGAGCGGGTTCCCATTGGAGTTTGACGACCCGCAGAACGTAGCCCCCTTGATCTCTATCTGCGACGGACGGGCCCGTTCCACCATGTCGGCGTACGAGGCCACGTCGTTCATGTTGAACCCTTTGACCAAAGTGAGCCGGAACACTGTTCTTTGGTGCGACTGGACCGTGCGCAAGATGTCCAAGCACGACATGAGTCTCTCCCAGAAGTCGGCGTTGAGCGGCCGGTCCACCTTCTTCAAGTCTGTTCTCGTGGGAGCATCAATGCTGACATACAATTGCGTCACCTTGGCCAACTTTGCCAACTGGTCCGGATGCTGGGCGTTGCACACCAAGAACGACGAGATGTGGCTGTTGTGAAGCATTCCCACAAGCTCGTTGATGTACGGGTAGAAAATCGGCTCGCCCACGAGCGAGAGAGCACAATGGCGCACGGTGAACGCTTCTTGAAACCGGTCCATTTGCACTCCGGGCACTCCTCGCAACTGCTTGATCTTCTTGTAATGTCCCTCCAACGCTCCTTCAAACACCTTTTCGGGAGGATCCAACTCCCATCTCCATGTCAGCTTGGCCACCGGGTTGGTTCCATGGCGCCAGCAGAAAACACACTTGTTGGAGCATGCCAAAGACGGAGTGGTTTCCATACAAAGGTGCGATCTTATGCCGTAAAATGCAAACTTGTAGCACGAACCTCTTCCACGCAACGCACTTTTGGTCCACCTGCAAATCTTCACTCCCGAGTGTGACCCGACAATGGTGTAGCCTTGCTTGGTCAAAGACTTGTAGGTGGGAGAATCCTGGGCCACCATTTGCTTGACTTCAGGTTTGTCGCCCAGCTTCCGAATAATATCTCCCATATCCTCCACGTCCACCAACGTGTCGGCGTCGTCGCTCCCGGCCTCGTTGTCGCTGTCCTCGATTTCCCGGTCAAGATAGAACGGTTCTGGGTCGGCAACCAAGCGGGAAAACTGCTCGATCCACTCTTGGGCTTTTTCCTCGCCGTGATGCTTTATGGACATTTTTCCCAACGGGAACACCCTCCGTCCTCCAAGCTTCGCTAGCCACTTGTCGGCGCTGGTGGCCTGGTAACAGAACTTTTCTGGCCAAGATTCCGAGTCTCCCATACCTAGAACGGCGTACCCGACAAGTTTCTGCAATGGGTATTTGTCGACCCGGAAGTCGTTGTAGGTTTCCCGAAGGTGCTCGAGGAAGTAGTCGATGGGCGAGTCTGTCTCGTACGAGGGAAGCACCAAAACATAAAGACTGTTGGGCGGACACCGCAAAAAGTACTCTTCGAGGTCGTCGACATCGTCATCAAGACTGACGAGTTTTGGCTCAAAATCGAGTTTGAGGGTCTGCAACTGTTGCTGGAGCGACTGGGCCACACGTAGAGACGTTCCCGTGAGGGTTGTGTAGAAAATGTGGATTTTGGTGGTGGATAAGTTTGTAGATTCTGTCAACGAAGACGACGGTTCCTCTGCAGCTGAAGGACGAGATCCTTTAAAGATTTTTGGGGTTCTTTTCCTGGGGACTGGCCTGGTTCTGGTAGGAGCTGTGGGAGCAGATCTGGACGAGATCGAGCTTGTGGTGAAATCTACAGCGACAATAGGACTTTGTCTCTTTTTTGTGGAGGTGGATTTTGGCGATAAAGGTGGATTTTTGTTAGTTTTTTTCTTGGAAGCCAAGGCCAATAGTATGGATCCAGCCAAGGCGAACGTCCATCTTCCGCCAGATAGAAGGTAGAGGGCACAGCACACGGAAAAGAGTGCTTTGCCAAACATGAAGAGTAATGAAATTTCGCGATGAGCCTGCAGAGATGGTGTGGAGAAAAGAGCAGACAAAAAGTAAAAGGTGCTGAAAAGAGTGCAAGAAGTGGAAGGAATGGATGGAATTAACGGACAGGAGGTGAGAAGAAGAAAAGTGTGAGTTTTCGTGGTTCTAATTGATTTTTTTTTTATTTGCAGCCGTCAGCAGCATTGCGACAGCGATGATTTGCGAAAAAGAAGCGAGGTATGTGGGGAGCGGAAGTTGAATTGACGGTTATAAGAGAGCGAGTCAATTGTGGAAGAAATGGAAGATGGAATGGACGGGAGAATTGAATTGAAACCAAGTCAATAGTAGGGAAAGTGAAGAGGCTAGAAGGGATGTACTAGATCAATAAAAAATGAAGTTTTACTTTCTCACTTGAGAAGTTATTGAATCCCAAGGCAAAGTACCAACTTTTAGTTTCGGAAGTTTATGGGCTTCGGTCTGATGCTATTTTTTTTAATTTTCCACGTTAGTAGTTTGTCGCTCTGCGCTCGCTCATTTCGCAGCCGGGAACTAAAAGAGGGTAAAGAGGATCTACCATCAATTACCAAATAAAGTTTTACTTTCACTTGAATGGTTCCTGTACATCCAAATACAAGATATCATGTTACTCTTGTAGTTTTGTTCCTTCCTCGCTCGCTCGTGCGCAGCACCTGTACTTTCCGCCCGCTAATCGCCCGCTAATCGCTCGCTATTCGCTCGCTATTTTCTCGCGATTTTCTCGCTACTTTCTCGCTACTTTCTCGCTGTTTTCTGCTTACTCGCTCATTTCGCAGCTGCCGCCGCTCGCTGCGCTCGCGGCTGGCAGTGCGCTCCTGCACACACCTACTTCATCAATCCAAACCAACACTCTCAACATATGCACCCCGCCTCCCAGGTAGTCACACTCTCTAGTGTTCTGGCGCTCTCAAACGACTCAAAACCCCTTGTTTGGAAGGAGTTCGGCAACTACTTGGACAAAAAGGTTGACATAGTCTCCACTTCCCACCAAGATTCCGCCGTCACAAACCATTTCAGAAGTGCTTCCGACGAGCTGCTTCTCTCCCAGGTGGTCAAGTACCAGATTTGTAACCTGTGCCGCCGCCCAGTAGGCGAACAGAGCCTTGTGTCCCATTATCCCCGCTGTGTGGAAATGAAACTGCGTTCCAACGATGACCCTGGCAGTGCCAATGGGTCGAAAAAAAAGCGAGGCAGAATGCCCCGTTTGGTCGATGTAGAGCCGTCGCTGGCCGACCTGTCGGCGACGGGCACCCCTGTGGCGGGAACTCCGGCGCCAGGCACCCCTTCCGGAACTGCAACTCCGGCAAGACCCAAGAAAAAGTACAAAAAAAGCCAGTCGCAAAAGGAAAAGGAAGCCGCCAATGCAGCAGCAGCAGCGGCGGCTGCGGCCGCCGGCGACGGCCCGCGCCGCAAAAAGACCACCAAGAGCAAAACCCAGGCGAAACTGAAGGGCCCGATCGATGTAGAACGTCAGTGCGGAGTACCGCTTCCGTCGGGCGGATTCTGTGCCCGACTGCTCACCTGCAAGACCCACTCCATGGGCGCCAAGCGGGCGGTCCCCGGACGGCTGGCTCCGTACGACGTGCTTTTGCAGCAGTACCAGAAACGCAACCAGGCGAAAATGGCCCAGACCAATGCATTGGCGGCGCAGCGCCGCGACGGCCCGGGAATGGACTACATGGACGAGGGCGGTGTGAGCCTGCGGGTGTTGGATGCCGACGAAGAGACCCACTTGGTGCTCGAGGGGCTCTCCAAGAACTACCCCATGCCGCTCGAACGCAAAGTGATGGTGCTGCAACGGTCGCGACATCGGTTCTTGTACATGCGAGAAGCCTACGCCAATGCACTTATTACCTCGGGGCTGCTGGGCGGCCAGAACGACTCCACCCTAGCCAACCAGGCTATATCTGGGTCCATCGGGGGGCTCCAGGGCCGGTGTGCGTTGGTCAATGTGGATAGAGGCAGCGGACCCACCCAGTCGTTTGCGCTGATTCCGGGCGAAATGTACCAGATCCGAGCCCCGCTGCGGGCCATTGGGCTTACGGCACAGTATAATGTGATGCAGCAGCAGATGTTCCAGCAGCAGGTGATGAAGATGCAGCAGATGATGCGGAAGAACGAGGCAAAGTGAGGGAGGAGAGTGATGATAGATAGATGTACTATAAGAATTGATTTCCGTACTAGTGATTTCCTTGAATTGTTGTACTTGTAGACTAAGCTTGTAGCTGTAATGATCTCCAGGTGCTAAATGATTTCTTTGTACTGTTATACTTGTAGCTGTACCATAAGATGAATACTATACAATGAATTTATTTGCTTGTACTATCATATTTCAGGTGCTAGATTATTGACTGCCTAGCTGTCTATACTATTGATTACTTGTAAATGTCTTCTTTGTACTAGTTATCGAATGATTTCCTTGTACTTTATTAAAGAATTCTAGTGTACCATGTTAATGAAGTTCCTTGAACTATATTACTTTTAGTTGAAAAAATAAACTCTTCTTGTACTATAGCAATTGACTTGCTGTACTTTGGTTGACCTCTTGTACTACATTAACATTTTCCTTGTACCATTAAAGACTTCTAGCAGTACTACATATTGAATTGAGTTCCGAAGTGCACCATATGCCTTGATACTGTGTACGAGATGAATGTTTCCGTACAATATTGATGATTTCTAGCTCTACTAAATAATGCATTACTTATTGTATGACTATCATATGACTTTGTAGTTTACTGAATGAATCCTAGCCGTACTAATGACTTCTGTAATGTTTAATGACTTTTAGCTGTACTTCTGTACTGTTTTAATGACTCGAGCTGTACTAATGACTTCTAGCTTTTTTCTAGTTGACTCAGCTTCAGGTACTCCAATGGGGCCGGTTCTTGACGATCCACGGATGCACAATCACTTCGGCAAGGCTGATTCGCTGCCGAGGATTCTTCTGTAAAAGCCGGATAATCAAGTCGGCCGCCTCGGGACTGATATAGCTGGGAATATGCAAGTCCACTTGGCAGATTCTTTTATATGTGGTGTTTTTATCATGCTCTTCAAACGGCGGTTTGCCCGTCAAAAACTCGTAGCAGAGAATCCCCAACGCCCATATATCCACCAGGTAGTCGTGTTCCTTGGTGTCGATCATTTCTGGGGGGAGATAGTCCAAGGTGCCGCAAACGGTGGTTCGGCGAGCTGGAGGAGTGGTGGGGCGATGCTTGACGGACCAGCCAAAATCGCTTAGTTTGAGCGAGTTGTTGAGAGACAAGAGGATGTTTTCCGGTTTGATATCTCGATGGATAATGTGTTTAGAATGCAAATAGCTCAAGGCCACAGCCACTTGGTAGATGTAGTATGAAGCGGTGGTATCGCCGAACCGGCGGCTGGACTTGAGATGATGGTAGAGCTCGCCATAAACGGCATACTCCAAGATGAGATAAACATTTTTATCGTCGTGAAAGTACCCATATAACCGGGAAATATGAGGATGAACCAATTCCAGTTGGATTTCAATTTCCCTACGAAAGTTTCGTTCCAATTTCAACTCGACCAAATCTTTCTTGGTCATGACTTTTAGAGCACATACGTACCCCGATTCTTTGTGTCTTACGCAATAAACCTTGCCGAGTTTCCCTTTTCCGAGCACTTTACCAAGATCAAAGTCGTCCAAACACAAAGACTTGAAGTTTTTGGCTGGGAGAGACTCTATCGAGTCTTTTTCTAAAGTTGAAGGTGGACCGGAATTTTTGAGATTGCGGCTTCTGATATACGGTTTTTGACGAACGATTCGATTTTTGCCAGCGCGCTTTATGGGAACATTGGCCAGAAACGGCCTGAGGGGCCTGCGGTCATCCATGAGAGACAAGCTTGACAAAGTGCTATTTGCGACTTCAACTTGTTATTTGAACTTGTTATTAGAACTTGTTATTAGAACTTGTTATTTGATTGTGATTTTGACTGTGACTTGGATTGTGACTGGGTCTGAATCTTGAATCTTTACCTTTATCTTTCTTGAATTATACTTCTACTTTTGTTCTTTTAACCGGAGTCGTCAATATTTATCTCGCCTGAGGATCTACCGATGCGGCCAAACAAACAAATAACCGCACTGCGCGAAACACGACCCTTGAGCCACAGTGCGCATGCTTGAAATACTTTTCGCGTGACCCAGAAGAGTCGCCCGATAAAGATCAGCGCATTTGATTATGCAGGGAGAATGCCAGAGATAACAGTGACAGGGACAACCACGAACAACAATGGGTCGAATACCTGCTACATTCCGGTATGCGTTTCCAACATGCGTTGTGATGTGCATGGCCACGCTGGTGTGACACGCTGCGGTCGCGCCTCAGCCGTGCGCAGCCATACGGCTGAACTAACTGCCGAAACCAGTCGCCAAAAATGACCACCAAAAACGGCCCACCTGCGCCCAAGGTTAGAGTCAAATACTTTTATATTCTCAGAGATTTTTTGTAATGATGGAACACTTGTAATGTAGTTGAACACTAGGTGAAAACTGGTGTTAAATAGTGTACCGTGATACTCATCTTTGTTTCGGAACAATCTAGAGACGAGAGCGCGCGGCGGCAACAGTAACCGGCACCACCGGCGTCTGCATTGTTGTTGCCTGCTGCGCATGACACCACTATATAAGGACAGGCCACCCCAATTTCCTGCCAGCAAAATGGGAATTAAAGACAAGTGGAAAAGAACCTCCAAGATTTTTATCAACGAGAAACAGGACAAAGAGGCTGCACCAGAGGCCACCGAGGTGAAGCCTACTGAGGCTGAAGAGCCAACAGAACAAGCTGAAGGGGTCGAGGCTGTGGCTGCTGAGCCGGCTGTTGAGCCAGCCGCAGAGGAGACGGTCGCACCTGAGGCACCCGAGGCTGCCACAGAGTCTGCTGCCGAACCAGCTACTGAGGCCGAGCCAGTTGCAGAGCCGGCCGTTGCTGCTGAGCCCGTTGAGGCCGCAGAGCCTGAGGCTAGTGAGCCGGTTGCCGCCGAGGTGGCCGAGGCCGAGCCCGTATCTGAAACCGCACCAGAATCTGAAACCGCCGCAAAACCCGCCGCCAAGCCTGCTGCCAAAGAAACCAAACCCAAGGTGCCCTTCTTCAAGCGCTTCGTCAACAAATTGAAGCCCGCGCCCGCTGCCGCCAAAGCCTAATCTAATTATGTATTTAATGTTTCGTGTATACGTAATGAATTGAGATACCGACACAAGCAACTAGAGAGCAACTAAATGCAACTCAACAGCTAATTTGATTTATGGTTCCAGAATCAGATACACCTTGAGATAATCACCCCATCTCTGCCTTTTCCTTTTTGCTTTTTCCCCTCCTCTTCTTTGCTATCAAACGTCCTGCAGACACCGTTTCTTTTTGCGTCGTTTCCAGTTCAACGGCATTTTGCGCGGACTATACAAATCCTTTACCCCTCGACGTCCCGTCAGGTTTTGACTATAGATCTCGGCTTGACCTTTGGTATACTTTCTGTGTGACCCCTCATCTTCACGCAAGACCATTTTCAGCCTCCAAATATCCCAAAAATATAAATTTTCGGGTGGGCTTTTTGTTTCTGTCATCGTTCCTGGTACAAAATCCACGAACACCCCTAATTTTTGATTTCCACTATAAGTCGTGCCACCATGGACCTTCGGGTGGGCAAAAAGTACCGGATCGGCCGCAAGATCGGTTCTGGATCTTTTGGTGATATCTATCTTGGCACAAACATCATTTCTGGCGAAGAAGTCGCCATCAAGTTGGAAAACACAAAGGCAAAACATCCCCAATTGGAGTACGAAGCCAAGGTGTACAAGGCTTTGAGCGGGGGTGTGGGGATCCCATTTGTCCGATGGTATGGGACCGAGTGTGATTACAATGCCATGGTGATTGACTTGTTGGGGCCCTCCTTGGAAGACCTTTTCAACTATTGTAATCGGAAATTCACCTACAAAACCGTGTTGCTTCTTGCCGACCAGCTCATCTGCCGCATAGAGTATATCCATGCCCGTTGCTTCATCCACCGGGACATCAAGCCCGACAACTTTTTGATGGGAATCGGCAGACGGGGGTCGCAAGTCAATGTGATTGATTTTGGTTTGGCCAAGAAATATAGAGATCCTAGAACCCATTTGCATATTCCTTATAGAGAGAACAAGAACTTGACGGGTACGGCAAGATATGCATCGGTGAACACCCATTTGGGAATTGAGCAATCGAGAAGAGATGATCTCGAGAGTTTGGGTTATGTGTTGATTTACTTTTGCAAAGGGTCGTTGCCATGGCAAGGGTTGAAGGCTGCCACCAAGCGTCAAAAATACGACCGGATCATGGAAAAGAAGATGACTACCCCCAACGATATCTTGACCAAAGGGTTGCCCAAGGAGTTTTTGGATTACATGAATTACATCAAGACTTTGCGGTTCGAAGACAAGCCCGACTACCCGTACTTGAGAAAGTTGTTCCGGGACTTGTTCAAGCGCGAGAATTATCGTTACGACTATGTGTTCGACTGGACGCTTTACAAGTTTCAACAAGAAAAACAGCGGGATATGGTCAAGAACCAGGGAGAAGAAGAACGTGACGAACAGGCATACCAACAAGTACAAATCCAGCAAAACCAATCGAACCAAACCATGCAGCCACAAACCCTGCTGCAAAACATCTCGCAACAGCCCACTCAAAACATACCTGCGTCGGGTCTGCCAATGCAGGGAATCACTCCGCAACCATTTCTGTCTCGTCCCCAGCAACTGAACCCGACGTCTCAGCCACAAGCGTTTTCTCCCATGGTGAAAAAGCCTGGGTATGCCAGCCCTGCTTACCAAAGATCGTTCCAAGAGGAGAACAAGCCAAGGATCTTGGGGCGCAAGGAGACCAAGGAGTCGGAGGATCGTGATTTTTGGTTGTAGGGATTGCATAATAGCTAGAATCAATGTTTAAGAAATAATAAGGAAGTGCAAAGTAGAATGTAGGAAGGGAGGAGAGTAAGAAAGAAGTGCCAAGTACCAAAAGACCAAAGTAACAGAGTAAGAAAGCAAGAAAGTAAGAAAGTGAGAAAAAATCAAAGAACCGAAGTACCAAATAAGAAAGTTAAGCCATCTAATTATAAACCACTCAGGCCAGTTATTGTATACTCAGTCCACTCATCATAAACTACACAGTCCTTATTCTCAGTCCTCTTATAATAAACTACTCAATCCTATTTCTCAGTACTCTTATATAACTAGTCCTTTTCAGTCCTTTTCAGACCACTTCACTCCTTTTCAGTCCACGTTATCCTGCGCCCTCACCTCGACCGGCTCTTCCTCGTAGCCACCCACAACGTTACCATTCTCATCAAGACCCGATTCGAAAACCGCTCCCAAAAAGTCGAAAATGTGCTTTCCTTCCTTGGAATCTCCACCAGCTTTGAAGGTGTCGATGAACCCGAAAAACCCATAAAAAGTATTCTCTTTCACTTCCTCAGCGTAGATTTTGTCGTAAATGTACTTCATTTTGAACTCGTCCATTTCCTGCTTGTACTTTTCAAAGTCGATTCGGTTGTACCCAAACTTCTCCAACATGCCATTGTAGCCTTCGTACACTGGATTTTCAAGTAAAAGTCCAAGAGCAGGAGCCTTGGGAATGTTGATTTTGGTAGGCCCGAAACAGTCCCTGATTCTGGTGATGGGGCACCCGGTCCGGACCACCAAAACCGCCATGGCTATCATCTTTCTGATTTGGTGGAGCATGAACGACTGGCCGTGAATCTTGATGGAAACCCACTCGGTGCCCTCAATGATAAATGGGTCCGACACCGTGGTTTGCTTCATGTATCTTCTGGCCGAAGCGTCCTTGAACGGCTTGCCAATGGTGAAGTTGTGGAAGTTGTGGGAGCCCTCGTAGAGCTTCATGGCTTCACGGAACAAGTTGAGTCTTTCGGTGGAAACATTGAAGGCTCTTCTTTGCTGGTTTTCCACCGCCTTTACCAGCTTGATGAGCCGACCCATATCGGTGATCTCGCCGTTCTCGTTGTGGGTCTTCACCTTGGCTTCTCCAGACAGACTGCTGGACAGCTCGAGGGCCGCCTGGGCAGCGTCCAAGTCTTGCTGGGTAATCCCAGCGTCGCGAATGGCTTGGGCAGTATTGTTCCACCACTCAGAACCCTCTGTGTCGTCTCTGAGCACTCCAGGATGGTCCTCCCGGGCCTTACGCACAAGCTCGGCAAGCACCGTCTTTGGTTTGGGCGGAAGCAAACTGTAGGTGGGCAACAAATATTCGTACACTCTCGACGAGCACATTTTTCTACAGTCGAAAGACTTGTTGGTCCGCTCAATGCCCCACACCCGGACCTGGTCCGGCAAGTGGCTGTTGATCCGCTGCAAGATATCGCTGTCTTCTATGATCAATTTGCAGGAGATAACGTTGCCCGCGGCGTGCACACCCTTGTCGGTTCTGGCCGCTCTCATAAACCCATTTTTCTTCAAATCGTCAGCGTTCTCGGGCGAAATGGCGCCTGCCTTCACAAAAGCCTCAAACAAGTCTCCTTCGATCGTTTTCACATCTGGGTTGTTCTGAATCTGCATTCCATTGTACCCGGTTCCACAGTACCCAATCATACAGGCGACCTTTTTCTTTGGTTTCCGCTCCGATTTGGGGATGGGGTTGCCCTGTTCGTCTAGACGCGGCACATACTCTCTGCTGTTAGTTACGACCACTTTGCTTGCAATTGAACATACCTACGTGGTGTAGTCTCTCTCTCGTTCCCTCGGAACTCGAGGCTCTTTGCCCGGTTTGGCCCGCTTGCGATCGCCGCCATTCTGACGGTCCCCCTTGCGGCCGCGGGTCCACTTGCTCGCCTGGCCACGCTTGTACACACTGTCATCGCCCTGTTCATTTTCAGCCACTGCGCTAGCGTTTTCGTGGCCCGTGGTGATCTCTTGCCGTGGGTCCATAACACTTCCGGTGGCAGCGCCGGCCCCATCGCATCGCTCATCGCGGTCGTGCGCCAACTGAAAAATTATCGCAGCCAACTTTGTCAAGTCCCCATCACTAACTCCCACGATGAGGCCACTTACCGAGGAGGAAACCAAGGTTGTTTTCGAAAAGCTCGCCAGCTACATCGGCAGAAACATCACTTTCTTGGTCGACAACCCCACCGACCCGCACGTTTTCAGGCTCCAGAAAGACAGGGTTTACTACGTTTCTCAAACCGTCGCCAACTTTGCAACCTCCGTTTCCAGACACCAGCTCATGTCTTTGGGAGTGTGCTTTGGCAAGTTCACCAAGACCGGCAAGTTCAGGTTACATATAACGTCGTTGGCGTACTTGGCGCAATACGCCAAGTTCAAAGTATGGATTAAACAGAATGGAGAAATGCCATTCCTCTACGGAAACCACGTATTGAAAGCACACATTGGAAGAATAACAGAAAACATCCCCGAGCACGCCGGAGTGATCGTATACTCGATGAACGACGTGCCGTTGGGTTTCGGAGTCAGCGCCAAGTCCACCAACGAGACCAAAAACTTGGCGCCCACAGGCATCGTTGCATTCAGACAGGGAGACATAGGAGAGTACTTGAGAGACGAGGACACCTTGTTCACCTAACGTAGTTGTACATTAGCTATTTACATGGCCCTTGGGTCAACACGATATCTCATGAAAAGTGTAGTTTTGTAGCTGAGGCAGACAATTTAGTAGCTGATGTTCACAGCCCGGACAAGATGTCCCGGGTTGCCTGAGCTCATGACATAGTGGGTGTTGACGATACGCTCAAACTGCTGTTCGGCGTCTTCTTCGGGAGCGGCATCGACTATTTCCGACGCCAACCGTTCTTCTCTCTCTTTTATGATTTCTTCCGACGTGCGATGGTCGGGTTTGCTTGGGTAGTCTCGGACTTGCAAGACTCCGGCGGCCTCCCAGAACTCCATCAACTCCCTGGTTTGGTCCTTGTTCAAGGTCTGCACTTCAAATGGCGTTATACCGCCGTTCAGCAAAAGAGACTCGGCAACTTTGCGGTCGCATTGCTCGGTTTTCCAGTATGGATCGTACTGCTGTTGGTTCAACGCAACTGGTAAAGTGTGAGAGTAAGAAACGTCTTTGCTTTCTGCCACCAAAATTCCTCCTTTTTTGAAGCTGAGGTCTCCGCTGGCCAACTTGAGAAGAAAAGAGCCCATCTCGAACTCGGTAAAGTGGATACGAGTAAAGTCTGGGTGACGGTACTGGGTGTAGGTATCGAATGTGAGAGCATTGAAGTTGTCAATGGTCACAAGAATAGGCACCTGGGCCGAATGGTGCACCAATTCTTCCACAAAGAACTGGAACGCCGTAGAAGGCCCCACCTT
Source organism: Meyerozyma carpophila (assembly GCA_030573695.1). Classification (NCBI taxonomy): domain Eukaryota; kingdom Fungi; phylum Ascomycota; class Pichiomycetes; order Serinales; family Debaryomycetaceae; genus Meyerozyma; species Meyerozyma carpophila. Next base: position 454,734 of record JAJMDS010000008.1, on the reverse strand, counting down.
GCCGAAATCATGGTTGTAAACCAAAAAGTCGTATAAGCTGTTTTCGCCCTTCTTCAAGTTGTACTCCACCTTTTTGGCGACGAACGACGAGTCGCGAGTCAATGGAAGCTTCCGAAGCACGGCCTCGTTGGCGGCACGCAACTTTTTGATCCATCTTTTGGTGAACATGGGCTGCTGGTATAATCCCAATCTTTTGTTGAAAATGTAGTCGCTTGAACCCTCGATGATTTTCTCGGGATAGTCAAGATGCAACAAAACGACGTCGCCGTTAAGCTTGGAAAGCGCCAACGCCTGGGCCTGGGCCACCAACAGTGACTTTCCTACGCCTTTTTCTCCAACAAGACACACTCTATTGGTCTTGGTTTCTTGGTCCAATTTGGAAAGGAATGCTTTCTGGAGGTTCATCGTGTTGTCGGAAACCATGGAAACCGGCCTCCTAAACATCTCGTGGTGCTGGTACTTCTTGAACGAGTCGAGTTGGGTCAAACTTGTCTCTGCTGCCTCGGAAAACTTGACCACTTTATCCTTCGATTCTGCGAGGTTTTCGTAATTGAGTGTGCCAATTTCCAAGTTGGAGAAATCCACCGCCAGTTTTTCAAAGTTGAGTGCCCGGACGGCGTCTCTGAATGTGAGATGGGTCATACCTCCCTTTTTAACCTTTTTGGCTTTGGGGTCTGATTTCAACTTGAACCCTTGTTTCACTTTTTTTTTGCCGTCTTTGCTTGGAGCGGCTTTTGCAAAGCTCGCTGTCGATACTGTGAAGGAGCGTCGAGAACAGGAACCCAAAAGTGCCCTATTCGAGGCTGGACGCCAACATGACCCAAAGCCTAACATGGTGCGGATTGGAAACTTTGGTCTGAAATTTTTCGACCAGTGAGCATTTCGCGGCCCTGCACACAGCGCCGGGTTTCTACGACGGTTTTCGCATCGCATTTTTCTTCAGCTTCAGACGATGATATGAGTTCATTTCGATCGACAATAACGCAAAATTTTGTGTGTACGTCGAAGCTGCAAGTCCGGCTCTACGCTAAGCGAGCCTACAAGAAGTCAAAAAATGCCCAGCTTATACGTGCACCCGCCCGGAAAACCTTGGAACAGCCCCGCCAGGTGTTTCTGTTCGGCAACTTTTCCGGCTTGCATCTCCCGCAAATCAAGACAATTGAGACCTCCCGCAAAGCCATAGAGTCCATTTCGTCGTTCGGGTCGCTTCGGATCTTTCCTACCGTCCGAGCAGCCATGGTGCAAGATATCAAACGAGGCTACAACTTCAAGAATACTTATATGGCATCCAAAGATGACCTTGAAATCAAGCCTTCGCCGGTCCAGGTGGCTGCCATCCGTAAGATTAACCAGCCACGGAACACCAAGTCGACCAAGTCACGCACGCCGCAGCTGGGGGCAGAAATATTCAGTGAGCTCATGGCACAAAATGATGCGAAAAGACTCAAAGTTTTCACCATTGCTGCCGAAACTGGGTCCGGCAAAACCTGGGCTTACACGGCGCCCATGCTCACAAAGTTGAAGGAAGAAGACATGGAGCTTTTTAACATATCGGAGGCTGCGTACGCCGAGGCCAAGACATCTCCCATCATCAGAGCCTTGGTTCTCTTGCCGACCCATGAACTTGTGGACCAAGTTTACAACACGCTCAAGTCAGCTAATGACCAGACGTTTGCCACCGACGAAGTGGTGGACCCCAAGTTGATGTCGGATGCAAAATACGCTCGTTTCTTAAGGGCGCCCGACCAGCTCAATGGCCTTCATCTCAACATTAAAAAGTTTGGCGCAGGCGACTCGCACCGGGTTTTGTTCGACGGAATAAAGCAGCGGGTGGATGTTCTTGTAACCACGCCTGGAAAGATCCAGGGACTTGCCAAATTGCAAAATGTGGACCGGCCATTTCGATTTTTCAACCACGTCCAATACTGCGTCGTTGACGAAGCCGATACACTCATGGACAATTCGTGGGTTGACGATACCACCGCTGTGCTTCGGAGGCTCACCAAATGCAAGGACCTTGTCTTTTGTTCGGCTACCATTCCCAAGCAATTCAACCGGACACTTTCCAAAATGTTCCCCGATGAAAAATCCATTATCCACATCAACACCCCAGCCTTGCACAAGATTCCGCGCCAGATCGTGGTCAAGATCATTGATGCCCAGGTGTCGCCTTACAATGGGTCCAAGACCCGGTGTCTTGCCCAAGCGCTCTATGCTATCCATAACGACGGAACCGAGCCCGGCTACGTGAAAAGAATTCTCGTTTTTGTCAACGAAAAGAAAGACGTAGCACCGCTAGTGGACGTTTTGGTGAAGAAGTATGGCAACCGGGCCGAGGACATCATTGGTATCACTGGAGATACTAAGCCGGAAGACAGAAAGGGCTTACTTGAGCCATTTTTGAAGCCGGCCGAGTTGGTGGAGGACGACATAGACCAAAGCAAAATCAAGGTTTTGGTAACCACCGACCTCATGGCCAGAGGCATGAACTTTGTCGGCATCAAGAACGTGATTTTGATGGACTTGCCGAACACTTCTGTGGATCTTATGCACCGAGTGGGACGTACCGGACGGATGAGACAGTCGGGACGAGTATTTGTGATCATAGATAAGAAGACAGGAAAGTCGTGGATCAAGGGCTTGCCCAATGTGGTCAAGAGAGGCATAACTGTGGGATAGTAAGTATGATGAAGATACCAAAGATTACAGACGTTAGACTTCTGAACCCCAGGAAGAGAAAGTCGATTCTGAGTACTAACGCAGAAAAAAATCAAGAACAGAAAAAGCAAAGGAGAAAAATCCAGCGGAAGTAAGTAGCACAGCTACAAAAGCATACGGCTAAAGCCGTAGGAAGTAGCAACTGCTAAAGCATATGCGCTAGCCATATGCCCATATACCTGTATATAGGCGATTACAAATTCATTCGCAGCCAAACCCACCGCATGAGACCGGGCCCTCACTTGTCTTTGGGATTACGGCACTATTCTCAGCCACTTAAGCGATCCCAGATTTACAGCAAGATGTCTCATGTATATAAGAGCTTGGAGGAGCAGCAGAAAAGTGTATACTTTGGCCATGAAACCTTGAACAGAATCAGTTTCATGCGCGAGGAAAGCGACTTTATCACCTCGGCTATCTTCCACGATTCGGCCAAGTTTATATTTTTCAAGGAAACCAACCCGTTGGTGCTGAAAAACAGTGACAAGAAGCTCGTGGTGCTCGACAATTTTCGGCTTCGAAAACACGACTTTTGGAATTCAGCAATCACCAAATGGTCCAAAGATAACGCCGACCACGAGCCGACCATGAGAGACGGAGATGCCCCCACCATCTTGTTCATGGGTATAGAAGACGAGAGTGTTGGTCTCGACTTGAAATCGTTGAAGCTACAAGAAGAGGACGATAAAGAGAAGTTTCTCGACTACCAAGGACGGTACCAAGGGGTGCCGTACTTTGCTGTGGATTTGACCAAATCCCGCCAACTCGAAAGCGAGGTGATTGCGGAAGCGTACAGAACGCTTGGGGTCGAAGAAGGCTCGATTTTCTTCACATACTCGAGAAAACATTTCTTCGGGTTCGAAGATCGAGAGGGTGCGCTATTCTCACACGGCAAGCAGTTTCTCGATTGGCTCGCAAGAAATCTTTTTTGCCCCGGTTGTGGGTCCAAGGTGATTCCCATCCATGCTGGCGGCAAGCTCCGGTGTACGAATCCCAACGAGGAGGGCGAGGGAGCCTGTCCGGTGAAGGCGGCTCCGATTTCCAATGTGTCTTTTCCGCGCACCGATGCCGTGATTATCACCGCCATTACCAACCAAGACAAGACGAAAATGCTCCTTTCGTTATCCAAGCGGTACGCCGAGCTCAAGATGTACTCGTGCACCGCCGGGTTTATGGAGCCGGCAGAAACTGTGGAAGTGGCTACCGGCCGGGAAATATGGGAAGAGACCGGGGTGGTGTGCCGCCGAATCAACATTATGTTGACCCAGCCATGGCCGTTTCCGGCCAATCTCATGATCGGGTGCTTGGCAGAAGTGGAGTTCAACGGCGTCAACGAAAACATCAATTTGGGCCACGACAAAGAGCTCGCCGATGCCCGGTGGTTTGACATGGAATTTGTGCGCCAATTGATCTACGAAAAAAAGACTATGGACAACCCCGAGGGCATCAACTTGCCCAATCCCGAGTCCATTGCGTACCTGTTGATCCGGATGGTGGTAGACCAGGCGGGAAACAGCAAGTTGTGAAGAGTTGGGATTCCGGTTTCGGCCACTTCGGTGCGGTCGGCTCTCCGGTGCGGCCGGCGCACAGAAGCATCACGTCATGACGTGCAGGACAATGGCCCTCGAGGTGCGGTATATAGCTGGAACGTGGGGAACGAGTGTGGCGTAGAAAAGTCGACTTTCTTCTTGAAAAATTACCACCCATAGCATTTTATGAGCCCGCAGCGCTTCATATAGTCGGAAATGGTACCAAAATACAAAAAAGAGCCCCATCTTGTAGTCGCGGGCCATCGTGGATACAAGGCCAAATTCACTGAAAATACTCTTTATGGATTTTCCAAGTGCTACGAGTCCGGTGGTACCGGGATCGAGACCGATGTGTTCTTGACCAAGGACAACGAGGTGGTGATATCGCACGACGTAAACACAAAACGAGTGTTTGTGGAACCAGACGGAACACCCGCGGACCACAATATTTTGCAGTCCAATTACGACGAGTTGAAACACTTGAGAACCAAGACTGGGGAGAAGCTTTTGCGGTTTCGTGATGTGCTAGAATGGTTTGTCACGTTTATAGAAACCTCAGGTGACCACACCCAGTACAAAATTATGTTGGACATCAAGCGGCTCAATCCTCCGAAAATCCTCCGGTATTTGTGGTTGAAAATGCTTGAGGTGAAACCCGATGTCAACTGGTGGCTTCCACACATCCAGTTGGGGGTGTGGGATCTCGCCATGGTCAAGTATTTGAACCAGCACCAGTTTTTCCAGAAGGTATTTCATGATGCGGAAAGTCAAGTGAACCTCTTCCACATTTCCGTGGCATGGAGAGACTCCCTACACTACATTGCGTACAACGAGTACCTTGAGCAGCAGCCAGACGATAGAATTAAACTCAAAGTTACCGGCGTTTCGATCTTGTATTTGCTGACATGGAACACTGAATTTGCATTGAAGTTTGTCCCCTTGCTTCGAAAGTACAACATGGGTCTCTACTCGTGGACCGTCAACACCAGAGAACAAGTTCAGTACGTTTTGGGCTTGCAAAAAGCTTACAACTTGCCCGAAATGGGGGTGATTTCTGACGATCCAGGTAAGATAGTTGGATTCGTTTCTGAAGAAGAGGGCGCTCTGGAACCAATAGACGCTTCGACGTCGCTCTTGAAGCACGAAAAAAGTACCGATCACAAAGTCAAAATCTCGCTTTGGCAGAAAACCGTCAGCGGCCTATTTCTGCTTTTCATCAGAGTTGCCGGTGCGAAAAGAATTACAGCCGAAGACCTAGCTTTCGACAAGCCAGTCGATGAAAATCAGGTAAGGGCCTTGAAGCTCAGTTCGGTGGGCTTATGGATCTTCCAAACCTGCCAGAAATTTGGCATTTTTTAGACTGAATTTGCAACCGTAAATATGACATTTATATGCAGTACCAGAGTACAAAAATGAGATTCAAATGAGATTAAAACTGAATTAAAATCGAGACTGAAACCGATGCTAAGCTCGCTTCTTCCGAGGCCCAAGCACTCTATATACTTGACACCAGCACTCGAAGCTACCACCGCCTCGGAGGATTCTGGTGGCTGGAAAGAGAAGGACGGAGAGAAATTCAGCAGCTCTTCCAAGGAACTAAAACTCTACTCGCTGGCTCATAAAATTGTGAATTTGAACCAAAAAGTCGAAGACATAGCTACCAGAAAGGTACAAGCAACATACGAAGATTCCATCCCGCTTAAAAAGCGATACCCCAATCTCAAGCATCATTTTCCAAGATATACGTTGGAAACATGTCCAGACGACTCGGTCCAAAAATGTGTTTCAGCCACAAAACAAGTGATCGATAAGCTATTGGGCGTGACCAGAGAAAATGCTAAAGACCAGGAAGTGTCCATCAAATATTCGACAGGAGATGCCGATGTAGAACGAACCATCCAAATACGAACGCTCCAAGAAGACCCTATGCTTCCACCCAAGTTCAAGCTTCGTAAGAACCGCCATCGTGAGCCCTCTCCGCCACCTCCCATTCTCAAGGATACATCTTCCGCTACTCAAAAGTTGACCAAAGAAGACAGAGAAAAGTGGAAAATCCCCGCTGCGGTTTCCAACTGGAAAAACAACCAGGGATTTGCTTTATCATTAGAAGACCGGATTAGCGCTGCGTCTGCTGGAGAAGAACACTCTGCAAGCTCTTTAAACGTTGAAAAGTTTTCAGCGTTGTCCAATGCTCTTGAGAACGCAGATAAAGAAGCCAGAGTAGAAATATCCATGCGCAACAAAATACGACAAGAACAAGCTCTAAAAGAGCAGAAGGAAAAGGAAGAAAAGCTCCGCGAACTAGCGGTGCTTGCCCGTAACGACAAATATAGGCGACACGAACATGGCTCTAGTGAAAAGAGAGCGAGAAGACAATGATACTAATGACAGCTCATGACATCTATAATACATATATATTCACTTCTTCTTCCTTCCCTTTGCCTTGGCCTTGTCTCCTCCTTCGTATAACAGTTTCTCTAGTTCGTCTCTCGCCAACGAGTTCATCCACTCGAGCGCCCTGTTGAGTTCTCGAGTCATAGGTACTCTGGTTTCCTCGTCTGAGCTGGCAGAGTCGGATATATTGGCCCGCTTTCTCCTTCCCGTTGATTGTATGTTCCGCTTTCCCGAAGACACATTTATCTCGTGGTCACTTTCAGCCTCAGTTTTTTCACCTGATTCTTCAGGTTTTTCCGTTTCTTTAGTGCCGCTAGCGGTGCCATTATTGTCATCTGCAAGCCACATGGCCTTTTTTCTTGCTTCCATACTCAACTTTATAGCATCGCCAACGACTGCCAACTCTTTGCGAAGCTGCGACTCGCGCTTTCCCCAAGGATTGAGCCAGTCGAGGAGCTCTTTGATCTGTTCTGGTTCTGTGTAAACACGCCAATTGTTTCCGTTGAGCAAGGGACTTGGATATTCTTCCAAGAATTTTCTTTGCACGGGTGTTATCAAACGATGGTCTCTGCGGAGACAACCCCACTGGTCCAAAAAGCTTTCTTCCTTCAGTCCAACAAAGACGGAGTTCTTATCAAAAGTCACTCCGTAGGTTGCAGCTAATGCGCTGAAAGAAGCTGGGATGTTTATGAAATCCAAGTCATTTAATACAACTTTATCTTCAGTTGGAGGAACATGGAACTTCACTTCTTTGGTGAGTTGTTCAGTGGAGTTGCCGAGGCGTTCAGCTTCTCCCTCAGAAAGCTCAAGATGAATACGAACGTCATCCTTGGACGGTCCTTGAACCCATAACGTTCCCATGAGATATGTCTCGTCGATTACTTCTCCATCGTCAACGTCGGAATCGTCTTCGTTTTTGTCCGCAACTTCCTCATCGTCATTGTCTTCGTCTTTGGATGTTCCATGCAAGGTTGGTAGGCCGTTGTTCTCAAACCACCAATATCTATTAAACAAACGATCTTTTCCCAAAAGCTTCAATCGCTGGCTGTCAAGCTCCACTAGTTTGCGTTCGATCTGTCTTCGCTCCTTCCTTATGTGCTCCATTTTTTGTAAGGTTTCTTTTCTTGACTCCCATGCTGTTTTGTAATCGTCACTCAAGTCGGCAAACCGCTTGTCATCATCGTTCATTTCAAACGCCAAGAGGTTCAATTTTGCACGTCTCCTCTCCTCGGACGGATTCTTCGTATCAATATTCTCCTTATCGACGCTGGCATCTCCGTTGTTCTCCTTGTTAAGTTTGTCCTCCAACTCAGCCCGCACCTGCTCTAGTTGCTCGTGATATCCGACGGCTACTTCCATCATGGCCTTGTAGTCTCTTATGTTGTCCAACCGACTTCTGCGGTACACAGTAGACTGCTCGAGACATTCGTCAATATAGCGACGCACTATGGTGCCATTAGATAAGAGGGTGACAAGAAGACACAATGTTTGTAAACGCAGCTCAAAATCAAAAGCATCGTAAAACTGACTTAGAGCCGTGCTGGGATTCGCTGGGAGGTCTGGAGGTGCAAGAATCTTGAATACACGAGTGATCAACAGTTGATATTCCGGAACATATTCCACCATCGACAACACACCGAGAAGGATACCTTGCCAGTTTCCTTCCTTGAAGTTACGTTTTCGGAGCCGATCATGCCATGGAATTCCTCGGTAGTTCATTATCTTGTAGGCATTATGAGATGTCTCCTCCTCTTCCTCTTCTTCTTCCAGAGAATCGCTGGGCGACTTGGTATCTCCATTATCTTGGTCTGTTTCTTCTTCCTTTTTCACTTCAGGCGTTTCCTCTTTCAATGGTGTCGGCGCCTTGGACTCAGGCTCCACCTTTTCATTAGCGGGTAAGTTCACGAGCAAACCAAAAACCTCGTCGTCATCGTCGTTATCATCCAGAGAACTGGGGAGCTCGTTGGACACAAAAGCACCCAAAACAGCACACCAGATTTCGTCCACGAGCTCGCAGCGGCCTATATCTTCGTACTCCTCCCATGTCCACCCCATTGCATACACAAAGTCGTCAAACGTAAACGTATCCAACTTGAGCGCACGGTGGTAGATGTTGAGAAAAGACCAAGTTTCCAACGCTTCTTGCACGCAAGAGAACGAGAGTGAGCGCTGGAGTCTGGAAATTTCCAGTTCGCAGAACTCACGGTACGCGGGGTCCATTTTGACTTTTTCTGACGCTTCTTCTTCGGGGTCACCGAGATTGTCGACTTCTTCGCGGCGTCGTGTGATCAATGTCTGTGTGTGTTTCAACGCATTGGCGCTGAGCTGGGGTGCCGTAGGTTGTGGTTTGGTATTCTGGAGGTCGAATCTGAGGTCCAAGTCCTCAGAAACATTTTTCTTGGTGGGCTGAATCGAGTCCAATTTCGAGTCGTCAAAGTCGAGTTCGCGCTGAAGTTTATCGGGCAAGTAGTGATTAGGAAGAGGTTTTGTGGGGTCTGTGGGTTTGATGTCAAGGGCGTCGCCGCCGTCAGGGGTGGAATCGTCCAAAAGATTATTGAGGGCAGGTTTCTTTCTTCCCTTGGCTGCATTTTTCTTGTTGCGCTTACTGGCTTCAAGGGCCCGCTTGATCGCCAAGGACTCTTGTTCGCTGTCTGGCATCTCCGGGAGCGCCGAGTCGCCTTCAAACACAACGTCGGCAATGGGCGTGGACCACTTGTAGTGGCGCAAGTCTTCGGGAAATTCTTGGGGAATACGGTATTTCTTGGCGTACTTTTCCTTGACCACCCACGGCGCTCCGACTTTCGGAGACCGGGTCATGGTCAACTTGATGAACGTCTTGATGAGCCATTTGGTAAAGTGGTTGCGGTCCCGCGAGATTTTGTCCTTGGTGACGATGGCCTGTTGCATGTCGTGGAGTCGCACCACCAAGTATTTTGTGGTGAGTCCATCGGCCGGGTTGCTGTACTGGACTTTTTCCCGGATGGTTCCGCGCTGCTTGCCCACGGGAGCACCCGCCGACGAGCCATTATTGTCGGGAACGATGGCTCCTTTGATGTAGATGGTTTCTCCAGGAAAGTAGTCGTTTCGAAACGACAGGTACACCTTGTCCACCAAGTGGTCGAGCCTGGTGATGCGATTAAACTGAAGAAACCGGAGGATATGCTCACGGAGCGCCTCGGGAAAGTTTTTCTCCACTCCCTTGATCTCTCGCTTTTCACTTTCAAGCGCCTGGAAGAAGGTCAAGCACGAGTTGCCGGTGATTTCACACACGAATTTGCGTTGCTGGAAGAAATCGAGCCTCTTTATGTACTCTTCGTAGGTATAAAACCACTCTTTGGTGGCGGGGATGTAAAATACTTCGGTGGACAAGTCGTCGGGGATTGGTGGGGGTCGTACGTAGGTGACATGTTTGCGTTTATAGAGGACCATGGTTGGTGTAGCTGCAAAACCTTGTTGGCTGCGGGGTCCAGGTTTCAAAACGGGACTACAAATTCTAAATTCAGCCGGGTGAAGGGTGAAGGAACAAAGTGATTTTCGCTGCAATCGCTAGCCATGCGCACTTTTTGGCATGCACCAAAGGGTATGGGTATAGACGCGACATGGGCACGACATTGATCAAGCGATGCGCGGCGCCGCAACGGCGAGCGAGAGCGAGTAGCGATCGGATGCGAGGAGTGAGCGGAAGCGAGCAGTGAGCGAGAAAAGTGAGCAAAATTGTAGGCAGTTGGGTGGGAATGGAGGAAGGGTGGAGGGGATGAAGGAAATGAAGGAAATGAAGGAAAATGAAGGGAGCCAAAACGAATTACCGAATACGGGTTACGAAGTTCTGACCTGAATATACTACTGCGGCTTGACGTACTTAAAAGTACTCAATATTGCTTGGTAGCACTTACTAATACTTACTAGTTACTCTTAGTAATTCATAGTACTCCCTAGTGTCAATTGTATATCCCTTTACTATGTGAATATTTGGGCTTGTCGCACAGAAATTGCGGCTGCGCTGCGCATTGGGTGCAAAAAGATTAATTGAGATATACTTATGATTGGCAATTCGGAGCATTTGGGCCCGTTCTGTGATACCCCAAGCTGTTCTAATGATGTGGATAGTTTCGGCAGCTGCTCAAACACGCAGGATGTGGAATTTTTTGCAACCCCACAAATCGGGTTGATACTCTCTTGTCTACAGCTAGAATTTGGAACAGCATTCAAACATCAGTTTTTTGACAAAATTCTGGCGACAGTGCCGTGGATGGACATAGCTGACAATTTTGAGCCAACGCTTTATTACGAAGCAGAAAATAATGCATTTGACTGCTATCGGTGTTTCGAGTCTTGTGCATTTCCTTTCTCAATCGATCCCCAAACTGAAGCCATATACACTGAATTTTTGAGTATACCAAACGAATGGGCTCCAATTGCAGCTGCTGAGTATACTGAGGCGAGAAACAGCTTCAACCACGATTTCGCCGGTGTGAAATTTGACAGCTTCGACGAATCAAATTCCACCTTCCAGTACGAGACCCCCCTCTGCTTCGACTCAGAATCCCCTCTCTGCTTTGCTTCAGAATCCATTGCCGGTGACTTTTGTGACGCTTCAGTTCAGTCTTTGGTGGACAATTTTGCACAAGCCAATTCCGTGTCAACCAAAACTCCTTCAGAAATGAGACAACTTCTAGATCTATGGCACCTTGTGAATTACATTGTATTGTCTCCCTCACCAATTATCGAAGGTTGGACTGTGGCTGAGACTTTGCAGTGCTATCGAGATTTCAAAGGCTACACCAATCTACATTTGTCGCAAGAAATCGAGTCTCTTACTGAAAAGGCAAGCATGGATAAGATTCTCGTAGAGTTTTTCAATGGGGTAACGTTTGAGAACCAGCCTCAGTGAAGTCAGCCAGAAAAGACGGTTCTTTTGAAACCGAGTCCAAGAGTGTTCTATAATGAGCCATTACCTCAAACTAACGCTACAGAGTTTTTCAGCTCGATTTCGCGCGGGAAACACGGTACTGATTAGGCAAAGATAGGCTATTAACGGTTACCTGCACAGAGCATTTTGACAGCACGCACCGAAGAGAAAATGCATACCTCACGGAAATAACGTGTCCTCCGCTTTTTCCGTGAGGTATAGTCGCTATTCCCGACATCTCCTCGTCTTTCTTTCATCTTGTCCCTCACTTTCTGCTTCCGCTCTCTCAATGCTCCTCAATGGCTCCTCAATGGCTGCTCAATGATTGCTCAATGATTGCTCAATGGCTGCTCAATGGCTGCTCAATGCATCCCTGCACAGCAATTTGCATTTGTACCGCTTATCTTATGACCTCATTGCGCGTCGATTATAAATCTCTGCGAGCCGCGGCTCCGTACCTATAAGAAGGGCGTGCACCGCAATGCTACCAAGGTAGTTTATTTTGTATATAATGTCCGTTCCCGACAAGTTTCAAGGTTTTGGTGTTGACAAAAAGGAAAACTGGAACAAGCCCAAGTTGGTCCAGTACGACAGAAAGTCAATTGGTCCCAATGATGTAGTGGTGAAGAACATTGCTTGTGGTTTGTGCTACTCGGACATTCACACTTTGCAAGCCAATTGGTCCCCTTTGAACCGTACGGATCTCGTTGTTGGTCACGAGATTGTGGGAGATGTGATCTCGGTGGGCGACAAAGTTACGCTGATCAAAGTTGGTCAACGAGTGGGAATCGGTGCCAAGTCCAGTTCCTGTATGACTTGCCACCGTTGTCAGCACGATAACGAACAATATTGTCGCAAGAGTGTTGGAACCTATAACAGCAAGTACGCGGACGGATATGTGTCGCAAGGTGGCTACTCGTCGCATTCCATTGCCAATGAAATGTTCGTTTTCCCCATTCCTGAAAACTTGGATCCATATGTTGCTGCACCATTGATGTGTGCTGGCTTGACAGTTTTCTCTCCTTTGGTGAGAACGTTGGGATATGACGCCAAGGGCAAGTCTGTGGCTATCATCGGAATTGGTGGATTGGGCCATTTGGCTATCCAGTTTGCCAGTGCCATTGGTGCCGAAGTATGGGCCTTTTCCAGAAGCTCGGCCAAGAAACAGCAGGCATTGGACATGGGTGCCACCGGCTTTGTCGCTACGGGAGAAGACAAGGACTGGTACAAGAAATACCTGGACCAATTCGACATGGTGTTGAACTGTGGTTCTGGTGTTGAAGGTTTGGACTTGAACAAGTATTTGGCTGTTTCCAAGGTGGAATGCAAGTTTGTTTCGGTCGGACTTCCACCAACTTCCGAAAAGCTCTCCGTCAGCCCCTTTACTTTCCTTTCTACCGGTGGTAGTTTCGGAGCTACCGCTTTGGGCAGCAAGAAGGAAGTGTTGAGAATGTTCGAAATCGCTGCCGACAAGGGCGTCAAGCCATGGATCGAAAAGGTTCCTATCAGCGAGGAGAACGTGGCCAAGGCTTTGGACAGATGTGAGGCTGGTGACGTGAGATACAGATTTGTGTTCACCGACCTCGAAAAGGCATTCAAGCTCTGAAGAATAGTGAACAAAAATAAAATAAAGCTTTGATAGAATAGAGAATAAAAGATAAAGCTAGAGATAGTAAAAGCAAACAAGAGATGGGAAGCGAGATGTAGCGAAGTAGTGAGCCATTTTAGATTCACTGCCTTGTCATTCCCGACCCTTGGTGCATTGAGCCGCAGCCGTTGTCGGTACCCAAGTTCCGGCCGAAGACGTTGGAAATCCGGCTGACATTGCCCGTCCGGAGATATCGGCTTTGTGCAGATGGGCATTGCGAAGCTTAGGTCCAAATTGGCCGGGAAAAATCGATGGCGGCAGTAAGAAGCAGCACGAAACCTTGTAGAGCATGAAGATTTAAGGCATGTTCCGTCTTTGTCTTGGCATGTTTCTCTTTCTTCCGTCGTCTTTCGCCCGATGCGGTAACTGCGAGATTGCTGCAAGGTGCATAAAATTTGCAGCAAAAATTACTAATGTAAGCAATTTCACATCGTGATCTCAGATGATATCGGCAATTTGTAATGGTTCCGATGGTATATAAGGTACCGCGTTTACCCTCAACATCCACCCAATTATGAGCGTAACCATTTCTGCCTTAGGTGAAACACAAGTATTCCAACCCATCAAGCTTGGAAAGAACACCCTTTCCCACAGGGTCTTCTTCCCGCCAACCACCAGAACCAGAGCTTTGGAGGACCACACGCCGTCCAGCTTGGCATTGAATTACTATGACGAGAGATCCAAGTTCCCCGGAACCTTGATCATTTCCGAGGGTACTTTTCCTTTTGCCCAGGGTGGGTTGTACAGCGGAGTTCCCGGAATTTACACCGAAAAGCACGTCAAGGCATGGAAGCGTATCGTCGCCAAGATCCATGAAAACAAGTCATTTGCATCTGTCCAATTGTGGAACTTGGGAAGAACCGCAGACCCTGCTCTTTTGAAGGAGGCCGGTTTACCGCTCTTGGCTCCTTCGGCTATCTACTTTGACGAAGATTCCAAGAAGGCAGCGGAGGCTGCTGGGAACCCCCTTCGTGCTATGACCGAAGAAGAGATCCAGCACATGATTTACAACCAGTACGAATCGGCTGCGAAAAATGCATTGGAAGCGGGTTTCGACTACATCGAGTTGCATGCAGCCCACGGCTACTTGTTGCATGAATTCCTCGAGGACGCCAGTAACAAGCGCACAGACAAGTACGGTGGTTCCATTGAGAACCGGGCAAGATTTGTGTTGGAACTTGTTGACCACATGATCTCGATTGTGGGAGCTGACAGACTTGGTATCCGCCTTTCACCTTGGGCCACCTTCCAGGGTATGCAGGGTGTCGATGGAGAAGTTCACCCATTGACCACTTACAGCTACTTGGTGAACGAATTGGAGAAAAGAGCAAAAGCTGGAAACAGATTGGCATATATTTCGTTGGTGGAGCCCCGAGTGAATGGAGTGTATACGGTTGAAAAGAAAGACCAGGCCGGAAACAACGACTTTGTCAAGTACTTGTGGAAGGGCACCATCTTGAAAGCGGGAAACTTTACCTATGACGCTCCCAAGTTTGGCCAATTGCTCGAGGATGTCTCGGACGATCGCACGCTTGTTGGATTCAGCCGGTACTTTATTTCCAACCCGGATCTCGTTTCCAGGCTCAAAAATGGCCACGAGCTTGCGCCCTACGAGAGAGAGACGTTCTACGGCAGAAACGACTTTGGATACAACGACTACCCAAGGTATGGAGAGCAGAGGGACGATGCTGAGGCTGCGAAAAAGAGGGTGCCGGAGGAGATCGAATAGAGAATGATGGAGAATGGAGAATGGAAAATAGAGAATAGAATAGACAATGGATTAGTATAGAAAATCGAGAATAGATCCGATAATAGAACCGAGAAGAGTAGAGTAATTACGTTCAGCGCTTGCCCGCTTTACGCAACTTATTTTTCAAGCTGCAATCGTCTTACTAATGCGCACCACAGTGCATGTATCCCACCACATGACATGTGGCTCATTCTGGCTATAAAAGCCGCCGAAGCCCGCTGTTTCTTCAGCACCACCAATTGATGTCAGAGATCCAGGCCGTGCCTCTCAGAAACACCAAGGTTTTCCAGCCGATCCAGGTCGGCAAGAACGTCCTTTCCAACCGCATCTTCTATGCACCCTCCACCAGAACTCGTGCTTTGGAGGACGGCACTCCGTCGGACTTGCAATTGCGCAACTACGACGAAAGAACAAGGTTCCCCGGCTCGCTTGTGGTCACCGAGGCCACTTTTTCGTTTCCGCAGGCCGGAACCATGGCGGGAGTTCCAGGAATCTACACCCCGGAACACACCAATGGGTGGAAAAAAATCGTCGACAGGGTTCACGAGAACAAGTCGTTTATTGCCATTCAGCTCTGGAACTTGGGCCGCCTAGATAGTCCCAAAGGTTTGAAGAAAGCAGGGTTGCCCTACGTCGGACCGTCGGCCATTTACGAGAACGAAAGTGCTCGCCAAGAAGCCGAGGCTGCAAATAACCCATTGAGAGCATTGACCGAGGACGAGATCAAAGACCAGATTTACAACCAGTACACGGCGGCTGCAAAAAATTCGGTTGCAGCTGGGTTCGACTACTTGGAACTTCACGCCGCGCACGGCTACTTGTTGCACCAGTTCTTGGAAGACACCTCCAACCATAGAACAGACAAGTACGGCGGGTCGGTGGAGAACCGGGTCCGGTTTGTGTTGGAGCTAGTTGACCATCTTATTTCTATAGTTGGTGCGGAAAAACTTGCAATCCGTATTTCTCCATGGGTTACCATGAAGGGCATGCCCGGTATCCACGGCGACACACATCCGTTGACCACCTACAGCTACTTGCTCCATGAGCTTGAAAAACGAGCTCAGGCGGGGAACCGGCTAGCTTACGTTTCCATTGTGGAGCCCCGAGTCAATGGTGCGTTTAATCTTGATGCGAAAGACCAAACTGGCGACAATGGTTTTGTCGAAGATATCTGGAAGGGAACCATTCTCAAGGCGGGAAACTACACCTACGACGCCCCGGAATTTAGACTGGTGGTTAAGGACGTTGCAAATGACCGGACTCTAGTGGGTTTCAGTCGCTACTATATCTCGAATCCAGACTTGGTTCAGCGGTTGCACGACGGACTGCCACTAAAATCTTACGACCGGTCGCTCTTCTATCGGACAGACGACTGGGGATACAATACTTATCCTTATGAGGGACAAACTGAAGAGGAAATTGAGGCTGCAAAAAGCAGAAAGCCAGGGCCAATTGAGAACACAGAAAAGAGACCTCACGACGGCTCTTCGAACAGCTCCAATAACTTGAACGGTTCTTTGAAAACGAGCTCCAATAACTTGAACGGTTCTTCAAAAACGAGCTCCGATAATGGCTCCGGCTCTAGTGGCTCCCTGGCACTCAAGGTTAGACCCCTTGGGGACACAAAGGTGTTTGAACCAATTCAGGTAGGAAACAATACCCTTTCCAACCGTATTTTCATGTGTCCCACTACAAGACTCAAGGCTTTCGAAGACGGTGCTCCTTCGAACTTAGCATTGCAGCATTATGATGAAAGAAGCAAGTTTCCAGGATCGCTTTTGACTGCAGAAGGAACCTATGCGTTTGAAGAGGGCGAGATATATCCAAGAACTCCTGGAATCTTCAGTGAAAGACAAGTTGAAGCGTGGAAAAAAATTGTTGACAGAGTTCATCAGAACAGATCTTTCATTTCCCTCCAGTTGTTCAATGCCGGCCGTGTGGCTGAACCAACCAGTGAAAAAAACAAGAAGTATCCGTTTGCTGCTCCATCGGCAATTTATCTCGATGAGAAAGCAAAAGAAGCTGCCATTGCTGCTGGCAATCCTTTGCGGGAATTGACGTTGGACGAAATTCACGATATTATCAACCACAAGTTCCCCAAAGCTGCCAAGAATGCCCTTAGTGCCGGATTCGACTACGTCGAGGTCCATGCTGCAAATGGATACCTTCTCAACCAGTTTATTGATATTGCCACTAACAAGCGCACAGACCAATATGGCGGGTCCATTGAGAACAGGGCTAGGTTTGTGTTGGAAATAGTCGACAAATTGACTGCTGAGATTGGTGCCGACAAGGTTGGGATCAGACTTTCTCCTTGGTCGACATTCCAGGGTATGCTGACCAAAGGTGCAGAAATAGACCCGTTGACCACTTACAGTTACATTCTTCACGAATTGGAAAAAAGAGCCCAGAACGGAAACAGGTTGGCTTATGTGTCCATCATAGAGCCCAGAGCTGATGGAAGCAACACTGTCAAGAAAGAAGACCAGGTTGGTGATAATTCTTTCATCTACGATATTTGGAAAGGCACAGTTTTGAGGGCCGGCGGTTACACTTATGATGCCCCATCATTCTACCGAGTTGAGACCGATCTCGCCAACGATAGAACATTGATTGGTTTCTGTCGTTACTACATCTCCAATCCTGACTTGGTTGAGCGGCTCAAAAATGGCTGGGATCTCCAACCGTACGACCGGCCTTCTTTTTATAGAGGTGACGATTACCGCTACAACACCTATTCTTTCCATGGTGAGCCACCGAGAGACGAAGAAGCGGGTAAGAATAGAAAGCCTGCGCCAATTGCGATAAAAGGCTGAAAACTATGGCTACTAGACAATTACTTTTAGATATTATTTATGACCAATCTCAATTGTGATTAAACTGAAAATTTGTCAACCATTCAGTCACTCTTACAGCTGAGAGGAGAATTCCATTGGTATTTGGAGCAAGGGGCTGGCTTAGAAGGTGCAATGAAAGTCTTGACTCTACTACGGGAGGTATAGATGTTTACACCATTCATGTAAGGGTCCTTTGATTTCTTGACGGTTGCGAAATCTAATGAAAAGAATGTCGCAACCACAATCAAGGCTCGTTCTTTGGGTTTGCACCGAAGTCGAAGAAAGACGAATTACAACTTTAATTCAATGTTCTTATAACTTTGGCACCTAAAGCTACGCTTGGTATTCTGATAGGCTTCTCTTTTGACATGCATAATCTCAACTGCCAGTACCCTTCGCGCCGCACTTGATGCATACGCATAACTATCAGGAATTGTACGATAATGTTAGTGCAGTCTTTGAAGTGCTCCGGGACCATCATACTCCACAATAGTCTATTATTTTCTACTGCTTCTATACTACATGTAACACTGAAAAGAAAATATCCATTTTCCTGTCAAGTATTCCAAGCCTTCTGCCCGAGTCAAAACGTTTTTTGTTTCCTTTTTTTCGCAGCCGCGAAAAAATGCGTACCTCAATTACACTGCAATGACTTTGGCCCAAGATGTCAATAAGAAAGTTTCCCTCGTGGATAAACTACTTCCACTCTTGATCATATTGGCGATCATAATCGGCATCGTCATATCCGTATACGCTCCAAATGCCCAGGCTTCTTTTGGTGGTGTGACCGTGGTTGGGGTGTCGGTGCCGTTGGCAGTGGGAATGATTATCATGATGATTCCTCCATTTTTCAAAGTAAGGTGGGAGTTCTTGAATCAGATCGTGCTCTCACGGTCGTTCGCAAGGTCCATGATGATCTCGTTGGTTATTAACTGGATTGTCTGTCCACTTTTTATGCTTGCACTCGCATGGCTCACCTTGTTCGACCAGCCGGAATTTCGAACTGGAATTATCATGATTGGAACCGCCAGATGCATTGCCATGGTTGTACTTTGGAACGATATTGCCGGCGGAAGCACCGATTCGTGCGCTATAATCGTCGTGGTGAACAGCTTGTTGCAGTTGGTCTTGTATGCTCCGTACCAGCTTCTCTTGTGCTACGTTATTTCTGGCGACCCCATTCCATCTATGATATCTTACTCGTTGGTGGCTAAAACGTTGGTATTTTTCTTGGGCATTCCCATCGTAGCGGGAATAGTATTGAGATTTCTCGCCAAGATTTCCATCGGTGTGGAAACGGGAACCAAATTTCTCTCGCCTTTTGCTCCCTTGGGGCTTCTCTACACAGTGATTGTGATCTTTATTGAGAAAGGCAAAGACTTTCTCCATGAAACAGGCCCTGCTTTCCGGTGTTTTGCTCCGCTTTTTGTGTATTTCGTGGTGGTTTGGAACGCTACGTTTTTCGGCTTGCGGTGGCTCTTGGGCAGAACAGTCGTTGCACAAGAGGAGAACGACCCGCTTTTATGTGGCTGTGAAAAGGAAAAGGAATCAAACCCTAAAGCGTGGAAAACATGGTGCTCGGCTCCATACCAAGAGGTGGCTACACATGCATTTACGGCTGCTTCAAATAACTTTGAATTGAGTCTTTCGGTCGCCATTTCGCTCTACGGAGCCAATAGCAAGCAAGCAATCGCTGCCACCTTTGGCCCTGTGTTGGAGATTCCGCTACTTATGATTCTCTGTTTCGTTTCTCTCTACTTTCGCCGTATCTTTTCGTGGCTGGATGTTCGGAGTGAGGAGCCTGAAACGCCGACTTGCGACAGCTCATAGACGTCAGGAGCGGGAAGAAAGCAGGAAAACAGTAAAAAGGGAAGGTAACGTCGCCAGAACTGAGATAAGAGAGGACTTGGTGTTCCATTTATTAAGCTGAAAGAAGGGGATTTCCGCACGCCAACAGCTCAAGATTGCGTGGTTTCACATTTCGGTGAAGAAACTGACCATCTTGACCGTTGATCTGCTCCACACCTTCCATGCGTCTGCCTGCAGATGACATATTTCTCGAAAGAAATTACCCTTTTCACGTTTTTGTCACATCTCCGCTTTTAGAATCCGGCCAAGCGACCGCCTAATGGGCTCGCTTAATTAATGCCCAATGAAGTTTGATGCTGATGAGCCTGTTGCCGATATGTCCATAGCAATCGCAACGGTGTACCTGCACAAACCCCGGACTTCTTCCGGATCAGTGCGCCTTTTTCCGATGCTTCGCACATGTATTCCTGCAGGGCGATCGGAGTCTGACAAACCCTGCAGAATTGGCACATCAGGTGTGAAATTGCAAAAGCAATTGTTCCGCCTGAACCTTGAACATTTGTAAGCGTCTGGCACATATATATACGCCATTGATTCACCACAACATATTCACAACTCAAAATGTCTCACGTTGAAATATCTCCCCTTGGCGACACTCCAATGTTCAAGCCAATTAAGGTTGGAAAGAACACCCTTTCCCACAGAATATTTTTTCCGCCAACGACGAGAACCAGGGCTTTGGAAGACCACACGCCCTCCAATTTGGCATTGAGGTACTATGGTGAAAGAACAAAGTTCCCTGGCACCTTAGTCATTACTGAGGGTACTTTTCCTTTTGCCCAGGGTGGGTTACTTGAAGGAGTTCCAGGAATTTGGACCGAAAGACACACCAAAGCATGGAAGGAAATCGTCAAGAAAGTTCACGAAAACGAGTCTTTTATCTCGTTGCAAATGTGGAACTTGGGAAGAACCGGAGACCCTGCTCTTTTGAAGCAAGCCGGTAAACCTTTCTTAGCCCCTTCGGCTATCTACTTTGACGAAGAGTCCAAGAAAGCTGCTGAGGCCGCTGGAAATCCTCTTCGTCCTATGACCGAAGACGAGATCAAAGACCAGATTTACAAGGACTACGACCAAGCTGCCAAGAATGCGTTGGAGGCAGGCTTCGACTACATTGAATTGCATGCAGCTCACGGATACTTGCTCCACCAATTCATAGAGTCTGCCAGTAACCAGAGAACAGATAAATATGGTGGTTCCATTGAGAACCGGGCAAGGTTTGTGTTGGAACTCGTCGACCATATGATTTCAATAGTCGGTGCCGACAGACTTGGTATCAGACTTTCACCTTGGGCTACTTTCCAAGGTATGCCCTCTGTCCACGGCGAAATTCACCCGTTAACTACCTACAGTTATATCTTGAACGAGCTTGAAAAGAGAGCACAAAAAGGTAACCGATTGGCTTATGTTTCGTTGGTTGAACCAAGAGTCAACGGTAATCTTGATGTGGACAAGCAGGAGCAAGTTGGTAGCAATGCATTTGCAGAGGATGTGTGGAAGGGCACCATTCTCAAAGCTGGAAACTACACTTACGACGCTCCTCACTTTAGCCATGCAATTACAGATTTGAAGAATGATCGTACTCTTGTTGGGTTCTCTCGGTACCACATTTCGAACCCAGACTTGGTGTACAGGTTGCAAAAAGGATTGGAATTGAACCCTTATGATCGCTCAACCTTCTATGGAAGAGACGATTATGGGTACAACACTTACCCTACACATGACGAAACAAAGAGAGATGACGAAGAAGCCGAGCAGCGTAAGCCTGAACCTATTTCCGCTTGAGATGCTAGAGATGTATATTAAATGTTTACGAGAAGAATTAGAAATTACGTAGAACGATAGTGATTCGGGCACAAGCGGCGGGTTCGGAGAATGCTCGTAATTACGAAAACGAGGCTAACCAATTTTCTTCCATATTTCGCGTAATTACGGTAGGTGGTACCGTAATTACGGTAGGCCCGAGATGCTACAACATAAAGTGGACCACTTCCACTTTCACAACAACCATGCTAGAGTATAGCTTTTTGAGTACCGGATTGTCAAGTGGAATAGGAGGAGTGGCCAAGGGCTATATTGATGTACAACAAGCTGACCTTCATCACATTATGTTATGTCGGGACCCTGAAAAAGTTGCGAAATCGGCCAATCTTTCTTTGGTTAAATGTGACTTTTCCTCCATTGCCAGTGTGAAGGAAGCAATGGCACAAGTCAAGAAACTAGTGGACGACGGGACGGTTCCCCCAATTAAATTTTTGTTGAACAACGCCGGTGCTTCGTTCAATTCTCGTACAAATGCTACTGAGGAAGGGTATGAAGCTACGTTTCAAATCAACGTGATTGCTCCGTTTATCATTGTTCGGGAATTGTTGCCCTACTTGAGAGGAGCTCCGGAGCCCAGGGTTTTTGTCACTGGAAGTAATGTTCATTTTGCTGATCAAGAGCACAACCATGGATTTGTTCCTCTGCTCTACTGGAACGACGACAATGTTCGTGAAATAATGCTTCCTACAAACACCGGCGGTGATCCTGATCCTGCCACTTCAACCGCAGGGAGCAGGGCATACGCAGTCAGCAAAATGGCGGTTCTTTATCTCATGTACAAATTTGCAGCCGATAACAAAGACGTCAAATTTATCGTTTACGAGCCGGGATTTGTGCCCACGAGTGGATTGTTCCGAGACATTCCCCAGCCAGGAAGATTGATGTTCTCGTTGGGTTCCCATGTGTTTAGAATGCTTGGTTGGGCTACCACTGTTCCCAAGGCTGGCAAGCTTCTTGCCCAATGTGCTTTTGACGATAAGATATTTCAGCAGGCGAACAATGTTGCTTATTGTGACCAGGGAAAGATAATCCGGTCGTCAAGTGAGTCGTACAATAAGAAGAGGCAGGAAAAATTGTGGAACGAGCTTATCAAGTGTGCGCAGTGATCAGAGTAGGATAATAGTATATGTGAAAAATTAGATTATAAAGGTTTCATTTACCTCAATTCGAGTTCCGGAAACACCTCTGTGTCGTATGCGTGCCCAGTCATAATTCCACGTATTGATTTTGCCAAATTTTCTTATCTATTAATTGCAATCTTTTCCTCTCTCATTTTTTGCAATCATTTTAATCTCAAACCCAAATCTTCTCAATTGAACATGGTTGACCAGCGCTCCAAATTCAAACGGAACAGGATCCCGTCAACCTGTGCTCACTGCAGAGTCAAGAAGCTCCGCTGTAACAGAGCAAAGCCCTATTGTGAGCGGTGTATCTTGGATAACTGCACCGACGAATGCATTTACGATGCCAAGGAAATGAAAGAAAATGCTGCAAATTCTACGAATAAAGAACTTCTAACAAAAATAAAGCACTACGAGGACATCATGGCCTACCAGAAGTCACTCTTGGACAACTTGAAGCAACTACAAAGAACCCCCGGTTTCAAATCCCCTCCTAGTGAGGTTGATCCAGCGAAAAATACAGTCGTATATGATCAACGATTCGATGGTTATGCAATTTTCGAGTCGAACCCGACGTATTTTGAGCCCACCTCAAACATGGGTCTCATCTTGGAGGACCTGGCTTTAACCTCCTTGATTGCGGGCCCCCATAATAGGCCACAAGAAAGCTGTTACAGCGAAGCAGATTCGGTAGTTCCTGCAATCACCGCAGGTTTGGGCCGACTACCACCACTCAAGCATATCGATTGGATGTTGGATTGTGTCTTTGAGTCGTTTTATCCGTTTCTTCATTTCTTTGATAAGGATTTACTCCGCTCACAACTTGGCCAGTTGTTGAAAGATAATGGTAACTATAGTACCATAGATGGGTCTAAAACCAATGAGAGCTCTCTCATAGCCATCTTGCTTTTGTTGCTACGACTCTCGTTTATTACTATGTCTCCAGAGGCCAAACAAGTGGACGATACCATTCTCAACATCAATGAAACCTATGTTGAATGTGCCATGGGATTATTGATGTCTCCACAATCGTTCAAGAATATCAAGCTACTGAAGATACAGGGTTTGATACTCCTTTACGTGTACAAAATGTACTGCCCGGAAGACGACGACACTTCTTTTACTATGGCGATCATTAATGCAGCCTTGGTGCAATCGGCTCGCGTGGTAGGGATGCACCAGCCTTCCGAAAAGTACCCACGGCATCTATTGGATGAGTCTGAAATAGCTGCCTGGGAAAAAACATGGAATTTGATCTGTTACATGGACGTTTCGTACGCCTTTGATAAAGGTGTAACTCCGGTAACTCATATCTCTGAGATTCGTCTGGAACCATTGGCGACAAATTTCCAGCAGCATGGGAAGATAATCCAGTGGATGAGGCGATGCTCCAAAAGCATCCGCAGGTACTTGGAAGGCCATATAAGTAAACGAGAAGTCGATGAGGCTGAAAATGAAGAACTTTTAAAAGACATTTCTCGTTACCTACTGGAACAGAACAGGTCCTTCCACCAACTTGCCAACAACAATAACCTACTAACAACCACCGAGATTAGCGAGAAGGCAAAAGAATTCGCTTTCAGATTGGACTTGGTACACAAAGAGTTCCGGCTCTATTTTCTTCTCGGTTCCGTTAATAATGTCAGCATAAAAACCACTTCACTAGCTTTTGAAAGATGTTTAATCCTACTCCGAATCCTTCATGAAAAGGTGGTTGAAGGTCGTCCTTTTTTCACTCCAGAGATCGATAAGCTACTTTACCCCAGATTATGGATAGGTCCTCGAATGGCAGTCATCTACTTGTTGCGGGTCATAAAGCATGTCATGGATGGGGAACACTCTCTTTTTGAATATTTTAGGTACTTCAATTCTCCCGATTCAACCGGCATGATGGACTGGATTGAAATTGACTTCAAGAGCGAGCAATCTTCGTTGAACAAGATGTTGACGAAAGTGTCAGAAATCTACAATAGTGGCTTTGAGTCCAGTACAGTTTACTACTCTTGTTTCAAGGCAAGTATGTTTATGAAGTACACGTTGGACTATGTCGAACAGAAGTATCCTCAGTTCCATCCTACGGACAGAAGCTCTCTTCCTTCAGCTCCTTTCGAATCAATCTTGGAAGGATGGATGAAAAAAGACGAGAAAAAGAACCTGGCCAGTGTGGAGAGTACATTAAAGAGTTTGAACAACGAATTGGCCGATTTCTTGGAAGGAATGGATGAGTTCTGGCCCAGTTTCTTCTAGGAGAAAACAAGAGATCTGAAAGCATTGTATTGTGTTTACTTGCCATTTGAGTTGGTATCAGGTGTTGCGGAAAATTGCAGCAATGAGATTTTATAGAAGTTGAGCTTTGGCCGCAAATTTTCCGAGTCCACCTGATTGCAACCTGTGAAAATACTAAAAAGCGCCAACCACCCAGACTAATGACATGAATTTTTGCAGATTACTATGAGGTATGTTGGTGTGTATGAGGACGAGCTTTGAGAAATAGCGTTGAATATGTAGCACTAATCTGTAAGTTTTGATTTATCGTTTATTTCATAAGTCAGCAGTTATTTGAGTTATATTTCAAACCAACATATGTTGAAGCATGTGGGCGTTGGCACGGCTTCCTTGCATGGAGGTACTCTGGTAAATCTTCTCGAGCTCCTCAAACTCGGCATCTGTGAGTTCCACAAGGTGACCAAAGTTCATGTCAACCTTTTCTTTGGTCGAGCCGGAAGGAATTGGAATTATTTTACAAACCTTCTCAATTCCCCACAAATTCTTTGCTTCTGAAACCTTCAAGATCCACGACAATGCCAATGCTTCCAAAGGGGTCTTTTTCACATCATGAGCAAAATCATACAACTTCTTGCAAGCAGCAATGTTTGCCCTGTAGTTCTCCTCCTTGAATCTGTCCATCCATGATCTGACATCCTTGCGTGTAGCCTCGTAGAGCTCATCGGCGTTCTCCACCGCGTAGTCTGTCAACATACCACGGCCAACGGGAGAGTATGCAATGATGGGAATGTTGTTGTCGGAACACACCTTGAGCACTCCGTCCTCAACGATGTCTCTGGTGAAGAACGACAACTCCAATTCGACACAAGAAATGTTGGCCACCTTCAATGCCTTCAATACTGTCTTTCCGCTGGTTTCCGAGAGCGAAATCCCCGACAACAAGCCCTGGTGGACGTACTCATTGATGTAGGACAAGGTGGTTTCGATGGGAACTCTTTGGTCGACTCTGGCGGTTTCGAACAAAATCTTGGGTCTGTTCTCCAATGGGAAGTGCGAAAGCACATTCTTGATCGATCTGTCAACTGACTCCTTGGATCCGTCAGGCAGGAGGGTCTTCAAATCAGCAGCTCCTTTGATCGAGACAATCAACTCCTTGTTCTTTGGCGAGTTGTACTTCTCAAAATACCTTTGGAACCCCTTCAAGTTGGAGTTGTCTGGACCATAGAACTCCCCTCCATTGAGGAACTTGATGCCGTATTTGGATACCACATAGTGGATCATATCGGCAACCTCATCGGGACTCATGGGTTGTGGTTTCCATGTAAGGGACATGGTTCCGTACGAGATCTTGTCATTAAGTTGGACTGACATTTTGGCGGTGTTTGTGGGAATATCAATTGAGTTAGCGTATGGGTTTTTTAGGCTGGGGAAGTGGCCTTAAATAGTTGCTTGCTTCCTATAACTCCGTATGTACGCCAGGCATTCTGCAGGACAATATCTCCGCACACCGCTGCGCATCAGATTAAGCACGGCTCGGCCGAGCGCGTTTCAGCTGCAAACCATAAATACGACGGAGTTGAACGTTTAAGACAAGATTTTTCAACGTTTTTTCATATCTCCGCAATTATTATTAGTAATGTCGCCACCGGATATGTAATGGCCTAGTAGCATAGCCTAGTAGCACGACCTGACTAGTGAACTCTAGTGGATACGGAGATACGACGGGAATGAGAAACGGACAGTAATATTCGAAATGAATGAGAATGAATGAGAATGAATGGAAAACGAGTGAGAAATGTAATGGAAAATCCGGATGAGTGACTGTAGAATAGTCAAGATAGCCTACGGAATCAGAGGTTGCTTATTTGAATGTCTAGTATGGCAATTGCAATTCTGCCAGCTTGCGAAGCGTCTAGCATTACCGATTATAACGACGAAATCCAACCTGCTCCTCAATTTCCGACACTACCATTCTACTTCAGTCCCACAGCCCTTGTCTCTAACTCATTGTACTACGGAGCTGGAGCGCTCTGCAACAAAAAGATAAGCTTTTTCTTATTGGCCAGAGCTACATGAACCAACGTTCTCAATGCCACATTTCCCAAAACCTCTACCAAAGCATTCCAATCCCGATGCAAAGCAATTGGAGATCTTCAGTTCAAAACTTTTTTTCTTTCTTGTCTCTTCCTCTCTTGCAACCTCTTTCCTGCACAGGCCCTGCCAAAAATTCATCTCACAAAATCTCTCACCAACCCTCCACCATGGCATTCTACACCAGAGCAGCTCTTACGAGCTCAGCTGGCTCCAGCAGACTCGTATGTGCTCCGGCCATACGAAGGTTTCAAACCCAGGCGTTTTTGAGCCAATTAAAAGAGTCGGAAAAAGTCGACGCTCCCAGTAAAATCGCCCAAGAATCGTCGCTCCCCACCATCGAACAAGACCTCAAAATCAACCCCAGACCTCCCAAAAAGAAGTCTCAGTTCTTGTCGTCCCACGAGATCGAGGCGGACCCAAACTACCAGATGGCCGGATGGAAACAGTACATTGGACAGTCGCTTGTGAGAATCTTCAACATCGACATGGACCGGTCTCGAGCTGGTCCCGTGGCGGGATCTGTGTATTTTGGAGAGTGCAAGCGCCAGGGAATGGTGTACCCGAACGAGGAGCTTTCTGTGACCGCCAAGTACTACTACGAGACATTGGGACTTCCGCGGTCGTTTTCTCAGTGGTTCCAAATCACCGCTCTACACTACTGGATTTTGTCGGTCCGGATGAGAGCCATGCCGTTCAAGTATGGCCGCAACTACCAGCAGAAGTTGGTGGACCGGATCTTTAGCGATCTCGAGTTGCGAATGGCCGAGGAGCTCGGAATTTCTTCCAACCGTATTATTGAAGGCTACTTGAAAGATTACCATACCCAGCTTCTCGGAGCGGTGGTTTCGTACGACGAGGGCCTTATGACCGACGACATTACTCTCGCGGCGGCGTTGTGGCGGAACATCTTCAACGGAAACCCCAACGCAGACATGAGACATTTGGAGTCGTTGGTGGAATACGTGCGGTCGCAGTTGTACGTTTTGAACAAGATGACGGACCGGGAGTTTGGGTTTGGAAAGTTCCGGTTTGTGCCTCCTGACGAGGTGGTCAAGCCGTTGACCAAGGCGCAGGAAGAACAACTCAAGGAAAAGGCCAAGGCGGAGTTTTCCAACCTCAAGTTGCCGTCGCAACGAAGCGTGTTGTCGCTCGAGGAGTAATGTATATAGCATGGATAGTCAATAAGAATCGCAATCAAGGCAGGTCTAAAGGATAGAGGAGTTCTAGAGCAGTGCTGCTAGAGTTCTAGAGCGGAGCTTCTGGCCAAGTTTCTTTTCAGTCAATATTCAACTTCGCAGTTTCTATCTAAGTTTGTAGTTCTGTTGCCTTCTCAAAGCTTCTGGCTCATGCTGGGCTTGGACTCGTATCTCCATTCCTTACCGCGAGTATCTCTAATCATTACATTCATGATAGCGTAATCTTTACCTTCAACCGCACCGGCGTGCTTTGAACCAAGCATGATATCCTCGGCGAAATAAAACCCAAATCGGTTGTAAATGGGGATGTTTGTAGGGCTCGAGCTCTCCAAGTACGAAATGGTGTTGGGCTGGTTATCGATGTAGTTTTCAAACATGAAATCAAACATCTTGCGCACATTACCCTTGCCGCGAGCTTTTTCAAGAGACCCCAAATAAACCAACGTAAATACTCCCTTATCTTTGAATTGGGGAGCGGACAAGATTCTGTGGCACGAATCGTGCAACAACGGCAACATTCCGCAGAACACTTTTTCACGGCCCTGTTCGCCGTACGCTTCCCAAACCTGGCCGTAACCGGCTTCCATCAATGTGGAGAAAGAATCCAAACCTTCCTGTTCCGAAGTGGGATGCGACCAAATGGCCACCGTTTCGAAATCGTGGTCGGATTCGTTGATTCCCAACACAATTCCCTTGGCAATATGCTGGCGCAAGTATGCCTCGTACAACATGGTTTCGCAGCGCACCTGTTCTTCTTTGGTGGGGAAATGGCACACCAACAACCTGGCGAGAGAGTCTTCGCGAAACGCTTCCAAGAGCGTGTATGCTGCCTTGGGCACGTCGGCGTAGGTGAGGAGGCGGAGCCCGGGGTACTTCTGAGCGACCTGAATGGTGGACATAATGATGAAAATCGACAGAAAATAGAAAAAGTAGACTATAACAGTATGCTAGTCTTGTTGGTAATCCGTTCGGTTTCGTGGATCTTCCTGTTTGTACTTTTCGTTACTTGTTTGTTCTTTTTTGACCTTTTGATCTTTTGATCTTTGATCTCTTATCAAAATGACAAGATATACTTGTATTGATAACTTAACTTTACGAGCCTGCCGAGTATGGCGGTGATCGTATCTCTGGACAAGAGTTGATCCAGGTAAAATCCCATGCAGCTAGCTAATTCAACAACGGTACAGAGTAATCTGAATGAGCAGCAGAGAATGGGTGGGGTTTTGCAGTATATATGTGTGTGGCCGGATGCGGCTTCCAGATTTGGCCAAGCGCGCGGGCCTAATCGGGCAAGCGGGAGCGGGCGATGGGCAGCGATGGGAGCGGTGATAGCGATGGTGGTATTATCGTGGTATTCGTATTTATGCTAAACCTAGCACTAACAGCACCAGCAAGAGCCTAGACGCAAAAGACCAGGCTCGACAGACCAGGCTCAACAGCGAAGCCGTAAATTAGTGCTTTTTCACTTTCGTCTGCTAGTAACGAATGGCTGCAAATGATCCAATGGCTAGATTGTACGGTGTTGTCCGACTGTAATCAAGACGCTATTTTAAACCGCGGCCGGCACACCAATGGCGCCCGCGCCTCGTTGCGCCCCACCGACATCAGACGCCGTTTGCGGATGCGGTTGTTTTTCGAAATAAGCCGCATTTCCATATCGAGTTCCGGATCCACGTCGTGCATATTACTCTTGTAGAGGTACTTGGATACAAGCCCATCGTTTGGGTCTGCGTACGCCTGGCGCAACTTGGTGGTGGCCTGTTTACGGGGCGGGGTGACGAACGAGGGCAATGCTAGCTTTTTGTGGACAGAACGATGGCCGTTGTTGCAATTGGGCGGGTACCATAATTGGGTGAGTTTTTCACTGCCAACTCCATCGAACGTGATGTGCCCGGTAAACTCGTTGGTGCTCAATGGCGCCAATGGCTTGCGGTTGTGCAAGTTCCGCTGAGGAATCGCCACCGCCTTGGGCTGCAATGCGTTTTCCTGGTCCACAAACTCGGTTGAAAAACCGCCGGTTCCCGGTCTATTTTCGCTGCCGCTCACCGCCAAGTCGGGCTTGGCTCCGCGGTAGGTTTTGGGGTCTTCGAAGATGACAAAGCCGGGGCCGGCAGAGCCCGAACGGCCAGCAGAACGGCCCGAGCCAGAATCACCCGAATGAGTGATTCTTTTCGAACTCCTGGTCGGCGATCTTGTAGGAGACATCGACCTTGTGGGGGACCGTGGCGAGCCCCGGGACTCGCTGGGCGACAGCTGGAACGACAGCCGGTGCAAGAGCCGGACGTGGTTGACGAAAGGCGAGCCCACCTTTGACTTTGACGGCGACGACGAGGCGGAATTGCTATGTTTTGGCGAAAGCGGAACACGCGGCGAGTTCATGGTGTGATGGGAAAGAACAAAGTGAAAAAGTGGAAAAGAATAAAGTGGAAAAGTGGAAGAAGTTAATAACAATTGATAGACAGCAATTGACAAACGACAACCAAGTGCTAATTATGTCCGACTGATGGTGGTATTCGTGCACCTAATATGTGTGTAGCTCGATCGTGGCGCTCGATACTCTTTACTTTATCCAGACTCCTCTGACTTGAATAATGACTTTTTATTAATTTGTTTAATCTACTCCTCGCTACGCGATCACTCCTGCGCGCGCAACACGATTCACGAGAAAAAATCATTCGAATCGGATTTCGCGCGCACTGGCTGCGAAAAATCAGGCTCTCCCTCTCTCTCTCTCTCTAGCCCCTGTAGAACTTGCTCTCCACAAATGGCATCTTGGCCACAGTGGCTTCTCTCTTCTTGCCCCGCAGCTCAAAAAACACCTTGGTTCCGGATTTCAACAACTTTTCGGCATACGCTTGGGCAACATTTCCCCCGAGTGTAGGCGAAGGAGATCCCGAAGTAATGTAGCCAATTTCCCTTCCGTCTTCGCTGAAGAGCTTGTTGCCGTCCCGGGGCGATGGGCCCTTGGATACCAAGCCAATTCGCTTTTTGGTGCACAAACTCTTGTCTTTGATCTGACTCAAAATCTTGGATGCCCCGTTGAAGGTGGCATTTTTCTCGTCTCTTCTCAGCTTGGGGATCAACCACGTCAACGTGGCCTCGATCGGGGTGATATCCTCGGCGAGCTCGTGCCCGTAAAGACACATGCCGGCTTCCAACCGCAACGAGTCCCGTGCCGCCAATCCAATGGGACGCACCAAATCGGGGTAATCTTCAATAAGAGTTTTGAAAAAGTTCTGCGACTCTTTGGCCTCCTGCGTGGTGGACGAGGGAATCAGAAGCTCGAATCCATCTTCGCCAGTGTATCCAGACCGAGCCAAATGGACATCGGCGCAAATCAGCGACAATTTAAGGTACTTGGTGTTTCCAAAGGTGATTTTGCTCAAGTCTTCGTTGGTGAACTTTTGGAGTAGAGCTGCGGCCTCGGGGCCCTGGATCGCCAACAAAGTGCCCTCAAAAGTAGAGTGGTCAACGTCGAAATTCGC
This sequence comes from Meyerozyma carpophila, assembly GCA_030573695.1. NCBI lineage: Eukaryota > Fungi > Ascomycota > Pichiomycetes > Serinales > Debaryomycetaceae > Meyerozyma > Meyerozyma carpophila. The sequence continues at coordinate 423,137 of JAJMDS010000008.1, read as the reverse complement.
AGCCTCTTCCTTGATGAACTTGACATCTTTCGCCCGGCATCCGGCATTGGTCACCATATAGTAGTCGTTTTCGCCGTGCTTGGTGATAATACAGTCGTCAATGACCCCACCATCCTTGTTCAACAAAACCGTCAATGACGACGAGTTTACTGGCAACGATCCCAAATCAATGGGGGTGATTTTTTGCAACAATTCCCGAGGCTGGGCTCCTCTGAACTTGTGCTGGAGCATGTGCGACACATCAAACAACCCAACTTTGCTTCTCACCCAGTTGTGGGACTCAACATGAGTCTGTCCCTTGTACAAAACCGGCATTTCAAACCCGGCATAGTCGACCATTTTCCCTCCCAATTCCACATGGCTGTCGTACAAGGGGGTGCGGAGGAGCTTGCTGGCGCCACTGGCAAATCTCTTGGTAACAATCGAGCTCATTAGCAATGAATTTGTGGTGCTGTGAAAGACTCTTATACTGAGCCTGCGGGACCCGAGTCAGGCCTCCTTTCCTGTATACTGCTCCTTAATTTGACTCGGGCGGCATCCGAACATCAATGGCTCGGTTTGCAGCCGTACAACGCCAGATGAAGAAAAGAAGTCAGGCAGATATGCAATTTGGGGCGTGAAATGTTCATGATCATGTTCGGGAAAATGTTCATGATAATGTTCATGATTTCGTTCTTTTTCGATTCGTGCATAATTATTTCGAATGCCTAAATTAAAACGCCCATCAAATCAAACTGCTAGATAATCTCAGAATAAAACGGGACTTTTCACATCCACCGAAGGCTTCCTTTTAACCAGTGAACGCATCAAGAGTTCTCTCAACAGCCACAATGAGGTTTGTAAATACGATCTCATCAGATAATAGAGTCTTGTGAATTATCTATTACGTATTGAGCAGAAACTCCAACTAACCCCAGCTTTGTGCTACCAATCTGGGTTTGATAATGCGATAATCAGTTTCATTCCACATCCGTGTCTACACAGTGGTGCCCAGGCTTACAGTGCGCAGGTTGAAACAAACAGAGCAAACAATGCCATGCAAATCAGAAAAAATGTGAAGTAACCCCGAATGCAGCCAGCGAACGATGTCAAACTTGCATGAAAGTTGCAAGTTTGACAGTTTAGCACCCTAACAAAATACCTAAATCCTTGAAGTCGTAACCGGTAATAGTGAACTCCTGCGGGCCGCACAGGGATTGCAATATTTGAAGCTACTCGTCCAAGACTAACCGAAGTTACAACTGAGCAAGAGAAAACATTGATCACCACTTTGAGATGTCTAAATAGAATTCTATGCAAGATGTTCCTTACATATTGATCAAATTTAATCCCAGGGAGTGTTCACACCACCAGACACACACGTTCCATCGTTATCTGCACTGCAGCTAACATCTCGCCAGTCCACATTTGCACCAATTAATAATTGGCCGGCGAACCCACCGTTCATATCAATGCCATACTTTTACTACAGAAAAAAGGTAGGCCGAAGAATTAACGTAGACATGTCCTCTCTACGTCAAACACAGCTTGTCAAGTTTCAATCTTTCTTTCCGGGCTTCGTTTCTTCCAATCTTTTTATATTTGAATTCCTTTTGCTATTTTCAACTACGCGAAGGATACCCTGCCACACGAGAAAGGCGGTGATAGCTATACTATACAATGAAAGAATTCCCACCAAGTAGGGGAATGTGCTTCTGAAGAAATCCTGATCGAACATGCGATGATTGGACGATAAATTTTGAAGATAAGTGGGTCTTACGTTGCTTTTGAGTCCCACTATCTGGAAATTCACCAGCAAAGCCACCAGTGGTGCATCATGCCGAAGTTATATCGAAATAAGCCACACCCATCATGCAGACAAAATACCAACTACCCGCATGTTTCACCGATGTTTTCCGGAAATAGCGCTTCCCCGGTTTTATGCGCAGAAGCTAAAAATTCGGAAGTGGAACGGTAAGTACGTAATTAAGCATATTACTTTTCGTTACTATCTTGAAGGCTTGCCCCAACCTAACGAGCTTGTGGTGAAGCTTTATATCGTAAAGTAATGCAACTTGCGTGCCGACTAGAGACGCAGTATCTAGTCTTATGATAAATAATTAAGCATGATTATGCATGCATGCTGCATTAAAAATGTGTCTCGGACGCATAGATTACATTTCCGGCTATTCTTGCTTATGAGATATAAGTCGAATACGAATACATTCTTCATTAAACTTTGCGCTCACTAATATACAACGAGGATACCATAACCTAGACTGACCCATAAGCGGAACCCAAAGGTTCCTTACTTACCATATGATGAAATATATGAAATGATCCATTGTCGTTCCGTATACCGGGCTAAAAATAATATGGTCGGATTTGGTGCGGCATCATGGATGCGATTACGAATTGGGAAAGAGTGCGTACATCAGTACTTTACCGTATTTAAATCAGGTCGAATATCAAATGACCGATATCCCGAGTTCCTTTCGATGATCTTGGAAATATAATTTTTGAAACTAATTCTCTGGTTACAAACGCAATTGGGCGCTATCCTCAAGAGCCGTACGACCAATTACTATGCTCGTAAAACTATTTCACTGGTTGTCTTCGGTTTGAATTGTTTGTTAATCTTCAGCTTTGCGAGGTATTATAGTGCTAGAAGTGAGAGGTTTAAAACTTCAAAGCCTCAGGAGGAGCTTCAATCGTTAGTAGAATTCAAAGCGAACATCGTGAATTATATGAAAGAGCTTATGGCTTGCATGAAGCAGTACATTGGATGGAATGACCATGACCAATTCTGTGGAAGAATTGGGGCTGTTCACTACAAGTTTTGGGGCATAGACAGCGATGGAGAAGTTACATCGAAAATCGTCAAAAGTGCTATCGATAAAGTTTTGAAGCTCGAAGACGGCCAATGGCTTAGGAATATATTTTGCGTTGAGTTAAATCAAAACGGAAAGTATGACGGTCATCTCAGAATCAGCTCCCGCTCGATCTGTGCTGGAATTTGTTTGCCCAGTGATATGCATGCAGTTTACGACGTGGACAATGATACTCTCCAAGTGTCATAGGTATTAAGTTGAAGGTCCATGACGTTTCGATTACGTACACTAAGGCACAGAACAGGCGTATATTGACAAATAGCTTTTTTATTATGATTCAGCTTGCGAATGTCATATATAGGATTTAATTGGCCCTTTGAACCTCAATTGAAGTATTGATCTAGCCACTCTTTCATTGAACCTCGAGTGGGTCGTTAGTTTTGTTTGCAGCAGAAAGCGGGATGTTCATCGGTTGCAATGAGTACTATGTAGCGTGTAGTTGATGGGATTCAAAATAATTTCTTTTCTTTACACTCAATGCACATCGAGGCAATTTGCACATATGTCGAGAATTCATGCATCGGAATACATATTGGCACAAATGCGCGATGCAGAGCATACTGTAAAACAGTTGCAAAATCTCATCGGAACCTAGCCAAAATTCAATTTTCCATTGCGCATAATCTGATTCACAAAGATACGAAATGATTATGACATTCCACGAATTCGTTGAAAAATAGCAACGAAATCATGAACGTTTCACGAGCGAGTTTAAATAACTGCCCAGCGAAGTCCTGTGTTCATCAGTACATACATCGGCGCTTCTTTCCTGTATACTGCTCCTCACTTTGGTACGGGCGGCATCCGAACATCCATGGCTCGGTTTTGCAGCCATAAGACCAAAATCGCCGCCAACGCAGCGTACGTAATCGCGGAACAAACCGTATAAATGAGCGTGTCAAACGCTTGTGCGTGAAGCCTTCTGTGTACCTCTCCGTAGCCCCTTTTGGTTTTTGTAAGCAGATTTGCAAAGAGAATTAATACTACAATCCACGCCGGAGGAAACAAGAAACCAAGTAGAAAAAATCGACGAAGATGTTTGCTGTGGCTTCTTAGATAGTTGCACGAATTACATGGGCAATCCACTATTTCTTCTTGATGAAGCTCAAAAATGGGAGAATTCATAATCTAGCAAAATGTCCAATTTTCCGTCCTATATATACAGTCGGCCCAGAAACAACACATGCAAGCTTGGATGCCTCATATCTACCCCAGTTCCTGTTTTGGAGGCGACAATAAACTCCCGACCACTGACCCGTCATTTTGAAACTTATATGAATCCGGTGTTTGGGTGCAGACATCGATGTGAGCCACTACACCGGACTCCACATATCAGACACCCTATGAATGGAAACGCAAGTATTCAACCAACTTGTCACCCTTTTGGCGTCCTCAAAGGCACGAGATCGCAACGATGGGTTGGAATTGTTGGAGCAAGTGGGTGCGGCTGAACTCAATTCTCGCCAGTTCGGGTCGATTTCCAGTGCGGTTTTGGACTTGATCAAAATTGAAAAAAAGGCATATTTGGCAAACGCAACAAGAGCAGTAGAGGACAGACTCATGTCGGCAGTCCACAGTCTTCGCGCCACTATCCTACTGAGTCTTTCAAGTGCAAAAGTTGTCCGCGTGAAACACTACATCAACTCGGTTCACGGAGTAGTGGTTCTATTCAATGGATCAGAAAATGCCGTTTTGGCTACTGCAAGCCTCCATCTAGCACGAATAGTTTCCATTTTGCTCAAGCAGCGCTTTATAAAAGATCATCTTTTGAAAAGTGACTGGGTCTCGGTGTACCACCAGCTACTACTGACTTTAGAAAACACAATTGACCAAAACGGAAGCCCTTCATTATTGGCCGAAGTGTGCCAGTCCATCTCCCACTTAATGTATGCTAGTAGCAACCAAGAAGTGTGCGTGTCTTACTTTTTCAACGATAAAGTGTATCTTCGTTTGCTCAAGCCGCTTCGACAACTTTCCACCCTTCACTCTCAAGAGCTGCTAGCGATCCTGTTGCTTCAGATCGTAACGAAACTGATCGTCATGTTGTCAACAGAAAACACAGCTTTTGTCACAGACCTCATTCATATCGGGTTTCAGGTTATGGCGTCTCACATTGATGTTCTCACGCAGTTCCAAATTTGCATCTTCTTGAATCTCGAGGCCGTGCACATGTACTTCTCATCTTCACTATCGCAGAACTCAGCAGTGTCGAGCACTTATATCGTTGGCTCTTTGATCCGCCAACTAATACCCAAATTGAGCGGATATGACTACTTACTACAACTCGAAGATATCGGGCTGAATTTGCCCCAACGGTCCAACAAGTTTTTCGCAACCAATTCGCTCTACTTGAAAGATGTAGCACACGATATCAAGCCTTGGTTGATAACTAGGGGCATCGCTCTCCTATCGAGAACATACTTTTTTATAACGAAGAACTGTGACGTTGCGCCACAGGCTCAAGATTTCAAAAGACAGAAAACCTCTCTCGACAACCTGCTTTATCATTCGTCATCTGCAATTGAGTACTATACCAAGCTCGTTGACAATCCAGATCCAAAGGTGCTGCGAACTGCTTTACTCGCGTTGGCTTTTTATGTCGATACTGAGGCTGAAGCCGATCAAGTAGATGTCACAAAGTGCATAACGATTGGTCTAAGATCAATCAAAACCACCAATTTACGCGAAAACTCCTTACTTGTCATCAAGGCAGTCTTGGCCTATATGACTTTGCATCAACGTCTCCTGCTTTCATCACTGATGTTCAACCAAATACTTAAAATCACTCTTACGTTGGTCAAAGACGAACCAACATCGGATATATGCTCCGAGGTGATATTTCTTCTATCGTGCACAGAGTTGCTGTCTGTCAAATTGGATCCAAATAGCGTCAACCAGATCAAAAGCGTCTTAGATTTGTCAGGTGTCAATGGACCAATACAGCTATCGATTTCGTCCTTCAGATTCTGGTATGGACTTGAAAAGATAGCGTCCATGTTTGGACACGAATCTGTTATGACCTTGAGCACAAGCATCCAAACCTGGCTCTTCGAAAGATGGGACAGGTTCCACGAAATTGTTTCAAAAGATGCTGTTGAAAGCGCTAACTTCGTGGCATGGATTTGCGGCTCAGATCTTGGTAACTTGGTGCACAAGAGGCTCCACGACCAAGTTGAAGGTTTGCATGGGTTGCAACACTTACAAAACCAGCATTTGGATTTTGCATGTTATATACATCATGTGTCCAGAAAAGAACAACCTTCGGATTCTCCAACATTTTCCACCCAGGCTATCAGGAGTGGTGATACTGAGGAGCTCATATCCCGCTTGATTTCCACTGAATCTTTTGCAAACCTCGAATCCAAGTTTCTGTGGAATATCTTTTCAGTGCACATTGTATCAGCTTTAAAGCAGACGGCAATTGATAATGCGTTGCAAACTTCGCTCTATTACAGCACAAAGTCGTTGCTCTCTAGCGAACCCATCACTATACCAGACTATGATACAATCAAGGCTGTAAATTTCAATTTGAAGTCCTCGGTCACGACCCTGAAGGACTATCTACTCGAAGATTTATTGAAATTGATTTCTATAAAGGATTGCAACAAGGCCATTGAAGTTGTCAGGAAGCCAGATGGGTTAGGACGTCGAAATGAGATTCCCAAAATACTTGATGATCTGGTTCAGAAGATTGAAGTGCTAGTAGAACTTCTAGTTTTTTCACAAACTCATGGTGACACCTCTTATTTCTCACGTTGTATTCAGCTTCTCGAAAGTTTAAGTGATCCTGACTTCGCTGTTGGTATTCTCAAGTTTCTACGGTTGACCGACAACCTTTCACTAGAGGAAATTTCCTTTCTGACTGCGTCTCGTATTGTACGCTGTATTGGTGAAAGACTACTCGCCAATGAAAAGTTTGAGAGATGCGAGTCCACATATCTGACTGTTGCTCTAGCAATACAGTTTCTTCTTCCTCTTTTCTCGTCTAATCTCAATTCAGATTTGGGAAAGGACTGTCAGGATATTTGTTTGTGGTATGTCAAATGCTTCAAGATGGGGCTCATTCAAACAGAAAACTCTACTTTGGAATTTCTCAAATTTGTCGAGAGCATGATCCTAAAGGGAGAGGGCAAGATTTGGTCAAACGAAGAGCTCGTACAATTGCTACTCGAGGGCCTCGCAACAGCACCAAATAATATCACTTTCCTCATTTCCGATTCTATTTGCAATCTTGTACTGCAAAGGGGACAGCTGGTTTCTTACGAGAGTATACTAGATGCATTAGGTACACCGCAGGAGTCAGTCGAGTCTAGCTCATCATTCTTGTACTTACTCCTGCGATTAGGATGTCTGTCGTTTTCTAATTTTGGAACATCAGTGTACAACATAACTGAGTTTGCTAGCTTCGAGCATGCCAAACCCTACGTTGGAGAAAGTTTAGGCCTTTTAGCATCCTACTGGAAAATGTCAGACGTGAGAAGCTTATTCTCGTTGTTTAAAGTGGACATCATAAAATCATATTTCTTGAGAGGCGCTAAAATTAATGATATTCCTGTCCACATTTATGGATTCGAGAATGTCGACACTTTCATGAAGCGTGAATATCCTACTGTTGTCGGCGTGGCAATGTCACTCGGTCTCCCTCAGACAAAAGAGATCATTTTGAAAAGCACAAACGTCTTTGACATTGAAGATCGTGTTGTCTCTCACTCGGTAGATGTGGCTGTAGCTCTTTCGTTCACAAAGGGTGGAATCGGGAATGAAATCTTTTCGTTTGAAATGTTTGAAAAGGGCGCGGAGTCCCAAGTCTTGGAAGACCATCGACTCGAAATATTTTTATTTGTTGTGAAGATGACTGCCATATTCGATGACAACTCGATCAGAGGTTTACTCACTAGAGAAGACGGGGACAAATTTTCATCTCTCTATTCATTCACTGACGTGAAAAACATTGATGAAACTTCATCCATACCTGTTAACACTGCAGTACAGATCATCCAGCGCTTGTACAACGTCAACTATAAAACCTCGGTGTGGCTGCCGGAGAACGTGTACTTTCTTGTTAGAAGGCTCTTTGTTGAAATGAACGAGTTTCAAATTCCCGAAAGAAAGTTGAAGCTTTTGAGGCAAATCAAGTTTGTGTTGTTGCTAAGTGACGAAGGCGATCCATGCAACGAGTTGAAAGTACTTTTAGCAAAAATTTGCAACCATATGATAACGGTCAAAGGATCATTCAGTGAAGTTCATGCTATGATGGTTTGGATTAAAGCCGATAGCTTATCACTTCTGAGCAGCGTGCCATTTATCAAAGAAGTTATGTTGCTTCTTAGAAATGTTCAGAAATTTGATCTTCAAGAACAGATGTCTCTGACATTGATGCGCAGCATGCTGATGCTTGGTACTTTATTGGACGACGATGGCCTTATTTTTCTTTTTTCTGCTGCTGTAGATGTCATCGCAAGGCCAGAGACACCACTTTCTGGCAAAAACCTAGAGCTGTACATTCATCGTTCCTTGAATTGTGGGGTTGATGTTGAAACCATCTTCCGCTTCAGCGATTGTTTAATCGAGAAAGCGACAAAAGAGCCTTTTGCATTATACAGAAATATCGCCGAGGCATTGCTAACCTTGCCTCATTCCTCCGATTATTCAGACGGCTTCCGATCATGGAGTGCGGATTATCTTGCTTCATTCTATCTTGGTGGTTCTCTCACCAGTATGTCGTTTGGTTCTACTCCAACAAATCATTCACACGATGATTTCATCCGCAATGTTTCCACTCTCACACACACCCTTAAGCAAGCTGCCAAGTACCGTCAGGATGTAAATCCAAGAAAAGCGGGTGCTGCCGAACTCTTCATTGGAGGTATTATCAATAAAAAAGGTGAAGTTTCAAAACTGTTATCAGAGGTGAAGGAGTTTGTGCTGAGTATCAAGCCCATTGAATACACTACAATTTTCAAGTTTACAAAAGACCCACCCTATTTTACGAGTGAATTCGATTTTGTCTCTTGCATCAATGAGTTTCACACTTATACTTCGTTTGAGATTTGGCTCAATGACTCAATAACTTCAATTCTAGATGAAATTGTCAGTGGAAGCCCATTTGCTGCATACCTAGCAGCATTCATCACGGAAGTCCCCGAATTCAAATCGGAGTTGTTTCCTCATTTAGTGTTGAATTACGTCTATTCATACGGAAAAGACAGTGCTTTGCATTTGCTCAACACGGTTTGCGGTACCTTTCATCAGAATTTTGGTAAATCTGATAGCCACAGGTGTGCAGAAGTTATGTTGAAAACGATCCTTTTGATTCGAACTGGCTCTATCAAGAAGATATCTCCATTCCCAGACCTATACGCGGCACTCGATAAGGCAATGCTCTATCGATACTGCGCTGGAAATGATATGCCCAAATCAGCATTGTTGTTTTGCGAAGACTTGAAAGTGAACAATGAACATTGGCCCATCGAACCGAGCCTCATTCATGACATCTATGCGCAAATAGACTGTCTTGACTTGTTGGAGGGAATACCCAGTAGCACCTCCTTCGACTCTGTATTCAAGCATTTCTACAAAGGTGGAACAAACGGAGATAAATTTCAATACGGAACGGGTCTTTTGGATAGCGATATAATTTTGTCAACGTCTCTGGATCAGGACGTGAAGCTGAATTTCGTGTCTTCTGGTTATCTCGGACTAGCTAAAATTGTGAGCCAAAACCATCATCTTGAAGAACAACCAGGAATATCTGAGGCTGAATACGAGTGGTCGTGGAAACTTAATACATGGTCGTTGCCGACACTGGGCTCGAACAAGGAACATGCGACTATCTACCGCACTTTAAAGAATATAAAGGAGTTGCCCACCGAAATTGAGCAAATTTGCCAGAACAGTCTAGTTGAAATTTGGAACCAACGTCCAAATGTCCAGGTGTCGGGGTTGGGATTGAGCGAGGATACCAAGTGTTGGCTTCGTCTATTGGCTACCATGAAAGGAATATCAGCAATACCCGACCCGAATTTGTCTGCGATTGACGATTTTGCTTCAACTACGGGTTGGTTCAAAGATTCGGAAACTGGCGATGCAGAAAACATATTGCTTGCCAGAAGCATAGCGTTGATGTTGAGCAGCACCGCAGCACAAAGTTCACAACAGCTGGATAACGGCTTCATTGCAACCATCCACGAGCTATCTCGCTATGCTGCTTTGACCCGGTCGAACAAGCAAAAACCACAAATGATCCGCAGCACCCTCTTGATTAGCAGGATGATTGAAAGCAGAAAAGTTGGTGCTTATCAGGAGCAACTTGTTGATCTTGCAAAGTTTGAGTCTGCTCGCTCACTTTGGAACCAAGGCGAGACCCAATTCCCACTTGCTATCGCCAAAGAATTGGCACATACTGACATCGTTACGCCTTTCCAGAGGACGAGCTATTCACGATCTTATATCACATCGGTGCTAGTATCGTGGCTATCGGAATCAAAGCATGATCTTCCTGGAAATATCATGACAGACCATGTTGAGAGAGCCGCGAGAGAAGCACGGAGTAATGGTGACCAGCGACAGGCTGAAATTTTTAGAACGTTTGGGAAATTCTGCGAGAAAGAAAGTCGGTCGGTCAATCTCAACGATGGAATCGCAAAGCTAGAGAAGCAGGTTTATCGCAAAAAGAGCGAAATCGACGAGCTCAAGGACCACTATGGAAAGACTGCGGTGTCAGCAGCCGAAAAGAAAAGTGTTCAGCGTTACTATTCGAAGCTCAAGTCTCTGCACACTGCTGACTTGGAAAACTTGCAGGCTTTAAGATCACAGAGAAGCATGTTTTCACGAAAAGCTGCACAGTTTTACTTGTCGTCGATGCGAGCAGACCAGCATAACACAGAGGATTCAGATTCCTTCTTTTCCGTATGGTTAAATTTGTCTGAGGAAGACGATTTCTGCCTGGAATTGGAACTGGACTTACTGGCAGTACCCAGCTTTCAAATTGTGAGCTGGTGCACTCAGCTCATGTCAAGATTGTCCACAGAGACTACTTCGTTCCAGTCTCTCATCCAGCAGCTTGTGTTCCGAGTTTGTAGAGACCACCCGTACCATTCCATTTACGGCTTGATCTCACTACGAAAGCATGCAAAGTACGCTAATGAGGATGTTAACCCTTCTATGGCGCCTAAGATAAGTGCTGCAAATGAAGTGTGGTACAAGTTGCAGAAGATCAACGACAACACTAGCGAAGTGCAAAGGTACGCCGACGAGTTTGCTGACAACAGTGTTAAGTTGGCGGAGCACAAAGTCAAGCGAGGCAAGACTGTTGATCTTGATACTTTGAGTATTGGCGATTATTGGCTCCAGCGGCTCCCTGTGATACCCTCCCCGGCCATGACAGTCCCCATTGACTACACATGCAAATACGAGGACGTCGTATTCATGCAGAATATCGACCGTAACGTATCAGTGGCAGCTTCCGGGTTGAGTCTTCCTAAAATTGGCAAGTTTCTTCTTTCAGACGGCACTTATCATCGGGCACTTTTCAAGTCGGGTACTGACGATTTAAGGCAGGACTCTATCATGGAGCAAGTTTTCGAAAAAGTGAACTCGATCTTAGAGAAAGACTCAGCTACCAGAAAGCGAAATCTTCGAATAAGAACATACAAGGCGGTTCCATTGGGTCCCAAGGCAGGTATCATCGAGTACGTTCCCAACTCAGTAGCCTTGATTGACATCATCAAGCCTTACCATCTCAAGTCTGATAGTATCAAAGCCGAAAGAGCACGAGAGCAAATGAAGTCGTGCCAGAACAGCAGCAATAGCGAACGAATTGAGGTTTTCAAGTCCATCAAGAACAAGGTCCAGCCGGTGCTCCGAGAGTTTTTCGCTGACACGTTCTTAGAGGTTGACAGTTGGTTTCAGAGCAGGGTTTTGTACACACGAGGCATTGCTACCACATCGATTGTAGGGTACGTGGTGGGGTTGGGCGACCGGCATTGCAACAATATTTTGCTTGACAAAGAAAGCGGCGAGCCAATCCACATTGATTTGGGCGTTGCGTTTGACCAGGGCAAGAAGTTGCCGATTCCAGAAACGGTTCCGTTCAGGCTTACTCGAGATATAATCGATGGTTTTGGAATCAGTGGTGTCGAGGGAATCTTTAGAAAAGCGTGCGAACATACGTTCCGAGTGATGCAATTGCACAGCGACCACATCTTGGTGATTCTAGATGTGTTGAGATGGGACCCGTTATACACCTGGAGCATCTCGCCAATCCGAAGAAAGCATCTTCAGCAAGAGGCAGATGTAGGAAACGTCAAGTTGCAGCCATTAGACGATGCATCGGAAGCCGGCAAGGCCATATCCACAGTTGGCGAAAAACTCTCTGGAAGAGGACTCAGTGTGGAGGCCACTGTCCAAACGCTTATCAACGAAGCTACCAACGACGAGAATCTTGCCTTGATATATTGTGGGTGGTGCCCATTTTACTAGCCGCACCATGCAGACTGTCAATGCAGGTTTGCACCCAATGCAGGTTTGCGGAACCAGTTCTCAACTAATACCGATGGCCGAAAATGGTCTTGAAGGAAACATTGTTTCGGTTCCGCTAATACTCGAAGACCATGCATCACATACAGAAATAAAAACCACCTCTCTTTATATACATTCGTATTTCAAGCCGGAAACGAGCGAAATCTGGATAACGGGAATGTGCCAAGAGGGATGTTTCCACGCTCTAATTGACAAACCGTCGATAGAAAAAGCTACCAGCAGAGACTTTACGTATGAACAGTGGATGCAGATTATTGAGCTGCATTTATCAGGTACACAAGACAAAATCGGTGCACTTGCTCTCAGCGCAAGATATGAGACCCTGAAAGATTACTACGACGAAAAATTGGAGCTTCGAGACGACGAGGAAATGCCAGTGATATCGGAAACTTTGGTGTTGCTGTTCAAGACTGTGGAAGCATTGGCCAAAACGAGGGCAAAATTTCTGTTATCGATGGTAGATTCTGGGGAAGACGACCTCATTCAAAAGGAACAGAATTTGTTCAATTGGATCGAAAAGGTGTTGCAGGACAACACGGCACTCAAGAAAAAGCTAGCAGCCGCCACGGAAAACTTGGAAACGTTTTCTACAATTAGCAAAAATCAGCAAGATGAGCTCGAAGCATCGCACCGAGAGCACAAGCAAATCATACAAGATATCCAGGAAAAGCTCTATGCGGTACTCAATGCGAAGAAGGCTCGTATATGGCAGCTCGAAGGCAAGCATCCGCGGAAACTTGACCATTTAAACGAAATATTCGAGGCTAAACGTGCACAAGATTTGAATAATCGACGGATTGACGTTGACAATATCCCCACAACTTTGGATAGTATCTACGTTCGGGAACGGAAGCGGAAGGGAACGACAAAAGAGTCTGCAAAGAAGAAGATAAAAAAGGAAAACGAAGATGACGAAACCATACTTCAACAAACTGAAGAAAACCAGTCCACTGAGACCGACCTGGAAGAACCTCAAGCACAAGGCACGAAGTTGCGACGAAGAGAATTGGGTACTCTCACTTCACCCACCAACGACGAAGTCACCGACACCGATACCGAGAGCGAGGCCAAGGGATCTACAGATTACGGCTCGGACTAATCTTTATTAATATACACTTACTTTTGCTCACCAACCTCCAAAGGAGTCAAACGCAAGTATGGCTTGATGATTCTGAACTTGGGGAACAAGGTCTTGGCCTCCTCGTTGGACACAGTAGGGTGCACAATGACATCGTCTCCTGGAACCCAGTTGATAGGAGTGGTGACTCTGTACTTGTCTCCGGTTTGCAACGAGTCGACAACTCTCAAAACCTCAGCGGTGTTTCTACCAGTAGAAGCTGGGTAAGCCAAGATCAATCTGATCTTCTTCTTGGGGTCAATGACGAACACCGATCTGATGGTGAATTGAACACCCTTGTCGTCAACGTTGGTAGCGTCTTGGTAGTCGATCATGTCGTACTTCAAAGCAACCTTTCTTTCTGGGTCGGCAATGATGGGGAACGACAACTTGGAGCCGGTAACCTCATCAATGTCTTTGATCCAGGCCTTGTGAGACTCGGTACCGTTGGCGGACAAACCGATCAACTTGACACCTCTCTTGGTGAATTCTGGCTCCAACTTGGCGAAAGCACCCAATTCGGTGGTACAAACTGGGGTAAAGTCGTCTGGGTGAGAGAACAAAACGACCCAGTTGTCGCCAATGAACTCGTGGAAAGAAATTGGTCCGTTGGAAGTTTCAGCTTGGAAATCTGGGGCGGTGGAACCCAAACGCAAGGTAGTGTGTTCAGACATAGTGGCAAATAATAGGTGGTGATTTTTCACGACAGCGACCGTCTGGCTTTTATCTTGCACAAATCACCACTTGTCACGTGCCATGAGCCACTTTTTGGTGCAATGGGCAATTTGTGGCACGGGGCCGATCTGGTGGGGTACCAAGATAAGGGGTCCGGCAAAAGTGTGGCTTTTCGTTTGCCTGAGACTTGGCTCTAGTGCGGCAGAAATATGTGGTTGTTGGAATCTCCGGAACCGGCCTGTGCTCCGACGCTGCACCAAGTGCATCAATGCACCCAGAGGTCTGTGCAACACTAAAAGTTGCATTTTCCAAGAGGTCCTTCCATATTCAATTAGCAGCTTCCGCGCCCATGTCTACTCCGTAGTCCTGCAATGTCTCGCCCATAACGTTGGTCCACTCGCGGCCGTCTCTATATACATGTGGTTCTCCACCACTTCTGAATCCTCCGTCTGGGGGCCATGGAAGATCGAGTTGTTCGTCGTAGTTAATTTCGTAGTGTATGCCATCGGTGGAGGGACCGGTCCACGGAAGAAGCCATTTCCAAGGCGGGCCCAAGGCATTGACCGTGTTTCTGTAAAACCCATGGTCGTAGGGGAAGATGATGTCATCAGCGGTCATGGGGCTCCCTGGGCGAATCCACGATTCCAACTTTGGCAAGTCTCGGCCATGTTGCAATTTGTAGTTCTCGCCAACCTTGTCCCAGAACCTCTGTGTGGACACTTGGTTTTCTATGCGTTCTTTTTCCCACTCTTCGATCTGGGTGGTGCCTGTGACTACATGAATAATACAGCGGATGAGAAGAATCAGCACGCTTAGGCAGATGAATGCAACTAGTGGAAGAAGAAGTATCACCGCCACCATCTCGCCCTTGTTGGTGAGGTACATGGGTAAGTTACGATCGAGGTAGAACGCTATAGCCCGCTGAAAAAGCTTGACCAAAGTGTAGGTTGCCGTGAACACTATCCACACGAGAAAGCGAAGAAAGTGGGGCAAATTGCCGTGACCAACGCAATTGAGCGTCCATGGACAATGGTGGTCCATCTGAAGCACGCATTTGTTGCACGATTTGCAATGGTGAGTTCTGGGCGGTTTCTGAACTTTGCACTTGTAGCACCAACGTTTCCAGTGGCCACGTTCCGGCGTGTAGTTTTGCGGAGGTGTTCCTGGCAGTTTCAATATGGCCACGGCGTACGATATCCATACCATGGTGACGAAAAACTGGAACCTAATCTGTTGAGACTTTGACATGTGGTGTGAGAACACAAAGAAATGGGAGCCATAGGCAAGCGAGGCTATGAGCACACAGGGTATCTGATTAGTAGAGCGAGAAAAAAAGGAGAAACAGAAGAGAAAGGAAAAAGAAGAAAGAAAGAAAAACAGAAAACAGAAAAACAAGATGAAAGAGACAAGGAAGAGATCAATGATTTTCCATATTTTTCAATAATCTCCACTTTCCACATATAGTCTTCCCTTGTTTCCACTTGTACCTTCGCCTTTTCTTCACCTTTTCCTCCTACCTCTTTCTTCACTTGTACTTACTATCACCCCGAGGATGGGCCATTTGAACTGCACCGCCATATCGCGTCTCTGTCAATCGTATCTCTTGAGGCACCGGTGCACCGGTGTGCGACCCGGTGCGATTGAGCGCCAACACCTCAGTCAATTGCCACTAAAACCCATTGATTAAATGACGTCAATTGGTACCGGTTATGACTTGTCCAACAGTGTTTTCTCACCGGATGGACGCAACTTCCAGGTGGAATATGCCATGAAGGCGGTGGAAAATGGAGGCACTTCCATTGGACTCAAGTGTAAAGATGGCATCGTTTTGGCAGTGGAAAAAATCACCAATTCCAAGCTTTTGGTTCCGGGGAAAAACAAGCGTATACAGACCATCGACCGGCACATCGGTGTTGCGTACTCGGGACTTTTGCCCGATGGACGTCATTTTGTCAATCGAGGCAGAGACGAAGCACAGTCATTCAAGTCGATTTTCAAAAACCGCATTAGCGTACCCCATTTGATGGACAGATTGGGGATCTACGTGCAAAACTACACCTGTTACAACTCGGTGAGGCCGTTCGGAATCGTGAGTATTGTGGGAGGAGTGGATGACAATGGGCCACATTTGTATATGATTGAGCCTAGTGGAACGTGCTGGGGCTACACGGGTGCAGCCACCGGTAAGGGCCGGCAGATTGCTAAAAGTGAGTTGGAAAAATTGGATTTTGAAACGTTGACTGTGCGGGAGGCGGTCAAGGTGGCGGCCAAGATTATTCGCCAAGCACACGAGGACAACAAGGACAAAGACTACGAGTTGGAGATCTCGTGGTGCTCGGTGGAGGAAACCAATGGGTTGCACGAGTTTGTGCCGGAGGACTTGTTGAAGGAGGCTGTTCAGTTGGCGGAGGAAGACGAAGAAATGGAGGAATGAGAGAGGAAGACGAAGAATGCAGATTGAGGAACTATTTCCTTATGATCGGAGGTCAGACATGACGAATTGTAGCTTATATCGGTAATTCTACAATACTACAATCCATAGAGTTTGTCTTTGGCTCCCTCGATGGGCTCGAGACTTGAGCTTCCACCGCTCGCTCATCGCTCATCGCTCGCTCGCTCGCCAGATCGCATCGCACCTCCGTCTCGCGCGAAATAAACATATTGTATTTATGGCCCCGGACACTGGCGACTCCATGGAGTTCGACGAGACTCAGCTGGACATCGACGACCAGTTCGAGAGCACCTCGGGCCCCAATGATCTGGACCCATTGATCTCCGGTGGCAGCTTATCGTCAAAATTTCCCGGATCATCATCTTTACCGTCTCACTCAACCTCCAAGCACGACAACCACAGCCGCTCTTTTCAGTTCCACAACACCAATTCCTCCTCTGCCGAGTCCAGTGCGTTCATCTCGCACCCAGAAGCACAATCCTCCGACTTGGACCTTTCCACTATGACAGATATGGACTCCAGTCTCACCAGCATGCGAGAGTCGCTCGCCCAGCTTCGAGTTAATTCTCCAGATAAGGATGTGTCGCCGTGGCGGCGACTACGGTCGGCGCCGCCATCAGCCCAGCAGGCCCAGCTGCTTCCGCCGCCAAATTTTGGGCCAAATTTTGGGCTCCTGGCTCCCCGGTTGGAGCCGCCCGGTCGTCTAGGTCTGGGCTCGAGCCCCACGAAACCAGGCCGTCTCGAGGCTGGACGGGACGAGCCAGATATGATTGGCAAGCCAGACCGGGACAATCCAAACCGGGACAATCCAAACCGGGACAACCCAAGCCGGTTCGAAAAGGCCGGCCACTTTGACAAGCCAGATCGCGTGGACCCCCTCGGTTCCGGCTCCGCCGCCCGCATCGACGACCTCACAAAGCAGATCACGGACTACCGCATCCAGATCCGGCTCTTGCGCCAGTTTATCCACCGGTTGGTGCAGCGGCTCCGCGTCGACGGGAACGGTCTCGATGTGGCCGAGCAGTCGTTTGTTCAGGAATTTGCGTCGCCCACCTCGGATCTTGCTGGCCAGGACGAGCGGTTCGACGAAATCTTGAAGCTCAACGAGGACCTCTACGCCAGTCTCGAGGCGTTCCAGGCCCAGATCCGGGACAAGGACAAGGAAATCGCCGACCTCAGGTCGACCAGTTCGCAGTACGAAACTGCCTTGGACTCTATTATACGTGAGCATGGCGAGAATCCACCCTCTTCCATTGAAGAACGAGTGCTGATGCTTAGGCTGGCCATCCATTCCCACATGCTGGAGTCGATCGCCAAAATAGAGCAGCTCTTGAACGGCCAGAACGACGAAATTGCCGGCTTGAATGCCCGGTTAAGCAAAGAAGCGGCTTCTGCCGAATCGGCACAGACCAAATTGCGCCAAATTGTGGAAAAAGTCAGTACTTTGGAACCGAATTCAAGCGCTTTAAACCCAGATGAAGATGTTTTAGATGCAGTGTCCAAGCGCCTAGACCACCACCACTCGCTCGTGGAAAAACTCACCCAAGAACTCAAAAGTGTTACCCAAGAACTTGAAACTGCCACCCAGCAACTCGAAGCTCTTCGTAAATCGGCTCCCGAACCTTCGGATACACACCTTGAAGAAGCCCTCAAGTCAGCAGTGCTGCAATGCGAGGCTCAGGAAGAAGAATCTCAGCGGAAAATTGCCGCCCTCAACTCTCAGATTGCAAGCTTACGTCTGCTGCTAACAAATCTACGTGATGAAGAGAGCAGAGATATTCACACAAAGCAGGAGCTTGAAAAAGCGGTGGAAAAACAACGGGTATTGCGAGCAGAAAAGGTCCGTCTTAGTCACCAGGTTCAATCGCTTCTTGAAGATAAAGAGTCTGCCACCTCCACCATTGAACGATTAAATAAAAAGCTCGCGGCCTACAAATCGCAGAGTGCCCTGCCCGAAGCAAGCAGTGAACATCAACTCTTTCAGTTTGACGTTGGACAGTTTCTGAAAATGTTAGCATCTTTTGAGAAAATTGCCGACGACTCTTCATTGAGAGACCCAAAGAAACACTTCCAAAATCTCCAGCAGGCAAACTTGCATGCCGACCTTCTTCCCAGCCATCGTTTCGTGTTCAAGTATCTTTCTCGAGCAGTGGATGTGCTCGTCAACGACCATGTCAAGCTTCTTCTCAAAGAAGCAGAAGTCAGCCAACAGCACAACGATTACATGACCAAACTACAAAGGCGAATCGACGAGCTTAGCCGGGCAAACGACTCGCTTTCCAAGCAACTAGATGACTTGGAAGATGGCCAATCTGTCTCAGATTCCACCATGACATCGCCGCGAGCCAAACTCAGAATTGACGAGTTGGTGTCACGCTGGAAAGCCGAGCGAGAAGCCCGTGTCTACGAGAACAGAGAAGCGTCCAGGCGGGTCAAGGAGCTCGAAACCGAGAACGCCAAGCTCCGGGCCGAACTTTATAGATCGTAAACTTTCCCTACCCCAAGTATGGGTGTGTGGGTGCGAACTCAAATGTTGAAGAAAATTTTCAGGTGAAAACTATTGTAACCATGAGTGACATCGACTACGAAGCACTCGAAAAAGAGGTTCGGTTGGACGATATTGACTTCTCCGACTTGGAGGAGCAGTATGCTGTGAAACCAGACTTTGGAATTGACAACTTTGTCGTTGTTGATGGTGCACCCATCGCGCCCGAAGCCAAGGTACCAGTGTTGATCAAGGTTTTGAAGAAGCTTTTCAGCACAGTTGGAGAGATTGTAGAGGGCGAAGAAGGAATCCACATGCCATTAGAGGACGGAAAGTCCAAGGGGTTCTTGTTTATTCAGTTCAAAACTGCCCAAATGGCCGACGCGGCCATCCAACAAATGCATGGAAAAAAGTTGGATCAGAAGCACAGATTGCTTGTTAACAGATTGAGCGATATTGAGAAATACGGCATCGAGGGTAACGTCCCCACTGAGTTCAAAGAACCGGAAATTCCTCCGTTCAAAAGTCACGGATATCTCAAATCATGGTTGCAGGATGAACAGGGTCGTGATCAAATCGGGTTACATTATTCCGACACTTTTGGCGTGTACTGGAACAAGAGAAAGTCGCCAGAGCCTGTAATCGAGCCTAGAAAGGGGTTCACCTCCAAATACGCCAAATTCTCTCCCAAGGGTACCTACCTTTTCTCTATCCATCCGCAGGGTATCCAGTCTTGGGGAGGAGCTCAGTTTGAGAGCATCAGCAAATTTATTCACTCTCAAGTCCGGTTGATTGACTTTTCTCCCAATGAAAAATACTTGGTGACTTTGTCGCCCCAGCCCATTTCCGTTCCTGAGAATCCAGCCGAGAGAGCCCTGTACCCCTTTGGCCCAGAAAGCAATGGCCACAAGTTAGTTATCTGGGACTTGGCCACCAGCGAGCCTGCCAGAACCTTTGCGTTGCCTCCTCATTTGGAAGGCCAGAAGGAAATGCCATGGCCATTGGTCAAATGGTCGCACGACGACAAGTACTGTGCTCGTCAAGGACCCGGTGCATTGGCCATCTACGAGACTCCCAGCTTCCAGCTTTTGGACAAAAAGTTGGTCAAGATTGACGACATTGTTGATTTTGAGTGGGCACCAGCTCCGGTGTATCTTAACACCAGCAGCCAGAATGGTCCTGGAGAACATGTGTTGTCGTACTGGACTCCAGAAAGCTCTAACCAGACTGCCAGAGTTGCTTTAATGCAAATACCCTCCAGACAAGTTCTTCGTACCATCAACTTGTTCCAAGTCAGCGACTGTAAGATGCACTGGCAAGACGAAGCGAAATACTTGTGTGTGAAGGTTGATCGTCACACCAAGTCTGGAAAGACCATCTTCTCCAATTTGGAATTCTTTAAGGTAACCGAGAGAGATATCCCCGTGGAAAAATTGGAGTTGAAAGAAGTGGTTATCAATTTCGCATGGGAACCAAGATCCGACAGATTCGTCACTATTTCCAGGTTGGACGACGGCGCCCTCAATCCTGCTATCCCCAAAAACACCATTGCCTTCTACGCTCCAGAAACCTCCAAGACAAAGGGCGGTGCCATCACCTCATCCAAATACAAGGCGTTCGAGACTGTGGTTGATAAGCATTCCAACACGGTGTACTGGTCGCCCAAGGGAAGATTTGTCGTCATTGCAACTTTGGCCAGGTCCAACGGAGACTTGGACTTCTACGACTGCACTTATGAGGAGGAAAATGTGAGAACCACATCCAAGAACAATGTCAAGTTGTTGAAGTCAGAGAAGTTTTCTGGTATGACCAACCTCGCGTGGGATCCTTCAGGAAGATTCGTGGCTGCATGGTCGTCTTCATGGGTCCACACCATCGAAAACGGTTACAAGATGTTCGAGTTCACCGGTAATATGTTGAGAGACGAGTCCATCGACAACTTTAACGAATTTTTGTGGAGACCCAGACCTCCATCGATGTTGAACGCTGCTGATAGAAAGAAGGTGAGAAAGAACTTGCGTACTTACAGTGCTCAATTCGAAGAGGCCGATGCCATGGAGGCCGATGCTGCCACCAGACAACTCATCTTGACGAGAAGAAAGCAATTGGAGGAATGGAGAGCCTACAGAGCCAAGCATGCGTCGGCCGCTCACCAAAAGAAGGAAGACAACATGACGGTTATCGAGGAGATCAAGGAGGAGATCATCGAGGAGAAGGAGGAGATCGTGGAGTAATCTGTAGCTTAATCATTAGCTTGCTAAGTATCACTATTTACACACCTTTCGTCTTCAACTGTAATCCATGCCATTTTGCAATCTCATCTTTGAGCACCTCGTTGACTATACGATGCTGTTTGATCATAGGGATGCCCTTAAACTTGGAGCTCTCCACCTCGATAGCAAACATAGACCCACACCCTCCGGAAACGTCCCTGACCAGAAGGTTCTTGGGACTCAATTCTTCGCTTAAAATTTCAAAGATCTTCTTTTCGTAGTCGTCCATTGGTGGAGCAGAACTATACATTCTAAGGGCTACGCCTCGGCTTCTGGGCCCCAAAAGAGCCGGGTTCGGTATGCTACGGGCCACACCTCTCCACATTATCGTTTCGTTGATGTGTCTTGAATGGAATTCATCGCTTAATAACCAGGGCAATGCTAGTGGCTGGTGCACGGATGTAACCGGCACTAAGTCGAAGAAATGAAAAATCGAGGCACCAAAAACAGTGTGATGGAATGGCAGCTGGTCGCAAGAAGTTGGCTCTAGCAGTGTGAAGGTGTCAAACTCCGCTCCATGTAGAAAAGAATCCCATTCGTAGTTTCTGGTGTTCGGATGTCTAGACCAGGCGAACAGGCTGCGAATTATCTCACTTGCCATGTATGGTAGTGTTCGAATAGTGGTTTGTGGCGACGACAATGTAGGCAAATCGTCTCTAATTGCCTCGTTTGTGAAGGGAAAAGCCGCGCCAAACTTACAGAAGGTTCTTGCTCCGGTAACCATCTCGAAATCCGATTTTATCACCGAGGACAATGAGCAGAAACACTCCACCAAAATCCGTTCGTGGGGCTCCAGAAACCGTAGGCATCGCAAAAGTGGCGGCGACGACATCCTGGATAGCATCCCACCCACGACGGTCATCATTGATACGTCGTCGTCCGATATAACTCGGTTACAGCGGGAATTGAAACGGGCCGATGTCATCTGGCTTGTGTATTCCGACCATTACACATACGAGCGGATCTTGTTGCATTGGATGCCGATGTTCCGGTCGATGGGGGTCAACTTGCCCGTTGTTGTTGCTGCCAATAAGGCCGATTTGGAACCAGGAAGCACCGCTAAGGCGCAGAACGCAGAGGAATTCATGCCGCTTTTGAGTGAGTTTAAAGAGATCGAGGCGTGTATTCGATGCAGCGCCAAGACCGGGCTCAACGTTGTCGAGTCTTTTTACTTGTGTCTTCGTGCCGTGGTGTTTCCCATGTCTCCTATATTCGACTCTAAAGAGGGTAATCTCAAGCCCGCGGCCGTGGCAGCGTTGAAAAGAGTGTTCTTTTTGTGTGACAAGGACCAGGATGGCTACTTGAATGCTCAAGAGTACAACGACCTACACACCAAATGCTTTGGTTTTGCCCCGCCGGAGGACGAGTTCAGTGACATTGTCAAAACGATAAGTGGAGTAATCTACCCCGAGGTTGACTCGAGTGGGGAGATACCACGGCTCATTTCCGAAGACGGCTTCATCATCTTGAACAAGATCTACGCCGAACGAGGACGCCACGAGACCACGTGGAACATCCTCCGCAAGTTCCACTACACCGACTCGCTTTCTCTCAACGACAAGTTCTTGTATCCCATTCTCGAAGTCAACCAGAACTCCAGCGTCGAGCTCAGTCCCACTGGGTACAAATTTTTGGTCGATTTGTTTTTGAAATTTGACAAAGATAACGACGGGGGATTGAATGATGACGAGTTGAAAAGCTTGTTTTCTCCCACCCCAGGTATACCGAAGCAGTGGCAGGAATGGCTGTTTCCCTCGTGTGTTGTGTGCAACGAGGCAGGCTATGTAACGTTGCAAGGGTGGCTTGCCCAGTGGAATTTGACAACTTTTTTGGACTACAAGACCACTTTGGAGTACTTTGCCTACTTGGGGTTTGACGACGACAGCTCCATGAAGGCCATAAAAATCACCCGGGCACGCAAGAAGCGACAGAAGCAAGGACTCTACTACCGGCAGCCGGTTACCGATCGCAACGTCTTCAACTGCTTTGTTGTTGGTGCTCCCAAGTCAGGTAAGACCTCGCTCTTGCACCTGTTCTTGAAAGGCACCTACAGCGATGTCTACTCGCCAACGATCACCCCCAAAATGGGAGTCAAGGACATCGAGCTTCGCGGTGGAAAACAGTGCTACTTGATTTTGGAGGAGCTCGGAGAACTCGAACCGGCCATTCTTCTGAACCAGACCCGGCTCGACCAGTGCGATGTGATTTGCTACACCTACGACTCTTCGGATCCAGAGTCATTCCAGTACTTGTTGGACCTTCGTCAGAAACATGCCGCTATGCTCAACGGTATTCCGTCAGTATTTGCGGCGCTCAAGGCGGATCTCGATAAGCAACAACAGCGCTCCGACATACAGCCTGAGACCTACACTCGGGATTTGCTACTCAGTTCGCCGCTACATATCTCGTCGTCGTGGCCGTCGTCATTACATGAGCTATTCATCCAGTTGGTGGATGCTGCGAAAATGCCATCTACGGCAACGCCGATGCTCGTCAAAGAACCCGACCGCCCGGACATGGAAAACTTCAAACACATCGTGATGGCCGGTTCGGCTCTCAGCGTGATGACATTGGTCTCGGTGTGGATCTGGAGAAGCTCGGTGCAAAGCCAGAAGTAGGGCTTGTGAAGTAGGGCTCGTGTGTGGGCCTATGTGTGGGTGCGCTGGGTGCGCGGGTCTTCCCTCAAGATGCGACATGGATTTTTCACCTCATCGCATCGAATACAAAACCATGTCTGAGCCCGAATACAAGCCTGTGCATGTGGACCAGCCCATCCCGACCACATTTGACCTCGGAAACCTCGCTGCATTTGACCCCAATCCCCTTGACAACGAACAATTGAAAACGAACAAGGAACAGTATTTGCAGTCGGTCACAAGAGACAATGTTCAGCTACTCGTGAACCAGATTCTCTCGCTTCCTATGAAGACCACCACCGACACACACGGCTCGTCTACTGGCCAAGACTCAACCATGACTCTTGCGCAGCTTCCAGAACCCACCACGATGCTTCCTCGAGAAAAGCCAATTCCCAAGCCCAAGCCTCCTACGAAATGGGAACAGTTTGCCGCCAGAAAGGGCATCAAGGCCAAGGCCAAGGACGGAAAGATGGTGTACGACGAGGCCACCGGCCAATGGGTGCCCAAGTGGGGATACAAGGGAAAGAACAAGGAGTTGGACGACCAATGGCTTGTGGAAGTTGACGACGAGCCCAAAAAGCAAGGCGATGAGCTCATTGATCCACGTACGTTGAACCGTGCTGAGAGAAAGAGGCTCGTCAAGAAGAACGAGTTGCAGCACAAGAGGAATCTTCAGGGAAGATAAGCACTGGAAAACCTGCCCGGGGAAGGGGCCTGTATAGTAGTTCTGCATAATATCCCAAATGTTTCAGCCGTAACTTTTTAGCTATGGACAACAATTACAATCCCAAAGAATATCTACCTACGATAGACGTAAGTAAGCAATGAACTCTGTGGTTGCTCTTCGGCTAACACAGGCCATACTAAGCGTGGCAGACCTTGAAAAGATTACCGTCAAGAAAATTCGACATGCGCTCCAAGAGTTGTTTTCCGTAGATTTACAGCCAAACAAAAAGGCCATCAATGACGTTATATTGAACCGGTACTACGATCTTGTCAACAAGAGGTCCCGGGAGAACGACAGTGAGGAGGACAGAAAGGCAGAAATCATAAAAGAGGATGAATTATTGGCCCAGAAGCTTCAAGGCGAGATGCTGTCGCGGACCCCAGGTCGGCGAAAAGCTGCTCCAAAACGAAAGAGTGCCACCACAAGCAGCTCAGGCGCCACCAAGCCGCCTTCCAAGACGGGATTCAACCGAGAAATGGCACTTTCCAGCCAGCTTCAGGAAGTAATTGGAGAGGAAAAGTGCTCTCGGCCACGAGTGGTGAAGTTGTTGTGGGCGTATATCAAGGATAGGGAGCTTCAGAACCCACAGGACAAACGGCAGATCAACTGCGACGAAAAGTTGGCGGCGTTGTTTAAAAAGAGTAAGTTTTTTTGAGAGTTTGGTTGTTCAGTACTAACACAGAAACCGTGGGAGCGTTCGAAATGAACAAGATTCTTACGAAGCACATATTTCCTTTGGAAGAAAAGAAGGACGAGGTGGTGAGCGACGAGTCCGAAGAAGAATGAGCTAACGAGAAATGTGGATAGATACGACTCGATGTGATATAATTGTACAATAAGGACAGAAGGAACCCAAAGAAGTAAGAAGAATTAACAGAACTATTCAAGAAGTACTCAAGAACTACTCAAGAACTACTCAAAAACTATTCCTCTAATATCTCCCCCAGCCACCAATTGCACTCCCTACTTCTTGCTCTCCCCCTCTTTCCACCCAATTGTCCTTCCCTCCTCTTCCTCCTCTTCTTACTCTCCTCCTCTTCTTCCTCTTCTCATCTCCACAATGCGCGCCAGATGCACTCTCACTGTTTTGCCTCGTCGCAACGTCTCGTTTCATGATGCTGGCATCCCAGAAGGACCATATGCTCCGGCAAGACACCGCGGCTAGTTCCTCCAGCCGGACCCACAGTTTGGCGTCGGGCATGATGCTCGCAGACGATAATTCCTACGATCTGGTTGACCGGACCGCCCTCTACGACCTGGTCCTAAAGGCCATGATTCTCGAATATGTGACCGAAGCCCGGTTTCGGACTCCCATAGAAGACATGGAGCTCACCAAGTCCCGGTCGCCCACCCGGCCAAACGAAAAGATCCCATCCTACTTGATCGCCAGCTTGGAGGCTCGGTTGAAAGCCATCGCATTGAAGAAGAAGGTTGATCCAGCATTGGACGAAACCACCCGGAGATCTTTCCTCAGTTTCTACAGCGAACTACTCGATCCCCGGTTCCGCAACGAGGTGTCCAAGAACGGAACGTTCCAGTACTTGCTCATGAAGTTTGTCTCCTGTGCTAGTAAAGAAGTTGCAAAGGTGGGCACGGTTTCTCCCACAGACATCAGCGGAGTGGTATTTATTCAGGCCACCAAGTTCGTGAACATACTCGAGTCTCTCGTGGCCAAAGACGACAAGAGAGCAGAGGCGGTGATCCAAACGCTTCGAGATGCTCAGGAATCGTTCAAGCCTTCCGGCCAGTCTTCGT
The DNA here is from genome assembly GCA_030573695.1 of Meyerozyma carpophila. Taxonomy (NCBI): domain Eukaryota; kingdom Fungi; phylum Ascomycota; class Pichiomycetes; order Serinales; family Debaryomycetaceae; genus Meyerozyma; species Meyerozyma carpophila. The sequence goes on along the minus strand of JAJMDS010000008.1, from coordinate 396,604 downwards.
CCTCGGCTGTGGATCCGGCAAACGCCCGCTATAGAAAACCCTCATTTAGAGTGGCAGACATGGACCAGACCAAGCTTGCGCTTCTCCAGGAGCTCTTTGGTGTGGACCTGGTTAAACTACAGCAGGATGTGTTCAAGCTCAAGGACTACGTTCTGGAAAAGACTCTCATCAAAGACATTGAACAAATCAACTTCTACACAGAAAAAGACCTCGGCTTGCTAAACCCGAGAAATTTCCACACCATGAAAGCTTACAATGCATGGAAAGAGCGTTTTCTAATCCTTTCCTCGTCTCTCTCCAACAAGTATAAAGTCCCTCCCTCCATGAAACTTCTTGCCGCTCCGCCGCTCCCAAACGGCCTGGACTACTACATGATACCTTCCAAATCACACGGCCGCTCATATCTCGTCATATTAATGTTGCTTTGTTTGCAACACCAGCATAAGAACACAATCATTCAGGACACCGAAACCGCTCTCTTATCAAAACCAATGCATGCCATCATTTCCACCTGCGCAACCATTTGGCTCCAAGACTATTCCACCAGGGCTGTATGTCTCTATACTGCTGCTCATCTATCGGGCATCCTCAAGGATGATAATGAGGGCCCTCATACTCTCGGTCCCGTGAACATGGACGCTACTCAGCTCGTTTTTCTACAATGCAAACGAATCGTTGAAGACATCGGTAAACTAGACTGGGAAGATAAACACATGTGGGCCATCAAAGATCAGGAAGAGTGGACGAAAAACTTGACATTCTCATATAATGAAACCATGTATGGTATCAAACAGTCGTTGGAACAGATATTCAACCCCCACGCCAAACCCAAATTTGGTCCCTTCTTGATGCTACTTGGAGACTTTCTCGAATCAGATTGTCTCTTCCCACTGATAGCCGAATCTGGCTTGACGAAAAAATGGGAGAAAAAGTTGTCCAAGACCCTCATGCGCACGTCAGAGTCTCGCTATGCCGAGTACTTGAGCAACTTACCTCGTGACGATACACTTAATATAGTTCATATCATTGACATCAGTGACAAGATAGTTGAGGATGTCAAGCGATTGCAAAAGAGATACAAGAATCCTCTTTTAGGGTTTTTGATGGTCCCCCATGTCGCTGCCGCCGTGATTACCGGGATGTTTGCAGCCGACTCCAAGAATATCTTGAAGCATATCGCAGCTTATTGCAAACCACGAAAAGAGGAGCTTCCGTATGGTGACGCACTTGAAGCGTACAAGTCACTCTATGAGATCCGCAATATCTACAATCAAGTCTCCACATCGAAGTCGGTTTTCTCTTTCGATTTAGAGTCGTTTTTTTACGAGTTTCTCCAAGATTGGGTGGTTGAAAGTGGTGAGAAATTGAAATCTATAGTGGAGCAGGCACTCACTTCCGACAAATACGACGCCATCAACCTCGCGCACGACGATAAGAAACATAGCTCGTCTGTCCTCGACATCTTCACCTTGGTCAAGGAGTATTTGCGAATCTTGAAGTCTTTAAATTGGTCTAACGAATACCAACTAGCCAAAGTACAGACAACACTTCTCAAGAGTATTTCAGATGCAATCTTATTGTACGCCAATACTGTCACTGACAAGATCATTGGCGAGCTTGACGAGGAGGAACAGAAAAAGCTTCTTGAATTGGCAGAATCTACGACAGACAAGCGGAAGAGTGGTAATTGGTTCGATGAAATGAAGAGCGTGGTAAATAATATTCAAAGTGGGGGAGCCCCCAAGCTCGAAGCTGAAAGTGCCTATAATTTCAGACCACAAACATGTGTTGCGCTAAACAACCTCCAAGCTATGATGCACCAATTGAGCAAGCTAGAGGATATACTCGATCCAGAAAGCATTTCAAATGTTGTCCTGGCGTACGAACCTTCACTGAAGAAGGAATTTACAAGCCATGTTTTTTCCTTGCGCTTGGTGAAGGCAGAGAATTTGCAATGTACATCTGGTTCGGCTGCTTCTAGCTTGAGTCCATATGTTACACTTATCGACACCAAGGCAAGAAAAACCATTGGAAAGACAAGAACACTTCATAACGCTACATTGCCGGAGTGGGATGATGAGTTTGAAATCACTTTGGCGGCAAACTCGTCGCTAACAATATCTGTTACGGCATGGGACGAAAAGACTATCGGATCACATTCTATTTGTGGGCGAGCGTTGTTGCAATTGGATCCACATCGATTCAAACATGACGGTATACCACAAGAAATCTACCTTGATTTGGACTCGCAAGGTAGAATTTTGCTAGAAGTTGCTGTCGAAAGTGAAAGACTAGACGCCATATTTGTGGTTGGAAGAGCGTATAGGTGTCTCAAACGGTCCCAGGAAAGATGTGTCAATTTGATTGTGGCCAAGTTTTCTCGGTTCATACATTACTGCTTCTCGAGGAGCAATTTGCGGTCGGTTTGTGGAAATATGGGAACGGTAAAGCCATCGCAGGAGCAAATGGACGAGGCGATGATGCCATTGTACAACTATTTGAATCAAAATCTTGAAGTCCTTGCCCAGTATTTGACCCAGGAAATGCTAATGAAAGTGATGGTAGCGGCGTGGAACGTGGTTGTTTCAAGTGCAGATGAGCTTCTTTTGCCTAAGCTTGCTAGTGCCAAAACTTTCCAATTGTCTGCCGTTGGCTCTAAGCTCTCGCTGACAAGCACGGGAACTTCTGGGTGGCAATCCGCTGTATCGACTGCAGTAGCAAGTGTATCCAATTCGATTGGCATAAGCGGCTTTGGCAGACTGCTCACCAACAACGAGCTTGAGACGGTGTTTGCTTGGCTAACATTCTTATGCTTTGACTTTTTCCACAACAACGGCAATGGTCCTCCCATAGCAGACCTCAAGAACGAGCATTACCATTCGCTCTTACTCGTTCCCGTCTACTACGATCGAGATATTGACTTTTTGGTTCTGGAAGTGGATCGGTTGTCGCCGGCCTACGTCAAGGTTTTGCGTGAAAGAAACAACTTTACGGGCATGGATACGAAAGAGGCAAGAGAAAAAGAAGCTAAACAGAGCAAGTCTCTGAACTCTTCCAGGCAAAGAGCGCTTTCTCGTGCCGGCAGCTTGGCCAGAAGCCAGACTATTAATGCTCATGCCACAGTAAAAGCGAGAGAAAGAGCGGACCGCGAGGCTCAAGAAGCGAGGTCTGACCCTATGGCAGCGCAGGTGCTCACAGAAGATATCATCCTTCGTCTTTTGTTGGTCAAAGGAGAGAAGGCATACGTTTCTCGCAGACTCGATCAGAGAGAGAGGTTGGCGCATAGTATAGCTACGGAGCGTCTAGCGAGAGCCGCTGCTGAAGGACGCCTTGGTCAGGTTACATTAATTGAGTAAAAATACATTTTTCGGTTCGAAATACTCCTTTCAATATCAACTATTATTCGTCTTGGTTAGCAATCATGGTATGGTCTTCTTGATGCATTGTCGTTTCTTCGGTGGTCGTATCATTGGCGTCTTGTTGAACAGTGGTGTCATTTTGCTCGTGCAAAATAGTAGCATCTGCTTCTCCATCAACAGCGGGCTGCTTTGTTTCCAGAGAAGTCTCTTCACCAGTGGTTGGCACGGAAGCGTCTTCCATATCAACTTCCGGTGCTGATTCTTGTACAGATTTTGTAGTGATGAGATTTTCACTCTCCAAATAGGCACTTGTTCCCTTGGAAATAAGGATATTGGCACGTTCTTCCAATCCTTTTGGATCCGTACGTTCGTCTAATGACGACTTCCACCCAATTTCTTCGTTGTCAAGCAACGACTTCAAGCCTTCAAGACGCTCTTTCTTCAGGGTTTCTTCCGGCTTCTTGTTGAACACAGTATTCGCAGTGTACTCGTCGTGTGAATCTGCCTCAAAGAACAACCTGAAGGAGTTCTCGCAAACTGACACTTTCAAGCCTGAACGTGCAAGTCCATCGCAATCTTCCTCCTCAATATTCTCAATAAATGACTTCGAGAATGGTAAATTAAGCTTGGAAGCAGGCACTCCTTCTGTGGGGTAAGACATAACGTAACTGGTAACATAGTAGTTATATTTCTCCTCCGCGCTTTGTTGATCATTGATGGTGAGATCATCAAGACTAACAAACTGAATGGAAACAGATGAGTCGCTTTCTCGAAGTGCGATCTTGAACATGTTCTCGTCGGTAGACATTAAGGATCTCACTTTGATACGATAAAGTATTTGATCCTTGGCGGTTGAAGTTGGTTGTGCTCTGTCTGCTTCGAAAAGGACAATCATTTCCGAAGTTCTGCTGTCAGACACAATAGTGTGCATGTGCTTTACCATGGATTGCACCAACTTGTCGACGGTATACATCTTGTAGGCACGGTTTCTGTATGCTTGTCTTAATGTTTCCTCATACCACTGGTGCTCTACTTCGCCTTCGATGAGTCTCTCAGCAAGCTCGAGCACTTGCTTGTAGCAATCCTTGTCGCCCTTGATATCGACCCCCATATCTTCAAGTTGATGCGACGACAAATTCAAGTCCTTAGCAAATTGGGGTAATTTCCGAGATCTGATCTCCTCTCCAACTGCCTTGTTCATTGCTTTGATTTCAACTAAACGCTCGTAAAGGGTTCTCAAGTGACGGAAGAAAACATAAATGGTGGTATTACAGAACAAGTTGAACTTGTCCCGCTTTTCAGGACCTTGCTGTTCTGAAGTAGAAGGTTCTTCGCCGCGAGGTAAGGTCTTGATCCACAATTCGCTCGACTTGTCGGCCTCGTGAGCAACATCTGGTTCATCAGAATCGCTCACCACTGGTGAAGGAGACTCCGTAGTATCGTCCTTCTTGGCTCTTGACTGCTTCTTCAAAACATCACGTAACAAGTCGGTGTCACGATGATGCTTCTTTGGATTAGGTCCTTGACCCTCAGCAAGTGGTTCGGATCCTTCTGCCTTTCCGTAAACCTTTTCATTCGCTGCTGCTGATATGGTCTCTTTTGGCAACTTGAAGAATAAAGTCAAGAACGACTGGAAGAAATAGCTCAACTTTTCACGATCGTTGACAGAATAGTTGGACGACTTGATGAAAGTAGTCACCAATTTCAAGATGTCCAAAAGAACGGCCGGTTCGTCAAACTTGTACTGAAGCTGTTCCTGAGGTTTGGGCGTCAACGGATGCAATCTTTTGTTCTGTTGTTCCACCTTGACAGTACTGATTTCGCTCACAAGCTGCTTTGCGGTCAATAATTTTTTATCTGCCTGCTTGAATGTCAAGCCCAAGTGGTCCAAAGATTTGTAAAAGACCTTCTGCTCCATCTCCCTCCAAACTTTGTTCCACTCACGGTGAGATCTCTTCCATTCTTCATCTTTTTGCTTCAATCTCTTCAACACCACAGGCACAGCAATGGCAGGATTTTCGTGCAACGCATCAATGACTTCGAACCCTCTGTCCTTGTCGTAGATCTTCCTTATAACCTTTTTGTAGATGGTGCTTGAAGTATGGCCCAAATCTTCGGGGAGCTTGAAACTTGCCTTTTGCTCGGGGGTCATGTTGGCAATACGGTTCGCAATTGTTTCTAGAGTCTGTATGGTTCTCAAGTTGGCCTCCATATGGTAGTCGTAGTCTAAACGTTCTTCTTCGATCTTGAAAAGAATCTCCTCGTACTGGTTTTTTCTGTGGGCAATGAAGCCTGAGTCTTCCGAAGCCCAGGTTGGATGTCCAACCCACTCGTCGTTCAAAACCTCCCAGCACATCTCGTCCCGTCCTGAACATGGCATGTAAGTTTCGGACTTGGGGAGCTGTCTGTATGATGGCCCAAATGCTTTGCAGAGAGAGAGCTCCAATTGATGTTTCTTAAAGGTAATGTTCTCGATGCGTTGGGGCTTATCCTCGTAGCCCACAAACATTTTGAACCAGTTGAAAAGGTCGGGATGATTCTCGCCGATGAATGAGTCCACTCTCTCCACCAATGTTTCCTTGTCGATGATGTCTTGCGAAAACAAGTTAAGGATCTTGAGAAATTCATTGTACGTCTGCTTGTTTCCAATAGCTTTCTTCACCTTGTCGAAAAAGCTCAATTCTTCCAGCAAGGACGACGACTTGGGGGTGTGAGAAGGAGGTACTGGCTCCGGAACACCGGGGACCAACGCCGGATTAACCGCCTTTGGAATCATTGCACCATTTTTGTTCTGGACTGGCAGAGGTTTTGACCTAAGACTTGAGTATTGAGCCTCAGCATTATAATGGTTTTCGTAAGGGCCGGCTTCGTATTGCGCTCTGGGGTCATTACGTTGGTCAACGGACTTTCTCTTGCGGAATTCGTCTTGGAACATTGGCTGGTGGAACGACCCAACTTCTCCCGGGCTCATGCCTGGAGCCGAAGATTGGTGGAAATTACCAACCGGCGGCAATTGCGAGCCATTGGTTCCGTTGGCACTGTCAGGAGGCAAGTAGGCCGGTTGAGCGGTTGGCTGGTTCGAGGTATCGGGAAGAAACTGTTTGAAATCGTCCAACAAATCGGGAGAGTTTGCAAACAAAACCGTCACCTGTTCGTACACTTCACTGATGGGTTTCTGTTCACGCTGGTAAGTCTGGAGAATTTCCAAGAAATGCTTGTAGATATCCGGCTGGTTGGCGAATCTCGTTTTGATTTTGTTGACGTAGGAAATGGCATGGTTGAACTCAATCTGGCCCCCATTGGGATCCGATCCAAACGGGGGTTGTTGCAGTGCTTGCAACTGGTGGGCCGCCTGGTGAGCGCTGGACAAAGCCTGCTGGTTAGCCTGGGAGTCCTGCTGGCCATTGGTGTCTCCTGCACCTGAGCTCCACTGGCCGTAAGTGGCATTCATGTTGGGCCGCTTGGTGGTGCCGGTGGGGGTGGTAACCCTTATGGGATTGGGGTCCGAAGGGTCGAGCGAGCACTCGATCTTGTAGCCAGCAGGAAGGAATGTGTTGAAGCCCTGAATCAAGTTGGGGTGGCCCTTGAACAACGTAGACACTCGGTCGATGACTTCGGAAGTGTCGATATTCTGCGACTTGAAATCCTTCATGATGTCCAAAAAGTTATTGTAGACATCGGCCTGGCTGTAGAACTGGATCTTCACCTGGTCCAAGTACGACAAGGCGTCCCTGACGTTCAATGTCCTGTAAACGTTGGTGGTAGCGGTGCGGTTGGGCACGCCGGCGGGCATTCCTGGAGGAGCCAGGGCCGCCGGCTGTTCGTTGTTCATGGGGGTGGGGGGCGGGAGCTGGGACGGGTTGTGGTTCATTCCCACTGATGAGAGTCGGCGAAGTTCGGGCCCCGTTTCGGTTTTTGTCACGGAGTGGCCCGAGTCGTTTCCGGCGTTTATCGATGGGATGTTGAAGCCGGACACCCGTTGCTGGGGCGCCGCGGCGCCCAGACCCAAGTTCGAGAGACTGGGGAGCGAGTAGAACGGATGGGCACCCATCTCCAATGCCGCTGGCGGGGGGAGCACTGGCGGGTGGGGGCGGCTGGGTTAGTATGGGCTGAAGAGAAAACCGGAAAAAAGAGGTGAAAAATCAGGGAAAATCGGTGAGACCCCAGGGAAACCCGATCCACCGGGCTCCGTGACGTGCCCGATGCCATATGGTGCCGTGCGGTACCGTTATCGGGAGATTGGTGCCCCCGGTCCACGGCCATCTCGGTGAAAATCTCACCGTCGGCACCACCATCGGCATTGCTTTTTCCCACAAGGGTGGCTTGTGTGGCACACGGCACACCGCAAACACGTTACTTACTTGAACTGCTGTCCCAATGGACGCTGTTGGTTGGTCCAGCTTTCTTGCTGTCCACTCATTTCAAAAATGTTCTTGTCACAATCGACGGGATTGGTCAAAACGTGGGTGGAAAACACACGCAAAGAAAGGCACGATTCCAGTGAAGCAGAAACAAGGTACGGGCTTGTGGGACACTGGCAGAGCCGTGGTTTGCGAATAAGTGGTTCCGAAACGTGGTTAGTGACAATACGTCTGTTCCTCAATGATACCCCAGCAGAGATTCAGGCTCGGTGCGCGGGCGGGTAACGGTTGCGGGCGTTGCGGCGCTGGGTGCTCTGGTGCACTGGTGCAGGCGCCTACGCGGTAGTGAGCGCCGGTGCGGCAGGTGCAGTGGCACCCAGTGGCACCCAGTCGCACGCCTTTGTGCAGGCCGTATGTCTTGATATTCTTCAACTGTCGTTCTCTTCGCCATGAACGCTCCCGATAGATTTGAGTTGTTTATATTGCCCGAGGGCGTGGATAAGTATGTTTTGTGCACTGCGCTGCCCAGGGAACCCCACTAACACAGAATCAAGATCACCCCGGACACAAAAGTACCGAATGCTGCGTTGATAAAAATCGAAAGAGAAGACCACACTCTCGCCAATTTGCTTCGAGCCCAACTTCTCAAGGACGAACGGGTCTTGTTTGCTGCGTACAAGGTGGAGCATCCGCTTTTTGCCAATTTCATTCTCCGGATACAAACCGAGGAGGATTACTCTCCTCGAGATGCGTTGAGAAACGCATGTTCGGGACTCATTAGTGAGTTGGATTTGATGAAAACTCGATTCAAGGACGAATGGGCACTCAAGTCTTTGTTGAGCAACGACGACGATTACTAGCGATAATATGTCTATAGGACGTGTACAATATAATGAGCGAGAGAGAGTGTAGAGGAGTGACGAAAGAAAAAGTAACGAAAGTAACGAGAGTATCGAGAGTAACAAAAAGTAACAAAAGTAACGAAATTAACGAAACTAACGAAACGAACCGCTAAAAGCAGAGAATCTCAAGTAAGTAAACCCCCAATACTCTCCTCCCCGTTTCTCTCTACACCCCTCCTTCGTATCATGCATTCATGCTATCTATAACCTTACTCCTTGAGGGCCTTTCTTTTGATGGCATCCCGAATCGTAGCAATCTTCTCCAAGCTGTCGGGCATATCCGACGACGGAAAGTATCCCTGCTTCAACACCAAGATCAAGGGATGTGTCTGGGTCACTCGGTTGGGTGATATATGGGTGATGGCAAGCCCCAACTTGGATATACACACCTTGTGATGGTCCTTGAAGTTGAATTGGAAATTCCCATTCGTCATCTCAAACATTATATAGTCGGGGGTTCTGGTATATCTGCGAAGAAACACCGTTTCCTTCCTGTCCTCGTTGTCGCTCACCTTGGACAAGTTGCTGTTCATATACTTGGCGAAAAAGTCAACGATTTCAAGCGATCTTTTGGCTTGGCTTGGGGGATGGCTAACTGAGTTTTCGATACATGTCCACCCTTCATTTTCATGGAATATCAACTCGAGAAACCGATCCGAGTTATGCAGCTTTAGGAACGTATTGCCGTCGTTGAACAATACTCCAATATCATCGTTGTTCATTTGGTACGAAAATCCGTACTTGTTAGAATAGTCGACCCACTTGCTAATAAGACATGGATTTTCACAGCTAGGAAGCTCGACAGTTTCCAATCTCTCATGCTTCGAGTACTCCAACCGCCTCATGTTCTGGTAGGTTTCGAAACAAATCTGATCAAGTCTTTTGATGGTGGTTGCAAATTTGGAGTTGAATGTCACCTTTCTTGGTCTACCCATAGATGTTGGGTCTACTTCTTGATACTTGTTCTTGGTATCACCAGGCGATAAAGACTTGGGCAACAACGTTCTCGGTTGCTCAGAATGCAAATCCGAACGCAAGATTTCCACAGGGTCCTTGGACTTGGGAGTGTAGATTCCAGCTTCGGCTTTGGTGTTGGTGAAATTAATGGCAGACTGTGCCTTGGAAATTACATTAAGGCCACGAGGAGTGTCGCTTAAACTGATCTCGTGGGTCTTATCGGGGAACGGACCTTTGAACCAATCGTAGGATAAAATTTCGTTGATGGTTGGTCTGTTCAATGGATTCAAGCTCAACAAGTCTTTGATAAGAATTTTAGCTTCTTCGGATATGGGTTTGTCGGCCGGGAAAAAGTACTCGGTTTTCTTGATCCGTTCATAGATAACTTGAACGTCTTTGGCCTGGAATGGAGGCTTTCCGATAAGCAAGGCGTACATCATGATTCCAATGGCCCAGATATCGACCTCGTAGCTGTGTCCAACCAGCTTTCCGCCGAGTACCTCGGGAGCAATGTAGTTGGGGGTTCCACAGATGGTGTATTTTTTGGAATTATTGTCGGGGAGCACCGAAGCAAGTCCAAAATCGCCGATTTTCAAGTTCATGTCGGGGTCGAAAAAGATGTTTCCAAGCTTCAAATCTCGGTGGATAACACGGCGCGAGTGGAGGTATTTGATAGCGCCCACGATTTGAACCATAAAGTACCGGACTTCAGGTTCGCTGACTCTTTTTCTGGTTTTGAGAAGTTCCATGAGCGACTGGTTGGGACAAATCTCCAAGAGAATGTACACATTAATGTCGTCCTCGAAACAGTCTACAAAGTTGACGATGTTAGCGTGTTTCAACGACTTGTGGATCTTGATTTCCGACAAGAGTTTTGTCTTTGTTTTTTCATTTTTGATGGAAGCCTTGGCAACAGTTTTCGCAGCATAGATGTGGCCGGCAGAGTCCTTCATTTGAAAGCACCTGGCAAACCCTCCTTCTCCCAAGAATGTGCCTCGGTGGTAGTCCCGTCCATTTCTGGTTCTGACAATCGACGGAGGGGTTTTGCACAACGCCGAAAGCTTTTCTTTCTTCTTTTTCGGCTGGGTTTGGGAAGGCTGGGCGGTGGACTTGGTGGCCTTTATGGGGGTGAGATTGGTACGCACATTGAGCTGGCCATTGTTCAATGGCTGTAAGGGAGTAATTCTGGACATGTTTTAAAAGATTTGGTGGATTAACCTTGCAACAATTACGAAACGGCGACGCTGTTTGTGTAACTGGACACAGATAGAAACGTCTAAAATACCGGAAAAACTGCGACGAGGAATCGGGAGAGTGCACCGGTTTCAACTTCTGCTCTTTTTACTATATATATGGAATGAAGTTGGTATTCTCATCCATCGATGTCTATTTACCAAATACCCGAATTAGGCAGTGTCATTATTTACCAACACTACCAAATGAGTATAATTCGGTGCGCGCACGCCGGCAGATGTGCTACCTGCAGTTGGTATTTTGGCCGCAAATGGCGCTCAAAAGAGGGTTTACGATAACTTAGAGGTGATGAAAGACGAGGAAGTTGTCGGTGAAATTGTAATGTGTGGGCTAACGAGTTCTGTGAAATTTGTGAAAATTGTGTATTTTGTGAATTCTGTCATTTGACGTATCTCGTATTATATACTCTTATCTCTCAAGTCTTCATGTTGACTTGGCTATTTTACCTGAAACGACCCATTTCCTATATCGTATATTGCCGGCCTACATATGTTACTCTCCCACACTTGCTGCAACCGTTGGCCCTTCCGGTGTACGGGTGCGAACCAACCCAGTAGGTGCTGGTCTACGCGTAGTCGTGCGCGGTTCATATACTGTGTCGCACGTAAATCTGATTTTGCTGGAACATTGTAGTGCCGATTGTTCATGACTTCCGACAATATACCTGATTCCAAGTCATTGGCGAAGGAGAACTCGGGAGACGAGAGCGAGTCGATCCCCTTGGCTCAAATAGGGGCGCTGGGAGCTACTCCAAAAAAGAGAAAATCAACAAAAAATGGCGACGGTGCAACAAAACGCAAAAAAAGAGCAGTTATAAAAGACGAAGATGATGATGAACCGTTGGCTCTGAAGTCTCCCGCAAAGGCAAAAACCCCTAAGCCAAAGCTGGACGGAAAAAATGGCAAGAAAAATGTCAAAAAGGAACCTTCGCAGTCGCTGGATGCCCAATTAGCAACACCCACAGACCTGGTAAAGACGGAAAAGGAAGAGGAAGAGACCTACAAATGGTGGGAGGCCCAGGATTTGGACGGGGAGCAGAAATGGGAGTCGCTTCATCACAACGGAGTTATGTTTCCTCCTGAATATGAGCCATTACCATCGCATGTAAAGATGTATTATGACGGAAAACCAGTGGATCTTGCTCCTGCTGCTGAGGAAGTTGCTGGGTTCTTTGCAGCAATGTTGGAAACAGACCATGCACAAAATCCCGTTTTCCAGAAGAATTTTTGGAACGATTTTCTTCAAGTGGTCAAGGAATCAGGTGGGGCCAACGTAGAAATGAAGGACTTTACCAAGGCCGATTTCACCAAAATGCATGCCCATTTCGAGATGTTGAAGGAACAGAAGAAGAGTATGAGTCGAGACGAGAAAAAGGCGCTTAAAGAAGCAAAGGAAAAGGAAGAGGAACCATACAAAACCTGTCTTTTGAATGGCAGAAAAGAACAAGTAGGAAACTTCCGTGTGGAACCTCCAGGGCTCTTTAGGGGCCGTGGTGCTCACCCCAAAACAGGCAAGTTGAAAAAGCGAGTATATCCAGAAGATATAACGTTGAACTTGAGCAAAGAATGCAAAGTTCCTGAGCCTCCCGCGGGCCATCAGTGGGGAGAAGTTAGGCACGATAACACCGTGGCCTGGCTTGCCATGTGGAAGGAGAACATCTCGGACTCACTCAAATACGTTCGATTTGCAGCCAATTCGTCTGTGAAGGGACAGTCCGATTTCAAAAAATTTGAAACGGCAAGAAATCTCAAGTTTCACATCGATGCTATCAGAAAAGACTACACGAAACTTTTGAAGGATCCATTGATGCAGAACCGACAAATGGCTACTGCCACATACCTCATTGACATTTTTGCTCTCAGAGCTGGAGGTGAAAAAGGTGACGACGAAGCCGATACCGTTGGCTGCTGTTCGTTAAGATATGAACATATTACTCTCAAGCCTCCAAACCAGGTGATTTTTGATTTTTTGGGTAAGGATTCCATTCGGTTTTACCAGGAAGTCGAGGTCGATAAGCAGGTATTTAAGAACTTGAGAATCTTCAAGAAACCTCCCAAACAACCAGGGGACGACTTGTTCGATCGGATAACCCCACCCATGTTGAATAAGCAATTCCAAGGTTATATGAAGGGTTTAACCGCCAAGGTTTTCCGTACTTATAATGCGTCGAAAACGATGCAAGATCAAATCGACTTGATACCAAATGAGGGAACTGTTGCGGAAAAAGTGGTCCGTTTCAATGCCGCCAACAGAACTGTGGCTATCTTGTGTAACCATCAGCGTACGGTGAGTAAGACCCACGGGCACTCAGTCCAGCGAATTCATGATAGGATCAAGGAAATGATGTGGCAGAAAATACGAACGAAAAAGATGATACTTGAACTCGAACCTGGATTGAAAAGAAAAGATCCGAAATATTTCGAGGAGCTTGAAGATCTCTCGAAAGAAGACGAGCAACATGTGCACCATCTTTTGCTTGAGCGAGCTCGAGAGCAAGCACAACGGAAGTTTGAGCGGGATAATCAGAAGTTGAAGGCTGAAGGTAAAGAGTTGTTGAGTGCAAGTGTGTTGGATGAAAAGATGGAAAAGATCAAGGAGCAAGAAAAGGAGTTGGCCGAAGAACTCAAGACGGGAAAACCGGTGGTGAAGTCCACCACCACGGTGGACAAGTTGAAGGCCCAAGTTGAGAAGCTCGATGGAAGAATTGTCAATACCACGTTTCAACTTCAGGATAAAGAGGACAACTCGGAGGTTTCGTTGGGAACATCCAAGTTGAACTATATTGATCCACGACTCACGGTGATGTTTTCCAAGAAGTTTGACGTTCCCATCGAGAAGCTCTTTACCAAGACGTTGCGGGACAAGTTTAAGTGGGCAATTGAGTCTGCGGACGAGAACTGGCGGTTTTAGGAGGGAGGAGGGGGAGAAGAAGAAGAAGAAGAAGAAGAAGAAGAAGGAGAAAAGATTGATGCTAGATGGTACTAGCGCTTTATACTAGTACTACTTTCTAGATAGTGCCAGTGCCACTATTTAGTACTACTTTCTAGATAGTGCCATACCACTTTTAGTACTACTTTCTAGATAATACTAAAACCAATTTTTGGTGCTACTTTTTAGATAATCCTGAGACCACTTTAGTACTACTTCAGTTGACACTAGTTCACTTTCTTGACGATACTACTTTAACTCGTACCTCGCACAATCGCTCCTCTAGCTCTTCTCGTCTCGTTTCATCTCGGCGCCGCACTTCTCTGCATTTTGCGCGTCGCGGAATCGCGAAATGTGCATATTTCATGCACCAAACACGAAACTTGAAGGGATGTTACGAAGGATCTGACGCGTGGTTGGCAATCCACAATCATATATAATATTCCCGATTGGTATTGTTCTGCAACAAACTATTCCTTGTAACAAAATCGGAGAAAATGCTGCCAAACCAAGTGCCGGTCAAAATGGCTGCAACCAGTTCCATACCGATAACCAGTGGCATTCCCTCCATCACCATGATGAGACGAGACTCAATGCCGTCAATATCTGAGACTTCCATGCCGTCGCTTTCGTCGGACGCGATGTCAACGTCTTCCGAGTCGTACTCTTATAGCATTGCCATTCCCAATGGAAATTCCGCTTCCACTGCGAATCCATACATCACCTACTCCAACCTTCCCACCAATCTTGTATTTATAATTGTCGGAGCCATCATTGGAGCCATACTATTGGGGTTTGCAATGCACCGCGTCATCGCATTCATCACTGGGCGCCGACTCGCCAAAAGTGACAAAGAAGTGTATTATTCCAACCCGTCTTCGTTGTATCAATTTGGAGGAAGCTCCAGCTCCAATTCGTCATTTTTTGAAAAATCGTCTTTAGCATCCACCGCAAGCATAAATCAACTTTCCAAGCATGGGTCTGTGGTATGGCTGGCCTACCGAGATCTCGACTCTTCGAGCAATGATTCCAGCACTCCAGGAAGACTGTACCGCCAAGCCGTAACCGGCAACGAACCAACTCCAAGACGCAACTCGATGTTTGTCAGTCCTGTTCTCGAGGTGATGAACAAGCGCAATTCGCAATTGGATCTTCCTTTATTCAACAACCGCAACTCGCAATACGAGCTTCCGATGTTCCACGATAGTTCATCGGGCCTCAATTCGTCTTTTGTCAAGGGCAGCGATGTGGATGTCAGCGACGCCGTGAGCCGAAACGATCTTACTGTGGAACGGCCGCGGATGAAGCGGCCGCCCAGCCAGTACCTCGACGACCTCATTGGCCAGTAATAGAGAATACAAGAATAGCCAATTAAAGAAGTGAGGTCAATGATGGTTGCGAGCTGTGGGTGATCCACTTAATTCAATTGAGCCGATATATATCGTCGTTAGGAACGCCCCGAGGTTAATGAGAGTATCACTTCTTACTTTAGATTAGAGTCAATTGCTTCATTCATTCAGTGAAGAAATATTGATCTACTCACTATCTGAATTGCTGAGAGAAGGTCGATGAGTTCTGTATTATATATTCATTTATTAATGAAGGTTTACATCTCGCGTTGCGCAATTGAGCCAAATTCATTCTTTTTTTCGTCTTCACTGAATTTCATTCGTGATTTTCATTGCCCAATTGAGTCTATTTCACTCATGATTTTCATTGCTCAATTAAGCCTGTTCGGCCCATAATCTTCTTTGCCCAATTAAGCCTATTTCAATTGTAATTTTTTTGCTCACTTCCGCTCCGCTCAGTTAAGCCTACTCTTTCTTCACTCAATTTCGCTCCGCTCAATTGAGCCTATTGAGCCTATTGAGCCTATTTCGCATTTGCAACTTTCCCGCCTGCACACAGCACCGCCCGTCCCCCGCCGGTGCCCCGGACTCAGCAACATCCGCGGAGACCCTCACCCACTTCTTCATGTTGAACACACGAATTGCAATTTCCACCATTTTCGGGGCTTCCAGAGCCGCCAGAACCTCCCCAATTGCCCAATTGTCCACGTCAGCTGCCCGGTGGGCCAAGGACGATTCGTCGACAATCGACTCTTATCGGCTTCCCTCGCAAACTTCCATCAACGAATGGGAGTTCAAGTATGATTTTATTCCCAAGACTTCCGAGCCCAAGATCCCGCCCGTGACCCGCGAGGCCATCAAGCAGGACATAGCCCACGACAAAAGGGCCAAGGTTGAATCGGAGATGCAACGGGAGGAACACCACACTTCTGTCAAGGTCGAGGCCAACGATGCTGCCGTTGTTCACGGCGGTGAATCTGTGGGCGCCGAGCCCGAATTCTTGCAAGATCGCGGCTCGAAGCCCGTGGATGCTTCAATTGGCCAAGGCGGACAACCCACGTCCAAACCAGCCAATCGCGACAAGTATATCCAGAGTTCCATCAACCCGGAAATCAACCAGTCCGACGTTGTTCATTTGGGAGAAAACGAAGTGGACCATAAGGCTGCGTCGGTGAAAGAGCCCATTGTGGTGGAGGACCACGAGCATGACCAGGACCACAATGCTGGCCAACCAAGACAGAAGAATCCCAATCTGTCGGCACCGTTTGTGGTGCCGTTGGGGTTTGCTGGCTTGGTGGGAGCATACTTTTGGTTCACGAGAGAGAAGAAGGAGAGTAGAAAGTGAGGAGAGAGGAAGTGAACAATTTTTATACAGCGATATATGTTGGGAGTGGCCGGCCTCATTTGGTTAGTCAATGCACATCTTAAATTGTCATTTATTATGGTAGTATCAGCCAAACAGAAGCATTCTGTAGGAAGAAGTAGTAATCTATATCTAGAGCGTTTCTGTACATCGCTGAGAGTTTTTCTCTGAAATAACGAAGGTATTCTGTGAAACAATTCGGAGTAATCTGTGAAATAACCAAGAGTATTCGTCTAAAATAGCCAGAGCTTCACTGAAACTGAACGTAATTCTGTAACAACTAGAAGTAATATATATCCAGAGTGTTTCTGCACATCGCAAGAAATAACTCTCCGTAATAACTAAGAGTAATTCTGAAATAACGAAAAGAAATTCTGTAATAAATGTAGTTCTGTAATCAGAATTAGTTCTGTAATAAATACTGCTCTTCTGTAAAGTAGCTAGAAGTAATTCGTCATATAACTAGAAATATGTCTGTAACCACTAACAGTAATTCTGTAAGAACTGAAAGTAATTCTGCGAAAGAACTAGAAGTGCTTCTGTAAGACTAGGAGTGATCCTATATAATAACTAAAAGTACTTCTGTAACGACTAGAAGTAATTCTGTATCAACTACAAGTAATTCTGTAATGACTAAAAGTCTGTGAAAAAGTCCATCAGCAGTCCTTAGAATTAACGGAAAGTAACTCTATAACAACTCAAGCAATTCTGTAGTGACTGAACGTAATTCTGTAATGGAAAATACTGTAATACTACAAGTAATTCTAAATTTTAGTGTCTGTGAAAAAGTCTATTAGTATTCTGTACACTTCGCTCACCTCTCATTTTTCTCATTTTTCTTTCTATGCATTTTTAAATATTTTCCACTCTATTTACATTAATATTGTCTCGAAGCTTCTTGACATGCCTTCAATTGTTGCAAGTAAAAATCACAAACTTGCATGTTTCCTCCATTGTCTTCCAAACATCTGGTAAAGTTTCTGGCATCTGCATCACAGTGCTTCGTCTGTTCCTGGTAGGTTTGCTGCTGCGCTTGCTCATACTGAGCAGGTGGGGCAGAGCCTCCTCCGAACATACCGGTTATACCAGCACCGAGGGTATGACCGATGGTAGAACCGACGGCTACACCGGCGGCAGTAGAAGCCATTTGTCCAAACAAACCTGGCGACCGCGAGCTGGTCTGAGGTTGTGCGGCAGGAGCTGCTGGATAGTGAGGGGCCGCGGTGGCGGTGTGAGCAGATCTTCTTTGCGTGGGAGCTGGTGCGGATCTTCTTTGTCTGGGCATCGTAGGTGGTGATGGCGCGGGGGAATTGGCGGCTTTTATACTCGTGGCCGGTGGCAATAGTCAGCGCTTACGTAAGTGTTACCCGGGCGCACGTTGCAGCCATATCATCCGTGCCACCGGTGACTAAAAACCTGACAGGTGCATACGGTCATTCCAATTGAGATTCAATGAAGTCAGGCCAATTGGCTCTCAATTGGAATGAGTGAAGGAAGTCGGGCTGATATGTGGATATTGGGAAGTTCAGATTTTGGAATGCAGGATTCGGATTCTAGGTTGGAATGCCGATGAGTAGTACAGTAATTCCCTTTTTTTTAGTTTGCATTTAGTGGTTGCTTTTAGGGACGGTTGTAGGGACGTTTTAGAGGCGGTTTTAGGGACGGTTTTAGGGTCGCTTTAGTCGGCTCGTTCTCATTGGAAATACTGCACACCGCATTGCCAAAGGTTTTTAAGTCACCCAGATTATTGATTACGCGGCCACTTTCAGACTTTTCAAAGTTCGAATTCATTTTCAGCTTACTCCAGTGGCATATTCAGGGGTCGCATTTTCTCGCATTTTCAGCTCCCTTTGCTCGCAACTTTCGCACCCATTCCAGTCGTGCCGATTGCTACCAGATAAGCATTTGCGAATCGGCCATCGGTGATCGGCATCCTCATTAGCCATGCGTTCAGCACTCACCCAGCCAAAGCGAACCGCCCATTTCGCTCATTTCGCTCATTTCACTCATTTGGCTCCTTTCTGCATTTTCCCATTTCTGCATTCTCGAGGTTTCTCTTCGAAACCATCGCCAACCAAATACGAAGTCCTAGGGGTCCCCCATGGAGCGTCCATCAAAGAAATCAAGGCCCTGTTCAAGAAACTCACCAAACAGTACCACCCAGACTTGAACACCAGTGCGGATGAAGAACAGAAAAAATTGAATCAAGAAAGATTTGTAGAAATTGTGTCGGCTTACGATACCCTCAAGGATGTCAAGAAGAGAAAACAGTACGATTTGGAAATACGTGGGAGCCCCAGTATCAAGCAAAATAACCCAGATCGCTCCGAATGGCACAACAAGTACTACGGAGAGGCCAAATATTACCTGCGTTCCGAAGGGTCCCATCATTCCATGGCACTGGGGCTCAATGCTACAAGGCACCGAGTGCGCAACTTTGCCGATTTTGAGAACCAATCTCACGTTTCCGGGGCCCATGTGAACCACGGCGATCGCCACGGAGTGCCCCATTTCGACTATGACAACCACCTTTCACGAAACCTCAAATTCGAGCAACGGCTCATCAACAAACACCTTTCTCCGGCCCAGCGCGATGCCATTATAAAACAGCTCTATCGTTCCAGCGACACCAAAGTCAGCGAAGAACTCATCACCAAGCACTTGATGCGCCAGGCACACGCAAACCACTCTTCGGGTCGCCATACCACTTCTCACACCACCACGGCGAGAGACCCTCATATGTACCACGGGCCCCACGACAGCGAAAGCACCATCAAGGTGGCCACCATCATGACGGTGGGAGCCGGGGCTACGTACTTTTTGTACCAATTGTGGGGGTAACTCTACAATTTCCTTAGTCACATAGATTACAGTAACGCATGCTAACGATCAACCTCTCCAAACACGAGATCCATAGTACCAATGATGGCCACGGCATCGGCTAACAAGTTGCCGCGGGAAATGTGATCAAACGCTCCAAGATGGGCAAAGCCAGGAGCTCTAATCTTACATCTATAAGGTCTCTCACTTCCGTCCGACACAACATAAACTGCCATTTCTCCCTTGGGGGCTTCGATGGCAGTGTAGGTCTCACCAGGAGGAACAGCGTAGCCCTTGGTGAACAACAAAAAGTGGTGGATCAACGCCTCCATATCTTCCTTCATTACTTGACGAGCGGGGGGAGAGATCTTGAAATCCTCAACCTTGACGGGTCCCTCGGGCATGTCGTTGATACATTGTTCGATGATCCGCAAAGACTGTCTGAACTCGGCCATTCTGATAAGGTATCTGTCGTAACAGTCACCGTTTTGACCCACGGGGATATCAAAGTCCACCAAATCGTATGCGTCATAAGGCTGGGCTTTTCTGATATCGTAGGCAACTCCAGAACCACGCAACATCACTCCCGACAACGAGTAGTTGAGGGCGTCTTCGGCACTGACCACACCAACGTCCTTGGTACGTGCCTGCCAAATTCTGTTGTCGGTAACCAACTCTTCGACTTCATCGATTCTGTCACCAAACTGAGTGGCCCACATGTAGATGTCGTCCAACAAGCCGGCGGGCAAGTCCTGGGCCACACCTCCGGGCCGCACGTAGGCACTGTGCAAACGGGCGCCGGAAACTCGTTCGTAGAATTCCATCAATTTTTCTCTCTCTTCAAAACCCCACAAAAATGGCGTCAATCCACCCACATCCATAATATGCGAAAGCACCGACATACAGTGGTTCAACACCCTGGTGATCTCGCCGAACAACGTCCGGATATACTTGGCTCTCAATGGCACGTCCACATTCAACAATTTTTCCACTGCCAATGCGAACACCAACTCGTTGGTCATCATGGAAACGTAGTCCAACCGATCGAAATAGGGCAATGCTTGCATATACGTCTTGGATTCGATCAACTTTTCGGTTCCTCGATGCAAAAGTCCCACATGTGGATCCGACCGCACGATTTCTTCGCCGTGCAATTCCAAAATCAATCTCAACACTCCGTGAGCGGCAGGATGTTGCGGACCAAAATTGATGGTAAAGTGACGGATCTTGGTGTTTTGCTTGTCTACGTGCTTGGGGTCATCGTCGCGGCCCCAGGTCATATCCACCTCATCCATTACTTCGGAGAAGGTGGTTTTTCCAAAAGTTCCTGGCTCGTCCGAGTACCTTTGCACATCTTTTCCGAGGGCATTTACGAACGGTTTGCGTTCCTGTTCGGCGGCAGCTGCCAACACACGGCTGGAGGCCAAGTTACGGCATGGAATACGGGGTGTGCGCCCCAATATGCTGGTGAAGCTTCTGGCCCTCAACATGAAGTAACGAAGAAAATCGCGAGTTTTATTGGATGAGAAACGCATGCAGGCGGACGGCATACAGGAGGACGAGAGGAAGAAGACGAGAGGAAGAAGAAGACGAGAATGAGAAAGAAATAAGGGAAAAAACGAAGAACGAAGAACAAAGAAGATCGTGGGTGTATGTGGGTGTATGTGGGGTGTATTTTGGGCCAGCAGCTGAGTATATCCTAGGGTGCAATTTCGCTGGTATTTTTTTTTGGCTGCAAATGATAGTGAAGAAATTAGAGAAATATGGAAACAGGATCAGGAGAGAGAAGAGTTGTGAAGAGAAGAGTTGTGAAGAGAAGAGTTGTGAAGAGTGGAGTTGTGAAGAGTGGAGTTGTGAAGAGAAGAGTTATGAAGAAAAGAGGAGAGAAGAGTATGGAAATGACGAGTAACTCTAGCATGTCATTGACCAATCTTGAGATCCCGTCTCCTCCAGTGCACCAAAGTAAAGCATATTCAGACCGAAAATGGCCGCTTTGAGTTTACCCGTACCCTCTCGTACCAATTGTTCTTTCTTGAGCTCCACTAAACACTTCTCAGTTGGCACAAGCCTCGATATTCTCAACCCACGACCTTCCGGCACACAAGGAAACAGAAATTGTCTCCGCAGCCGCCGGACGGCATATGGCGGCCTGCACCTTTGGCCTGCACACACCGCCCCATCGCCAGCATTTCGCTCGCGCGCACTTTTCTTCTTCATGTACACGCCAAAGAGAAAACGGGAAGACGTGGAGTCGTGCCAAAAAAAGGTCAAAAACGCCAGCGAACGTGAAAAACAGGCTTATTCGACGTCGGAGGAATGGCCGGTGTACTCGCATCCCGAAGGTGGTATAGTAAAAATTACACCTTGGGGCTCTTTGCGACAATTTCAAGACCAAACCGGCAACACCGTGACGAAATTTGAAGATAAAGGGTTCCAGGACTATGCTTTTGCCGGTGGCAATGCCTATGGCAATAGCCAAAATAACGTTTATGAACTCCCCACCACTCCTCAGTCGATGTACAGGTCGTCTCCTGCACCCACATCGGTTTCAAATGGTGATAAAATCGACTTTAGCCCGCTGGACGAGGCTGAATCTTATGTTAGAGAAGGCTATGGCAGTGACGAATGGCAAAGTTACGGCCAGGAGCAAGAAAATTACTTTGGCATGCAAGACAATGATGCAATGGAATAAAATGTACAATAGTGTATTATAGACAGGAATATAGTAACTGCCTAGGACAATTGATATATGGACTGATTCTACCCTAATGTTAAGAAAGTGACATCTGGCCTCTCTTCTCCAGTAGATCTCAAATTGAATCCTGAGGAATATCATAGAATTAGATTATCGATTCTACAGTCGTAGTCATGTCATATCATTGGCAGTCTCATAAATAGCATATCTTCGTTTCTTCGTGGCACCTAGCATTTCAGATCGACATTCTCGGTCAGCCCGTAACGCTGACTAGTCCGCTCTGGTGCACAACAAACTGTCGGCATGGCCCGCCCGATGGCGTGGTCTTGTCGTATTGAGACACCCCGTCCACCAATTCTCCAATAGATATGTATACATTTTGTGGGTCCTTTTCAAACTGCTTCAATTGCAGTTTGCTCATGTACTGCTTGAAATTGGAGAGCGTCAACCCGGTAGACTGCCACTTGTCAAACGAGTTGAGGTCGGGGATGCAGTTTGAAATATACTGCTTTTCTAACGTGGTGTAGTATTTGTCGTAGCTGACAAGTTTATAGGAATGCATGGTTTTGGAATAGTGACATTTGGGATCACTGCTGGCGCTTTCTGTGGTAGCCACAGACTCTCGGCGCTCAGAGAAAAGTGAGTCGGGGTTGGTGCACACGCTGCCGCTCTCGGAACACGAACATGGACGAGCAGTCAGCGGCTTGACGGTTTCTCCCACCAGAAAAGGATCGTTAAAACAAATTTCGTCAGCGGGAAAGTTTTCTTCGTCTTCATGGCGGTAAGAGGCAGCGGCGGCCGTAGCCACGAGAAGAGCGTTGTTGAGTCTGGTTTGACGAGACGGGATGCTTTTGACCTTGGAGGCGATTCTGGCTTCGAGAGGCGACGCCAAATCACGCCCGATCAAGATGTTTCTGTACCAATGCACCATGCCGTAAAACGACCAGAACTGGAGCAAGATTTGTTTCAATTCGACTCGAAGCCGAAGCACATTTTTGTATTTGGCCAAGGTGGAAGTGCTTTGAGGTAGCGAGTCGATCAGCGTCTCTTTGTACATGGCCGAGATCACCTGGTTCAAAGAGGGAGCCTCGCCAACATCACAGGTGGAAAGCGTGTACCTGTGGAGCAATTCGCCGGCGTAATTTGCTTTAAAGTTGTTGGTGACATCAGCATTGGTGGTTGGTTCGAACAAAAACCCATTTTCCTTGAGCTGAGAGTAGAACTTGGGGAGCGTTTTCGCCGAGGCGCCTTGCTTTGCCCTCTGGAATTTCAACTTGACGCGGTCGGACCGGGTCTGTTTGAACGCTTCGGGAGCAAACGACGCACCGTAGGGGTCATCCCCAAAAAGGTCCACGTCACTGGTGTCGAAAAAAAGCTTCTTGTCACGTTTAAGTCTATCATTATTGATGCTGGCAGCCAAATCATGGAGCAGATTGGCTTCGTAGTACAAAGTTTCTATGAGATTCATCAATTTCTTGTCAATGTTCAAGTTGTAAAACTTGATTTCCGTGGAGTTGATTTCCAAAAACACGGGGCTCCACCCTCTGTTCCGCGAGTTATAGTGAAAAGGAGTGGAAAACTCGGTTTTCATGAGACACAACCCCCCGAAATGAAGAGTTTGCTTGTATTGCGGAAGCGACTCCGACGACGGCTGGTAGGTGGGAACCAGCTCACATGCTAGTTCATAAGGTGGCGCCGACATGGTGGGTAGATTAGAAGCCGGTGTATTGAACAGAGTGGAAATCGGTCGAGAAAAACATTAGAAATCCGTAAATCAATGCGTTTTAAATGACGCCAAGCTGCTACCAAGCCGCGCGGTCATCTTGGCGGTTTTCGGACCGGTCGCTGTACGCAGGATTTGTGGGGAAACACGCGAGAAAACATCGGCGTGGTGTGTGGGTGTGGGAGCCGGGGAGCGGATTTGGGGGGAGCCGAGTTGAAGCGAGGGGAGCGCGGGTGGGGGACAATTTTTGCGCGGGTGTTTCCGTTGAGGAGCACCGGTTTACAGGTCGGTCACCACCGGTTTTCACTACCGGTTTTCACAACGGGGCTTACTTTGCCGCATGATTGCCGCGCGGCCAATAGTATCTGCACGCTTACTTGCGTGGGTTGCCATTGGCCACAGCAACCGCAGGCGCTACCACCGCTCGCTCGGGCCCGCGCGGGTTTAACCCACTCCGTTCCGACACACTCCGCACCCACTCCGCGAAACAGCAACCCAACACCTCCTGGCCGTGCCTGACCCGACCCTGACACCAGTGCACTGGCACCCGTGCACCAGGTCGGGGGTGTGGGCATAGAACATTCGCAAGCAACATTGCCAGTTACACAATGTCTGCACAAGCAAAGAAACACGTCAAGTCTCAGTCGACCTATGTAAGTTTGGATCTGGGGTAATGTGGATGGAGCGGAAACAACCAACCAATCAAATGGACGATATCCGAAAAATCCAGTGGAAAAAATCGGGTTTCTTCGTTTTCGATTCGTCTAGTTGCTGGCAAAAATCTTCATTACACGCCACTTTAGCCGCCCACAAACAGCCCCGTATACTCAATTGGCCAGCACCTGCCAGCTACTAACACAGGCCTTTGACAACACCGCGACAAACGTCTCTGCGTCACAGATGCGGAATGCGTTGAATGCATTGACCGACACCGTCAAGGACCCCGAAGCCCAGGCCAAGTTTGAAGCAGAGATGGACTCCTTTTTCGCCTTGTTCAGACGGTATTTGACCGACAAGGCGTCGGGAACCACGCTTGATTGGGAGAAAATCAAGTCGCCCACCGAGAGCGAGGTGGTGCTGTACGACTCGCTCAAGTCGGAAACCGCCGACAATTTGAGCAAGTTGGCCGTCCTCAAGTTGAATGGAGGATTGGGTACGTCGATGGGGTGCGTGGGCCCCAAATCGGTCATTGAGGTGAGAGACGGCAACACTTTTTTGGACTTGTCGGTGAGACAAATCGAGCATCTTAACCGCAAATACGACTCCGATGTTCCGCTCTTGTTGATGAACTCGTTCAACACCGATGCCGACACCGCCAAGATCATCAAGAAGTACCAGGGCCACAGAATCAGAGTGAGAACTTTCAACCAGTCAAGATTTCCTCGTATTTTCAAGGACTCGTTGTTGCCGGTTCCCGAGTCGTACGACGACGAATTGGATGGCTGGTACCCTCCCGGCCACGGAGACTTGTACGAGGCATTGATCTCGTCGGGCGAATTGGACTCGCTTTTGGCCCAGGGAAGAGAAATCTTGTTTGTGTCGAACGGTGACAATTTGGGAGCCACCGTCGACACCAAGATTTTGGACCATATGATCGAAACCGGCGCCGAGTACCTCATGGAATTGACCGACAAGACCAGAGCCGATGTCAAGGGAGGTACCTTGATCAACTACGATGGCCAGGTTCGGTTGTTGGAAATTGCCCAGGTGCCCAAGGAGCACGTTGAGGATTTCAAGTCGATCAAAAAGTTCAAATACTTCAACACCAACAACTTGTGGATCAACTTGAAGGCGGTGAAAAAGTTGGTGGAGTCAAATAGCATCCAGGCCGAAATCATCCCCAACCAAAAATCCATTTCCAAGGGCAATTCCGAGTTCAATGTGTTGCAATTGGAAACTGCTGTTGGTGCTGCCATCAGACACTTTGAAGGTGCACACGGAGTGGTTGTTCCTCGTGCCAGATTCTTGCCAGTGAAAACCTGTTCTGATTTGTTGCTTGTCAAGTCAGATTTGTTCCACTTGGAGCATGGTGCTTTGAAATTGGACCCAGCAAGATATGGCTTTGCCAACCCACTTATCAAGTTGGGTTCCCACTTTAAAAAGGTTTCCGGCTTCCTGTCGCGGATCGCTCATATACCCAAGATTGTCGAGCTTGATCATTTGACAATTACTGGAAATGTCACGTTGGGAAGAAACGTCACCTTGAAGGGAACTGTGATTATCGTTTGTAACGACGGTGACAAGATTGATATTCCCAATGGCTCGGTGTTGGAAAATGTAGTGGTTACCGGTAACTTGACCATATTGGAGCATTAATAAATGTGGAAAATGTAAAGTGTAGAAAGAATAAGAGAGAGAGGTAGGAGTAGAGTGGCTAGGAAGGAATAATTTAGCACTATAAATTCACATTTCGCACATCTCGTTTCCCTCATCCTCTCTGTCAAGCTTCGTTCCTCATGGCCCAATGGTCAAGGCGTCTGGCTACGATTACGTAACCACTTCCGGTTGGAACCAGAAGATTCCAGGTTCGACTCCTGGTGGGGAAGCTACTTTTTTGGAAATAAAAAATCAACGGTACAACAGAATAATCTGAAACAGGTGATTATTGAGTAAAGTTAGCACTTCAGTTCTTAGCCCACCCGGTTTTGGCGACAACTGTCATAACTGTGTGACAGTTGACAATCATGATAATTGCTAGCCGAGTCATCGGTCACGTGACGGTTTTGTCATCACCAGATTCTAATGCCGGTGCTCTATATTTTCCATGCTTGCAGAACCAATAAATCTCCAGTCTTGGATCGCCGAGAACAAGGACTTGCTCCAGCCGCCCGTCAACAACTACTGTCTTCACCGTGGAGGTGCTACGGTGATGATAGTGGGTGGACCCAACGAAAGAACCGATTACCATGTGAACCAGACTCCGGAATATTTCCACCAAATTAAAGGTGATATGACATTGAGGGTTGTAGACGACGGGAAATTCCGCGACATTACCATTCGGGAAGGCGACTCGTTTTTGTTGCCCGGAAATGTGCCTCATAATCCGGTCAGATATGCTGATACAATTGGTCTTGTCGTTGAACAAGATCGCCCAAAAGGGGTCAATGACAAGATTCGGTGGTACTGTCTGAACTGTAGAGACATTGTGCACGAGGTGGAGTTTTATTGCTATGATTTGGGAACCCAGGTGAAGGATGCGATCTTGGCATTTGATGGGGACGATGAGGCACGAACATGCAAGTGTGGGACTTATAACTACTCGCGGCCAAACTAGGAGACAGCGGTGGTTGATATGTATATAGGACGAGAGACGAGAGACGAGAAACGAGAGATGAGAAGACAGAGACGAGAGACGAGAAACGAGAGATGAGAAGACAGAGACAAAAGACGAGAAATGAGAGATGAGAAGACAAAAGACAGAGACAAAAAATATGTTCAATATGAAAGACATTGTAATGAAGCAATTTAGTACATTAAAAAGACCATGTAGTAATTATTCAATTGGTAAGACTAGTCATTGCAAATATTTTGATTGCAACTGAATATTTCAATTGGTGGGACAACGCACTATTGATTACTTGAGTTGGTAAGACAAGTCAATGTAAGAGTGTCAATGTAAGAGTGAGTTGATAAGATAAGCCAATGTAACTTATATGTTCAATTGCAACTAAGTATGTCAATTGGCAAGACAAGACAAAGTGATAAATTCGGCAAGACAAGAAGTGAAATTTAATACATTGCAATAAGTATTCAATAGATATTTCAATTGAGACATGACATTACAATAAATATTTCAGTTGTAGACACATATTGTAATAAATATATTCATTTAGCAGAGAAGTATGGCACGGAACCGCTCTTCACTTGCTCACTTCCTAAACGCCTCCTCGCCCTTGTCGAACACCCAGTCCACCACCATCTCCACCGGCTCGTCAAACACATACGGCAAGAGCGGCACGATTCCCAACCCCACACCCACGGGCCCGTACGTGCGCAATGGCTTGATTTTGGTGTTTTTGAACATCAACGACGAGTACCTTACGGCCGAATGGATGGTGAATGCGGGAAGCCCCATCGACGCAATCGACTGGAAAATGCCTCGTTTGAGCCCCACCAACCGCCAGTCGGTGTCCACGAGCTTGTCGCTGGTGGTGTCTTTGTAGATCTGGGCCGCCACAGGATTGGCAGCCGGATATGGAAAATTCCATGGTTTCAAGTCGGAGGTGTAGCGACCTTCCGCCTTCATTTTGGCCTTCCACGACAGGTACAGCACATCGCCAATGATATAGAGCCACGACACGCCGTACCCAAGCTTCACGAGGTACGGGTGGGCCACCGGACGGAAAGACTCGCCGATATCGGAAGTGTAGGCCACATACCGATACGAAGCAAGAAGAATTGTGCGGAACCTGTTTGCGTAGGCGGCATATCTGAGGCTTGAGTCTTGAGCGGGGTCGTCCAGGATGCCGGCGGCACCGCCTGGCTTTGTGTCTAGGGCCTGCTCGACCTGGTTTACTTGCTCGGAGATGTTGGACATGAGAGAGCGGCGACGTGAGATTGAGATGTAGATATAGGCGCACGGTATGCAGGACCGCTCGCGTTCTCTGCAGTACCGCGGACACTTCATCTGCGTCCCTCACCACAGTCACCAGTGATGAAGTTTACCATCGTGGTGCGTTTCAGCAACTCCGACAGCCGCCAGGCGCCGATCCGCGACCTCCTGGTGCCGCTCCTGGTGAACCCAGAAACAGAAAACGTAAATCGGCTCGTAACCGTTTCCTGGTTGCGCAACACCATCCGAGACCAAGTGCCGGCCATTGCCAATCGAAGATTGAGGCTCATTGTCGACGGCCGCGTGCTCAACGAGGCCACAGACTTCCGGCGCGATGTGTTTTTGCCGCGAATCAGACGAGAAAACGGCCGTGAGGCCGGAAACAACCCCTCCATCGGTGCCAACGCCCCCACCAGTGCCCCCACCGACCCCGCCAACGACGCTATACCCATTTTTGTCCACTGTGTGGTGGGCGATATTCTCACCAGGGACCAATTGGCGCAAGAAAACGACCTCGATAGGCCGCAGGAACGGTCTACGGCGCCGGAGGTTATCGGATTTGACCGGTTGCTCCAGCAGGGATTCAGCGCCGATGACATTGCCGATTTGCGGCGCCAGTTTCTGATGATTTACGACGGCGAAGATGCCCACCAAAGTGGCCCGATAAGCGATTTGGAGGAAGAAGAGCAGCGCAGCAGACGGGCCCGGATGCTCGAGGAGCGGTGGATAGAGTCTACGGTCCCGCAGGTGGGGCAGGGTTTGGAAAGACCGCCGGCTTCCACCGACCACGCTGCCGATGCTCGGGAAGACGATGTGCCGGCGCCGGACTTGGACGACCGAGGCGGCCACGAGGATGTGGTTCTCGGGCTTCTCTTGGGGATGTTTCTCGGGGCGCTCAGTGTGGTGTTGCTTGTGGTGGACGACAGTGTGTTGAACAGCCGCCAGAAAATGGCGGTGGCCGGCGGGCTCTTTTTCAACTTTTCGCTCTCGGTGGCCCGGGGGCAGTGGATATAGGAGGGAGGAGAAGAGAAGGGAGAAAAGAGAAGGGAGCAAAGAAATGGCAAGCAAATTTCATACTGAGTCTAACCGCAACTGGGTTGTCCACTAGGTCTCAGTCATGACTGAACAGAAGCCTGTAAAGGAGCTGACTACCGAATCAGAGAATGTCAATGCTATCCGAATCAGAAAGTTTCAAACTTATTCAGAAAATTCAAGGCTGATTCAAAATGAAATTTTCTGATTCATAAATTTCAATGCGGATTCAGAAATTCCCTTCTGAATCAATGCTGATGCTCGTTCTCGTTCTCATTCTCATTCTCCTCCTCCTGATACTACAGTCCAGCACATCTACTCTGCACCTACTACTCTACGAATGTTTGACCTGCCAGCCCGCACTAGATTGTGAGTCAATCTAACGCAAGGGCATTAAGATGGCCGTTCTCCTGATGGATGTTGTTCTCGCCGAGAACTTGACGCTCGCCAACTCGTTGGGATATCTGAAAATGACAAGCAACACGGTTATAGTTCTGGCTGCCGCACAACGAAACGGTGATAATTTGGACTTTTATAGTCGGCGATGAGGTTACCCGCCTGTAGCTGTACACCGTATATTGCACCCGTGCACCTATAATACCAATATATACTACAACTTCTGCATCTTTTGCGCCCGAATGTTTCGGTAGAGAAAATCGCCGGAAAAGTACACGAGAAGCGCTGCCACGAAAATGAGCAAAAAGATCCACACTGCCGCGAGATTGTTCGCCTTGGCGGCAGTGGGACATGCATGGTGCGACCGAACCTCGAACATGTAGTTGCAGTCGTCGAAGGACCCCACGTAGGAAATGCTGGCCTTGGCGAGCATATCTCGGTCGCACGTGAACGTGATGATGGTCGAGCGCCGGGCCGGAAGCCCTGTGCTGCGGTCCACCAAGTTTTCACAGTACGATCCATTGGAGTACTTTAGCGTAAGTTTTCGTCCTCGCACCACCGGCGTGGTGGAATACTCCCCGAGCGAAACGTACTTGCCGGACTTGGTGTCCATGTAGTAGCCGCCGACCAACGTGGAATTGACATCATCTTGCATTTCTCGCGGGCCGTGGTGCGACTTCTTGAACGGAGTGGAACATATGCCCAACGTGAAATTGCGCCCGTAGTCGTAGCCCTTGGTGGTCCACGGCAACGCGCGGCCCTCGTTGCCCAACGCCGAAAGCCCCCGCAAATCTATAAACCCGTGCGAGTGGGGGTTGATGATGGTACATGGATCCCGTGCCTCGTCCTGCGCGACAGCCTCGGCGGCCTCCGGCTCCTTTCCGAGCTTTTTGGCCTTTTCTAGCATGTACTGTTGGTGGTTTGTGTCTGAGTGCCTGGTGAGATGGGGGAAGTGGGTTAGGGCGTCGAGAAAATGGTGTTGCAGCTGGAGGTTGGATTTGTCTGCTATGGAGTCGAGGTAGTATATGACGACTATGATGGCGACCATCACAGCCACGGCCACTAGCCGCAACTGAACTCGTAACATCGGCCTGGAAGTGACAAAAAATGGACCGAAATGACCGAAATGGACGGAAACGACAAAATGCACAGAATGGATGGGCAAAAGAAGAAGTGTTGATTTCGCGCGAACATCTTCCTGGCTGGTGTCTGGGTGCGGTACTAGGACGAAAACGGTGGACATGCAGACAGCCATTGAGAGACGCGGGGGCCGTGAAAGTTGGCAGCCGTGGCGCTCTCCACCACCAAAACACGCTTGCCGACTTTCACCCGTTTTCGCCGGCTGCTTCCCACACAATGGCGCAGCCCATCGGAGCGTCGCTCCCACCTGCGTTCCTGCAGACGGCCGCATGCGCTCCCAAACTGTCTCTTCCTTTTGTATCTTGCCCCATTTTACTAGCACCATGGACTGGGGAACTGCGGCCGTGGACAGCTCGTATGGGTTCGGCGTGCCGGGAATAGCGTCCCAGCACTTCTCGGAGGTGTCTGCCCACAAAAAACAGCTTCAATTGTTGCTTGAAAATCACGTTGATGACAACGAGAATCACCATGAAAAATTGCTTTTGGCCGCTTGCGACGGAGACATAGTGACGTTGGAGAGCATTCTCCGCACCAGCCCGCACCTTGTGGACGAGCCGTATCCGCTGGAAGACGGAGTCACGCCGCTTATCTACGCCGTGTGCTACGACCAGCATGCCATCGCCGAGGCCCTCTTGTACGACCACCGGGCCGATCCCGACAAATGCGATACGCTTTCGGGACTGGGGTTCACCCCGTTCATGTGGGCGGTCCACTTGGACCTTGTGGAAATGGCCCGTTTATTGTTAAACTACCAGGCGGATCCGTACGCCGATCCCCGCGGAGACGGCACCACGGCGGTGACACTTTTGAACCCTGAAAGGGAACAGATGTACGCTTTTTTCCGGTCGCACAACATCGCCATGGTGCTGTCGCAGCACGACGTGGACCCGGACGTAATTGGGCCGCTGTTCAACCAGGGCGGCTACGACGACTTGGACGACAAGTTGCGGCTCCAGATGACCGGCATGACGCTCCAGGACCACCAGCAAAGCCTCGACGACCACTACGCCTCCGACCACGAATCGGTCAACTCGCAGTCGGACCCGCATCTCGTCAACGTCAAGGACTTTGAGTACGATCGGTTGGTGCCGTCCGAGTACATCAAGTTCACCGACTCCGACATCCCGCTGCTTCTCGACTACATTTTCTCTCTCCACACCAAGAATGCCACCCAGCACAATACCCGGATTCCCGCCGCCGTGGCGTTCCAGCTCATCAGATACTCCCACTTGAAAGTGCATTCCAGCGAGCTCACCACGTTTTTTTTCGACTGTTTTTTGACAAGACTAAGACTGGTGACCCACACCACCCTGGGGGTGTTGGGCGACGACAACGGCAGCGCGGGGCGCGGAGACATTGTGCTTGTGAGCTACTGGCTCCTGGTGGTCCACTTTCTCCACTTCTACCTCAGCAAAAACCAGCTCTACAAAGCCTACCCCCAGTTTCTCCAGGAGCTCGTGAACGTAACCCAGCTGCTCATAGCCACGCTTTCGTCCTCCATCAACGCTCGCCTTGAAACCCTCGTGGACGAGTGCATGCTTCGGTTCACCAGCTTGGTGGACGTTTCCAACGTGACTTACGCCAAAGACTGGAACTTGTTCAAGAAGAAAAAAACCCACCCCAATACCTACGACGACGTGCTCGACATGCTCTATCCGCCGTCCCAGTCGCAGTTGATGAAGCCGCTGCCCATCCGATACATCCAGGTTTTGGGCGCTCTTGACTATGTGCTCAACTTGCACGATATCCACTCGCTTGTGCGGATGCAGACCATGTCGCAGGTGTTCTACACCCTAAACGCTACCATTTTCAACCGAATCATCACCCAGTCCAAGCTTTGCACCCGAGCGAAAGCCATACAAATTCGCCTCAACGTCCTGGCGGTGGAGGACTGGTTGCGGTCCCACAACTTCAAGGTGCCCAGCAACATGAACCCGGGCTTGCACGGCGAAGAAGTGTCCAACTTGTTGAGGTGGGACAAAGACGGCGCCGGCAACGATCCTCACACTCTCAACTTTTACTACGATTCTCTCTTTGCCGTGTGTCGTCGGCAATTGCTCCCCACGGTTGAGCTTCTCCAGTGGCTCCAATGCATGTCCTCTCTCGACGACGAGGACAGTCTCATCACCACGATCAACCAGTTCGACGCACTCAACTACTACCAGCTCGTCAAAGTGGTCAAAATCTACAAGTACGAGGTGGACGAGACGAAATTTCCGAAAGAGTTGAACAACATTCTCAAAGCGTTGCAGAACGAACAGGGAGAAAACCAGATTGCTCGCAGCCACTTGCACTACATGACCCAGTCCAACTTTCTCCTGAAAGAGCTCTATGTTTCGCTCAATCCCAACTACGTATTTGCGGTAGCATTGCCCAATTTGGAAGAGCTCATCTCCACATACGGGCCTGGGCTAGGCGGGATCAAGACGATGCGAGCGAGAAAGTACCAGCCGTCGCTCCCTATGGAGATTGCCGACGACATAGACGATATTTTGACGAAGAACAAGTCGACGATGAACGACACCTACGACTACGAAGAGGAGGAAAATGACGAAAGCGACTCCAACGAAACCAAAACCCACCAGGAGTTCAAGGGCGACGAGCTCTTCAAGAGCGTACAGTTGCCGTCGTCGCTACTCCACAAAAACTGGGGAGATGACGACCTCGAGGCTAATCCGTGGTAGCGATTGTCCCGCAGCCGCATGTTCCTATTGTATACTACAATATACACTATTGTATTCTACAATAAACGAAATTGCTGGCTCTAGCCACTTTCGAAGCATTTCGTTTCGCAGGCTGGGATTAGTACCACGGAAGATTGCGCTGGTGTAGGCCATTATGGTTACGATATTGTTCCATCGCGGCTTCCGTTATGATCCCGCACAACTTTATTTGGAACAATGGAATGTTGTGCGACATTGAGTACCGTGCCTGGTCCAGGGCTCTCGAGCTGGCTAGAGGCTCGGGGTGAATTATAAACAGTGAGTTTTTTCTCCTGCTCGAGTCACTTTTTCTCCAAAAAATGCTCTTCAGTCGCTCGTTTGCAATCGCATTTGCTGCCTCAGCACTTGCCAGTCTTCCAGGATTTGGATCTTCCGATGGGTTTGTCCAGATGGAATTCGATATTCTCAAAGACCTTGGACTCTCCACTTCACTCAACGATTTTATCACAAGCTTGTTGCCGGAAAACCAGCTTTCATCCAGAGACAAAAGCGGTAGCGCACTGTTGATCAACGAACGGACATTTTACGTTTCCAAGCTTAGCATTGGAAACCCAGCTTCCGAGGTGGAGGTTCTTCTTGACACAGGCTCTTCTGATCTCTGGGTGATGTCGTCGAGAAACCCACAGTGTAAGGCTAATGGCGGAAGTATCGACTGCGAGCAGTATGGTACCTACAACGAAACCGCCTCGACGACGTTCAAGAACAACCACACCAACTTCTACATTCAGTACCTTGACCAAACCTACGCCAACGGTACGTGGGGTACCGACGATATCTCCTTGACGGACTCGTTGAAGCTCAAGGATGCCAGTCTTGCAGTGGCTGAAGACTCCGACTCGAACGTGGGGGTGTTTGGTATTGGTTTTATCGAGCTTGAAAGTGGCCTGCAAAAGTACGCCAATGTTCCAGCATTGATGAAGCAACAAGGACTCATCAATAAAGTCGCCTACTCCTTGTACTTGGGCAGCATGGAGTCAAACAAGGGTAACATTTTGTTCGGAGGTGTCGACCATGCAAAGTATAGTGGGGAACTCAAAGAAATCGATATTTCTCTGCAAGATGGAAAGTACCCATATTTGCAGATTCCATTGACTCAGATCTCGGTTCAAAAGGATTCTTCTTCCAGCAAGGTATTCAATGCTAAAGACTCAAAGTTGAGTCTTGTCAACAAAAGATCTGGTGGGAACCAGTCTATCGACACCAAAAGTGCACCCGCTTTGCTCGACTCTGGTACCACTTTATCCCTTCTCCCGGACGATATCATGAAGCTGGTGGTCGAGGCCATCGACCATGAAGCCGCTTACAACTCGGGAGCAGGTGGATACATTGTCAACTGTACCTTGTCGCTGCCTCTGAACTCGGTGACATTTACATTTGACGGAGAAAAAGATATAGTTGTTCCTATGACCGACTTGATCGTCACGCTGGGAGACTCTTCCACTGGTGGCCAGCAGTGTATGCTCGGGCTTGTGCCAGGAAGCATGCTTATTTTGGGAGACAATTTCTTGCGCTCAGCTTACTCTGTGTTCAATCTTGACGACAAGACTATTTCCATTGCCCAGGCCAAGTACAGCGACAACCAGGATATTTCGGTTATTAGCTAGATAGGCAATACTACATGAAATAAGAACATCTTTACTGAATACTTTCTCGTCTCTATGTACATTAGTTGATGGTGGACATGAAATTGTTGTTTTTTATCTTGGCGGTGTTGCTCTTATTGATTTGCTTTCTTCTCCACTTCATGAAGTTTTCCTCCTTCAACGACTCGTTCATCTTTTCTTTGTCCAAGCAGTTCCACAACCAATCAGGGTACTCGCTATCCTCGAGAGCTACTGGTTCATCACCACTTTTCCTGACTTTTAAATTTAATACCGTTCCAGCCTTACACGAGGATTGCATGGCCAAGGCAGACGAGTGCAATCTCGCAACGTGAGTGGTCCGTTGGACTTGTCTTGCTAGCTTCAACATGGTAAAGTATCAGAAATAAATGCACACTGCAATCAAAGTGTGCAGAAATTATGTCAATGTCGCATACTGCATGCACATTACATGTCGGGATTTGAAAAAATTTAAATCTCAGCGTAAACCTCTATAAAATATGCCACCAAAAAAGAAGGGAGTTATCGAAAAGCCCATTTTGTTGGGAAGACCAGGAAACAACTTGAAGTCTGGAATTGTCGGCTTGGCAAACGTGGGTAAGTCCACCTTCTTCCAGGCCATCACCAGATGTCCATTGGGTAATCCTGCAAACTACCCGTTTGCTACTATCGAGCCAGAAGAGGCCCGTGTGATTGTTCCATCCTCTCGTTTCGAGAAGTTGACTGAGATGTACAAGCCCAAGAGCGAGGTCAGAGCCTACATGACGGTTTACGATATTGCCGGATTGACCAAAGGTGCCCATTCTGGTGAAGGATTGGGTAACAATTTCTTGGCCAATATCAGAGCCGTCGATGCCATTTTCCAAATGGTCAGAAGTTTTGACGACGCAGACATCATTCATATCAACGACGAAGTCAATCCATTCAATGACTTGGAAATTGTCCACGATGAGTTGAGATTGAAAGACATTGAGTTTGCCAAGAAGCATTTGGAGGGTATTGACAAGATCACCAAGAGAGGCGGCCAGTCTTTGGAGGTCAAGCAGAAGAAGGAGGAGGCCGAATTGGTCAAGAGAATCATCGAACTTTTGGAAAGTGGTGAGAGAGTGGCCAACCAAAAGTGGACTTCCAAGGAAGTCGAAGTCATCAACACCATGTTCTTGTTGACAGCCAAGCCGGTGATCTACTTGATCAACTTGAGCGAGAAGGACTATGTCAGAAAGAAGAATAAGCATTTGTTGAAGATCAAGGAATGGGTTGATGCTCACTCTCCAGGTGATGCCATTATTCCCGTTTCGGTTTCGATGGAGGAGAAATTGGCAGCTATGGAGTCCGACGCCGAGCGTGATGCTTACTGCAAGGAATTGGGTGCTCAGTCTGCGTTGCCAAAGATTATCACCACCATGAGACAGAAGCTTGACTTGATCTCGTTCTTCACTTGCGGTCCCGACGAAGTGAGAGAATGGACCATCAGAAGATTCTACACTGCTCCTCAGGCTGCCGGTACGATCCACGGTGACTTGGAGAGAACATTCATTTTGGCACAGGTGATGAAGTACGACGACTTGATTGAGTACGGCGACGAAGCCAGTGTCAAGGCCGCCGGTAAGCTTATGTCCAAGGGTAAAGATTATATTGTTGAGGACGGAGACATCATCTACGTCAAGGCTGCGGAGGGTAAGGCACGGTAAGTAGTAATAAGGAGTTAAGTGAAGAGAAATGTAGAGAGAATGCGAGGTGAAAATGCAGTAGGTGCAAATTGCGCAGTGAAAAATGCAAAAAGTGAAAATTTCGCAGTTGCAAATGCCGTTTTGGGAGAACACTGAAAAATGAGAAAATGGAAACAGGAACTATTTCCCGGAAAAGTAAAAACATCACCAAAACAAGCTTCAATCCTAAACAGCCAACTGCCAACCAGAACCAGCTGCACAGCAAAAAGCCCAGCAAAGCCCACATTCTATTCCCCATTCTGATTCAGGGCAGTGTCGCAAAGCCACCCACGTGCCAGCGAGCACACGACAGTAAGCACAGGTTCGGGGGCTTATGCCAAAGCGTGGTTTTCCCCTGGCCGCCAATCTGATGTTTTGAACATATCTAGGGGTTGAATTTGAAGTAATGAGAGTTTCAATTCGGAAAGGGTTCCTCGTCGCACTAGTGGCTGCGGCCATGGTTTGTATGATGGTGATGTATTTACGGTACGATGACGCCATGGGCGAAATACGAGGCATTCCGAGCTACACCAGGCTGGGGTTTGCAGACAGCGACAGCGAGCTCAGTAAACACATTCATGTTTCCAATTACAAGTACGGCAACTACGACCGGTTGGCTGCGAAATTTGACATGCAGCAGTTCAAGCAGCTTCCGCGGCAGGAAAGATGTGTTGCGTTTTTCCGAGATTTGCTAGAAACCAACCCGGATTGGCAACTCCGGGCGTTTGACAAGAACGTCGATGTGTTCGAAAAACGGATAGTGGACAAGCAGCGGTTTTTCCGGGAGCAG
This sequence comes from Meyerozyma carpophila, assembly GCA_030573695.1. Taxonomy (NCBI): domain Eukaryota; kingdom Fungi; phylum Ascomycota; class Pichiomycetes; order Serinales; family Debaryomycetaceae; genus Meyerozyma; species Meyerozyma carpophila. Next base: position 358,950 of record JAJMDS010000008.1, on the reverse strand, counting down.
ATCCGGGAGCTTCGCGACGATAACGACGAGAGAAAGAAGCTCGATGCGCCGGGAACGAAAAACGAAAATGCCACTGTGGAGGAAAAGTTCCAGCAGGCCATCAAAAACACGTTGGAAACCGAGCAGAGAATGGCAGACGCCATTGCAACCGCGAGAATATACCAAAAGTGCTTTGTGGAAGAATGGGTGCCGGCGTCGACAGAAACGGAATTGTACGATGAGATGACGAAAAAAGTTCTTCCTTTTCTTACCGACACACTCCCCACCTTCACCTTCAACAACTCCAGCATCACCAACGGCTTTCCCGTGGCAAATGATTTCGCAACCTACCACGAGTACCAGGGCTCCAACTTGGTGGAGTTTATCAAAACCAAAAGCAACGGAAGGGGCATAGTTTTGAGTGCGTCGTCGAAGCACGGCCGGGATGTGATCAAATTGATCCATCTCCTACGTGCGCTAGACAATACCTTGCCCATTCAAATCATTCATCGCGACGACTTCAGCAAACGGAACCGAGACTATGTGGAATTTGCAGCCACTGCCGATAAAAACCAGCTCCTCAAGCCACGTGGAACGTTTAACTGGCAGAAAGTGTGGCCGGAAATAGACTTGTTGGCCAACAGCACGGCGTACGGAATCAACTACACTCCTCAAAACGTTACGTTTGTGAATATCAGACCGGCTATCAAGAGGGAATTTCGCACCAAGTTCCCGGGCTTTTCAAACAAGCTCCTAGCACTCCTTTTCACCTCTTTCAAAGAGGTTCTTCTCGTCGACGCGGACGCCATTCCGTTGGTTCGTCCCAACCACTTCTTTATGTCGGAGGAGTATCGGGAAACAGGAACCTATTTTTTCAAAGATCGAACTTTGCGAGACACCAACGACTACATCGAAACCAATTTTTTTGCCAAATTGTTTCCCTCCGCCAACGAAAAGACATTGGAAGACATGTTCGGCATCCCGCAGGCCACATACGTCAGTCTTGCAAACACCTACATGGCCGGCTACAGACACTATCAAGAAGCAGGTATAGTCGCAATTGACAAGGTTGCCCATCTCTCGGGTGTGTTGATGATGTTTCCCTTGTCGCTCTGGAAAGAACCTGTTGGCACCGCCGTGTGGGGCGAAAAGGAAATGTACTGGCTTGGGCTTTCCATGGCCGGCGACGAAAACTACAGATTCAACTATTATCCTGCGGCCAGCGTGGGCCAACTTACAACCGAGAAGCAGTACAGCTACTACCCCGACGCAGACAGCAAAGAGGTGTGTTCTACACATCCAGGGCACATCGACAAGTACGGAAACATCTTGTGGATGAACTCCGGATTTTCATTTTGCAAGAAACACAGCCAGCTGCGAGACAGGGTGCATTTCCCACTCTCGGAAATGGACCCGATGGAAGTCTTGGGGCCTCTCTACGCAGCACCACTAGTGATTACTCATGCCATCATCCCGCCGACCGAGCCTGACTTACGAGGCATTCACAATTCCTACGACAAGTCCACACAGATGAAAGAAATGGACGCTTGGAAGTCGCAAAAAGAGGTTGACGATGTGGATCGACACAAACAACCTTTTATCAAGGACAGAAATCCTCTGAAGGGGTGGATGAAGAACCCCATTTGTAGTGGCTACTACTACTGTGCATACGATAAAATCACCACTTTTGACAAGACGACAGACAGCGGTGTGTTGGTGACGATAGACAAAACCTTGGTCGAGTACTACAGATACTTGGGCAAGGCATGGCTATCTGGCTCAACAAGAATACGAAAATAGCATATACATTATAGACATCATGATGATATACGAGGAGAATAATGAGAGTGAAAGATAGTGAACGTGAGTGAGAGTTCATCATTTGTCACCTTTTGGAACCACAATAAAGTGTGTGCCCATGATTCTCTTGAGCGAGTCTCCGCTGCGGTCTGCTTCTGTGACCTTGTCTCGCAAAATAGACCCAACATTGTACTGTATTGTCTGCTTCTCACTGTCAGAAAGCGCCGTAATATACGACCGGGTTTCCCAGTACTTGAAGACCTCATCTTCAGGTATCAAGGATTCGTAGAGCAAGAATCCCTCGCTTTCAATGGGCGGGAACACCTTGGAATTCTTTAAGAGCTCTCTCCATTTTCCATGGCGATACTGGGGAACATTGGTATCGTGCCCATAGATATAAGTAGCAACGTCATGGCACCAGGGACGCTGTTCATAAATTTTTCTCGAAACTTCGAACGGCGTATCCTGCTCAACGGGTCCGTCTACCAACTTCTGAACGGCCTCAGGCGACAAATCCTCAAACAAGAACTTGACGCTCGGCAAAGGAGTGTTCAAATTTTGCAGCTTTGAGTAGGTATCGTAATTCCAAATGCAGCCAAACTTGCCTCCGTGCTTCAAAACCCGCTTGATTTCCTCAAGCGATGCCTCGTCGCTAAACCAATGAAATCCTTGTGCCACTACCACGGCATCCACACTGGCATCCTTAAGAGGAATGTCATACGAGGAACCCAAATGAGTTTCGATTTCTGGAAAGTTTTGGTGGAAAGTCTGCAACATTCCCTCGGAGGGCTCCACAACAACCACATTGGTATATCCCTTATCGACCAAGCTTTTGGTGAACTTCCCGGTGCCGGCGGCCAATTCCAAAATCCGCAGATTTTTGTCATTTCCTAGATTCAAATCTTGCAAGAATTGATCCACGATAGAGGACCTAAATGAAGGCCTGAACTGGTCGTAGGAGCCATGGTTAGAATTGAACGACGTGACGGCGATTTTGTGGGCGGAAGTCATCAACCAGTTATAATGAGGAGAATCAATATGTGGCTCGCACCTGCATTTTGACGTTGATGTGGGGTGCAGATAAGCTTCTTATAAGCTTCTTATACAGCTATGCTGATCGTGTATCATAATAAATATCGTTATACAAATATAGGGTATTGGGTGTTGTTCATGCTAGCATACTCCTGATGTTCTGTTCGAAGTCTCTTGGAGCAACTGGCATTTGGGATTCTGCGGTGTACGTCCCTAATGTGAAAGAGTTAAGCGAGTCGTTCAAGAAGGCAGTGCTGCTGCTTAGGAGCTCCACCAAAGGTTTTTTGAACGAGTCTCTAATGGAAAACTCTAGGCGTCGGAAACGCAAAAGGCTGGTTATTTGATTATTGTTAATCAATCTGTTCAAAATCACGTTGATATGGTCGTTCGATCTCGTGATTGTGAGAAATCGGATGATGCTGCTCAAGTGGGAATCAGACAACGAGCGGACGTTCAAGCTCCGAAGACACTGCAAAAATTCTTCAAATCTCTTTACCAAGTGCTTTTGGGAAGCGCTAGTCTCATGGTTAATTGCACCAGCTCTGACGAACGACGACAAAGCCAAGTTGACGAACTCAGACCTAGCCTTCAAAATCACCTGGATGTTATCCATGGCCAATTGCAATCTGTCTTTGTTATTGCGTTGGCTAATAATTGCGCAGACAACAGACTTCAAGTCATTTTTCTGAACACTAACAGAGCCAATGTTGTTCGTCAATGAGTTGTAGAACGTCAAAAAAGAGCCTGATTCGTCGACGGCCAAGGCTGATTCAGTCTTACCAACGCTAAGGTAATAGTTCTGAACCTGCTCCTTGATATCCGGCCTGCTCAGGTAATCTGATTCATTCAACTTCGCAATCATACTTTCAATCGAAGAGGCATCTCTCTTGAAGATCTGATATTTCAAAATCGCAGAGAAAATCAGGGCAGAGTTCTCATCCGACAAACTCAAATTCTCCATCAATGACGGAGTAGTCAACATTGCACTTTCAATAAGCTCAAAATTGTTCGTTCTGTAGAGCAAGCTGAAGTACTTGCCGACCCATTCGCCGGTCGAGTTCATGCGGTAAAGAAGGGGAAAGGCTTGGCCAAACAAGCCACGAGCATATAAATTTGGGCTTTCTTCAAGGGCAGTTGTCAATTGTGATAACACTTCTGCTTGTGCAAGTGGACTATTTTTTGCCAACAGGGGTGACAAAATCTCCTTTACAACAGCAATATTGACTGCGTCACTGTGAATCTCAACCAACCTCTTTACAAGTATTGCCTTTGATTCAACAGAAAGTTGCAGCGATAAGAGCCTTTGAATAAAGGACAGGGCACTTATTGGGTTCTTGCGCTCCAAAACATCACTGACAAACGACTGGTTAATCAAGATGTTCCAAGTGCGGTAGCTGAAGCCATAACCTTCTTTGAACAATTTGAGGAAGCGAGACACACCCACTTTGTAATTAATGTTGAGGAAAAACGACAAGTCTATGTCATGTTTCACATGATCTAAAAAGGTAGATGAAAAGTCCTCCGAAGCAAGTTGAACAGGAATGTCCAAAGAGGTACACGCATTGGCCAAAATGCCCGTCATACGGAAGTCAGGTATTGACCTGCAAGTCTCGAAAAGCGAGACTATACGTGATGCCAAATGATCTTTAAAGGTAACCAATTCAGGATGAAGCTCAACATAGTGGTTTTCAGCATCGGTGAATTGGTTGCTGAGTTGACAAAGAAGCCTTAAGGTCTTCAACCTTTCCGAATCTGTCATACTTTGTTGGTCGAGGCAAGCAAATAACATCTTCGACACTTGGAAAAGCCCGTAAACATTATCAGTTTGCAAATCGAAACCGGAAAATGCAGACCTTACGGTGGACGAATTGAGGACGAGGTTCAAGGTGTGCCTTTCAGCGTCGGCAATCAAGCAAGGTGCAAACTCAGAGAGAAGAGCATTGATGTTTTCAGCAGGGTAATACTCAGATTGACCGTCTATAAGCGTCCAGAGAAGATCAAGATAGTACTTCTGTTCACGGTTGGCAGCGTACCCTGAGTATAAATAACTGCTGCAAATGCGCATGGCATTGATATCCTTTATAAGATGATTCTTGAGAAGAATCTCTTTGATCAATTGAAAGACACGGTCGTGATCCCCCATTTTGATGGTAGTCACTAGAAGCGCCTCACGACATGGCTGTAAGATAGACTCCATATGGTAATCCTTCCTGATTGCAAGTCTGAGGTAGAGGTTCCATATTCTTTCATATTCCGAGCGAATGACATTGACGTCTGTAAAAGTTTCAAGGCGGCGAAGGAGGGTGTTTATGGTCTCATTAAGTACGCTCACCGAAAGCTCCGGAAGGTACGACAACTGGTTGAATGTATGAATTAAGTTGTGAGCCTTCTCGATTTCGCCAATGCGTAATAGACCACGAACGTATGAAGACATGACGAGAGAGATTTGCTGCTTCGAAGGTACTTGGGACTGCGAAACCTTTCCGTGAGATCCTTTTAACGTCTTGTAGTCCAATAAGATTGTGTCCAAGAACTTAGTGGCTACTGGCAAATTACCGCGCTCAGCGCAGGTTTCAATTATTGCACAGTACATTTCGTATTCGAAATCCACGAGGCTAGCGTCTTCTTGCGCCTGTGCTTTGAACTCGTCATAGAGACTGTTGATCTGAAAAAGTACATCTTCAGCCAGGCCAGGAGCGAACTTGGTCAATTTGATCAAATCGACAAAAAGTGATCCTGATTTGTAGCTTGGAACCGATGCCATGATATCTGTCAAGACCGATTTCGTTACAAGGTCTCCATGATTGGCGAGCAGACGCACGAGTCCAGGAATTACGTTGTCAAGATTAAGAGACTCCTTGTCAGCAACCGATCTGAACAAGTCAACACCAAGTTTAGAGTATTCCATGCTGCGAGTCAAGGACGTTTGACGAGCGTAATGGCACTGATCTTTGGCCAAATCCCATGTATCGTTTGCACCCTGGAACAATTCCTGCAATATGATATTAAAGGTTTCCTCGTTAGGCTTGAGTGAGTCGCTCTTTGTGCGGGCCGAAGCTTGCAAAATATCCTGATAAACTGTTAACAAAGTAGTCAACTTGGACTCGATGTCCTCATTGGTGGCTTCGCTGTTCAAAGCTCTGGTGGCAATTGCTCTGAGAACCATGTTGTATTCGGCGATCGATGGGAGGGTGATTTCGTTTCTCTTGAGCGATTGGTAGAGAGGGTATATGACGTTCAAGTCTTGGGGAGACTGATGATTGGCGAAAGCAGCGACGATCTGGTTGACCAAGCTGGCTGCGAGAGCCGCCGATATGGCCTCAGGGTCTTCTGGTTCAGATTTTTCATTAGGAGCCTCCGGCGATTCTTGAATTTGTTGTGGGGTTTCTGGTTCTGGGAACGCTTTTGTAGAGAGATGGCGGACCTGAGCCGAGGTCGCAATTGGGCCCAACGAAGCCAAGTATTGCTTGGAGATGGCCTTCAAGTAGTCGAGGTTGATGTCGATGTCCTTTTTCGTTTGCAGAATGAAGAACCGTGAAGACTGGTCAATTTCGCAGGCGGAATCGAAGAGCTCTTTCATGATATTAGATGTGAGGGGGACGTTGAGCACGTCGTTGCGGGAGCGCCTTCGGTCGACATCGCGGTTAAAGATGGAGTAGTAGAGACCATAGTGGCCGGCATCGATGCCCAAAAAGTGAGTTCCGGACGAAGCAGCGGAAGCATGGGGAAATTTTCCTCTCCAACTGGTGTTGAAAAAAGTGTGAAATTTTGTTAGGTTGTTGGTTTTCAAGTACGGATACGCACTCTGGAAGAAGGAAATCTTCTCTGTGTGGTGGAACTGCTTCACAAAACTGGAAAACACCATTATAACATAATTGCAAGTGAATGATTTGCCGCTGGAGAATTGTGAGACAAAAATGCTCCGTCGGAACCACCCGGGAGCTCACGTGCCCGGTTTTAGCGCGGGAGTTAGGTGCGGATTTAAAGACAGAGACAGACACTAGTTTGTATGCAGACTTAGCTTAGACTTGGGTTTAAGCTGTAGCTTAGACTTCGACTTCTTATCGTATCTCGTTATATATCGTAGAGGGACTTTTCTAATGCTATGCGCAACTGCTCGTCCTCGTCGAGGCCGGAACTCGAACCCTCGGTGGGCGACGCCGTAGTATTGTTCGATTCCGCCGGCGACAGGATGCTTTCGCTAATTGCCAATGCCACCGAGAGCTCCTCATCGGGGTCGTATTCCACGCCGTTGTATCGTTCCAAAAGCAGTTCCTGTTCCTGCTTGATTTTCTGCTGGCGATCATAATCTTCCATGCCGTCGCGAATCGACTGTTTGACATACTGCTTATTAGACGGTCCAACGTTTAATTTCTTTTTGTCTTTTGTGCCGAATTTCGTTTGGTGGTCGCCAAAACTAAAGTGCTGCACTGCGTCCATGATCACAATGGCTCCCAGGGTATCGTTTTGGTCGGGGTTCAAAATGATGTCGGATACTCCAGTAATGCTGTGGTAGATATGCGAAAGTTTCTTGGGGAATTTGACAGAACAGTACCGTAAGAACTGGCCAGTTATCACATTGTAGAGGTTGGTGTAGCCATTGAGCCCGCCCACCGCGAGAATGCTGGAATTGAGCGAGATACAACTGGCTTCAGCACTGGGAAGAAAATGACTGGGCCAAAGCTTGGCAAACGTAGGACTGACCATACACTGAGGAACAATCGTCGAGCCCGTATCCCGCACGTTCCACACTATCACGGTACCGTTGGACAAAATATTGGCATATAGTAACCCATCGGACCCTGCCAACAGAGTATCTCGTCTGGTGAGCATTCTCTTGGGAACCGTCTGCATTTTTGCATTCAACACCGTCAAGTCTGGCTCAAACTCCACCGACGAAGTGGTGTTGCGCTCGTAGTTGTAGAGCCATATTCTGTTCTTGTAACTCAAGATTACGTTGCTGTCAGCAAAATCAACATCCATGAACAACCGGTGGCTATCTTGCTCGACAAACGAGAGCTCCAAGTCGATTGAAGATACCCCGAACGTCTTCAAGTCAATAATGTACAATTTGGAAAGCGACAAAGCCACTGCCACGTCCTGGAACTCGCTTTTTATCTCAATCAATGGGTCGTTCAATTCAAGCGTCTTGACCAAGGTTCCGGTAATATTCCAAAATTTAACAACTCCCAGCATGGTTCCCGCTATGCAGTCCACATCTCGCCTGTGCTTCTCTAGCCAAAAGTTCAACGCAGTGCAGGTGATGGGATCGAGGTTGGCATCGGTATCATCTATAAGCGTTATCAACGAAGTGCGCGAAGTAGTGGAAGAAGTAGACGTCTTTAAGTTTTTCAAATAGAGCCCGCCCGTCTCCTTGCCGAGAAACAAGTAGTCCCAGCTAATGGAGTAAGCGGAAATGCGTGTAAATGCCTGGTTGCCGGGAATATAAGTGGCATTTTTGCCATCTCGAAGATTGCAAATCGAAATATCTCCCCGAGAAAATGTAAGCAAACGGTTCTGGTTGAAGTCAGCTATGCTGTGGTTGATGAATGATATCTCGTCGTCGTTAAGAACTTGGTAACTGGAGTGCCTAGCAATCCCTTTTCGCCATCTTTTGTACACCTCGAGCCGAGTGAAGTATTCAGTCATCCAAACCGACGACCCAGACACAGACGGAAACACGTTGCTCGAACCAAACCGCCGCGAGAACGAGCCGGCCCACGTATGCTTGTCCCGAATCGCCTCGTACCATTTTTTGCACACCGCTCTGCCATTGCAAAGATCAAGCGGATTCAACCGCGAGAATATATTTATAAGCACTTCCACGGGAAGGTCATTTATTCCCATTCTCGGGCTTCCCCGAGACTTCTGGGTCCCGCTCCGTGAGTTTCCAAGACTATCAGCTTCCATAGCAGCGTACTGGATGCTAGGCAGCAATATGTAATGAGGTCTGCTAGACACTAAAAAAACCCAAACCTCATATATACCGCTTACGTAATCACACCACCCCATGTGGGGAGGCAATTGGCCCCGTAAACGGCAAGTGTGGGCCAGAGCCGGGCAGCGTTTTGCTACCGTCTTGCCCACGGGCTCCTGCTCTTCTTGGCTTGTCGCTTTTCTCGGGTCCGCATCTCGGACACCGCTTACCTAAGCGGTCAAAAATTTCAAAGCTCGGCCGCAAATTCTCAACACTTTAGTTACCGGCCAATGACGGAGGACAACGCTGAAGGCCAGGAAAACGCATTGACCAGCCCTAATTTGGTCAGTGTGGAGATCGCGCTTCCAAAAGATGTTCTGGGTGCTCTGAAGCCATTGACGGTGAAAATGGCCGAGTCGGACTCCATTTCCGACTTGACTCTGACTCTCGGATTGCTTAGTTCTATGCGAGATTTGACAAACTACAATGTGTACTACCGCAGCACCAACCTTTCCGAGACGTTTGACGACTTGAGTCCCATCTCTGAGGTTTTTGCAGCCTTGGGAGTGGAATTGCAGCAAGACGTCAAGCTTGAGTTACGTCATAAACCGTACACTTTGGCAGCCGTTTACGAGCATTTGAACAAGTTCCGCGAGGTTATCGGATTGCACTTCCTTGACAGAAGGGCGTTCGAATTGGGCGAGTTGAGCGGAGTCGGGAAATTCGACCAATTGCAGTTGTCGCAAGTTCCCGACCAGAAAGAAGACGAAAAAGAAAAGACAGAATTGGCTGACGACGACAGGGCAAGTATAAGTGCCATTTGTGACAGAATCTTGGACGAGACCAAGCTCGATCTTCTGGAATATGGAAAGTTTTACGATATTTATTCAGACCTCCAGGTTCCGATAAAATCGTTGACGATTTCCCAGTGGTCCCCAGTCTCTCCCAAGGAAGCTGCTCGGGGCGATTTGTTGTATTTGACGTTACAGACGTTGGAAAACGACACCTACCACATCACCTGCCATCTTTCTGGATTTTTCGTCAACAGTTGCTCGACGGTCAATTTCAATCCTGCCCGCAAACCTTCCCACGAGCCCAAGTTTCTCTTTTTCGATCTTGTGAGCTCTTTGTCTCCAGCGTTTGCCAAGACAATTACCCGCAACGAGGAGATCCTTGCGAACTCGTCTCGCTACGCAGAATCGTATTTGATCCCATCGCATACCAGTGGTTCCTATCCTTGGCTCGTAGACACCGGTGCTATTTCTCGCAAGCCCGACCAGTCTCGTCCTCAGTTGCTGATTTTCAACAACGGTGTGGACGGCTCGGACAACGTCAAGGACTGGAATGAGGACTTTCAAGCCATTCGTGAGCTTCCTTCTGCAACTGTAAATGAGCGGATTTTAAGAGAACGTTTGGCCATCAAGTTGCTTTCCGAGTTTACGAAACAGGCCACCGAGACGGCCGTCAACATTATCAAGGGAAATCTCACTCCTATGAACCCCAATGAGCTGGTCGAGCAGCATATATATATGAGAAATGGTATCTTTTATTCTTCTGGGGTCAATGCTACCGGCGCTTTTGACGAAACTGGAGGCAACGAGGCAGCTAGATACGCGGCAGCTAAGGACTTGGCTGGCGTAAAGCTCTTGAACAGAATCGATGCTAAGGGAATATACCACTTGGCTACCTGTGTGGTTGACTATATGGGTAGAAGAATTGTGTGCCAAGCACCGGTTCCAGGAATTCTCAATGATCCAATTGTGGAAACCGAAGAAGCTCCTGCTGATAAAGTATGCTACGGTTTACTGACGGACGGCACAAAAGTGTATTCGGACTCTCAGTTCCACGAGGCGTTGAAGCCAATCGCCGAGGCCTTCCATATGAAACCCCACAAAGTTACGTTGCCAAACGGGTTCGAAACCAAGGAAGATATTGCTCTTTCAAAGGATTCCAAGGGCATCAGAGGAACAGATGGAAGAAACTACGTTATTGATCTTTACAGAAGTACCCCACTTGACATTGAGTTTATTGAGAAACACTGGAAACCCGAGTCCGATGATTCTTACCCTCACAGAGAAACTGTGTTGAGGCATGAAGCTGTTGAGGAGTGGTGGAGAAGACGGGCCTTGGCTATTTTCAAGAGTGAAACTGAGCGGTTGGAGGCAGAACAAGGCGCAAACAAGAACGGCGGGGAAACCGAAAAACCTCAAATTTTACTTGATGCTCAAAAGGTCCTGTTTAATCCAGACGCATTCACCCATGACGTCGATGAAGAGGACAAAGAAGTGGTGAGAGAAATGTCTCTGTTTGTCACGAAACAGTTGATCGAAGAGTTCGTAGAGGAAAGCAAGAAACAATTGTGTCCGTTTGATGGAACCCATTTGTCTTCGTTGTTGCATAAAGCAGGTATCAACTTGCGGTATCTTGGTCTAATTGCTACAAGAGCCCAAGAGTCGCTCGAAGCTTTTGAACAGGAGGAAAAGAGAAAGATCGAAGCTAACGAAAAGGCCATTGAGGAAGAGATGAAGAAGGCGGAGGCCGAAAAGAAAGAAGACAAATCCGAAGAGAAGGCCGAAGAGAAGGCCGAAGAGAAGGCGGAAGAGAGGACCGAAGAGGAATCCTCGAAGGGCATTTTCGACCCTATCAAAGCCAACTTGAGCTCCGTGCGCTTGTTGGCAATCCAGGAAATGATTGCCAGAGCCGTCAAACACATTTTCCGTGCTTATGCTCAGACGCTTCCTTCCTACTTGCTTCCCTACTTTGTGGCCCATTTCCACAACTGTCTTTTGGGCTCGCAAATTCTGAGTAAACCAGAGATCTCTATCGATGAGACTCTTTCAGCTTTTGTGGACCCAGACGTGTTGAGCTTCACTACGCTCGACAACGAGCAGGTATTATCCATTGTGGAAAAAGAAGTACTTTTGCGCTTCAGATTTGAATTGCCGCAGAATTGGATCAACTCTTTGTCTCCTATTACGTTGATGAGAGAGATTTCTCACAAATTTGGTATCCAATGGAAGACTCAGGGCTACGCGTTCACCGCCGAAGGGTTTAAAGAGTTTCAAGAAAGCGCCGAAAACGTCATTGTGCACAAACAAAAACCAAGCAAAAAGCTGAAAAAGAGAACTCTGCCTCCGGTCGAAGAAGTGGCTAAGCGCAGCACGGTTTTCGTGGCCGATGACATTATTTCTTTCACTCCATCTGTCAAGAGTTCCAGTTACAAGGCGACATTATTGGACGAGATTTTCGAAGCAGCCCGTGGAAAAATTGCAGCCGAAGAAAAAGACTCGGGTGTTACTTTGTTGAACGAACTTGTTTCGATTTACGAGCAAATCTACGGTGTTGTTCACCCGGAAACAAGCAATTTTTACAGCGTTTTGTCACAATTTTACAGCGACCTTGGATTCACCACCGAGGCTAGCGAAGTGGCCCGCAAAGCCTGTGTGCTCTTTGAACGTACTGCCGGTTTCGATTCGTTTGAGACCATTTCCAGCTTCATTAATTCGGCATACTTTGAGGCTGCTAATAACAGCTATGTGAATGCCTTCAAGTTGTACGAAAAGGCGCTCAGAGACTGGGACTTTGTTTTCGGGTCTCACCATCCTTCTTCGGTGACCACGCTCACAAACTTGGCGGAGATTCTTGCTCAATTGAAGATTGTGGACAAGGCAAACAGATTGTTCTCGGCAGCTCTTGCGTTGTCTGAGAGAATAAATGGTGAGGATTCTCAAATCACAGCAATGATCCACTACCGTTTTGCCGGAACTTTGGTGAATGAAAACAGGTTTGATGAAGCTTTGGGACACTTCGAAAAGGCCCACACCACGTTTTCTAGGCACATTGGTCCTAACGACCGGTTGACGAAGGACTGCTCCAATTACGTTGCCAATCTCAAGACTTACATTGCCTACATGAAGCAACAAGCAAAGGACAAAAACAAACCTAAATCCAAAGTGAAGGCTCCTCCAGTTCCCCCACAAGCTGCCACCAAGAAGAGCAAGAACAAGGGTAAGACGGCGCAACCCGATCCTGAAATTGCATCTCAATCTGTTGACGAGATCCTCAAGTTCATCGAGGGTAAAACCAAGACCAAAAAAAAGTAAGTGTACATAGTGTATATAGTTGAGTCTAATTTTTCTGCTTAATCTATTTACTGGGCACCAGGCGACTTGAACATGACAAACACATTTTTCACAAACTTGTCGTCTCTCTTGATGGCTTTCACCAAGCGAGATTCAAACTCGTTCAATTCGGAAATCCTGAGATCTTTCGTCGAGGTTGCGATAGTGATGTAGATGTTGGTGTTGGCCCCCGAAGTGATAACCGAGAGCTTTTTCAATTGGAGGTTGATAGGGTTGGAAACCTCGAACGGGTCCTGGGCGATGGAGATTTCATCCTGAATGGCCGATTCAATGGTTGCATAAACCTCGCTGGTTTGCGGCTCGCCGCGATCAATGAGCTCGCTACACGATGTCTTGAATGTGTTCCACCCGGCCTTTACGATGAGCACGGAAACACACAAGCCACCAACGGAGTCCAACCAAGCTACGTTGAAAATGTGGCCGCCGGCGACGGTGAGAAGCGCCACGAATGCCGTCAACGAGTCCACACGATGGTGCCAGGCGTTAGCCACAAGAACCTTTGAGTTTGTCGCCTCGGCCACCTTCATGGTTTTACGATAGAGAAGCTCCTTGACGATAATGGAGCCTCCTGCCAACCAGGCAGCGTTGATGTTGGGGATTTGTTTCGCTGGCAATGCCGACTCTGCACCAGCCACATCGTGGCTATGGCTATGAGAATGGCCCGGGGAGCTGGGCAGGCCCAAGTCTACGGCATGGGAATGGCTGTGGCCAATCTGGACCATGGAGACGTACTCGTACAAATACGCCGGCAAGGTGTACTCGAAGATTTGGAGAAGCGAAGACCAGCCCACAGAAACTCCCGCGAACAAGAGAATCCCCAGCACGAAAACACTGCCCACGGTTTCAATTTTGCCGTAGCCCAAGGGAAACTTGGTGGGCGAGCCGATCTTGGACGAAACATTCACCGTGGCCAACGTGAGGAAGTCTGCCACCATGTCGGACACCGAATGGATGGCATCTGCGATGAGGGCCTGCGAGTGGAAGTAGACACCGCCCACGCCTTTCGACGCCGCCATGCCGATATTGACAAAGAGCCCGATCCAGGTTATTCGCACAGCGGGATTGGACAAGGAACCGGCCGTCAAGAGCTCGTTGTGGCCGTGGGAGTGGGAGTGAAAAATTCCGGCGCCGTGAGAATGGCCGTGATCGTGGCCATGTTCCGAGGCATGGGCGTGGTCGTGGGAGCTCGGCGAGGCATGGGAGTGATCGTGGGAGTGTTCCGTGTGATCGTGGGAGTGCCTTTGAGAGTCCGAATGGCTCGGTTGCTTTTCCGCTGGAGAGTGGGAGTGCGAGTGGCCGCAAGGAACCCCGTTATGGGAGTGGGAGTGGGACACTTTTGGCTCGTCTGGGCTCCGGGCCGCTGCCAGAGTCGAGAACTCGCGCCTCGAGGCAACGGAGTCGGTGGAATGGGGCAAAAATGCCAGCGTTTTCAGCACCTGGTTCGGCGTCGACATGGAAAAGATGAGAAAGTGAGAAGATTTTTGGCACGACAGGAGGGCGCGAAAAGTGGAAATTGGAACCCGGGGAGAATTGCCCGCGGCGGTGCCGATTTTCAACCAACGACCGAGCTTGATGGTATTCATTGACCTGGCCTGGAGGTCGCTAGTGTCGAGGCCCGATTCGCGGCTGGGGCTAAATCCGGCACAAAGCCGGGAGATAAGTTCGTGTGGGGAAGCGGCGAAACCCGGGGAACTATCTTCGGGAGAACAACTTTTCCACTGCCGAGGTGGTGGTGATGGCGTCGGGTGCGGCTGGGGGAGGGGTGGAATTGGAGTTGGAGGAAGTGGAGTTGGGTCCACGCTCGGGGGTATTTCCGGTGATTTCTCCATGGCCGTTTTTCTCTGGTGCCGGTTTCAGCGTTGGAATGGCGCTCTGCGGGATCTCTGCTCGCACGTTGCTCGGTTCGTTTTCCGTCTTTGCTTGGTTTTCTTCATTTTCTGTCTTGGCATTTTCTGTCTTTTTTGTCTTTTCTTCATTCTCTGTCTTCTCGTCTACTTTTCGCCTTTTCCTGCTCTCCGCCTTCCTCTCCTCATACGCCTTGACCCGCTCCCTCATCGCCGCAACAAGGGGGTCGTCCGGGGCCACCTTTTCTAGCGCTTTTTCGACTTTCCACTTGTCCTGCGCCTGGAACAAGACACTCTTGACTTCTGGCGTCGGCCTCCGGATGTGCATAAAGTTGCAGTGTCCGCCCCGCGAGCAGGTGCCGGCATCGTAGGCTCTGCAATTGGCGTCCTGAAAACTCTCCACCGGCGACAATTCACAGTGGATGGGAAGGGCATCGTACCACTCTTCGTTGAGGGCATTCATCACGGTTTCGGCAACAGCGTCGTTCATAAACTTGACATACACATTGCCGTTCAAGTGGTCGTTGTCGTTTTCACACACAACCATGGCATCAATCTCGCCAATGCGGGCAATATACACAAACACATCTTGGTAAAACTGGTCGAACCGGTGCTGGATTTGTTGCGGCGAGCCCTTGGGATTACGGTACAAGTTGAATATGAGTATAGTATCTGACCTACGTGGATGTATATGCCGCCGCGAGCACTTGTCGCCGTGCCGACAGGCGCCGATCTTGGAGTAAAACGTGCACACGTCCGCCATGAGACCACCTACAGCTACCTCATCGCGACGATATCAAGCCGTGGTGTCCGGGTGCAACGACCCTAGGAGTACCAGCGATAGACGGCAAGCTTTTGTGCCTAAAAGCAGAACACCTGGTCGTCCGGCTCCGACCGCATGGTGCCCCGCGGCCACCCGAGCGCCTCGGCCTGCTCAATCATCGTGCGCTTCATTTCTGGAGGTCCACAGATGAGAAGACGAGCATCGGCGCTGGGCTTGGGGAGATGAGCTTCCATCATTTCTTTAGTTACGTAGCCCGTGCTTCCTGTCCAGTCGTTGGGAGGCGTGGTCAAGGTGTAGTGCACTTTCAAGTTGGGAAACTTGGACGAAATCTCGTCGATTTCCGTCTTCAACAAAATGTCGTTGGCCGTCTCATTGGCGTAGATCAACGAGAGCTGGGTATTATCTTTTGGGTTCGTGATGACCTCGGTGATCACCTGGAGGATGGGGGTGATCCCCGAGCCGCCAGCAATGATTCCTACCTCGCGGTGCAGATTGGGGACGTAGGAAAGCCGTCCGACAGGTCCACGAAACTTGACGGTTTGGCCCTCTCGCAACATGGCAAATCTCTTGGAAACCTTTCCTTCCGGGTACGACTTGACCAAGATGTCAAAGAACCCAGCGTCAAACTTGTTCGAGATCGGCGAGTAGTACCGTACTTCGTCAATGCCATCGATCGTCATACAGCATGCAACATGGTGGCCGGTGGGCACATCCAACACCTCGTCGTCGTGTCTAAGCTTGAACCTGTAGATGGCCGAGTTGCGCAGGACGATGGTTTTGTCAATGAGCTCCAAGTCGTTCCATCTGAGCGGCTCAATTGAGCTTCGGTTGTTCCAGGCTCTCCAAACCTGGGCCGAACAAATCACCACAATGAAGGCAATGCTGTACGGAAGATACTCAAAGCCGAAAAGCGAGGTGCCGAACAAGATGAGGGCGATGGGGATGTAGACCGAGTGAAGCGGCTGCTTCAACAACTCTCTTTTGTCCTCCATGATGTCACAGCAGACTAACTTTTCGCGCGGTTGAAAATTGGTGAAGCGGCCTGCACACAGCCCGGGCCCTACGGGGCCCATCGGACTCTGGCGTCTACATGGTGTCTCAAAACATTATTACTAGTACTCCTCTTCCTCCTCTGGGTATGAATCGGTGCCCACCTCGATGTAGTCACGCTCCAACGCGGCCAAGTCCTCTCTGGCCTCGGTGAACTCGCCCTCTTCCATGCCCTCTCCTACATACCAATGAACAAACGCCCGCTTATTGTACATCAAGTCGAACTTTTTGTCGATTCTTCTCCACGCCTCGGAGATGGCCGTGGTGTTGCTCAACATACACACGGCTCTCTTGGCGGCGGCCAAGTCCGACCCGGTGATGGCGGTTGGTGGCTGGTAGCAGATACCAATCTTGAATCCCGTAGGACACCAGTCGACCATTTGCACCGCCTTTCTGGCCTTGACCTGGGCCACCGCGTTCTGCACGTCTCTGTTCACCACGTCTCCACGGTACAACAAACACGACGCCATGTACTTTCCAGCACGAGGGTCGCACTTGACCATCTGGTTACCAGGCTCGAAACAGGAAGCGGTCATTTCTTGCACCGAGTTGGCCTCGTGGTTGGCTCTGTTCTTCGAGAACACAGGAGCGTACGACACCAACGGGAAGTGAATACGGGGGTACGGCACCAAGTTGGTCTGGAACTCGTTCAAGTCCACGTTCAACGATCCCTCGAACCGCAACGAAGCCGTGACCGACGACACCACCTGGGCAATTAGGCTGTTCAACGAGTCAAATCCGGGACGTGGGATGTCCAACTTTCTTCTACACATGTCGTAAATGGCCTCGTTGTCCACCATAAACGTACAATCAGCGTGCTCCAACGTGGTATGGGTAGTCAACACAGTGTTGTAGGGTTCGACCACAGACGTCGATGTTTGCGGAGCAGGGTACACGGCAAACTCCAACTTGGACTTCTTGCCGTAGTCAATGGACAATTGCTCCAATAATAACGATCCCAACCCGGATCCGGTACCTCCTCCCAAAGAGTGGGTGAACAAGAAACCTTGCAACCCATCACACTGGTCAGCCATACGGCGAATTCTGTCCAAGACGTCGTCCAAAATCTCGCGGCCCACCGTGTAGTGTCCACGAGCATAGTTGTTGGCGGCGTCCTCCTTTCCAGCAATCAATTGTTCGGGATGGAACAAATCCTTGTACATACCTGTGCGCACTTCATCGATCACATTGGGCTCAAGATCCACATATAAAGCTCTGGGAACGTACTTGCCCAGCCCGGTTTCACTGAAAAACGTAGAGAACCCTTCTTCGGCTCCTTTTGGCCGATCTAAACCTTCTTGAAGAAATCCGTCGGGACGAATTCCGTGTTCCTGAGAATATAATTCCCAACAAGCATTACCGATTTGACAACCAGCTTGTCCGACTGGGTTAGTATGGGCGGGAGGAGCCTGGAAACATGAGTTTTTGTGTACGTACCATTAACACTGATCACCTCTCTCATGACTGAAGAGGGCGTCGTTTTGAATCAAAAATAAACAAACGCGCAGACCTGCAGATAACATTAGACGAGACAAGAGACAAGAGACAAGAAAAGCCAAGGAAGAAGGAACCTGGAAAAATTAGAACAGGGTAAAAAGGAAAGAGGAACCTAGATAGAAAAAATGAAAGAATCAACATCACTCACACATCCTGTCTACACTCTTCTTACGCAAACGTTTATTCATCTCTCATATTCGCATCCACGCACCCACACACACCCACAGTCTCCAATCTCGTTTCATTTTTCGCAACCATCACTACTCTTACCAGATATTCTTCACCTTGTCCCACACACTTTCGTGCTTGGGCTCCAATCCCAATGCCTTTCTCACATCGTCGCTGGAGTCCTGCAAAAGCTCCACAATCAGCTTGTCCCATTTAGTCTTACCTCCTCCGTAAAACACATCCAGTTGGGCCTGGGCCAATCTGACCAAATCCGATCTCTTCAAGCTGGAAAGGAAATCGGTGTCGAAGCCAAAAGACAGCAAGTACGACTGCAAATCGGCCTTCGAGTACAATTGGAAGATGTAATCCCAAGCTTGCTTGGTGCTCTTTTCCACTTGCTCGTAGGCAGTTCCGGCAGCGTCCTTGACTGCTGAAGAGTAGTCTCCATACTTGGTACTGGCAGCAGAATAGGCATTGTTCCAGTCTGGCTTGTACTCCTCGGCTGCATCCCCGGCACTTTTAGCTGCTTTATTGGCGGTTTTCGCAGCCTTTTGCGCAGCCTTTTCCGCCGACTTCGACGCTTGCTCGGCATACTTTTCAGCGGCACCTTGCAAGTCATTGGCCTGGCCAGTCAACTTGCCAATGGTTCCTGCTACAAAGCTCTTGGCCGAATCCAAATACAGATGGGCTGCCTGCTTGGACTCCTTAGACTTTTGCTTCATCAGCTTGCTCAACGAGGTTGCGAATTCATTCGCAGCAAGAGCAACACTGCTAGCAGACTTTTCGATTTTCTGCTTGCTGTAGCCCGCTTCCTTGCTCAAAAGTCCAGAATACTCGTAGGCAGCATCCTGGGCGCCTTGCAAAATGCCCTCCAAAGAGTCACCGGCATTTTGCGCTTCCTTGCTAAAATACTTCGACGCTTCGTCGTAGTACTGGACTGCCACATCGTAGCCGGACAAAATAGCGTCTTCCGCAAGCGACTTTTCCGACTCGGCAATCTTCTCGGCCTTGTCAGCCGAGTCTCCCAAGCTCAGCTGGAACGAGCGCACAGAGCTGGTAACACTCTCGCGATAGTCGTCCAAATCTGGCTTGTGCAAGTCAATCTGGGTTTGAATGTCGGAACCCTTGGTTTCGTAGTACTCTTTCAACAGCGACAAGGCGTCTTTTCTGGCGCCATTGACGTTTTTCCCTTGCTGGTTCAACCATTTTTGCACGGATCCCAAGGACAAGCCTTCCAAGACCCCGGTGAACGGACTGTCGGACTGCTTGTACTTGACGGGAACATTGACGCTCTTTTTCACATAGGTGATCAAGTCTTGCTTCAGAGCAAACTGGGGGAATTTGACATCTCTGGCCTTCAAAAAGTCACGGAGTCTTTCTTTGGACCACGAGTCAATCCCCACCAAAAAAGTATCGTTGATGTAGTCCTTGGCATTCTCGGCAGACTCGCTGGCTTTCGAGAGATACGGATCCGCACTCTTGCTGACCCGGTCCAGCCATTGCTTGATGTCGCTCACAAGGTACGACTTGTGCGACTTGACAAGCTTTTTCAACTTGTCAATGTCCAAGTCTTCCGCGTAGACGCCGGGCTTGGTGTCGATAAACCCGTGGATGTAGAGCCACTCGCGCAACTGAGAGTAGCTCCAGCCGTCGATGAAACTGTCCTTGATCTTTTCGCCCTTGTCAAACGCCTCCTTTCTGCCCAACTTGAGCGAGTCAAGCAAGCTGTTTTTGGCATCAATGGCCTCCAAGCTGGCCAAGTACGAGTTCTCCTTGACGGCGTTGATCAAGTCGTCCTTGGTCTGCGATGGGTCGAACGAAACTTCGTGGTCCTCCAACCACTTCTTGGCCTCGTCCAACGACCAGCCCAGGTAGAGCCAATCGCCCGCGTACGACCCACTGACCCCGTTATCCTTGACGATCTGGTCGTACTTTTCCTTGGCCAAGTCGAGCAACTCTTGCTTTGTCGATTTTTTGCCGAAAGAAACGCCGTTTTTGTGCAAAAAGTCCCTCAACGTAGAAGCCAGCCACGTTTCAAACGCCCAGTCCTTCACCGACCTGTCGTTTTTGAATAAATAGCCCCACTTGGATTCGGTTTGGGGGAACACATCCTGCAAATCCGCCTTTGGTTTCGTGGCCAATTTCAAGATTTCCTGGTTTCTGTCGTCATTGACGTCCACCACCACGTTGTGGCCCACCGTCTGCAACTTTTCGTACTCGGATTGCGCCAATTTGGACAATTCTTCAAACGACGCCGAGTCGTCGTATTTCACCTGGAGATCATTGAGGAAATGTTTCACGTCGTTTTCATTGAAAGTCGACACGTCGGCGGCCACAATTGCCGCCAACGCTAACACTAATACTTGCCACTTCATTCTTGTCGTATATGAGCAAAACAAGTGGTAAATATAGTTTGTGGAGAAGGTCAGGTCAGTTGCAGCAACAGCAAGCAAGTACTGCACAGGTGGTTTTTTGCACCCACAGGGCTGCACCACAGCTGCACCACCCTGCACCCACAGCGTGCGCGCTAAGCGAAGCGGCGCACCAGCGTTTCACGCTCGGGTTTCGCATTTCAATTGCTACCCTGCTACGTTGCTACAATTTGCGGAATTGATTTGCCGAATTGATTTGCCGAATTAATCCGTGCGATTCTATTACTTCTTCTCGTACAGTCTTCTGTACTTGTCGTCGATGTCAACAAGGTAGTAGGTGCCGGGGACGAGCGAGTCGATGGAGCCCAGTGGCTTGTACGATTTTTGCAAGTGGGCCTTTTCTCTCGATTCGAGGGCAGCTACGTAGGCCTCGGGCGACTGGCTGACTCTTCCGTCGCCGAGCTTGTAGTCAAAGTTCAAGGTTTTCGTCAATTGCGAAATGTCTCCCTTGACGGTCATCGACATCAATGTAGACGCCAATCCCGAGCCGTACGAGAACAAACCAATTCTCTTGCCTTGCAAGTTGTCGGAGCCCACGTAGTACAACAAGGACGCCAACGACACCCACGCGGAAGCGGTGTACATGTTTCCGGTGTTGGTGGGCACCTTCAAGGCCGGGTCGAGTCTGGCCTTCGATTCGGTTTTGGCCAAACCCAAGAACACTTTTTCCAAGTTTCTGTCCACCAACGACTGCTCGTAGGTCAATGCGTCGATGGTCGCCTTGGTGTCCGCGTCAATGCGGTCCGCAAACGATTCTGGGTCGGCCTTGTAGTCGTTGTACAACAAGCGAGCGTACGACTTGGTCACCAACTTGCAGGTGGGAACGTGGAAGGCGTTGTAGTCAAAATGGGAGAAGAGGCCCGCGGCCTTGCGCCCGAGCTTCTTGGAGTAGCTCTGGTAGCAGTGGTCGACGGCCTTGACGTAGCAGCTCAACGAAAAGTGGCCGTCGACGACGGGGTACTCCGAGGTAAAATCCGGCTTGTAGAAGTCGTACGCGTGCTCCATGAACGAGCCGCGGGTGGAGTCGAACACAATTGGGGCGTCAGGGCCAATCAACAACGCCACGGCTCCGGCTCCTCCCGTGGGTCTGGCAGCACCCTCGGCGTAAATGGCAATATCTCCCGCCACCACTATGGCGTCACGCCCATCCCAAGACGACGACTCGACCCAGTTGATGGCATTAATCACAGCCGAGGTTCCTCCGTAACACGCGTTCAAAGTGTCGATTCCTTCAATGTCGTAGTTGCCAGGAAACAACTGCATCAACACCGACTTGACACTCTTGGATTTGTCCAAAAGAGTCTCAGTTCCCACCTCCAAGCGACCAATGGAGCTGGGATCCACGTTGTAGTTTTTCAAAAGATTGGAAGTCACCGTCAATGCCAACGAGTAAATATCCTCTCTGTCGTTGACAAAAGCCATGTTAGTCTGGCCAAGCCCAATGGTGTATTTTCCGGCTGGAATGTTGTCGTACTTTTCCAACTCGGCCTGGTTGACGGCCTGGGAAGGAACGTAGACTTCGATTGCTTTGATACCAACGTTACTGGGCATAGTGTACGGCTGCAAGATAGAAGATCGTTTAAATCTTCGAGGCTGCAAACGAGCGGTGTTACCCGGCGGGGACTTGTGCAGGACGAAAAGTGGAACGATAGACGGGACGGGAGGAAGGAACGAGGAAGGAAGGAGAGGTGAAGAAAGAGAAGATAGGGTTGTGAGTGTTACTGGAGTAGAAGTGGCGTAGTGGCGTAGTGGAGAAGTCAAGAAAAGTTGGCAGCAAGTAGTATAAAAGGTATTTCGTATAGTTGTCCTATTGTAGAAGTAAATGTCGTAGTCGTAACCTAGCATAGATGCAGTAGCAGTTCAGTGAGATTGTTGCTCCGAGGCTGTGAATGTGTTGTGAATGTGTTGTGAATATGTTTGTCTGTTTTGTTCTGTGAACATGTTGTTCTTATTATTCTGTTGTCTTCAGTCGTCCTGTCTTTCTGGTCTCTATAATTCTATA
The DNA here is from genome assembly GCA_030573695.1 of Meyerozyma carpophila. Lineage (NCBI taxonomy): Eukaryota > Fungi > Ascomycota > Pichiomycetes > Serinales > Debaryomycetaceae > Meyerozyma > Meyerozyma carpophila. The sequence goes on along the minus strand of JAJMDS010000008.1, from coordinate 336,303 downwards.
ATGCCTTTTCTTCTCTTTCTTCTCTCTTCTTTTCTCTTCTCTCTCAAATAACCACCCCCAGAAACAGAAACGTGTCGTAGTCGTTGGCGCCCTCGGCAAACCGCCGGTACGCAGCAACGTACCCGTCAAACATGCCTTTCACCTCCTCCACCAACTTGGTCATATAGCAGCATTCCTGGCTGACAAACTCGGTTCCGTCGCCCACCATGGTCTCAATGGCATGGATGGTGCTGCGCAACTGCTCCAAGTTGGCCTGGTGGCCCGAGGCAGACCCCACGGAAATCGACGAGGCCCGCCCGGCGGTGGATGCGGTGGTGGAATGGTGCTCAAGCGCCTGGTTGTAGTCGTACAACAACTCGACGGTTTCGTCCACAAGCACATTGAGCGAGTCCGAGTCGATGGACTCGGTGCACTGGGCCAAGCACTGCTTGCAGGCGGTGATGCCCTTGAGCACGGCACTGGACCGGTCGTACGGAGAATTGCTGGCGTTCAACGTGAGTTTGAGCGACACTTTGACGGCACTGAAGTTGCGGTAGGCGGTGCGGTTGAGGTCCTGGATCCGCGACTGGATCTTGTAGAGGTTGCTTAGTATGTGTTGGGCGGTGGAGATGAGGAACGATTGCTGGTGCGACAGGAGCGCAACGAAAAGTGGCGTGGGGAGCGGGTGAAGAACGAGCGAGTTGCTAAAGTCAAACTCGCGGTTGAGGAGGTGGTCTTTGATCTCGGCCAAGCTGGTGGCCAAGAACTCTTCTCTGGCGAAAAAGTTCTGCCAGCATTCTGGACGCAGCAATTTTGAATCGAAAAGCTGGGGAGCGGCGATTTTGAGATCACGGACAGACGGGCCGTTGTTGAAGATGTCGTCCTCGATGTCCGACACGTACGACTGGTCCGAGTCCTCGTCCAAGAGGGTGGCGAACGGGGCCCGCACAAACCGGGGGGAGATGGACTGGAGCATGGATGGAGGAGGAGAAGAAGAAGGCGATGCCGAGGCGGGCTCGGCGCGAACAAATTTCGCAGTAATTATGTGCAGCTTCGCGGAGTACCGAGCGCAGTGCGGGTCGGCAGCAAGCAAGGATAAGGGACAGGGGGCAAGGGCTGTGTCTACTGGAGTAGAAAGATGTGGACTGGTGGAGTGGATGGGTGGATGGACTGGTGGGGTGGATGGAGTGGACGAACTGGTGGGGTGGATTGGTGGGGTGGATTGTGGATTGCTAAAATCTGGTTACCTGTGGACTTGACTTGATCTCAGGGTCCACAACAATAGCCTTCTGTTGTCTCTTTTTCTGTTTCTGTTTTTTTCTTTTTTCTTTTCTTTACCCTTTTGTTTTCCGCTCGCACTTGTCTCACTTGCCTCCGCGTTATCTTTTATAGTTAGTCGCCCGAGCCGCACACGAGCCCTGGCCGGGGCGGGGACCCCAACCCCCGCGCGCCGCACGGGCCTGGGGTGCAGAGGGTGGGGAAGAGAAGAGTGGAAGCGGCTGAAAGTTGGACCCAACGGGGCACGTACGGTGGTTCGCGGAAACAGCGGCTTCTACACCGCTTTCTTTTCTTCTTTTAAAAAGCGGTTTTTCCAGTACTTTTCACTGGCTTTCGCTTCGTCGGCGCTCTTGGCAAACTCCGACGCCGAGCCGCATTTCGGCACTACCGAGCCGCATACATTCTTTATAGCGTAAGTTCTCCAGCTCGATCGCCAAGAATACGTGCGACTCGTTCGAGATATAAGAACAAATGGCGTAAAGAAGTAGTCAAGAGCATGTGTCGTCGACATGTGCAACATTGTGTCACCGATCGTCGCATCACCGGACGTCGCTCTGCTATTTTTCACTTCCTCTATTTCTTCACTCTATTTCTCTATTTCTCCTCCCCTATTTCTTTTCTCCTCCCCTATTTCTCCTTCCCTCTCTATAACTCGTCCTTGTCGGACCCCCCGCCGCCAGCCGGCACAACTACATACTCGATAAATAGGTCGCCGTGGTCGTCGCCCACCGGCATGCCGCGACCATGCAAAACCTCCGTTTCGCCGTGGAGAACAGTGGCTCCCTTGGGTCGCGATATCTCCACTTCTTCGTCGTGCACGTCGAAGAACGGGATCGCCCGGTGCCATCCTCCATGCATTGCCTCCCGGGCGCTCAAAACTTCGGTCCGGTAGAGATTGCGCCCAATGCGCCGGTACCCCCAACTCTGTGAAAAGTCCTCGCCGATGGAAACAATCAAGTCTCCGGGCACCCAGTCGGGATTCTGGTCGCCCTCGCCCTCCAAAACCTGGGTGCCGTCGCGCTCGAACCCGGGTCCCATGTACACGTTGTAATGGCGGGGGGTGGGCTTGGCGCCGTGGCCCCCACAATGCTTGCACAACCGCTCGATCTTGGAGCCTTTTCCCCCACACTCGTCGCACGGCCCGCTGAACGTCTGCACCATTCCGGGCGCTAGCCGGCGGGTCACCTTCATAAACCCGGATCCTTGGCACTTGTCGCAGGTGTGCCGCTGGCCGTCCTCCGACCCACTGCCGTCACAAACGTCACAAATGTTTCTCATTTCCACGTCAAATTCCACATCCCGCCCGCGGTAGAAATCTACTAGCGATACCCGAACATTCACCTGGGTATTGTCGCCGCGGCGCTTGCCTTGACGGTGGTGCCCACCTCCACCAAAACCACCGAAAAATTGCTGGAACATATCACCAAAATCGCCATGATCCGCGGGGCCCTCGGCCGTGCCGTACCGGTCGTAGTTGGCCTTCTTGTCTGGATCCGATAACACCTCGTATGCTTCGCCAATTTCGATAAATTTCAGATGGGCTTCCTCCGACGGATTCTTATCAGGATGGTATTTTTTGCTGAGTTGGCGGTACGCCAGCTTTATGGACTTTTCGTCGGCGCCCTTGTCGAGGCCGAGGATGGCGTAGTAGTCTTTGGCCACCACCAATGCTAGGAGAAACACCAATAGTAGAAGGTTCATGTGAGTCCACGTCAACGATTTCGTGCGAAGAGTTCCGGCCTGCATCGCGCGCGGCTGCGCACTGAGAGACAGAGACTGATTGAGAATCAGAGAACTGGAAGAGCTTTTAATTTACGCACAAGTTTCCGGTATAGACATTCCGGCATTCCTGTGGCTGTTTTTGATTACAATTGTTTTGCGTTGCACTTGCCAGACTTTTAGTCAACTTTTTAGTCAACTTTTCATTCCATCTTCACTCCATTTTCACTCCATTTTTCCCATCTTCACTCCATTTTCACTGTCCCGTCGTTTCCATGAACATCACACTCTCCCTTTCCTCCCCCGCAAACCACGTTACCGCCCAGCTTTTCAACGCCCAAGAGGCACATCTCCCCTACACTAAATCGGCTCCTCGCTTCCACGATTATCTGGTTTTTTTATCCACCACAAAAAACAAAAACGGATCCACAAACTATGCCCCACGAGCTCTAGTCTACGACTTGAATGGCGGCTTTGGCGGCGCCCCAAAGTACGAGGTGGATCCCTCCACAATTGCAAATGTTGAAGTCATCTCCACTGCTCAAAGAGTGCCCAAACATGCGTTCCAGACCAACCTCGATCTGGGCATTGACGACCCTAAACTTCTCTCTGTGTCCAACACAAGGTACTGGACAGACTACAACAAGCTTCTCTACAAGCCGCTGTCGTTGATTCTGCTCCAAAACTGGGAATCAGGTACGCCCTACGGCACCAACCGAAACTTTTCTCGCCTCAAATTTGACACTCACTCGGTAGGATGGGAAGAGTACAAAATCCACCAGGAAACCTCCACCGACGAGTTTCGAAAATACTTGGAAGAATGCGATCTTTTGCAGGGCGTCAGCTTGTTCAGCGACTACCATTCTGGCTGGGGAGGATTTTCGTCTCATCTCTTGCTCGACTTGAAAGACGAATTCTTCAACAACGGAGCCAACAATAAGCACAGTATATGGGTGTACGGCCTTGCCCAGGACCATGGAAGAATGGACGTGAACCAGAAATGTAGCAGTATAGCCTCGTTTGTGGAGCTTGCCCAGCACCTGTCCTTGTTCTTCCCCATCTGCCCCACCTACGAAAGCCAAATGTTGGCGCCCGATTTCGACCGCACAAGCGAATGGCACCAGAGTTCCCTCACCTCTCTTTTGGTGAACTCGTTGTGGGAACTTCAAAGTCGCAAGGAAAATCCTGCTCACATGGCAGAGTTTGAGGACCAGTTGACCAGAGGTTCGAATCGAAATATCGTCGGCGAGATGTGCTTGAACGCCGAGCAAGTCCAGAAAGAAAAAACCAACGAATTTGGCGTGGTGGATGTTCCGCAGGACCAGATATGGGGCTTGATGAATTCCGTCAGTACCGCCAAGAAACCAGCATGCCTCAACATGGGGTTGCTGCGCCTGAGCCACGAGTTTAGCCGGGCAATAGTGCAAGAAAAAACTGGGGAAACCTCAAAGAACGCATATACCGCTTCGTTTTCTGATATCACTAAAGGCTCAACTTTTCCTCCTACGGTCAACGGAAGCTCTTTCCTGGCCGAGTTTGCAATTACTTCTGGTATCGTGCCAACGCTCAAAGAGCACCGCAAGTTCTTGCTCCGGATCAAGCACAATGAAAATCTTGGCGACCGAGACGAGTTGATCGAGGACGTGAGCTCCATGATCGAGGAGTACCAGCACGGTTACGATGCGAGCGACGAGGAATTTGATATTTGAGAGAAAGCGGCAGAGTAATAATGAGAAAGTCAGGAAGATAGTAGGAAGAAAGTCAAAGTCGAAGCTTTGAGCTTCAAGTTTTTAGACTTATGGCTTGTCTCTTCGCTTTTCTCTTTTCTCATCTTACGCTCTTACGTTCTTACATCTGTCCATTACCTAAACAGTCTTCTCAACCAAGTAGATGTTGTACTTTTCCTTCAACGTCTTCATGATTGGGTCGTTGATGTCCGACGACATGGGCGCCAACAAGCCAACCTTGTTCAAGGTTCCGTCCAAAATCTGCTGGGTAGCAACCGCACAAGGAACACCCACCAACTTGGCCATGGAAGAGTATCCGTTGACATCACCATAGTCGACCAAAGTGGAGGTTCTGGTCTCGGTAGTTCCATCGGCCCACTCGATTCCAAACTTGTGTTGCAAGCACACCAAGTCTCTTTCGCCCTGTTCGTATTGCATCAATTCCTCCAAGGTGGCACACAAGGTGTCAAGAGGGTTACCCTTTGGAGTGATGTTCTTGTCAGAGAAAAGACCCAACCACTTCAAACCGGAAAGAATTCTGGTCTTGTCATCTTCGCTCTTGAAGGTGGCCAACTCGGAGATCTTAGCCACGAGATCTTCCTCGGAAGACGACGAAGCACCGATCAACTTGGCAAAAGCATCCTTCCATGGAATAGCCTTGGCAAAAGCGTCGTTTGGCGAGTCCTTCAAGAACCCAAGGTCCACGAAAACCTTGATGAACTCAGGAAAACCCTGGAATCTCAAAGTACCTCTGATAACAGTCTCGGCCTCAGGAATGTTGTACAACTGCTTGTAGGTGGTGGAATCACGGTTTGGGTAACAGACGAATGCGAACCCAGGATAGATGAAGTATGGCTTGGCGGTGGCCATCAAGTCTTCAGATTTGACGTCCACAACCTTGCCGTCTTGCCAGTAGCTGGCGGCGTTTCTGAGAGCCAACAAAACTCCACGGGAAGACCACGAGAACTTGTAACCCAAAGGATTGTCCGAGCACTCTGGAGCTGGAAGCCCACCACAGTAAGACAAGAACAGCTTGATCTTACCACCCTTGGCATGTACCTCCTCAATTGTCTTGACAGCATACAAGTGGTCGATACCAGGGTCCAAACCAATTTCGTTCATAACGGTGATACCAGCATCGTGAATCTGCGATTCCAACTCCTTCAATTGTGGGTTGATGTACGAGGTGGTCACAACGTTTTTCTTGTTCTTGATGGCAGACTTGACCACATTGACGTGGTAGATGTAAGGAATCAACGAGATAACCAAGTCTACCTTGGCAACTTCGGCGTCGAGAGCGGCCTCGTCGGTGACATCCACCGAGATGGCCGAAGCCACCTCGCCAGCCAATTGCTTGGCCTTTTCAAGAGTACGACATCCCACCGTCACCTTGACGCCTGGGGTGTTGGCCAAGATGTCCACGGTGGGCTTGGCGACAAATCCGGATCCGAGTAAAAGTACGTTTCTGTGTGAGTCATAGGCTGAAAAATTACTTGCGACACCCAGGTGGAGAATTGTACAAGTCTTCAAGGCCAGGTTGTAGCACTTTGGTGGCTGCACCAATCGCAAACGTCGAAACTACTTACTTTGTCATTTTAGTGATGTGGGTTTCAACACTGGGTACTTATAGTGAAAAATTGGCTATCCTGTATTGATAGCTTGCCGACAACGATGCAGGAACAGTGCTGCAGCGGTATCGGGGAATTGCGACAACTTCCATGCAGGGAGCGGCAGCGGCTCAATTTCCTAATCCGACAGATAGATTGAGGTACCGGCGGCTAAATTTCCTCAGAGGACGGCAGCTATGTGTCTATGTGGTTGCAAGAAAAATGGCTGCAAATTCCCATCCTATAGCATTGTGCGACAAGTGCTTATTAGCGTATAAGGATGTCATTCATAGGGGAGTGAAGGACATAATCTGCCTTTTCTTTGACAGCAGATACAGACCAAACCCAGAGTTGCAAGATGCGGATATGAAGAAAACGGAATGTTCTTGGAAGTTGTATCGTGCCTCTACGGTATGAACATGCTCTGCTTCCCGCCTTGGGCTGAAAGTGCCATTCATACTAATATGTTACAGCACTACGTACTGCACTACGTTACATGAATCGACTATGTCAAGTCTGATTGCTACTACACTCAGTTGTCTCATTGCTCTCGGAACTCGGGCGTTTAACCAGAAATAGGACGAACATATGCGAGATCAAGATGTCAAACATGCATTTGACAGCATGCCGCATATATTCAAAACGGTGCAGAGGATGGCAAACTCAGAAAGCACACAGCCAAGAAAATGATTTCCTTGCCTTGTTGGTTCCTTACCCTTATCCTTCCCTTTTCCTACCCTTATCCTTACCCTTCGTTTCCGCTACTTTACTGAGATCCCCTAATCGCATTCCATTTTCACATGCAAATGCGGGATCATGCAGGCCCGATCCTACTCAACATCCACATATCATTTACGAGACGAGAGGTTATATATTGCATCAATACAGCCATCTATCTCAATTGCAATGGTATCGCTTGACGACATTCAGTATCTTGCCCAAAATCTCCCCACTTATGTGCGGGTAGACGACCAGCTCAAGTACGCAATTGCGTGCATTGCATTCAACCCCATATTCTGGAACATTGCCGCCCGTTTAGAATACCGCACCAAGCTCATCACCAAATTGACTGGCGGAGCCCGCAATGGATGCTATTTGCTTGCCTTGACCATCTTTTCCTTGGGAATTTATAGAGACCATGTGTACCACCAGGCGCTTGTTACGCAGCCAAGTTTCCAGCCATTGGTGGATTCTCAGGTTGTCAAGGCATTGGCAATTGCAACTTTTGGCTTTGGTAATGTGTTGGTATTGTCGTCTATGTGGGCATTGGGAGTCACCGGAACCTATTTGGGCGACTATTTCGGGATTTTGATGGACCATCGTGTGACTGGATTTCCATTCAATATCAACGATAACCCCATGTACAATGGATCCACGTTGTGCTTTTTGGGTACTGCTTTGTGGTACGGGAAACCTACCGGAATCTTGGTAGCGTCGTTTGTGTTTGTCATGTACAAAATTGCGTTGATGTTTGAGGAACCGTTCACGGCCAAGATCTACGAGCAGAAGAACAAAAAGGAGTTGTAAATAGAAATGCAGCAACCATTATACTAAACTTTGGTCTATTCTCATTCTTATTCTCATTCCTATTCTCATTAGGTCTTGCTCTCGTTCTTATTCTTTGCTCTTTTTCTTTCACACAAACTCAAACAGACTGCTGTGGCCTTGGTCCTCCACAAACTTCATATTAAGCAACTGGAACTTCTCCGGGTCCTTGTGGTAGTAGTACAAGCCCCGAACCGATCCCGCTTCGGGACCTTTGATGGTGAGGACCACATAGTAGAATCCCTCGAATGAAGCATGGGGTATTCGCTTGACTCGAGAATCCGGCAAGAGAAATTCCTCTTTCCATCTCATGTAGATATGCTGGTCGGGGTACTCCTGCTCGCGCTGCAAGTTCTCGAGTAGTTCCTCGTCACTGAGATAGTCCAATCCCGTGAGTTTGCTCCAGTGAACAAGGTCGTTATCTGGGTTGGAATGCCATTGTTGGTTTTCGGTGAAGAAGGAAAACTTGCGCAAAACCTTCTCCTGCGACGCTGCGTTGGTGGAAGATGTCCATCGCGAGTGCAAAAGAGGATTATTGATGATTTCTCCTTTGAAACAGGTGGTGATTTCTGGGTTGTCGTCGGTCAATCCGGTGATCTGAAGAAACCCCGTCATCATGGAGTTGACAAGATCCACCGTCTTGAATTCCACCCGGATCTGGTGCCTGGTCTTGCTACTTTGCTGTTCTCCCACGTATCTGGCGTTGGGTTTGAGATACGAGTTTACGAGCGGAGGAGCACGATCGCACAACTCTCGTTTTTTGGTGTAGTTCTTGAACATATCAAAGACGAAAGGTCGTTGCACGGGTGTATGGGGTGGACGAGAAGCGGTATTCTTGGGATTTTGTGGACCAGATTCCCGTTTGGAATCATCTAAGCTCTCCCCACCTCGCAATTTTACCAGTTCAAATTCTTGCTCAGGTTGGTCTTGCGAGTATTCTGGAGTCACATTTGTGTTCCTCCCGGATGTAGATATCGGCATCTCGAACCTGGCTCTCTCAAGTACGGCAAAAGTGTGTTTGGAGTGGCCTCTATTTGGTCAGACGAGACCTTATCACTCCGAATTCGCATTCGCACTCGATCGTTCGGACAAAATACGCAATCCGTATCGGCAACATGGACTCTCCGCCCACACCACAGCACCCCGCTGCGGACGAGGAGGTCAGAGAGCTACCGCTGGGGACCCTACCGGAGTCCACCATGGCGCATATTGACTTGAATCCCGATTTGGAGATGCTGGAGGACGAGAACGAGCAAAGTACGGCTAACACCGAGAAAGAAAACGACGATAAAATGGGTGTTTCGGGCACGAACGGGGAACCAGGGGGGTTCAGTGTGGCAGAGCAGTCCCTAAGCGACGCAAAAAACACCAAAAACGAAAATAATGCCAATAAAAGCAATGAACTCGACAGCGAAAATGACAGCGAAAACAAAGATGAACTTAATGAAGTTTTCCCGCATAAAAATGGCCACATATACAAGCTCCGCTCTTCCGTGGACCAATTGGACCACTCGCCCATCACATTGGCCCAGCAGAGCAAACTAATCAACTACGTCGATGCCCAGTTGCTCGCGATCCAGCGTCGTTTTGTCAAGAGCCAGGCAGATACCTCGCAGCCATATCCGTTACTAGACCTTCTACGGGACACCCAGTCTGTGGTGGACCTTATCTGGTGCTCGGTGAGTACTCGTAGCAAACTCTTTGGCCAGCCAGAGTACATGGTTTCGCTTCTCGGCAACCTCGAAGACTACTTGCTGCACTACGATTTGTCCGAGGCTCGGCGAGAGCTCTTTGATTTTTTCCGCATTCTTGACCAGCGGATCTCTACGTTGATGGACGGATACACCTACGAGGGCCATACGGAAAAGATAAGTCAAACACTACTTGTCCGGTTGGCGCCGATAGTGTCGAGGGTGCGATTTCTTGTGGTTACAAAGTTGGGAAGCACGCGAGAACGACTCGCAAAAGAGGTGGTGGAGAGCACCGACAACGAAAAGGCGAGGGCGGAATTGGACCGTCTTGAGCTTGACGTAGGCAACTTGCTCGAGGGTGTTCTTGAGCGAATTGAATGAATAACGAGATGACAAAAAGCAGATAGCGAAGGTGTAGAAAACGGCGAGTTGAATGATAGCGAGGATGTAGACAAGCGACTGACAGCTGTAACTGACAACTGCAACTGACGACTGAGCAAAACTTTTAGGATTTAGCCATCTGCTTCCACCATCAGTGCATCTCCGCATTTTCGCAGCTTTCAACTTCGCAGCTTTCTTCGCAGCTTCTTCACTTCCATGTGGCCTTTCTCCAGCGACAAAGACTCCGCCCAGGTCTCCAAAGAGCTTCCGCAAGACCTAGGAGCGTTCTTTGAGCAGGCCAATCCAGAGACATCGCAACTGTCCAAATTCGAACTTTCACCGCAGCAGAAAAAAGTCAACTCAGTTCTTCGCCAGCGTGAAAATCAGCCATATTCCCACGAATTCGACCAGTATAAGAGGAGAGAATCCCTCAAAAGTGCCACCCAGGTCAACTGTGCCGAGATCCAGCAGCAAGTGGTGGAATGCCTTCGTGGGTGGAATTTGACACTGAGCAACCGGTGCGAGGCCGAGATCAAAACCCACACAAAATGTGTGGAAACCCAGACCAGGGCGCTCAAACAGCTCTTCTACGAAGACTGCGTAGATATAGACCAGTGTAAGAAGATACGATACGTGGTGGACAAGTTGTTCGTGGACAATTACGGCCAGTACGGCGAGCATATAGACGACGACGAAAGCAGGATGAGATTTGACAGTGGGGTGGAAAGTGCATTTGCCAAGATATGGCGCTAAGATGGTTGGTCCTTCACTCTGGAGGTGACAGTGGGTGTATTTCTTAGCGGGTATTCATTAGCCATGTAAGTATATGTATATAGAGTCAGATGGTCTTATGAGTTTTGTTCAAGCACTTATTGTTCGGAAGGATATAAATGCATCCTTCAGTTATTCATCTTTATTCGTTTATCCGTTATCTGTACTTTTATTGTTCGTGTGATTGTCTGTTGTCTGTTGTCTGTGTCTCGTTAGTCCAGTCGCTCACCAAGTCTGTCCACAACTGCAATTTCTCCGGGTACTTCATACTGGCCACCAACCCCGAGGTATTGGGAAAGACATACAACTTTGTTCCGGGGACCAACTTGTGAAAATGCCGTATTATTCGATTGTAAGCGTTGTCACCACTGTCCTGTTGGAGTCCCCACTGAAAGTTCAATTTGTTCAACTTGACATTAGTTCCCGTCTGATTGCTCAAATACTTGACCACAATCTCCCAGATTCCCTTGCCCACGAAAACCACTCTTTTAGCCTTGGTTCTGTTGAATTCTTCAAGTAGTCGGGGGACATTTTGCAATTTTTCACTGATGGTCAATTCACTTGCTGCCTTGGTACATCGAAGAACCAAGTCGGTAAACCCAATTTTGTACTTTGCGAGCTCGTAGTCTTGCGCTGCTTTGACGTTGGTGGTATAACTGCCATCTTTTATATCCAAGAGTGGCCCGAATAATTCATCTCGATTTTTCACCTGTTCAACTTCCAGGCCCAAAACTGCCAAAAAGAGCTTGGAGTCGTTGAAAAGTTTCCAAAATAGATTCGTGAAATGCGCATAATGGTGCTGCTGGGCCGAGGATTCTACACCCGGGTTGTAGCCCACAAATAGGACTTCCAAGTCGTCCGCAAGCGACGGAGGAAGGTCCTTCATTCCATCATAAGGAGATGATTTTGTGGCTTTTCTTTTGGAGATTGCAGGTTTGGATACCTTGTGCTGGCTGGACTCGTCGTACTTGTACGACCGGATCACCGAACGAAGTCCATCTGCCATGAATATGTGAAAGGTTGCGACTTGGAGGGTGCAGATGGTGTGCAGATGGCGTGCGCTCAGTGTGCATTTAGTGCATTCAGTGCATTTAAAACATCAAGTAACACTTACACTTAGAACCGTAAGTGAGAATGAGAAGTGGATATGAGGCGTGTCTGCTGAACTAACGAGACCTCTTGTGTTGTTATCGAAGATTGTGCTAAGTGAAGCAAACTCTCTTTTGATAAATGGTTGCAAATTCGAGCCGCACCTCATGTATGGAACCCGGCCCCACTATCTTGCCAATGTGTTGAACTACTTGCTTACAGTGGTATCGTTGGAAATGAGCCCATAGAAAGCGGATAATCGGCGTGTTCAGAAAAATCAAATTAGATTTATTATACCAATGTTTTAAATTTAAGTACCGAATTGAAGAATTGGAAACCAGCACACTGTTTCTACCGCCATTTCTACGCACTGTTTCTGCCACCATTTCTACCCACTATGTCCTCGCGCTACCTAGAGGTGGGATGGTCAGCAATCTTTTATCTACTCTTCTTAAACCACTACACCCCAACACCCAATACCCAATCGCGATACTCTTCGTTGCAACTTCTTCCCATGCACAAAAGAATACCACGAGGCTCGATTGCACGACTTGAAAATGAAACCGTAGCCACTTCTGGCCCCGGCGACATCCACAGTGAACAGAAATCTTCCAAATTTTACTGGAAACGTATCAATCAGGAAGAAAAGTCATATAATCGACGGTCGATTTTACGTGATCCCTCCACACCGTACGTCATATCGTTGTATTTACAGCTCGCTGTGAACATTGCAGTAGTTTTGGCTGCTTTCTACTTTGTCTGGAGGTTCTACAAGGTGATAAGTGTCGATATTCAGCACAAAATTGAACTTTACACCATCGAACTTATGGAGGAAGTCGCCCGTTGTCAGCGGGAATACACCCGAAACCGGTGCTCGGTGGAGAACGGAAACAAGCGGATTCCCGCTCTCGAGCTGATGTGCACAAAGTGGAAAAAGTGCATGAATCGAGACCCGGCGCATATCGGTACCGGCAAGATTGCAGCTGAAACTTTTGCCGATATTGTCAATGGTTTTTTTGTCCACACGACATGGAAGTCGTTGGTGTTCCTCTCCACCATCACAATTGGGGCCATTGTGCTCTCCAATGTGGCGTTTGGAACGTACCGTCGTCTGTACGAACCGCAGCGCTACGAATTGCAAAGAATTCCTGGGTCTCAAAATCTGGTCCGCCAGGTCCAGGAAGTGGTGTACGACCACCAGATCACGATCTAGGAAATATCGAGCAAAAATAACAGTGACACTGACTCTTGACAGTATACCAATATTTTCGGACTGCATGTGGCGCGGGTACTTCCAGATCTGTATTTCACTTTCATGTCTGTGAGTGATGAGCCAATTCAGCACCATTTCCGATATATACATCCACAACAGGCGTGGGGTCAAGAAGCGGAAGTACAGCAGGAACGGCTGTGTAGAGTGCAAGCGGCGCAAAAGAAAGTGCGACGAGACTCATCCGGTTTGTCACTGTTGTCAGCGGTTCAATGCTGTGTGCAAATATCCCGACAATGTGAAGGTGGTTACCAATGGCACCATGGAGCAGGCCCAGGAGCCCACGCACCGCCCGTTCACACCCTCGAGCCGCAAAAAAGTTGACCTTCAAACACACCCGGAAACCCACTCGGGAACCTCACCAGTGCCTTCTCTTTTGAACACAACCACTCAGCAAGAGTCCGAGGCAGTCAAGGGTGTTCTTGAGTACGCCAATTACCTCGCCAACGACCTCTCGGAGTACGAGCTCCTGGCGCAAAATTGGACCCTTCCAGAACTCTCCCCGTCCAATTTGGACCCCACCGCCAATGGCATGTACGACCCCACCTTCAACTTGGGGTTTGACGAGTCGTCGTATTTCCAGACCCTCAAGAACTGGAACAACAACATGAGCTCCAACATAGCGCAAAACAAATACTGCTCCAACTCGGAGCTCATTACAGAGGTTATCAACCTGAACAATTTGACCGGCACCGACTTGTTCTACTTTAAGGAAATCACCTCCACGGACATGTCGTTTCACTTGCACCCGTTTGCGACAAACATCGAAACCAACCAAGCTGTGCACATTTTCTTGCAGCATGCGGCTACCAGAAAACACCTACTCTACTCGCTATTAGCGCTCGCAGCCACCTATTCGTTTACAAAGACCAAGAAGCCCATCCACGATACGAATCGAAAGAAATTTGTGTTGCGGTCGCTCGAATTGGTCAAGTCGGAGCCAATGTCGTACACAGACAACGACGATGCCCGCATGAAGATTGAGAGTCTTATTCTCACGGTGCTACTTCTCTCGACGTTTTTCGCCGAGGGAGGTATGATTGACAGCCATAATATCAACAACTCGTGGAAGGAGCACTTGGACAAGGCGAAGGAGCTTTTGAACCGATACAACAAGCTCACGGAATTGGAGCCCCACCGCGAGCTAACGCCGGGCATAGCGCTTGCCAAGCTGTGGTTTTTCATGTATGAGTGGATCGTGATTTTGAACACGGATCCGAGAGAGCGTCAGGACAACGTGCACGCGTTTCGCGAGTCCGGGTCTTTCAACTACAGCGTGAACCCGCTGTACCATGCGTCGCTTGTGAAGCTTGGGTTTCTCATCACCAACATGCCGCCGATTCCCGAGTACAACGAGTTTCTTGGGTGCACAGAAGACGTTGTGAACGCCATTGATCTTTTTGAGTTTTACTTGGGCGAGGTCCGGGACACTTTCAAGCAAACGGGAACCCTTGGCCAGATTTCTCCCAGCAAAATGTCCAAGTTAATGAGTGCCATCCACGATGCTGAATGTGTCACTATTATGCCCGGGGTCAAAAGAGACTACAAGGTGTCGATCACGTCTTGCGCCCATCCCGAGTACGATCTTCCTGACAAAGTGACGCTTCCGAAATCTGCCTATGCCGTGGACAAGGCGGCCGATCCTGTCAGCTACTACTCGTGGTACGACTACTGCCAGCAAGCCAGCATGAAGTATCTTTACTTGAAGATCTTCACCACCCCCGGGTTCCTACATCTCCCCAAGCGGCATGCGATGATCACAAGCATCGTCCACGACGTTTTACAAACGGCGTTTTTCATCAAGCGGAAGCCGGTGCAACCAGGCGATACCGCTTTGGCTGAAAGCGACAATTACTACTTGCCCGTGGGTCTTTTTGACCACAAGTCAATCATCTTCCAGCTCACGTTCCGGTGTCTATGCGAACTATCATCTACGGACGACCAGTTTGAGAGATTGGAGTTGTTTTTCAATGGCCTCTACCTGCTCGGGTACGGCGCAGCTGCAATTCCGCTTGAACGTATTGCCCACGGCCGCAAGCGCGCCAGGGAGCTTCGGGAGCTCAATAAAGATAGCAAGGACGTCTTTGATAAGACTGACTACGACTACTCGATCCAGGACCACCCGGTGTACTAGCAGAGGCTGATTCCTTTGTCAAGGCCCAAAATGGAAATTTTCGAGATATGTCACAGTCCTCCTGCATATGCTCCTGCAACCGAACCCTCCATCGACTATATTAATCCTTGCATCAGAACGGTTTCATCATGAGAGAACTGAAAAAGTCAATAGAGCTCGGTTCCTTGAGCTCGATACAGGAAACTGAGTGCCTTGAAGATGACATCGATCGATATGAGAAGGCCAGTCTTTTTGCATTCACCCGCCGCTCAGACTTGCCGTACCTCATTCTTTCAGTCACCAGTATGCTGGCCACTGCGGCGTGCTCTGCTGGGCAGTCGGTAGTATATGGGCAAGCGTTTGACGTTCTTGGCTCGTTTATTGGAGGAAGCATCGACTCAAAGACTTTTGTGCAAAAAACCGGTTTCACTTGTGGAATGATCGTCGTTATTGGCGCTTCCAGAGCGGTTCTTATATGGTTTGGGACCATGATGAGTATGATTTTCGGTGAGATCCAGGCGAAAAGAGCGAGAACAGCAGTGACTAGCCTGATCCTTTCGAAGGACTTGCTGTGGCTGAACCAGTCTGGAAACGTTATCGGCGAGCTTACGCAGGTGAATCGATGTGTGGAGGAGTTTCGCGAGGGGATTTCGGAGGCTTTGGGTCAGTTTGTGCTGTCGATCTCCACCGTCATTTCGCTTTTCGTTACCGGAATGATATACTCTTGGTCTCTCACTCTAGTTATGAGCGCCACATTTCCCTTGATTTTTGGTATTGGATACTGCTTTTGGCGGTTGATGTACAGAGCCGTGGAAGCGGAGAACCACTGGTCGTCAATGGCTTCGAACGTGGTGAACTGGATTGTCGCCAAGAGCTCCATCGTGCGCATTTTCAACGGCCAGAAAGCGGAAGCAGACAAGTTTTACATGTATTCTGCGAGTTCTGCCGCTTCGTTCACTCGTCTTTCAAACTTGAGTGCTATGAACGACGGAATCCTCAAGACTATCGGGCTTTCGATGTGTGTCGAGGGATTTTGGTTTGGCATAACTTTGATCAAACGCCGCTCGGCGACCATACAAAGCGTCTTCACAGCTTTCAGCGCATGTATGATGCTTGGTCCCGAAATCTCTGAAGTCAGCGACCAGATCTGCACTATCAACGAGGCCAAAGCGGGCATTCTGCGAGTTCTTAGTGTCGCTGGAACGAAGGAAGAAAGCCAGAAAGTGGATTTGGGGCTATATCCATCCATTGAAGAGTACCTGGTGCGACTACGTGAAGTCTCCTTCCAGTATCAACCGGATTTGTCCTACTCATTGGAGCGCTTGAATCTTGAGGTAAAGCCGGGAAGTTTCACGTTCATCATAGGGCAATCAGGCTGTGGGAAATCGACGGTGGCTGACTTGATGATGGGGTTTCGACGCCCGCTGAGCGGAACAGTGAGTCTCGGAACTCATTCCATGGACTTGATTTCACGAAAATGGATATACGACCATGTTACCTTGATCCAGCAAGACTCGATTATATTCGAAGGCTCACTCAAGGACAATGTCTGCTACGCGAGACGAGAGAAACTTGCAAAGTCTACCATTGACTCTGCGTATCAATTTGCAGAGTTGGGTGAGTTAATCAGCACAATTGGTGGTGAAGACTCTTCAGTATCCTCAGACTCAATTTCGGGAGGACAACGACAACGTATTGGCTTGGCACGAGCGTGGCTCAGAAACACTGCTATTCTCATTCTAGACGAAGCTTTGGGCTCCCTTGATGGTGCCAGCCGTGCACGTGTGATGGCCCGTATTAGGAGCTGGCGCAAGGGAAAAACCACGATAATTATCACTCACAATCTTCGAGAAATCGAGGCCGACGACAATGTAATCTTGATGGAAAACGGTAGCGTTGTACTTGAAGGCCAGTTGACTGATGTTCAGGACGAAAAGGAGTACTTGAGATTCAAAGGCGAGGAGAGAAAGAAGCGGCAATCTATGGTTGGCGGCTCTAGTATCACTTCAGTCGAAGACACAAGTGTCGATGACGAAGCTGCAACCTCAGTGAATGTCTTATCTGCCTTGCGTATACTAAGCGATTGTCGGTCGTATCTACCCCGGTGGTACGTTATTGCAGCGGGGTTGATATGCTCTGTGCTCACGGGTATTATGACACCATTATTTTCATTTTGCTCTTCACACATGTTGAACATCATGTTAACTCCTCAGACCGAGAAGAAGGCTCTCGTTTTGTGGTCCTGCTATGCCTTGGTGGTGGCCCTGGCAACGGGCATCTTTACGTATCTTACCCAGTTTGTGATGGCATACGTCAGTGAGCAGTGGATTTTCAGAATTCGCCAATCTGTGTTTCGGATTCTTTGCTCTCAAGAGGTTCAATTTTTCACGAAAACCAACCCCACGTATCTCACGTCGCTTCTCATGAACGATACCCGTGATCTTCGAAGCTTGATTTCCCAGTGGCTAACCATATACACCGGGTTGGTCGTCATGGTGGCTGTTGGTGTCACTTGGGCAATTGTGGTGGGATGGAGATTGGCATTAGTGGGCCTTTCATTTGGTCCCATTCTATTTGCAATTACCCAGGGTTATGCTCGTGTAATGGAAGTTGTCGAGGACAGTTACAAGACCAAGGTGACGTACTCTGAGCAGTTGTGTCAGGAATGTATCTCCAGTCTCCGCACCATCATTTGCTTCGACTTGAACGAAATGTTCCAAACCAGGTCTTTTAGCCGAGTGTCAAAGATCGAGCAAGAGGGTAAAAACAGAGCCATTTATGTCGGATTGGGTGTTGCGTTGACAGACTTGTGTGCTTCGGCGTCTACTGCAACTATACTTTACTACGGAATGTTCTTGATTGGAAAGGGCGAGTATACTAGTGGACAGTTTGTCCAGGTTGTGACTATGCTCACTTTTGTCATGACTACAGGCGCATCGCTTTTACACCAGATACCCGAGATAGCTCGTGCTCAGCGGGTCGGCTCGCATATAACAAAACTCTTGCAACTAGCCAGCTCTACACTCGAAATCAGCGGAACAAAGTGCCCCAACTACTTTCCAGTGAGTGGCTTGATTGAGGTTCGAGACTTGAATTTTGGGTATGTCCCCGGCTACCGCATCTTCGATGGGCTCAGTTTCCACGTTAACAAGGGAGAAGTTGTGGGCATCGTTGGCAAGTCTGGAAGGGGTAAAAGCACGTTGTTCAAGCTTCTCTTGAAGTTGTACAGTGTAAGACCTGGAACAATATTTGTTGCCGGAGAAGATATCAATATGGTTTCGACTCTGTGGTGGAGATCGCAAATTGCAATTATTCCTCAGGAGGCCGACTTGTTTGAAGGTACGATTTACGCAAACTT
Source organism: Meyerozyma carpophila (assembly GCA_030573695.1). NCBI lineage: Eukaryota > Fungi > Ascomycota > Pichiomycetes > Serinales > Debaryomycetaceae > Meyerozyma > Meyerozyma carpophila. The sequence goes on along the minus strand of JAJMDS010000008.1, from coordinate 317,775 downwards.
AACCTATGGACTCGAAAGCGGAAACTTTTCAGGAGACGACATCGATGCTGTTCTTGAAGAAGTGAACTTGTTGGACTTTGTGAATGCGCTTCCAGGCGGCCTACAAACGAGGGTCAGCGTCTACCCCAGTTGCTCCTTGAGCGGTGGCCAAGCACAGCGACTCTGCATTGCAAGGTCGCTTCTTCGCAAACCTCAAATAATGCTCTTTGACGAGTGCACTTCGAAACTCGACCCAGCGAACAAGGAATTGATTATAAAGTTGATGAAGAGTCGTCGCGATATGACAATGTTAGTTATAGCACATGACAGCGATGTCATGCTGGTTGTCGACAGGAAAGTATATATATAATTCTAGATCTTGATACAGATGTAAGGAACATCCACGTCTTCACCCTCCTTGTCATCGCAGCAGATTTCGAGAATCAAGTTGTGGACATGGGGAGGAATCTCCTTCTTGCTCACCTCCCTGATAAGAGCAGTGATTTTCATCGAGCTTCTATCCTTGATCTTCTTTGGGGGGAAGAACGAGGCATACAAGAGCGACACTCCGTACGACAACATGGAGATTTCCAAACCCTTTTCGTTGGCAAAGTAGTCAAGAAGCTCTTGCAAGGTGATGTCACCCTCGATTTCGAACCGGTCCCAAATTGAGTCGAACTCAACCCCGTTGTACTTGCCCTTTGGCGACAGAATTGGTTCTGAAAATCCCACAAATGGAAGCGCGAGATTGACGAACCCGTTCTTGTAGTGCTCGATGTTGGTATCCTTAGCAACCACTTTGTACAACTCCAAGCACACAAGACCAGTCACCAAGGCCGTGGTGGTCGCAATAGCGGGCACGATTTTCCCGGCGATGAGTTTGGTCTTGGAGGCGTCTGCCGTCTCGATGGCATAGTTCAAAGCACGGCAGTTTGAAGCCGCGGCGATGAATTCGATGTGGTGGTTGGTATCGTCGTCTTTTTCGAACTCGATGGGCGTGAGGCGGAACCCAGCCAACGAGGCAGGCTCTGGCAACTCGGCAGCAATTTTCTTGATCTCGTCGTCGTCGATGCTTCCCGACATACTGCGCTGTTGTTCTTCGGCCTCGGTGTCGTTCGCCGCGATGCTGACCCCCGACTTGGGCTCGTATGGGTCAAAGTGCATCGCCTCGACAACCTTCTTGTAGTCTTCGCGCGAGGCACTGGTTTCCTTCAAGCCGTAGATCGCAGCCAAGAGATTGGCTCCGCCCACCACAAAGTTGAAGTGGTCGGGGTTGTTGATGTCGAACTTCAAAGGAGTGGGTGCTCTCTTGGGTCCAGACCAGAAAGGAGCTCCGTTGGAGGTTTTGGCGTCGACGGGGAAGTTGTATAACAACTGGAGAATCTCGTGGTTGAATTTTTCCTCGAACCGAGTACGGGCCCAGCGTATACAGTCGTCGAAAGTGTAGGGCCTGCTCACAAGGTAGTCGCGAATGTTGGCGAGCGTGCCCTTGATGTCAGGATTCTGCTTGAGAGTCTGCTCGACGTAGTTTGGCTGGCTGAGGTACAAGTTGACGGTCTCGGGCAGATCAGCAAAGTAGCCCTGGAAAAGCGACTTGGCCCACGCAATGGTGTGGTCGATTTTGTTGGGAAACGACCGGAGGGTGCAGAGCGGGATCAGCTTCTCGGGCGGATCGTGCGAGCTGGCGTACGACTCGGTCAAGTTGGGTATAACCACCTGAGTGTTTCCCTTGGTGCCAAGGGTGCCCGACTCGAGGAGAGGCTTCTTGTAGAACACACAGCGCCTGTCGACATAGGTACGAGCATCGACGTTGTCGAGGGCGTTGGTGACAAAGTCGAGCCGGTTCCAAAAGTCGTCGTCGTAGAGATCTTCGGTTTCCGGGCCGACTTTTTCCAACTTGGCCTCGATATGAAGGGCGGGGTTCATGTCGACGGCGGCGGCGGCGGCGACCTCGGACTTGTTCTTGCCGACGTCTTTTGGACGGAACAAGAATTGACGGTTCAAGTTTGATTTCTCAATAGAGTCCATATCGGTGACGGTGATCTTGCCGTTTGGCCCACTGCCGAGCCCCATCATCGCCCAGTTCTTCAACATTTCGCAGCCAATGGCGCCGGAGCCCACCAAGAAGACGTTCAAGTTTGCGATGGCTTCGTGGAACTTGGCGCCGAAAACGGCGATTTGCAGGTCGTAGCGGGAGTTCTGCGGCTTGGTGGTCTCGGGCGTTCTGGGGTACTCTTTGGGATCGGGCAACGACTCCAACGAGTCAAAGTACACCCACTGCTTGGCGGGGGTGAATTTGGACGAGCAGTTCTTCAACACTTCCTGGGCGATGAAGCCGCCGAAAAAGGCCACCATGCCGGGGATGTCGCCCTGGGCCTGGAACGCCAACTCGGTGAGAAGGGTCTCGTCGAGCGGTGCGTCGCCAAGGATGTCGGGGTTCTGCTTGGCGAGCTGTTTGGCGAACGAAAGAAACTCGTTGGCGTCTTCCTGGTGGCACGGTCTGGGGAGACGCTGGTGGCGGTTGCGGAACATGTGCAACGCCTGGAAGCCCAAGTGGAGCTGGGGCGGCCGGTCGAACTTGGCAAAGTCGGAAACGAGGTACTCCGGGGCGGCGAGCTGCTGCTGCAACGGCTGGAACTCGATCTCCTTGGGCATTTTCACCTGGGTGTACAAGCCGCCCTTGACGTACTCGCCGTCGTCGGGGCCGAGCGCGATGCGGAAGGCGTACGGCCCCAACACCTCGACCTTGCGGGGCTGGCCGTCGTTGAGATTGGGCATGCCCTGCACCTCGGAGAACTTGACGTAGTCGCCGTCCTCCAAGCCGTGGCGATTGTCGTCTAGCATGGTGACGGTGCCGTCCTTCTCGATGTCGCTGACGATGCCCTGGTGCGGCTCCTCGCCAGTCTGGTCCACCACGGTGAATTTCTCACCGAAATCCACAAACAACTGGCCGAACAATCCCCGCACGTCGGCAGCAATGAACCCGGAGCCATTGGCGTGTGTGACGGTGTTGATACGGATCTGCTCCTCGAGCGCCGTGTTGGTGCACACCACACACTTGAACAGCGCAAGCGTGGACGCCGACAAATCGTCCACCACCGAGATGGGCACGTACTGGTTCAACTCCGACAATCTGGCCGCCGACACCTCGGCACGGGCCCTGCCGACGTCAGCTTCTCTCAAGAAGAACTGGGACGAGAGATCGTGGATCTGGACGGGTTCCGGGTCGTACAACGCCAACAGCTTGACTCCAGCAAGTGTGACGTTTTTTGCGATTTCGATGCCGAGACCCGAAAGTCCCACTATGAGAACATTTGCGTTTTGCATGCGCATCATGGCTTCTTTGCCGAGCACGTAGATCTGTCTCAGGTACAAGCCCTCGTCTATGGAGCCGGGGGGGTCGATCTGCATGCTTGTCATGGTGTTCGATTAATAATTGCGGAGTGTTGAGAATGGTGCGAAAAAGTGGTGTGCAGGTGGGAGGAGGGAACGATTGCAAATTAATTTTTGGCGATTGAGTCGCTGTTGCTTCTTCTTATTATTTATTGATTATAGTGTATTAGTTATTAATTATACTTCTTATTTGTATCGAGTAAATTCTATTCTATAGTCTTGTTCTTGTTCTTCTCCTTCTTTCTCTCTTTCTTCCTTCTCTTCCTTCTCTCTTTCTTCCTTCTCTCTTTCTTCCTTCTCTCTTTCTTCCTTCTCTCTTCTTATACTTTTTTTCTCCCTCCTTCTCTCCCTCTCTCTTTCCCTCCCTAGTACTGGTACCGGAAGTGGATATTCTCCACGTCCGTCAAGTCCTGGAACTGAAAGTTCTCCCCCACTTTCTCATACCATTCCTGCTCCTCCTTCGTCCCTGTAATGCGGTCTCGCTTTTCATTCTCCACCTTCAGAATGTAGCCAATACAATAAACAAGTGGAATCAGCACCGCCGACAACACTAGAAGCGTTATCTTGGCTCGCCGGTAATGGGGGGCATCGGAAGCCCTGAAAAGTTGCGGGCCGATCAAGCAGCCCACGGCAAATGCAATCATGGTAAGACAATTTCTCGCTAGTCTCTTGGTGTAGCCGGCGGTGTTTTTCGAGTTCCAGGCATAGATCATGGTGATCACACACGTTCCAACATTGATCAAGTACACCGCAAGCAAATTGCCGATTTTGCTGGTGGAAGAAAGCATCACGATGTAGCCGACGATGGCCGGAACCAAAAGCGACACAAAGATGTGGCTGCGGTGCTTGCCGTTAAAGTACGAGCACAAGTAGGTGGCGCCGACAATCAGAATGATGGTGGAGACCCCCACGGGCATTTGCATGAGCGCAGCGTGCTTGCTCGAGTAGCCAAAAGACGCTATGATGGTGACACTGAAGGTGATGACGGAGCCGGTGGGAATCATGGTGAGCAACGTGAGCACGAACATGGGCCAGGTGTGCTTGTCGTGGAAAAAAAGCTCGTAGAGGTGGGCTTTTTTGAAGGTTTTGTTTTCGGTGCCGGTTTCGTTTTCACGAATATGGTGGAGAACCACTTTTTTCTGGTCGTCGTCGAGAAACCGGGCCTCGAGCGGGTTGTTGGGGAGATACACAAACACCACCGCCCCGAAAACCACCGTAATCAATCCCATAACCAAGAAAAAAATCTGCCACGATTTGAGCGACGTTTTTGACGAGTCAACGTGCTGGAACGCAAACGACAAAAGCCCGCCCAAAATCGTCGACGTGCCTGCCTGGATTGACCAGAGCCCCATTCTCGTCAATTGCTGGCGATGCGAGTACCACATGCCGGTTATAATGATGCACCCAGGTGCGACACATGCTTCGAAACAACCCAAAAGTGCCCGAATAACCATCAACGAAGCATAAGTCGTGCACACCGTGTGGAGCGCAACCACCACTCCCCAGGCGGTCACACAAAAAGCGAAAAATTTCGCCGGCGGAAGTACCTGGAAACAGTAGGCACTGATCGGCTCGCACACAATGTAGGCGACATACAAGATTGTTCCCAAATTGCTGAATTGGTTGCCGTGAAGATTGTCCTTGATCCCCATGACCGCAGCATAGTTCAAGAGCGATTTGTCCAAAAATTGCAAGAAATAAATGCCACAGAGAAGCGGGAGAATCACCCAGTCCACACGGCGATATACCTGATTGGGAAGATTTGCAGCCGGTTCCAACTCGGAGTCCACATCATTGACCTGCACGAACTCGTAAGCAGCGTCGAATTTGTTGAGGTGGCTTTGATCTGACATAAAGAATCGGACGTTGGGACATCGAAGTTTATGTAGATGAGATGTGCCTCAGGCGGTGGACCTGTAAGAGCATACGGCTGGTGTGCAGATGGACGATGCGCAGATGGGTAAGCCTGCAGGTGGTAAGTGCATAGACTGTATATAGCCGCTTTGGTGACGACCGATGTTCTGCAGATAGCCGATTCGTTCTAGATTTCGTATCCTGCATACACCTTGGTTCGATGCCTGTGTGTGGGTGTTATTGTATTCCTGCATTTTTTCCGTAGTGTCGTCGGCTTCGGTTGCCGATAGCCCTGGTGCAGCAAACGGCTGCCCCATCGGCACGCAACGGTTCTGAGGTCGCCACTAACGGTTCCTGGGCTGCGGCAGCAAACGTTGCCACGCAAACGGCTGCCAGAAGTGGCTGCCACAGGGGTCGCCACAGGGATCGCCACTGCTGCGAGTGCGTTTGTCATGCATTGGTCGCCACTGCAGCCGTCGGCACCGACTCATCTGTCACCATCGGTGCAGCTCCACCGACGCAGTTTGCCAGGGTCTGAAAAAAATGCCACTCTGTAAATTTTACGCGAATCTGTGCGGCGCACCCCCAGTATCAGGATTCTAGACTTTATTTTTCACCTGGTGGCGGCGATCGTCCCCGCTTCAAACACACCTTCGCCACGTTAATGGGCTTGCAACACTGCTGCTAATTAGCCCAACCCATTGGTGAGCTTTGTCGGCTTTCCACGGTCCTTTTTGCATTTGGTGGCCCATCTCTCCCATGACTAAGCACCCGCAAAAAGGCGGGCGGGGTACATGATGGTTGGGTTGATATGTGCGTGTGGGCTGCATGCGGGTTCCATGCGGGTTACCTATGGGTTTACCTGCGGGTTACATGCGGTGCATGCGGGTGGATGCGGGCCTGCATCGTAAACCGTCCAAGGCGGGACCGCATGCAATCGTATATTATGTGCGGGTATCGTAAAAACGATAATTCCCAGCCGCCCCGTGAAAATAGTAGTTTGATTTTAAACCCCCAATTTCCCGCGCGCAAAAAAACACATCATTGGGCTTCCATACCATGGCCATGAGTATGAGTGGCTATAATAACCCTGTAGATTATCCGCAAAAACTGGCGGATATGGCCAATACTCCACGCGAAGAAGCCCGTTATAATCCCCAAATGATGATCCCGCCGCCATCTTTTCTCGGATCCGGCCAATATCCCAACCAGCAAATGTACTATCCACCACAATATGACACGTATGGCCCGGGAAACGTTGTATATGTGCCACAAAACAACTCGTATTTTAGCCACGTTGAATACCGCCAGGGCGCCGGCGCCGGCGGCCAAACCCAAGTGTTGCGGCAGAATTCCAATGTGGCGTCCAAACTTGGAGACGCGGTGATGCATCATCTGCTGCGCGACATCCTGAGAGACGTACAACGAGCATTGCCGGCAGCAGGAGCAGCAGCAGGAGCAGCAGCAGGGTTGCCGACAGCAGGAGGGTTACCAGCCGCGCAGACCCGAGGGTTTGTCGAGCAGCTCCAGCAGGTGATGGTGCGGCCGCCGCTTTCCAAAGCTTCGGTGCGTCCCGAGGCGGCAGGGCCCGGTGCCAACCGCCGGTCGAAGCGCCGGCTGAAGTATACGCGCGAGCAGGATGACTTGATCTTGCGGTTGAAAAAAGATGGCAAGCTGTGGGTGGAAATCGCCGAGGTTTCCGGGGTCGGGTCGTACCTTGCAGCCCGCAACCGGTACCAAGTGATTGTGGGCCAGCAGGGAAACAATAACTCGTCATCGTGGACTGCAGAAGATCGGCGGGTGTTGCATCAAGTGTTGGATAGTGCAGAGCTAGATAAATGGCGTTGCATAGCCGCCGAGCTCTCCAAGGCTTCGGGAAAGACATTTACCAGTAAGGAGTGCCGTGATATGGTGCGGTACTTATTCTGGACCAACCCGTCCAGTTTCGGTATCAGCGACGAGGTGGTGACGGAATGTGCCAAGGAGCAGAAAATCACCGAGCGGGCGGTCTTGCATGAAAATATGCTTGACGAGCAGGACAGGCGGCAGTACCCGTACATGTCGCCGACGCAGGTGATGCGGTACCAGAGTCAAGCCGTCCAAAATCAAAATCAGAACCACCAAAACCACCAATTGAGTCAGAACTTGAACCAAAACCTTGCCCAGCCTCTTCAAGCAAACCTCCAGCCAAACCTCCAGCCAAATCTCCAGCCAAATCTTCAACCAAATATCCAACCAAATCTTCAACCAAATATCCAACCAAATATCCAGCCAAATCTCGGCTTGACGCCAAACCTTAACCAGCCCTTTCTCGGCCAACCAAACCTAAATCAACCAAACTTAAACCAACCAATTCAGAACCTTCAGCCAAAGCTTGTCCAGCCGCTCCACCACCCCCAATCTCATACCCAATCTCACCAAGCCCAGACTCTTCCCCATCATCCCTACGACTTTTCCTACGACCGGGACGACTACAAACTGTACTATTAGACGTTAATGAACTATTTATGTGCCAATTTCTCCTCTACCACCCGGATTTTGTCGGCCGGCGTTTGATGCTTGTCGCTGCGGGTACCAATGCGGATATCGCTCTGGACCCGCACTACGCCGGTGTCATGTAGCTTTGCATGGAATTGCCCAATTAGGTCGGTGACTTCGTCCCACGGTCCTTCAATGGTGGTTCCTGCACTGTGGAGGACGCATTCGAGGTGAGATTGACGGGCCAATTGGGTAATCAAGGCGATCTCGTCGGAGACCGACGCTTTGCCGGTGCCGATCTGAGTTAGTACCGAGGGTGAAACCGGTGCCGAGGGATACTTACAGGAATGACACAAACGTCTGCTAAACAATGCAATTTGACAGCCATGCTGATTGATTTCGGGGGCGGCGAGCGATAGATTAGGTGCGGTCGTGGCCGCACCGTTGTTCCCACCGTGCAGTGGAACTTGCATATTTTTTGTGGTGCTGAGCCGTAAAAAAGCCTCCTAAGACGCACCTGTTCTACCAGGACACCCGAGGCATATCCGAATCAGGCATGTTGGTCCCTCAGCAACCCTGCGGCCGGCATGACGTGGCTGGTTCGCACTGCTAGCACAATAACTTGCGCCGATCTAGTATAGTGGTTAGTACACTTCGTTGTGGCCGAAGAAACCCAAGTTCGATTCCTGGGATCGGCAGTTTTTTTTGTCGGTATTTTATCGCTTTATATTATTTCTTAAATTTCGACATAAGCTTGGCGGGGAGCTGCGTCACGCGCTCAAGCGACTCTTCGGGGTTGAAGTCCGACAGCTCGTTGCGGCTGCTAAACTCGTACTTCTTCTTGAGTCCGCTGGGTTTGGCGGACTTTCCCTCGGGCTTTGCCTCGGATTTCGCAATTCCGACCCTCATGGCCTGCATGGAGGACTCGATATTGTCAGTGGCCGGCTTTGGTTTCGCCGGCGCTTGACCCTCGGACTCGCGTCCCCATCCTGAGTCAAATACTCTGGTGGGGTTGGCGGTTTGGCGCTGCTCCCAGGGGAACACTGCAGGAAGCGACCCTGCAGGGGCCGGTTGTGCATACGACGAGGAAACCGAAGGTGATTCGGTAGTTGCGGAATCCCAAGTGTTGGAATAGTGGGGGATTTGCAACCGGGATGCTTCACCGGTGGCACCTAAAATGTGGGTCTTGGTTTCTTCATCGAAAAGCCCGGAAAACCGGTCCCACCACAAATGATGAAACCGGAAATGATCAACGTTGGTTTTGGTGTGCCATGGCTTGATCTGGCCGATATAGTGCAACATCTTGATATCGTTGAAAAACCGGTGGAATGCAGGCACGTATTGATAAGATTCTGTCGGCGTGACGTTGTACAAAAACGGGAGTCGGTGCCAATTTCCGGTAAAAAACTCGTTCAACAATCCCTGATCAGCGCCGTCAAAACTGGAATCGGAACCGGAAGCAAAATCCACAAGGTCGGAATACACTTGAGGATCGGGTTTGAAAAGCATTACCCCGGAATTAAAGATATCGGGCCATCCTGAATCGGGACTAGCGGCGATTTGCCGAGGGGTGAGCGCCGCACCGACGTCGAAAAGGTGATCAACATTGGTTAGGGGAAGCACGTCGCAGTCCAAATACAAGATCTGGTGGTAGGATTCGTTCCACAAGAGAAGCTTGGAGAACGTGATGGCCAATTCCGGGCGGCCCAACCGGTCGATCCCCGGAGACGTCACCACGCGGTCGGAAATGGGGATGATGCGGTCGTATGCATCTTCCAACAACTGCTGGGAACGCAGCGACACCTGCGTCGCGTCGAGAAGCACCACGATCGGGTACTGGGTTCCGAGGGTGCGGAGGGTGTGGGCAAGCGTAAGCGCGCCGGGAAGGTAGGACTCGCTGGTCAAGAGGGTTGCAATGGCAGACATTAGGGATTGTTATCAGTGCGAACGAAGAAAGGGTCCGCACCCAGACACCGCGCGCAAGCGAGCGCCTGATCCCGGTCAATCTCTTCCCTGCTGCTTGTGCGCACTTGTACTTTTGTCTCGTCCTACTTTTTGTCGCTTCCTACATTTCTTCTTTTTCTCTTCTTTTCTCTCTTTCTCTTCTCCACTCACGCCCGCTGGTATATACTCTCGCTGCTCTGCTGGCTCCGCATGTCCGCCGTCGACTGGCGGTTGCCGGCATTCTCCTTCAATGCTATCAACTGCTTCGACCGGAACCCCTCGTAGTGCACCATTGACGTGGTCTCGATCAAATCCTGAAGGTGGGTTCGCGTCAAAAAATCGCGTAAAAACACAAACTCGCACTGCGACACATCCTCCACATTGATGGCCCCCCACCTCGTTTTGCGGCCACGCACCATCTCGCCGTTGATCACAATCTCCTTGTCGGACCCCACCACCGCAAACGGAATGAGCAGCTTGATGTCCTCGTTCAACTGGCGTTCGTCATCATACAAGTCGTCGGAGTCATACGGATAGATGTTGAAATTGTGGCGAATAAACTCGTTCTGGAGCAATTTTTTGTACTCCAGCCGCTCCTCCAACGTCAAGCTGTCGCTCTTGCCGATCACGGGAATCACGTTGGCAATCTCGCTGAGTTTGCGCAACGCCACCACGTCGGTTTGCAGCAACGGCTGCCCATTGGGCGCCAAAAAATAGAGCACGCAGTGCACCCGGGTGTCGGGAATGTGGCGCTCGCGCTCGGCCGTAAGCTCTTTGCGCAAGTACTGCGAGTACTGCTCCTTGATATACTTGACGAGGGGCTCCCAGCACTTGTCGTTGTTGATCTGGTCGCCAAACCCGGGGGTGTCGATCACGTTGATGTTCAACCGGACGTTATTCTCCGTCAACACGTGCGACGACACCGCGATCTCGGTGGTTTTTTCCACCGGCAAGTCTGCCCGGCGCCGGCCGCTCAGATCGACGAGTTTCAGCGAAAACAACGTGTTGATCAAGGTGGATTTTCCGAGTCCCAGGCGGCCCACCACCATCACGTTGAGCAGGAACCCGCGCTTGAGCAAGCGGTTCTCGATCTGCGTGGTGATGGTGTCGAAACCCACGTACTTTTGTGGCTGTGTTACCTTTTCGTCCATGTTTGTGTCGTGACGAGACCGCGAAGTGAACTAGTGCGCCGCGAGGTGCACTGGTGGGCTGGTGCACGGGTGAGCAGTCAAGGGGAGCACAAGTGCACCGCCAGGTGCACTGGTGGCAGAGTGTAGGAGCACTAACAGGTGCACGGGTGCGCACCGGCGGTGCTTGTGTTGTCTTTTGGTGTGCGCACCTTCCTCTGGTGTTGGTGTTCGGTGGCGGTGCTCGGTCGTACTTCTCTCGGGCCTCGCTGAGAATTTTCATGCTTGCCCTATCCGTCAGCCCCTGGGCCCTCGGCCCCTTGGCCGTGGCTCGCATACCAATTCCCCGCCTCCTCGCCGGCTGGTTGACCCCCTCAGATCCGCGCCTCGAAGAGCTCCGCCGCCAAATCGAAAATAACCACGGCCACCCGCCGTTCATGATTGGAAACGAAACCATATTGAAAGCGGTTCCCAAGAAAAAACCCTCGTACAGACGCACCAGACAGAAACTCTATGCGCCGGGCGGGAAACAGGTGCAGCATTTGGACAATTTGGTGAGATGCCCTGCGTGCGGCCACTTCAAGCGGTCCCATTTTATGTGTATGCATTGTTTCGCCGAGATCCGGGACTTTCTCAAGATGAAGAGAAAGCAGGAGTTCCCCGCGGAGGAGAACAAGTACCCGGAGCTCGACCCGGTGGACGAGGCCATCTTGTATCCTGGCAAGCGCCTCAGCGACCACGACAGACGGCTCCAGAAAAAGGAGTGGATTCCCAAGCGGGAGGCGCCGATGGTGTACGAGAAGCACACCAAGGGCCGCGACATCAAATAGACATGTATATAAATTCATCCATTGTATTCTCACTTTCACTCTCACTTCTCACCTTTTCGCATTTTCAAATCTCATTCTTTTCTCATTTTTCATTTTTCACTTTTCACTCCCCATGTACCATGTTCTGCGCCACTCCGTGTCCGCCAGACACCCGCTCAACGTCAAGCCGCTGGGCAACGAGGTCCTCAGCGACCCCCAAGAACAAAAAGCCAAATCCAAGTTGATGGGCGACTTTTTTCGCTTTTCTGACGAAACCATCATGATGATTCTCGGCCACATTTCCGACGAAAAACACCTCTTGGCCCTCGCCCACACTTCCAGGGTCATGTACGCGTACACGTACGACGAGGAGTTGTGGCGACGGCTTTATTTCAGCAAAATTGGTGGCAATTCGTCCGTTTCAAACGGTGACCACCGGCTGCAAAAATTCCGGTGGAGAGGCTCGTGGCGCAATTCCGTGTTGGGAATCGACTCCGGGGCCGGAATAACCCTTCAGGGATGTTTGGTGTGCTCGGACTTGCTCTATCGGCCGTACCAGTGTTCCCAGATCGACTATTCGTCGTTATTTTCCAAGGTGATAAAAGACGAAACCAGTCGTCACAACCGAGCGTTAACCTCTCTGCCGGAACCTTCCAACGAAAGGGCAATTTTGCGGCTTCCGGATTCCGGATCCTACAACTATGAAAACTTGCAAAACAAGCCGTTTATTCTCGTGAGCGAGCCGGGACGATGGCCCAATTGGGATCTCGACCACCTCGTACACCGGTTCCCGGAAGTGGTGTTTCGCCAAGAGGCGGCTCAATGGCCGCTTTCTTTGTACGCCGAGTATCTCCGCCACAACTGCGATGAGTCTCCACTTTATTTATTTGACTGCAAAAGCGAAGCTATGAAAACGTTGAAGCAGGAATATACCGTGCCTCCCGTGTTCCAGGACGACTTGTTTTCTGTTTTCGAAAAAGTCGACTGCCGCCCGGACCACGCCTGGCTCATCGTGGGACCTCTGAGATCGGGATCTACCTTCCACAAGGATCCCAATTATACTTCTGCATGGAATGCTGCATTATCCGGACGTAAGCTTTGGGTGATGCTCCCGCCGCATATCGTGCCCCCGGGAGTGGGGACAGACGATGACGAAAGTGAGGTGACGTCCCCGGTCGGAATTGCCGAATGGGTATTGGCGGGATTTTTCAATGACGCTGCCACCATCGATGAATGCATAATTGCCGTGACATTCCCCGGTGAATGCATGCACGTTCCGGCCGGATGGTGGCACTCGGTAATCAATATCGACGATAGCGTGGCGTTGACCCAGAATTTTGCCCCCTCGTCCAAAGTGCAGCATACCCTCGATTTCTTCAAAACCAGAACCGGTCAAGTCTCGGGATTTACGATAAAGCGCGTCTACAAAGCAATCAGTACCTTTTTGGACAAGTATCAAGGAGATGAAAGTGAGGATATAGAAGCCTTGAGAACGTTCCGTTCCACAATAGCCACCATGGATATAGATCAAATTGCTGATGAGGATTGTGGAGAACTCGACGAAATGCCTACTATGCCCATCTACGAGTTTTTCCGGTTACTACTTATAAGTGAGGGGAAAGGGCATCTTCTTGAAACCTCTAAAACCACGAAACCACCCCACTCGTGGACAAAAGTGGTTGACGGGACCGGCGCCGGGTTTACGTTTGGATTTGATGTAGAATAAACATCCATGCACCGCTCTGATCACTCCACTCATGATTCGGTGTATATATCGAGGGAACCGGAATTTACGTTTCATACGCAAAATGACCGGATCTACAGAATCACCAATCATCTTTGCGCCCAAAACATACCAGTATAAAAAGGGCCACCTTGAGGAGTCGGAATTGGATGCGAGTCCCATTGAGCAATTCCACCGGTGGTTCGATGATGTGAGACAAGCACCTGGAGATGGTGCTATTCCGGAGGCATGTACGTTTTCAACCGCGAGACTTCCGTCGGGTCGGATCTCATCGAGGGTGGTTCTTTTCAAGGAACTTGACCCGCACGGATTCATTGTGTATTCCAATTGGGACAATTCCAAAAAAGCAGCAGATTATGCAACCAACAAGCATGCAGCATTGACGTTTTTCTGGCCGCAATTGGAAAGACAAGTTCGGGTTGAAGGGGTGATGGAACCGGTCAGTCGTGAAACCTCGGAACGTTACTTCCATACCCGGCCCCGAGGGTCCAAGATTGGTGCCTGGGCGTCTCCACAACTGCAGCTGTTGCATGAACGTCAACAATTGGATGACTTGTATGCGGCCCAGGAGAAACGGTTTGAAGGGGTTGCAGATGAGGATATTCCGTGCCCGCCAAAGTGGGGTGGCATGCGGGTGGTGCCCTTAGAAGTGGAATTTTGGCAGGGAAGGGTGAGCCGTTTGCATGACCGGATCTCCTTCAGGCGGGAAGCCACCGACGCCTCCTGGAACCGCGTCCGGTTGGCGCCATAGTGCTGCAATGCCTGCAACAATGGTTGCTAAAAGTCTGCTACAGGACCTCTATAAAAGGAGCATTCCCTCGAGATTTCCTCAACTTTTACCTTTTCATAAACATAATTTTATCTATATCCTACTAGAACTTGGCAATCTTCTCGTAAAAGGTCTTACCTTGAGTAACAGCAATCTCTTTCTCCAACTTGGTTGGCTGTCTGGAACCGTCAGCACCGGCAAAAGTACCAGCTCCCCATGGAGATCCACCGTGAACTTCTTCCAAATTGGTGAGCAATGGGAAGGCAGGACCGTAACCCAAAGGAATGAAAATCATACCGTGGTGCACAATTGGGGTAAGAGCGGTCATAGCAGTGGCTTCCTGACCTCCACCTGGGGTTCCGGTGGAAACGAAAATACCGGCAGGCTTACCGTAAAGGGCACCCAGGGCCCACAAACCACCGGTTTGGTCCCAGAAAGCCTTGACTTGGGCAGGCATGTTACCGAATCTGGTAGGGATACCGAACAAGAAAGCATCGTATTCTTTCAAAGTCTCCACGGTGGCAATTGGGTAGTCTGGCTTAGCAGGAGCGTGCATGAGTTTCAAAACCTCGTCACTCAAGGTTTCAGGAACCTGGAAAATGGTGGCGCTACCGCCGGCGGAAGACACACCTTCCTTGACGGCCTCGGCCATGGCGTGGATGTGTCCGTACATCGAGTAAGTGATAATTGCAACTTTTGGAGCCATTGTGAATTGTCGGTGTTGCAAACAGCAGCGTCGTTGCTATAAATACGAGTCGGTTACATAAGCGGGCGCTCACATTATTTCAACTTTGTAACATTTTACTAATGTGAAATGTAAGCGTGGATGTCACATTTTAGTAACCTGACAATTACACCTCCGAGATAAAAACACCCGAGAAACTGGAACAAGCAAATTGATACAATGAAGGTTGCTGTGATATACTACTCGACTTATGGCCATATTATCCAAATGGCCGAGGCCATTAAGGAGGGTGTGGAAAAGAGTGGTGCTGCGTCACAGGTGGATATCTTCCAGGTGGCAGAGACTTTAAGTGACGAAGTGTTGACACTTATGCACGCTCCTGCTAAACCAGATTACCCAATTGCGACCAATGACACTTTAAAAGAATACGATGCCTTCTTGTTCGGAATTCCAACCAGATTCGGAACCACCCCGGCTCAATTCCGGGCGTTTTGGGACAGAACCGGTGGTTTGTGGGCCCTGGGGGCCCTCTACGGTAAACCGGCCGGTATGTTTGTATCTACTGCCGGTCTCGGTGGTGGTCAAGAAAGTACCGCAAGCACGTTCCTTTCCCAATTGGTACACCATGGAATGACTTTCATCCCATTAGGGTACGGTGCTGCCTTCCCATTGCTTACAAGTTTTGAGGACGTTCATGGTGGATCTCCATGGGGTGCTGGTACTTTGGCTGCTGGAGACGGATCGAGACAGCCATCCCAGTTGGAGAAGGATATAGCCATTGTACAAGGAGAACAGTTTGGAAAGGCTGCGTTACGACTTGTGGGTCTGACTACTTCCGGACCTGGTTCGGAACCTGCTACCGCCACCGGATCTGGTGCTGGTGCAGCCGCGGGTACTGGATCTGGTGCAGCCGAGGGTACTGGTTCCGACTCCGGAGCTGCTAAAGAAGCCGTCAAGTCAACGCCGGCCGAGAAAGACACGCGAGCCAACCAGACCAAACCCGCTCAACCAGAAAAGACTCTGAGTTGCAAGTGCATAATAATGTAGTTAGTATAGAACGCGCAACTGCAATGTAATACATACCTCCAAAATCGATCGACATCAGACACCAGCTGCGTATTTCGACACTACCGACGGAAAAATTTCAACAATGCCTTACCGCAGTTTTTACTTCCGGTGTTTCCCAATTGGGCCCAACATACGAGGTCATTACTCTCCCATTGATCCATCATTTAAGATGGCCTGGACCCAGTCGGAAATGATAACCGGTTGCAAAAAATTTGGTAAAATTTCGTCCCTCCATGTCACATTTTGTAAGTCACACTAAGAGGCGGCCAGAAACAACAATTGGTAGTAAAAAGGTATGTCTGGATTCCCCTATAAAACTAGAGATTGAGCCCAGAAGAATACCGATATAAAGTTCCGGAAATGCGGCAAACCTTCAGGTTACAGGGGGCCGGAATGTGACATGGGTGCTTTTGCAGCCAAAACAAAAAATAATAGCTGCGCACGATTTTATCTTTCTTTCGTGCATTATGCAAGCATTGCACATCGAATAAACTGGTTCATCTTCAATGCATGTGACCATGCATTCTACCTGCAATCCCAAGAATTGGGATCCACATCCCTTCCATTCAATCGATACCCTACCCAATCTCATCCTCGTATTTATAGAAGTCAATTGCGTGTACTGGTGTACTGAGAGGTGCTGGTTAGCCGTTATAAAAAAGATCTCATTAGTGTCAAGACATTTGCATGAACCCATGCATGTTCCATGTATGCAAAGGGAAAAGGGGGGGCTATTGTCTACCTCTTACCTGGTATTCAATTGCAGATACCCACAGCATGTACCTGATGCATAGATCGAATAATTGGGTTGAAATATTGAAAATTTTCGCGCGTCTATTTATCTATGCGTGGTGTGCGACGGCTCCCGGTGGATGATCCGATGAATTTGTTGACTCGGAAACCGGTGGATGCGGATTCACCGGTGGAGAACAGTGAGGAAGAGCCGGAGGTCCTCAGTGTGGAGTCGGTTGCAGAAAATCCGGAAAGAAAGATTATAGAATCACCAGCAGGTCTGGTAGAACCGGTCGATACGCGTCCACCAACGCAGAAGGAGACTCAAGAAGAGACGCAGAAGGCGCAGAAACCGGAGCACGAACAGGAGGCATCGCAACGAGAAACGCACAAACCGGAAGTGACACCTCCACAGCAAGAGGCCGCACAGAATGCATCGCAACCTGAACCAGTAATGCAGCCCGTAATGCAACCCGTAATGCAACCCGTAACGATACAACACGAACACGCACCCAAGCCCATTCTTCCCAATGCCGGTTCTGCTCGATCCAAACGGTCGCTAGCCGACTTGTGCTCCAAAACAAATTCTGCCCATAAACGCTACAGGGTCGGACTAAGTCGCAACGTCGACCCTCTACATAGAAAACTTCATAACAGCATTAATTAGCGTGACGTGGTGAAACAAGTATCTTGATGTGTTTCTCCTTGTGATTAATAAGCTCGTTAAATCCTTTTTCAATTCCATCTTCAACCGGCACAATTCCTGTAATTAACGTCCTCACCTGGTCAATGTCTACAAGTTTGGCCTCAAATGCCTTGACAACGTTTACAAAGTCCTCACGAGTGTGGCACATGGACCCATTGATGGTTCTTTCATGCAAGGTGATTTCCATGGGGAAATAATCCACCGGTTTTTCCGGCCAAATCGCAACGTTAGTGGCTACCCCGGTAGTTCGCAATGCCTTCAAAGAAACCTCGAACGAGATTGGAATTCCGGAACAGTCGAAAGAATGGTGGAAACCAAACCCGTCATTGGTCAATTGCTTAAGGGCGGTAACCGATTGGTCTGTCGATTTGTAATTTGTGGGGTCAAAAGTCTGCACGCCAAAAGATTCTGCCAACTTTCTGCGGCCCTCGGCAGGTTCACTCACAACGATATTTCCGGCCTTGTGCGCTTTCAATGCAAGAATCATCACGAGTCCAATGGGGCCAGCGCCAAGCACCAATGCCTGTTCACCCTCTTTGAGCTTAGCGACGCGCACTGCATGCCATGCCACTGCAAGCGGTTCGATCAATGCCGCCACGTCCACTGGAATCACCGAGGGTGGATACGGCACAATGTGGTTGTCGCCGACAACGCAGTAGTCGCCAAAGCCGCCATCTTCAAACCCCAATCCGGTAAACCCGATGTAGTCGCATGCATTATACGACCCTTCACTGCATGCATTACAAGGTTGTTTCTTTGCATTGGGTGCATCAGGAAATCTTGGTCGATCCAAGCAAGTTCCGGTTGGTGCCACCACCACTTTCTGGCCAATCTTGTATTCTGGATTCGCCTTGGGGCCCAATTCGACAATCTCTCCAGACATTTCATGGCCCATACATTGTATGTTTTCCTTATTGGAGATCTCGTTTCGTCTATTTTTGAAAAAAATCGGCCCATCCAAATACTCGTGCAAATCCGAGCCGCAGATCCCGCAATAATCAACCTTTATCTTTACATCTGTGGGAGATTGTAATTGCGGTTCCGGATAGTCGCTGTGGAATTTCAAGTCTTTGACGCCGTGAAGAACGATTGCTCTCATTAAAGAATGGAGCGAAACTAGCCATATTTATAGGTGTTTCTAACTCCGCTTCAAATGGCTCCACTTCTGCAGGTGCGTGGGGAGGGAATTTCGGGGGCAGCATGCAGCGACTCCGAGGGGAACGGAACACTACGAGGTGTCGGATGCAGGAGCGGATGCAGGAGCCGACTCCGACGGTGATGACCTATCCACCGGATGCAGTGGACTTGGTTCCAGATCCGAGGGCAGTTCCAGGTGCAATGAAACAGGCTGCAGATTCTGGCCCTTGAGTTGGTTGGCGCCGTCGTAAAAATGCAGCCAGAGCCGGCCCACATTATCGAATTCCTTTCCGACCGATACCGACCCGTTCAACGACCGGTTTAACACATCGAGGTTGTACACCACCGAATCGAGCGACGTGCCGATTTCCTGAAGGAGCAAGTCGCGCTGTTTCTCAAAGTAGGTGTGGTCCATCTGGCGTCAACAAGTCGCGTTGATAGACAAATGGGGTTGGAGTTGGAGTCCTGCAGAGAGCGCGTCCGGGTAACTTTGCTGTATATATCCGCGAAAATCATCAGATTTTCTTTATGCTAAAACCGGGACACTTGCATTGAGCGGTTATGCCGGAGGTCACTCCCTAGTGTAGACGTACTCTCTAGCCCGGGATACAAACTGACCAGCAGTTCAGCGTGGTTTCGACAAGTGGAACCGGGACTTTACGATTGGTCATACATCTGTAGAGTAGATACAAGAATGCTGGTTTCCAGTGCGAATGCGAATAGAAATTCACACCGCACGCGTCGATTATACCACATATTATACACAGACATTGAGGGCGTCTTCACCCTTACATAGTACATTCACTTTCTCAAACAGAAAGATACGGGACTGGGCTGCTTCAGAGAGCCACCACATTTTTTCATGTGACAACGACGGACGTAGTCCTTCTTCTCATCGAATTTGGCAAACCCGTTGTTTTTGCAGTAGGTGGATCCAGTACTGCTTGTACTGGATGAGCTCGAGGCAGAAGATACACTCTTCTTCTTCGTCAAACTAAGGAGCGACATCGGTAGGAGTTTGTTTTTTTTGTTTGTAACAGCTTCTGCTTATCTAATGAAAAATCCCCCAAAATCTCCAACGCTCGTAGCAAGAAGCAGAACTCCTAAACCACCCGATTACCACACTTGTGAGTATAAAGTTACTTTGAAATTAAACGCTGTTAAGCTTCAAACCTCTGCTTGAAAACAAATTTTTGGAAACAAAAAACTTTACAAATCCCTCATTTTATATATGTACGCGCCCTTGCCGCAAAAATTTTCCTAACACCTGTGACTGTGCTGCATGTCGTCGTCAATAAGTTCCCGGTGCGCGCACGCCGGTTTTCTGCCCAATGGTAAAAATACCGCATCTAAACTAGGCAAGTAGTGAGCCGCGGGCACGGTAAATTTGGGCACGGTCTCCGTAATTGTGGGTCTGCGCCACTTTCTCGGTTGTGACACTGATCGGTGCCTGCAGGCATTGTTGCATCGACCTGCGCACTTCCTAATTAGTAAATTGCTACTAAATGTGGAACAAGGTCGGAACTCCAGAGAACGCCAACCGAACGAAGCAGCGGTAACTGAGAGTGCATGAGACCGGCTGCCGCTAGCTGACGCTAGCTGCCGCTAACGTTACCTGGCGTCGCTGCGTCGCTGGCTACCGCGGTCGCCAGTGTGAATGTTACGTAAGCTCGTGTATTGCTATTAGTCTGACACCTCCTCGTCGTCATTGTCAGGATATGCGCGCACAAATGGGTCGTTCCGTTCCTGAACCGGTTCGTCTTCCCCGTATGCAGCGATCCACCGGTTGCTCTCCTGTTCCAATTTTGTGCGGTTGGCCTCCAACTGTCGGCCCATCTCCGCCACGCTGGCAACATGGCTCCCCACTAAAATACTGTAGATAATCCCGAAATACTCAATAAGTGACCGGAGCCCTCGTAAGTATCCGTTGTCCGGTTGCAGTGGGTGTTTGGGTGGCACATTGGCGGTTTTGATGGTAAAGTCTCCGCCAATCACCGACTGGGCAAAATCGATTATGCGAACCTTGATGGGGTTGTCACCGGTTGTTGGCAGTCCGTCGTACATCAAGAGAATCGACGAGCCGTACATGCGGTACCCGACAAGATTTTCAAAAATCCGGTAAAGCTGCTGCAACTGGTCGATCACGTGTGGGATCTGTTTCACTACTGAATAAATCAGTCGTCCATCGTACAAAAATTTCGATAGTATCTTACAGAAATCCGGCCCTTTTCGCACTTTGCGGCCAAAGTATTTGTCGCGCACAAAGAATTTCTCGCTAGCGCGATTCCACACTTGGAGGCCGCACACCCGCACACCCAAGTCTCGCGACGTGGTTTGCGAGCATTTGAGACGTTGCAGCCGCTGTTTTTCCGGGCTGGCTTCCACGCCGTATTGGCGCGTTCCCATTTTCAAGTCGAGAACACACGGCTTGGCCATATCTGCCGTCAAGTCCTCTAGTAACAAATACCGCTCGAACCGCGTGTGTTTGCGCAATTTAGGACCGTCTGTAGAAACTGTAGATTCGCGCCTTCTACACGCTTTTTCGTCGTAGTCGTCCATGGTGAAAATGTTGTCGTTATCGTTGCTCGCTCGGCGTGGCTGAAACACCTCCAGAAGCACCTCCACCTGCAAGTCTGTGTTGACGGACGTTGACCCGACATTGGAATTCCGAGGAGAATTCCGAGGGTTATTATCATCATCTTGCACTGCAGGGTGGTGCGGCGTGTTGTGCTCCGACATACTGGAGAGAGCCGGTGGGGTGTCCCCCATGTAGGATGCTGTGGGTGATGGTGCAGAACTTGAATATTTTTTCCATAAGAGTTCCGGAATTATATGGCGGTTGTCATTGAGAACAACTTCCGGGGGTAAATCATCGTCTTCCGACGACTCTTTGTAGGCGGGTACGGTGCTGTCGTCCTCGGATATAATGCTGGAGTAGCGCACGTTAAGAACGCCAATGTATTTCGGAACAAATTTCAAGAGTTCCGGATGTCGAACCTCGATGGTTTCGTACCACAAATTTTCCCGGTTAACGAGAGCCTTGCATACCGCCCGGCGTGAGAACCGGAAGATAGCGGTGTGGCCGCCGACTTTGTTTTTGAATGGACGTAATTCTACCGCCAATGGGAAAACCTCGGTTTCCGATTCGGTTTCCGAGGGCCGTTGTGTAGTCAGATCCTCGGAAAATGATACCTTTTTCTCCGGTTTACGCAAATCATCGATGCGAACATTACCAAGTTTTGTTGTCAACTCGGAGGGTCGTTTTTGAATCTTGGTAATCGACGCACCGGAATGGTCGAATTCCAAATCGGCAGTCAAATGTTGCGTCACCGTCCCGGACTGCGTCATGTTAGTACGTTCGGTATGATGCGGGAAATATGTAGCTGATGACACCGGATTAAGCTCACCCAGTCCATTTTCGGGTCCACTTGGGGTATCGGCGTCGACAACCGTGTCTGCGGCAGACGATGCATGCAATGGGTCTTTTATGGGCGATCGGTCCTGATGATCGTCGGTGTTATCGATTAATGTCTCTAATGCGGCGCTGCCATCTCCTCGGAATAATCGTAGTGACCTTGCAGCCTTCCGACCTGTGACAACAGGAACCTCATCCCGTTCATTCCGGTCATTTACTGCAACCTCCATATCAAGGATACTTGTGTCACGCCAGTTTCAGTTGGTTTATGCATCAAACCTATGTCTCGAAAAGCTTGTTTGCTTTGAAAATGTAATTTCTGCAGGTGTTGTTTTTGCGAGCAGAGTTCGATGATCAGTTAAAATTATGTGAAAACCGCGGATGCCACCAAATATCTCCAATGCAATAAAACCAAAAAAAAAATTATCCCAAACTTTTGCAGATGTATCTCCAACTTCCAAACAAACCGCAACAGATACACGATTGAGCTATTGTCACCACCACGCCGAAAACGTGGCTACCTGACCGCAAGGTGGCTGAAACATCCACACACCAGATTCGTCGCGCCTCCACCCACCACGATGGGTGGTGGTGTTGGGGTGGCCTCCCTGCGCTCCCCACAACCCCTGCAGTCGCATACACCTGCAGTCGTCCACGAGCCGCGGAGCACATCCACCCACCGCATCCACCCACCATGTTGATGCATCCTCACCGATGTGCTGCGCAGCCCTCAATTTAATGCTTAAAGTTAATTTCCATGTGTTGATCTTGTTTTTCTTTTCTTATTTCTACCAATCGAGCCAAAATAAAGTTTACAAGAAAAGCGGCATCGAAGATGTGGCCAGGATCAGCGAGATCGTTCTGGATCCCGATTTTCGAAAAGACGAAGAAATCACATTTATAGTGGAAAACCAAATTGATGAAGCGGTTAGTGGCAACCGTGAGAACGCAACGTTTCTTGTCTTGTGTAGAAATTACGAAGTTTACGATATATTAAAAACCATCCGGAATGTGCAGGACCGCTTCAATGACCGATATAATTATGACTGGGTATTCTTGAACGACGAGAGATTCGATGGCCATTTTATAACCAGCGTGGCCAGCTTTATTCGAGGCGGTCGCGTCAGTTTTGGCAAGGTGGCCCGGCTGCATTGGTCGTATCCCGATTGGGTCGACTTGGACCACGCCCGAAACATGCGTCAACAATTGGCTGCAAAAGATGTGGTTTATGCCGAGTCCGAATCGTACCGCCACATGTGCCGGTTTTACCTGGGCTTCTTCTACAAGCATCCATTGGTGAGGCAGTACCAGTACTACTGGCGCGTGGAACCGGATGTGGAGTTTTTGTGCGACATGGAGGAGGACCCTTTTTATGTGATGCGTTCCACAGGGAAAAAGTATGGTTTTGCCATTTCCATGTTTGAATACAGCGACACCATTCCTACCCTTTGGAACCATTTCCAAACATATATCAAGGGAAAGGGAAAGCTGCTAGAGTTCGTGCAAAATCCTGACAACACCTACAATCTCTGCCATTTCTGGTCAAATTTCGAAATAGCCGACGTGTCGCTCTTTGACAACCCAGATTACGACGGCCTTTTCCAATACTTGGACTCCACCGGTGGATTCTTTTACGAGCGGTGGGGTGACGCGCCCGTGCATACCCTCGCAGTGCTGTGGTTGCTTGAGCCGCACGAGATACATTGGTTCGATGTAGGCTACCACCACCTGCCGTACACCCAGTGCCCGCAGAACGCCACCTTCAGACACCGCAACCGGTGCGTGTGCGACCCAGCGGCCGATTTCACCTTCTCCTATCATAGCTGCACCGGCCACTTTCTCCTGCTTGTTCGCTGACGTTCGCGCCATAAAAAAAAAGGGTGTCGCGCTGCTTATGTAACCGCCAAGATTGTTCCATGTGGAGATTAAAAAACTACCACGAAGATATTTGTTCGCCGTTGTGGGAATGCAATAATTTTGAAACTCAATATGGCATTGCGAATACCTCGACGTCACAAGAAACGTTACTCGTTGGTGTTATGGCTCGTGGCGGTCTTTTTGGTGGTGTTTGTGGCTGGGCGCAAACTAGGTGATTCAGGATCGCCGGCGGTGATTGTTTCTGATTACGACGTTGGCGATACTTTTTCGCGGTTGTGGCGCAAGAGCACCCGTTCCAAGGACAAAACCGTCCCGTTTTTCCGTACCGAAGCTGCTACACGAACTGGCAAACTGGGAAGCCAGGTGCATCTTTCTCCGGAAGTTGCTATGGGAGTCGGCGCTGTGTCCGCCGAAGAAAAACTTTCCACCATAGAAAGCATGCACCGCAAGGTGGACTCCAACCACCATCGGTTGAATTTGGGACGCCATTTTTACGACAAGGTTTTCTCGGTTTTGGCCGAAGGTGCTCCGTCAGTCGAACAATTGGATCGGTACCGCACGGAGGAGAGAATTTATCATGCTCGGTACACCACACGCGAGGAGGAACTCGCCGATGACATTGTTTTCAGCGAGGCGTATTTGGGGCTGTTCTTGCAATTGACCGCTGAAGAACAACGGTCGATGCAACAGTCGCATCTGTATGCCGTCACCAACATCCCACACCACGCTCCCGAAGGGTTATATCTGGGCAATGGAATCGTGTACGTTGGCGGGGGAAAGTACAACTGGCTCGCGATGCTCTCGATCAAACAGCTTCGAGAAACAGGATGTAAGCTCCCCATTGAAATCGTGATTCCGAAACTAGACGAGTACGAGCCCGACTTGTGCCTCAATATTTTCCCTGCTCTTGGAGCTCGTTGTATCTTCTTGCCGTACATGCTCAGCGGTGACGACGGAACCAGCGCGGTTTCCAAGTTCAAGTTCAAAGGCTATCAATACAAGGCGTTGGCCATCATGGTGCTGAGTTTCGAAAACGTCTTGTTGCTCGATGGCGACAACATTCCCGTGGGGAACCCTGACCACTTGTTCACGGAAAAACCATTTACGAACAACGGGTTCATCGTTTGGCCCGATTTCTGGAAACGCACGGTCTCCCCAGCCTACTACCAAATAGCAGGAATCCAGGTGAGCCGGACGCAATTACATCCTCGTTACGATGAGGTGGCCGGCAAATACGAACAGATCCCCGTTGTCGACTCGCCGCTCGATTTGCTGTCGGTCCCGTTGCACCAAAGAAAAGGAGCTATTCCTGACCCCACCTCGGAATCGGGCCAGTTGATGATCAGCAAGTCATCGCACATGCAAGCACTAATCTTGGCTCTTTACTACAATATTTATGGGCCCACTCACTTCTATCCTCTTTTCCTGCAAGGATCAGACGGTGAAGGTGATAAGGAGACTTTTTTGGCAGCAACCTGTGCCTTGAACAAACCATTTTACCAGGTTGCCAAATTCTTAAATGCGTTGGGATACATTGATAACAACAAACAGTTTGTGGGAACCGGGATGGGCCAATTCGATCCAGTGGACGACTACAAGAGAGCCCTCGCACAAAAGACATCGGTGAAGGAAAAAGAGCCAAAACTCTTATTTCTCCATGCCAACTTTCCCAAACTTGATCCGTGGATCCTAAAGACAGAAAATAAGATATTTGATGAGAACGGCAAGCGGTTCCGGCTCTATGGTACTTCGATGCGGTTGAAAACCGGGGTTGATTTCGAAATGGACATGTACAAAAACATGCACCACTTGCTCTGTGAGCTCAACATCAAGTTTGAAACGTTTTCTGATGTCAATCGAGACGACCTCTGCCAGGAAATCAACGTCCATATCCAGTATCTCTCTGATACCGAGCACTTGTTGGAGTGAAGCCAAATCAGAATCAAAATCATCAAACCATTAAAATTGCCAAGCCATCAAATTAACAACCATCAAACTACCAAATCATAAACCTACCAAGCCATTAAAATTTCCAATCAAATCAATCCACCACAACCGGTGGCATTTCCACCACAACCGTGGCCCAGGACTATATACATTTGCATTTTAATACATCCATGCACCAGCGCGTATCTCGAATTCAAAAGTCGCCAACAACTATTTATACCATGGCGGTGCAATTTCTCTTGTTGCTTTCGCGCCAGGGCAAGCTCAGGTTGACAAAATGGTACCAGACCATATCACAGAAGGAAAAGACCAAAATAACCCGAGAACTAACCACTTTGATCCTCTCTCGTCGAGCAAAGATGTGCAACGTGTTGGAATACAAAGACTTCAAAGTTGTATATAGGAGGTATGCTTCGTTGTTTTTCATTGTGGGCGTCGATCTGAGCGATAATGAGCTCTTGGCATTGGAAACCATTCACAGATATGTGGAACAGATGGATAAGCTGTTTGGAAACGTGTGTGAATTGGACATTATTTTCGGCTTTGACAAGGCCTATCATATACTAGACGAGTTGTTGCTTGACGGCTATGTCCAGGAGAGTCTGAAAAAGGAGGTTTTGCGAAGAGTGGCTCAGCAAGACGAGTTGGAAAACATGGATGAATTCGATAATATCCTTGCGTAAGAACGAGGATTACAAGAGGACGGTCAAGAACTGTTAAGAACTGTTAAGAACTGTCAAGGAACAGTCTGTCACGAAAGTGACAGTGCCCTTTATAGAAGTTGCTGAAAACTTGCAACCAGCCTATGAATTGCTTTTAGAAATGGCCAAATCTAGCGCCTCGTTGGCTGCGAGTGCATAGCTTGAATTTCGATGTCGTTGTTTTTTCGAGACTCTGCGGTTGCGAGAACTGATTCACCGACAAAAACGGTTCAGCTGGTTCAACACGGATCAAGTTGAAATATTGCTTTAAATAAAACCTGAGCTATCAATGGTGCTTGGTCCGTATATCTTGTCGTTGTATACTTTCGAATACAGCAATAATAACGAAAAGATGTATCCTTCGTAGCGTTTGTTGTGCCTAAATAAGCTGGAATGGTGCCGTTTGATGCCAAATCTTGGTAATGCCAATATCGGAACTACTCTTTCATACTTACAGATTGCAAACGGTTGCAAATTGCAACCAAAATTAAATTTGATGTATTGCTCCGAAAGGGCGTATGTGTTTTCTATTATTCCTAAAGACGTGAATAGAAGGCAATTTATTCACACATATGTTTTATCAACCATAAATAAATTTCATTCGTGGTGAAATGTGATTTTGCAAAATGTGCAAATTATGAAATTGAGATTTAAATAAGATTTAAACAAGATTTAGTTAGGATTTAAATGAGTAAGTGAGATAAATCGGGACTGAACCAGCTCACTAATTCTTAAAGCCTCTACCACCGGGCCTGAACATGAAACATCTTCTCATTTATGGTGACTCGGACCGACTCTATCTCTCCTGCACACCAAATCAGCAAGATGAAAATTGCAATTTTCCGTGCTATATTTACCATTTACAGGTCTCTCCTTCTTCTACAGCTCTCTTTCACCAATCTTTCTTCTCCCACAGACGTATTTCTTGACTTTCCACCTCAATTAATCTCCGCCAATCTCCGTCGATATGCGGTGTAACGGTGCCGCATCGTACTATAAAAGCAGGGTTTTCGCAACTGTTTTTTTGGCACTAGCTGCCCACTTGTGTAACCCCTAAATTAAAATGGTTTTAGACTTCTCTTCTGCTACTGCTCACCTCAAACAATACGCCTCCAAGGACGGTTTGGACATCAAAAGCTTGGTCGACTCGAAAAATTTCGGTGGTTTGACTTATAACGATTTCTTGGTGTTGCCTGGGTTGATCAAATTTGCGTCTTCTGATGTCTCTTTGGATGCCAAGCTCACCAGGAAAATCACATTGAAAGCGCCGTTTATCTCGGCCCCGATGGACACCGTCACCGAGGAAAATATGGCCATTCACATGGCTTTATTGGGAGGTATTGGAGTCATCCACCACAACTGTTCTCCTGAGAACAGGCGGAGATGGTTAAAAAGGTGAAGAAATACGAAAACGGGTTCATCAGCGACCCGGTGGTAGTCTCTCCCGATGTTTCTGTGCGTGAAGTGAAGCAAATGAAGGCCACCATGGGGTTCACCTCGTTTCCCGTAACCGGTAAGTAGACTGTTCTCTTCTAGTTTCTAGAACTGCTCTTCTGGTTTTCTAGTCCCACTCACTAACTCAGACACTGGCAAGGTTGGAGGAAAGTTGATGGGGATCGTGACGCTGCGGGACGTTCAGTTCCAGGACAACGTTGACGTTCCAGTTTCAGAAGTGATGACTTCTGACTTGGTTACAGGCACGAAGGGCATCACGTTGGATGAAGGTAACGAGTTGTTGCGGAGCTCCAAGAAGGGAAAGTTGCCCATTGTCGACGAGAAAGGAAATTTGGTTTCCATGATCTCGTTGACCGATTTGCAAAAAAATCAAACATATCCTCTTGCGTCCAAGTCATTTGATTCCAAGCAGTTGTTGTGTGGTGCCTCAATTGGCACCATGGATGCCGACAAAACTAGATTGGACAAGTTGGTGGATGCTGGAGTGGATGTGGTTGTCATAGACTCGTCCAACGGTTCGTCAGTTTTCCAGCTCAACATGCTCCGGTGGATCAAATCCAAGTATCCGCAGTTGCAGGTGATCGCTGGAAACGTTGTGACAAGAGACCAGGCTGATATGTTGATTGAGGCTGGGGCCGACGCTTTGAAGATCGGGATGGGTTCCGGGTCCATTTGCATCACCCAGGAAGTCATGGCTTGCGGCAGACCCCAGGGAACCGCCGTGTACAACGTCAGTGAGTTCGCTAACCAGTTTGGCATTCCCTGTATTGCCGACGGCGGAATCGGCAACATTGGGCACATCACCAAAGCCCTAGCTCTAGGTGCTTCGTGTGTCATGATGGGAGGCTTGTTGGCTGGCACGGCCGAGACACCAGGGCTGTACTTCTACCGGGACGGCCAGCGGTTGAAATCGTACCGGGGAATGGGGTCAATTGATGCTGTTCAGCAAACGGCACCTCGGCCAACGCTTCGAGTTCTCGGTACTTTTCCGAGTCCGACAAGGTTTTCGTGGCCCAGGGCGTTGCGGGCGCCGTCGTAGATAAGGGATCGATCACCACGTTCATTCCGTACTTAAACAACGGCTTGCAACATTCGTTGCAAGATATTGGAATTGTGTCGATTGCGGAGTTGAGAACCTTGGTTGATGCTGGCGAAGTTCGATTTGAGTTCAGAACTGCGTCCGCTCAATTGGAGGGCGGCGTCCACGGATTGCACTCGTACGAGAAGCAGTTGCACAACTAAGTAGGAAAACACTTCTCTAGCAGTCTCATGTAGCTCTCATCTGCCATCTCGCTCATCGCGCTACCTGCAGGCCATCTCATCAAGCTCATCGCGGCATCCTGGAAAGACACCTGATGTCTGACACCGAGTATGATATCACGAACGCGCTAGCGCTCGACGCAGGCTCAGACTCCGACTCCGGGCTGTCCTCGGGCAGCGAAGACTCTGGGGACGAGATCCAGGACACAATCATCTCGGACGACGAAGAAACGGCGGACTCATCCGAAAATAAAAAACCCAAAATTTCCACAAAACCAGCGTCGTTTCCCTCGTTGGAGCTCTCGGACGACGACGACGACGACTCCCGGCCGTCGGAAGTGGCCGAGTACTTCTCGAACAACAAGCTCCAGGCGACCAAAGCCAAGGCGGGCTCGTTTGCGTCGTTCGGCCTCTCCAAGTTTCTCCTCAAAAACATCGCCAAAAAGGGGTTCAAGCAGCCCACGCCCATCCAGCGGAAGACGATCCCGCTCGTGATGGAAAGCAGAGACGTGGTGGGCATGGCGAGAACCGGGTCGGGAAAAACCGCCGCATTTGTGCTCCCGGTGGTGGAGAAGCTCAAGAGCCACAGTCCCAAGGTGGGGGTCCGGGCGGTGATTTTGTCGCCGCTGCGTGAGTTGGCACTCCAGACGTTCAAGCAGGTGAAGGAATTCACCAAGGGGACGGATTTGCGGTCGATCGTGCTCATTGGAGGAGACTCGCTCGAGGACCAGTTTCTGAGCATGATGACCAATCCCGATATTTTGGTGGCCACGCCGGGCCGGTTTCTCCACTTGAAGGTAGAGATGGACCTTGACCTCAAGACGGTGGAGTACATAGTGTTCGACGAGGCGGACCGGTTGTTCGAGATGGGATTCGCCGAGCAGTTGAACGAGCTCTTGGTGGCTCTTCCTCCGTCGCGGCAGTCGCTCTTGTTTTCCGCCACGCTTCCCCGGTCGCTTGTGGACTTTGCCAAGGCCGGGCTCTCGAACCCGGTTTTGGTTCGGCTCGACGCCGAAACGAAGATTTCCGACCAGTTGCAAATGGCGTTTTTCACCACCAAGCGCACGGAAAGAGACGCCAATCTCTTGTACATTCTCCTGGAGGTGATCAAGATGCCGCTAGCCACCCAGGACCAGGTCCGAAAGTTGAAGGAGCTCGAGGACGGCGTGGACGACGACGACAGCGACGACGACAAGAAGCCGAAAAAGAAAAAAAGAAAGCTCGAAAAACCAGCGCCCGCCAACAGGCTCCCGTCCGAGCACTCTACCATCGTTTTCGTGCCCACCAAGCACCATGTGGAGTACGTCACCACGCTTCTCCGAGACGCCGGACACCTTGTGCTGTACATCTACGGAACTTTGGACCAGCATGCCAGAAAGCAGCAGCTCTACCAGTTCCGGGCCGCCTACACCAACATTTTGGTGGTGACGGACGTGGCTGCCCGAGGCATCGATATTCCCGTGTTGGCCAACGTCGTGAACTATACGCTTCCCGGGTCGTCGAAAATCTTCATCCACCGTGTGGGCAGAACCGCCCGAGCCGGTAACAAGGGGTGGGCCTACAGCATCGTCAACGAAAAGGAGCTTCCGTATCTTCTCGATCTCGAGCTTTTCTTGGGGAAAAAGGTGCTTTTGACCCAGATGCACGAGAAAAAAGTGCAAATGTGCACCGAAAAAGGATTGCCCGCTCCGCAAGTTTCGTACAAAGACAGACTCGTGCTCGGGCTGGCGCCCAGAGTGGACATCGAGTCGTCGCAGGAGTTGTGTGACAATCTTTTGCGCAACCACTACGAGCTCCGCACCATCAGAGACGTCGCCAACAAAGGTGAGATTCTCTACTACCGCACCAGACAGCCGGCGTCGCAGGAGTCGGTCAAGCGGGCCAAGGAGATCATGGACACCGGGGCGTGGGACGACCAGCACCTTCTTTTCGGGCCCAATTTGGAGAAAGAAAAGGAAAAATTTCTCGCCAAGCTCGCGGACAGAAAGGTCAAGGAAACGGTGTTTGAGTTCCGCAACAAGGGCCAGCGTGACGAGGACAGTCTTGTGGAGTTCATGCACAAGCGCCGGCGCCAGATAGCCCCGATCCAGAGAAGGGCCAAGGAGCGCAAGGAACTCTTGGAAAAAGAGCGCATGGCCGGGTTGACCCACGGCATCGAAAACGAAATTTTGAAAGGCGACGGAGAGGTGGGCTACGACACCTACAACGGGGCGGACTTGGACGACGTGTTCGAGGACGGCGACGAAGCATTGAGCAAAAAGAAGCGCAAAACCTACCGAGATCCCCAGTTCTTCCTCAGCCACTATGCTCCGGCTCTGGTGATCCAGGACAAGCAATTGGAGCTTTCCTCGTTCAGCAACGACGCCGCCGCCGCCACCTACGACCTCGACAACGACGACAAGACCCAGACGAACAAGCAAATTATGCGGTGGGACAAAAAGAAAGGAAAGTATATCAATTCGCAGTCGACGGACAAAAAGTACATTATTGGCGAAAGTGGACAAAAGATCCCTGCCACCTACCGGTCGGGCCGGTACGAGGACTGGAGAAAGCTGCGCAACGCCCAGCCGCTCAGAACAGGTGCTGAAGAAGCCAAGACGGTGGGTGGAAATGGAAGGTTTCAACACAAAAAAGTGGCCGCTCCAAAGATGCCAGACAAGTTCCGAGACGATTATCACAAGCAGAAGAAGAAGGTGGAGAAGGCCCTTGATGCTGGTATGTCTGTGAAGGGCTACCATCGTCCCGGACAGCAACAGGAGTTGCGGAGCACGGAGCAGATCCGGAAATCCAGAGAGTTGAAGGAGAAGCGCAAAGCGAAGAATGCCCGGCCCAGCAAGAGAAGAAAGTAGGGGAAGAGAAACAATAGACATAAAGAGAGAAACAAAGAGAAGAGGATATAAAGTAGGAATATAGAGAAGAAAGAAGAAGGTAGGAAGAAGAAAGTAGGAAGAAGAAATCGAGAAGTGAAGTGAAGAAGAAGTAAAGTAGGAATAAAGAGAAGAATAAAGGGAAGAAGGAAAAGCAGGAAGTACCTACATTTAGTAATCACCGTCTACGCCTACGTCTACATCATACTCAGCGAGATACATTTAACGAATTAACAACTTTTCTTAAAACACCTACCTTCTACCACCACGACTATATGGATGGTACCCACGATCACGGCCTCGGTATCCTCCTCTTCCACGATGTCCCCCAGAAGGTCCAGAAGGAGGAGCCCGACGAGGCCCTCTTGGTAATCTTTTCTGCACATCTGGAGGGGTAGAATTGCTCTCGGACCGAGTAGCACCAGACTCATTTTCACCCTGTTGCTGCGGGTTCAATGGCTGCTGGTCGGGATTCTCCTGATAATCTTGTTGCAGCAGTTGTTGCTGCTGCTGCTGATACATGTACCACTGCTGCATTTGTTGCCAGTATTGCATCATATCGGCATTCATTCCATTGACTCCTTGATTGTACTGACCATATTGGGCAGCTCCACCACCGGTAGCTCCTCCATATTGATTGTAAGGATTGTAGCCATAGCCCTGTTGCTGCAGACCTCCATGGTGGGCACCCCTAGGCTCTGCACGTTTCACTTCCATAGATTTGCCTTTAAGAGTTAAAAACTTGTTTACAGTTACCCTATCAACAGCTTCTGGCGAATCAAAAGTAATAAATCCAAATCCACGAGACCGCCCCGTATCCTTGTCGATCATCAACTGAGCATCGATAATGCTACCGAATTGGGAAAAGAAGTCATGGAACTCCTTTTCGTTTACCATGGGATCAATACCTCCTACGAATATCTTACCTACCTTGTCCTGTTCTTCACGCGCAATGGCTCGCTTGGGGTCGATCAACTTGCCGTCCAAAACATGGTCTCCTTGGATCACCGCATCCACAGATTTGGTATCCTTGAAAGTAAGAAACCCAAATCCACGAGATTTCCCGGTGGCACTATCTCTCATGATAGTATGGTCGACAACTTCTCCAAATTTGGAAAAATATTCCACTAATCCTTGTTCCGTGGTGTCCCAGTTGAGTCCACCAATAAACATTTTTCCGCTATCACGACCAAGATTGGATGGTGGAGCTGGAGGCCCACCAAATCCTGACATTGGTGCGGCGCCTCCAGGAGGTCCTGGAGGTGCTGGAGCGCCCAGAGCATTTGGAGCTGGTGGTACACCAGGTTGGCCCTGCTGTCCATACTGACCATATTGGTTTTGGTTTTGGTTTTGTTGTCCGTACTGGCCATACTGGTTTCCGTACTGATTACCATATTGGTCGTATTGTTGCTGGTTTCCGTATTGGTTGCCATATTGACCATACTGACCTTGAGCTGGTGCCTGTCCGGGCGCCTGTGCGCCCGTTTGGCTCACATCCTGAGCTGGTGCTTGATTGTTGCTTGCCAGCCCGGGAGTTTGTGATTCTGAGCTGCCAGGTGGAGGAGGAACAGGAGCTCCATTGGTGGTGGAAGGTGCAGACGTTTCTGTACTTGTGGCGGGAGCAGACGCAGTGGCAGACGCAGGAGTTTCCAGCGTACTGGCACCCGCAGACTCTGTTTCGGCTTTTTTCACGTCGTCAGTAGATTCCAGTTTCTTTTCCTCTTCCTTTGTTTCTTCCTTCACGTCATCATCGCTGGGTTAGTATTCACGCCAAACACCAATTGGCAATGCATACAGAGACGCCACGGCGTATACTTACTAAATATCGTCAAAAAGGGCCTCGTCATCAGACATCTTGGTGTCTAGAGCCTTGAGTAGGAGTATACTTATCACACGTCGATGGTGAAATATCTGTTCCTTATGTCTTTGTCAGAAATTATATAAGCAGTGGTACGGGATTCATAAGTTGGTTTTGGATACGAGTAGGAAGAGGTGGATCAAAAGTAGAGCGGTTTCTGGGGACGGAGGCTATTAAATAGATGCAGAAAGTGGTCATTCCTTTCAAGGTGTGCATTTGAGTACCCGTGAGATGCGTGTTGCGTTTATGCATATTTCTGCACAAAATAATAATTTTGGCAACCAGAGAAGCAAAAATATAAAAGGGGCCGAAAAGACGCTTAAAGGTCACACAATTTCGGAGAGCCTCTCTTCTCGCGTTTCCGATGTGTTTTGCGTGTTTTATTGCATTTATTAATTATTTGCAGCTGCTCATCGCGCGACATTTTTTACCACAACTACAACATTAAAAGGTACCATTCACTTAATAGTCATAATTCTGTCTAGTCCGGTCCCCTTCTAGACTAGTATCCATGATTGACTACCTCATATACTTTGCACAAGCGTACCCCGAGTTTCGTCGTGCAGAACTCGAATCATTGGCCCAGCTTTATGATATACCGCTCGATATTCTGCATCATGATCCTTCCACGCCATTCTTGATAGTGCAATTGCGCAACGACGAAGATGCCAGGAAGCTAATCGACCGTGCTGTTCTTTCAAGAGGAATTTACGAGCTTTGGGGGATGGGAGAAACCGTCGAAGAACTTCACACGAGTGTTCGCTCGATGTCCGGCCATCGCTTCGAAGAGAAAAAGCACAACCTGTTTCGGTTCGACTTTGAAGGGTACATGGGCACCCGGACTCGGGAACAAAAAAATGCCATCATAGAGTCTTTTGCATACTTGGGATTCCAAGGAAAAGTCAGGTTGAAAAACCCGGACGATATTTATACTGTATTGGAATTGTACCGCACCAATGGCCAAACTAAGGCCGAAACCCCATTGAAAATATGGTTTGGTCGTCAGGTACAACTCAGTGCTCGGTCCAATGGTGTTTTGGATAAGTACGACTTGCGTCGTCGGAAATATATTGGCACCACATCTTTCGATGCCGAGTTGTGTCTTGCTAGTTGCAACATTGCCCAAGTTAACCACGACAAAATCGTGTATGATCCATTTGCTGGAACCGGCTCATTTATGGTGACAGCTGCCAACTTTGGAGGGCTCGCTATAGGATCCGATATTGACGTCAGAATGCTCAAGGGAAAGGGAGACAGGGATATCGCTTCCAACTTCAAGCAATACGGCACTTCTCTCCATTTCTTGGACACAATGACCATGGACTTTACCAACAATGCCCTTCGTCAGGACTTTCCTATTGACACTATTGTATGTGATCCGCCGTACGGTGTAAGAGAAGGATTACGAGTATGTGGAGCCCGTGATCCTGCGAAGGCGGCTGGAAGAGAGGACGTTATCATCGATGGAGAAAAGGCTCATTTGCGTCGTGACTTTATCCCTCCCAAGAAGCCGTATGAGCTTTCAGATCTACTTGGAGATTTATTGGATTTTGCAGCCCGTCGTCTACCCGTTGGAGGACGACTCGCATTCTGGATGCCTACAGCCAACGATGAGTTCCAACCACACCATGTTCCGCAGCATGAAAGCTTACAGCTCTTGTACAATTTGGAACAAGAATTTAACAAATGGTCGCGCCGACTTTTGGTTTACGTGAAAATGAATGAAAGTTACGAGGGAAAGACCATCAACGGACTCAAGGAGAATGTGCATTTCAGAGACAGGTACTTCAGCAAGTTCAACGAGAAGAGCAAAGAAGTTTGAACCCTGATGATTCGGACGCCTCTACACCATGTTGGGCCTGGGCTTATGCGACTAACGTTCTAAGCGCATAAAAGTACGGTTGCGAAAAAAGTGGGTAGGATGCACTTAAGGCACTGGGGCATGCGGGTATTTCCCCTGCAATGGTCTGATATAAAAGAGGGACGGTTTGCAATTTGAATCCATTGATCTAACTATCATGGCACCACCCACTGTTCTCGCACCACTGCTCACTCTCCCACTTTCGGGCACGATTTCTGCCCGTACACCCCAACAGGTTACTGTAGAAACCGAAGCTGCAAATGGCGACGTGAGGTTTGCCGACTGGGACAAGTTTCACTTTGCTCCCATTCGTGAATCGGCGGTTTCCAGGGCTATGACCAAAAGATATTTCGCTGATCTTGACAAGTATGCGGAATCAGACGTTGTAATTGTCGGAGCAGGATCCGCTGGTCTCTCGGCGGCTTATGTGTTGGCCAAGAACAGACCAGAGCTCAAGATTGCCATTATCGAGGCCAGTGTGAGTCCCGGTGGAGGATGCTGGCTCGGAGGACAATTGTTCTCTGCGATGGTTTTGAGAAAACCTGCCCATCTCTTTTTGGATGAACTTAACATTGCCTACGAAGACGAGGGCAACTATGTCGTGGTCAAACACGCGGCGTTGTTCATGTCTACGTTGATGTCGAAAGTGCTTGAGTTCCCCAACGTGAAGCTTTTCAATGCCACGGCAGTGGAAGACCTCATCACTCGTCGCGATGAAACCACGGGCGAACTTCGTGTGTCTGGAGTTGTCACCAACTGGACTTTGGTAGCTCTCAACCACGACACCCAGCTGTGTATGGATCCCAACACCATCAACGCCAGCGTGTTGTTGAGTACCACTGGCCATGATGGTCCATTCGGTGCGTTCTGCGCCAAGAGGTTGGAAAGCTTATCGGGAGACAAGCACAAGCTTGGAGGCATGCGTGGTCTTGACATGAACCTGGCTGAAGATGCCATTGTCAAGGGTACTCGTGAGGTTGCTCCTGGCTTGGTTATTGCTGGTATGGAGCTCGCGGAAGTGGATGGATCCAACCGCATGGGACCAACCTTCGGAGCCATGGCGCTCTCTGGAGTCAAGGCGGCTGAGTCGGTTTTGAACGTCTTTGACGAACGCAAGAAGCAGAACGATGAGGACGCCAAGAAGCACGGCTACTAAGAAGGCACTAGTTCGTTTATAGTCTACATTCTTTAACATGGTTGCATTTCATCTTTTCTAACTGTGGGTGTCTGGAGTTTTTTCACACCTCGTAGTCGAATCTCACCATCGATAGCGGCAGCAATGGCTGATTTTTTAAAGTAAGTGTTCGGTTCAATTCCGTGTGTGTGGCAGTTCTAACCCAGACCAACAAAGACAAATGCTCGTGGCATCCCCGAGGCGCCATTTATAACCAAGGTGGAAGACGTCGTCAAAGCTGGAGATGACTTTCAAAGTGTCATGAGGATGTTTCTGGATCGATTGCAACAGTACAAGTTTATGGAGCAGTCCAAACGCCAGCAATTGGCCGACCTCAAGATCAAGATTCCGGATATCGAGAAAAACTTGCTGGTAATTGAGAACATCAAGCAGCAAAAAGCCGACGAAAATGCAAGTATGGAAGTCAATTATGAGCTCAACGACACTCTTTATACCCGAGCAGAGATAGATATCGAAAAGACAGACTCTGTGTTTTTGTGGCTAGGAGCCGATGTGATGCTTGAGTACCCATTGGATGAAGCAGTGAGTTTGCTCAACGATAGACTTTCCAACAACCAGGAGCTGTTGAAAGCGGTAGAAGAGGACCTTGAATTTTTGAAAGAAAACACAACCACCATGGAAGTGAACACGGCCCGGTTATTCAACTGGGATGTGGAGAAACGAAAAAAGGAAAAGAACGAAGCGAAGTAGCGGTAATGTAGCGATAGCAATGATATATAGAATGGAGAACCAAACCCTAAGCCTATGTCAATTTTCGGTCAAGACTTTTTAGAAAATCGGGGATTCCCTTAGACTCCCCTAGAGCATTTTTAGATCTTTTAAGATTCGCTTAGATCGTTTAGACTCCTCTTGTAATTATGCCAAACTCTACGTTCTGAATGTGTCCAAGAACTGGCTTCCCAACGGACGCACAGGAGTCTCCGCTCTGATTCCCGCGCCCTCGGTGCTCCGTACGTCGTCATTGACCTCTTCGGGTTCCTCTTCCGTTCGAACTGGATGGTACCCGCCCAAGCGCAGTTGAAGGAGTCCTGTGTATCTGGACCAAGCTTTTGAAGGAGACGATACAAGGTAGTATATGGGAAGAGGAACGGACCATCGGTTCGACCCTACAAGAAGATCTGATATGAAAAGCTTTCCCACGACAATGCCCACCACACAAGGAATCATGGAATGGATGCCGTTGTTGATGAGAAGAAGGGTGTAGATAGCATGGATTTGGAAGTGGTTGGTGAGATTGAGCTCGGAAAAAAGGCCCGGAGCAGAGGGGGTGGAGTCGGCGGAGACGGGGCTTCGTGGTGGAGCGGAATGGGAAGCTGATGGAGCAGAAGCTGGAGCAGAAGCACCAGTTTCATGACGAAAAGTAGCCGCCGCAGCTGCTGCTTCCGCCGCCAGCAACGTAGCGTTTCCTTGGTCGCTCTGTTCACCCTCAGCATCGTTTTCTTCAGCAGAAAGCTGGATCTTGAAATAGTAGCTCACGGGAATGTACTTGCCGTAGCACATGTACAATGAGGAAATCACCCCCAAAGGACCAGGAATGACACGATTGAGAAACGTGACTTGGTACTGGTTGGAAAACGCCAGCGAGATCAACGGCAAGTTCAACTTGGACACGAAATACATGAAAAAATTCACCAACAATTGGCCCAAACTCATGGCGACAAAGCAAAGGACTCCGTTGTACAACAAAAACAAGCTGATCACAGAAAGATACTTTCGCGAGCCAAAAAACCGCTCTAATGTCTTGAATTGAAACCACAACAACACCACCAACAAAAAATCGCTTTCATTTATAACCGAAAACTGGTACGAAGCCACCCGCCAATATTGACCATAGTCCACTATAAACGGATCTATGGCCAAAACAAAGTAGTGTTTGTACTGGAGAACAGCCACCGCTATGGCAATGACCGTTGTCAAAACACACACCGACCGGGAAACCGGGGTGTTGGAAAACCCACGAATGGGAGTGATCTGAGCCATGAAGATAAGACCGTGGAACACTGCATATACGACCAGAACACTCCTGCACACGAGCGCCTGCACCCAGAAACACCCTGCACATTTGCAGTTGCCCGACCTGCACAGTGGTCCAATGGCACCAGGGCTGCGCCCTCGCGCGCATCCTCAAATTTTTCACCAAACTTTTTCATTCTTCATCACCATGGGTAAAGACCACACCACCAAGCAACACGCTAGATCCGGCCACAGAACTGCCCCCAAGTCAGACAACGTCTACTTGAAGTTGTTGGTCAAGTTATACTCCTTCTTAGCTCGTAAGTATTCAGTATCGGCAATTATGTGATTTTTTCACGCTTCATCTCGAAGAAATTTCCCATCAAAAAACACACTTCCAAGTGTAAAGACAGCCATCAGAGCTGATACGGTGCTTTGGCACTGCGACAGCGTATACTGTGGCTTCTGCGAGTACATTTATGTGCGACTTTGAGCAGAATACTAACCATAGGCCGTACCGATGCTCCATTCAACAAGGTCATCTTGAAGTCTTTGTTCTTGTCCAAGATCAACAGACCTCCAGTGTCTCTTAACAGAGTCGGCCGTGTGTTGAGCCAAAAGGGTGCTGCCGACAAGACCATGGTTGTTGTTGGTACCGTTACCGATGACATCAGATTGTTGGACTTCCCCAAGGCCACCATTGCCGCCTTGAGATTCACCAGCTCTGCCAGAGCCAAGATCGTCAAGAACGGTGGTGAAGCCATCACCTTGGACCAGTTGGCCATGAGAGCCCCCAAGGGTCAAAACACCATCATCGTCAGAGGCCCAAGAAACTCCAGAGAGGCTGTCAAGCACTTTGGTTTCGGTCCTCACTCCGGTAAGGCTCCAAGAATCAAGTCCAAGGAATTGAGAGCGGAGCTGGCCAGAGGTAGAAGAAGATCGAAGGGTTTCAAGGTTTAAACTAGATCTGTGTAGCTTTCTAATATATCAGTCGTGTACAATTTACCATTGTTGTAACCGAGAAAATCGGGAAACTTTTTTGCCAAATAAACTCAATTGATGCTGCTGTTGCCGGCGGGATACCTACTGCACCCGGTAGAGGTATTGTATGCTATTCTTGACCACTTGTGTGTCTTCCTGATCCATCTTGAAACGCAGGGCGACCCGTACACCAGCCCGTCCAAACGAACCAGCTGCAAAAACTATCACGATGTCGTCAATCTTTCAGCCACATGTCGATATATTCGGCTGTTTCTAGGTCCATACTTGTTCCGAATGATCAGCGTAATACGGAAAACCCAAGTAGAGTCTCTTCTCCAGCTTCCAAAAGCACCGAAATCACTGAAATCGAGGTTGACCGATGAAATATTGCAATTTAAAACTATACATGAATATGTGACTACGCTAGAAACCGATACCATGGATATAGTACCGTTGTTTCCATCACTTGAAAGGCTAATTGTGCTCGGAAATGTTTCTGGAGATTCAAATATTGCACAGTCGTTGCGCTCATTAACAGTCTCCGCAGGCACACTTCTCAAGTGCCCTGGCCTCCTAAAAGCTGCAAATAGACTCAATTCGCTCCATATGTTGTGCGCCTTCCACGATATTGATTCTAGTGGACTTACGCCGCTAGAACACTACTTTGAAGATCACAAATTGATAGAGATTAACTTGTACTTTGGAAGGACAGCCCATATTACGTACGATACCACTTTGGATCTTATTGCCCTGGTAGTATCGGCTTCGCAAATACAAAGAGTAGGCTTGCATGTCACTCGACGCTCCTTTCAGGAAGACGATAGAAACTGGCCTTGCAGCAGTTCCCTGAAGGCTTCTGAAAAGCTTCTTCAATCGCTACTTTCCTCAGATATAAATTCGCTCAGCGTTGACATTGGCATATTGTTGCAGCTCCAAATCCCAAACCCTACTCATTTTGGCCCCAGAAACTCATCACAACCAGGTTTATGTTTAACACTTATTGACCCATCCTTTGCATTTCATTCCTGGCACCTCCTAAATTTCCACACTTTGGCTCTAATTTTCCAAATTTTCCACGTCAAGGAGTTCCAATGGAAGTACGGCGAGGTCATAGACGAGTCCCATCTCCAAGCACTCGACGCTGCCGTCAACACAATAGCTCGTATTCATGAATTGAATGGCTGCGAAATTGACTTTCTTCAATTGGAAAAATGTTGGTCTGTTGCAGACGACACTTTGATTCGCCAGCACTTGAAATCACCCGAAAACCACCCTAGTGCTACAATACGGACCCGGTATAGCTTTAATTCACCTCGATACAGACGTCCGGAATCTTACGCCGTGGTATACCTGGAAACCGCATCCATACACCAAATAGAGCAAAGAGACGAAGCGGAAGCTGAAAACCTGTTCTGGACTCTGCAGCTCACCTTGCTCGATATGCAGCAGTACTGTCTTCCCCAGCGAAAGAGAAGCAGCATATGGGACTAGTGGTCTCCACACTTGGGCGCATCACGTGCTTGTGACTGCGATCTCTCACGAGGGTAATTTTGAAACTGCACACCACTTCCTGCACGCAGTCCCAAGCAGCGAAAAAAATTCACCACTCGCTTGACTGAGAACATCGTGAAATAATAAGACATCATGGCTGGTCATTCCGTTAGGTAAGTAAAGCACGGAGACAATCATCTGGAGTTATGATATATGAACAGGACAAGACTAGAGACATTCCCGAGCCTCAAAGTAGACTAAAAGGCAATTTTCATCAGCATTGAAAAATTATCAATCCATGCCAATCCATGTCCATGGTTAGGGAACGGTGATCCCAATGACATTTATGGAATTCAGGGCGCTCGTTGACCATATACTCTAAGTTTGGCGTTCACAACTCCTATTTCTGGAACCATTACTAACATACAGAGACGTTGAAGCTCAGGACTTTATTAACGCTTACGCCCAATTCTTGCAGCGTCAAGGTAAGTTGGAGGTTCCAGGTTACGTTGACATTGTCAAGACCTCCGCCGGTAACGAATTGCCACCTCAAGAGGCCGAGACTTGGTACTACAAGAGAGCCGCTTCTGTTGCCAGACACATCTACTTGAGAAAGCAAGTTGGTGTTGGTAAGTTGAACAAGTTATACGGTGGTGCTAAGAACAGAGGTTTCAGACCACACAAGCACGTCGACGCCT
This sequence comes from Meyerozyma carpophila, assembly GCA_030573695.1. Classification (NCBI taxonomy): domain Eukaryota; kingdom Fungi; phylum Ascomycota; class Pichiomycetes; order Serinales; family Debaryomycetaceae; genus Meyerozyma; species Meyerozyma carpophila. The sequence continues at coordinate 275,790 of JAJMDS010000008.1, read as the reverse complement.
CTGGTTCCATCAACAGAAAGGTGTTGCAATCCTTGGAGAAGATTGGTGTTGTTGAGATCTCGCCAAAGGGTGGTAGAAGAATCTCCGAGAACGGTCAAAGAGATTTGGACCGTATCGCTGCTCAGACCTTGGAAGAGGATGAGGAGTAAGCATCAAGGTGATTTGGTGTGATATTATGTAGTCAACATTAAAAAGTTGGTACTAATTTTGTATACATAATGAAATTAGCAAGCATTGCAGGTTATAATGTGTACTACTTGAACTGAACACAAGTTTCAGCTATACTTATCACCTCTGCCTCTCTTACCTTCAATCCTATCTCTTCAGGTAAACCAGTCCATGCTAGAGGGGTCTGATCTGGAATGGCATTGAGCCATTGTGAAGTAGATTCAAACTCTGGTGCGGGAAGCTTCAAGTCTCCTTGTCTTACCAAACTGTAGTTCTCCGCTAGTGCTTCTTCACAGAATACACAGCTGGCCAATTCTGTAACGTAGTTGTGCTCGGTATTTGATACGATGAGTCCTCCATACACAATAGTGCCAATGATATAACGAATGTAATCCCAAGGAATGTGGTCTTGGAATTTCTCATCATTGAAAGTTTTCATCAAGATACTTACTCCAAACAAGAGCGTATTGTCATTGACGTCATATGGCTGAATTGTGTTAACCTGGGCGTATCTCAAGCGCTCTAACACAATAGAATGAAACCAAGCGAGCAAGAGAATAACTTTCTTGTGGGCTTTGGAAACCAATTCGCTATCCATCATGTCTCTCACCAATTTGACGGACACTTGTACGTTGCTTCGAAGACTTGGAGGAGTTTCAAACATCAAGATATGTGCCAGCATGAGCAAGGCACTTGGAATCGTGGACGATAAAGAGCACGTAATGAATAGTCTGAAAGACGGATGCAAATTGAGCCCGGTAAACTTCCGTGGAAGCGTGGTGAGCCAATGCAGTGCCATGTGTCCATTTTGAACGAGAATCCACTTTCCTGAAAGTGCTGCTCCCTCGATGTCCATATCGGCCGTTTCTGTACCCTCAATAGTACCCATTGAAATGATAGTTAACTTCTTCTCACTCAGTCGAGCGAGCCTCTCTATACTTAAAGTAGCATCCGATCCTCTCAGAGAAGGCAAAAGGTAGATTTGATGGTCTTTACCAAGCACCCAATCCTTGAAGTCGAATTGGTCCTTGAAGAAATGAATGTTCAGATTCTTACCCAGATTCATCATTTCCTCCAAAACTTGATCGGGCCAGCTCAAATCACTCGACTCGTGAAAAATATAAGCTTGCAAAAGGTCTGAGCATGGACCCCAATCCGAATCGCCTGAGATAACCTTGAGAACATTGGCTTGAAGCTCACCTTTACCTATGTCTTCAGCATCACTTTCACCTCCAAGATTGCCTACCACCGAATCTAGCAAACCCTTCTTGCCGCCGTTCTTGATAGCTTCCAAGACCTTGTGGTACAAAGTATCAGCTCTTTCTCCCTCAGCGATCTTCACATAAACTCGATACAATGTGACTGCTGCCGCAATACGGTCTTGTTGCGTCATTGTGGATGAGATCCATTTGAAAGCCTGCTCATAAAGTTGCCTGATAAAGTCTGGAGATTTCGGATCAATTTCCCACTTGAGCAGCTCAATAAAAAGCTGCATCAAGAATGACAACGAAAAGTTGTAAAAAGTACTCGTGTTGGAAAAGAAGGTGAACGCTGTGAAGATGTCTCGAACATGATGAGTGGTTGTGGAATAGCTGTCGCATACGTCTTTGGCATTCTTAAGAACCTCAGAGGCCGCCTGGTATCTGTTGTCCATATCCTGGGCTCTATTCTTGATCTCTTCAAGTGAGTCGACAACTGTGTCGTTTTCAAGAAACCGACCATCCGCCTGGTTCAATGAAGACAATAAATCGGACTCTATGTCATGCAATAGAACTTCATATTTGTCCTGCAACGATATCGCCTCATTTCGTTGTATCTGGATCGCAGGATTGAACGTTCTTAATATCAAATCGAGGACCTGTGTTTCGAGACTACTGTTCGAGATGGTAAAGTTAACAGTTAGGACTCTGCTTGCAACAAAAGAGCTTAGGTTCAAGTTGAAGTCTTTCGTATGCATGAAAAGCTTGAAGCCAGGATTGACGTCCACCTCGTTCGAGTTGAACTTGACGACCGTTCGGCCTCCGTTCCGTTGAAAGTCTTTGCGAAGGATAGGGTCCAAATTGTGATTATAGAATTCGGCATCCTTGATCAAAATTGGCGTCCCAAATTTAAGAGCATTTTCCACCGATGTCACGTAGCTGGGGTCAAGAAAACTCGTAATGACAGTCTTTTGCGGCGAGTTCAAGTTTGTAATAAATGTTAGAATTGATTCTTCTGGATCAACAAGGAGTGGTACATATCCAGACCTCATTCCCTCCTCAATGATAATGATGTTCTGGATATTCAACTCATCTTGCGACAATCCACAGTCTTTCCAAAATAGCTTTCTATCAGGTTCAGCCAATGATTTCAAGTCGGATTTTCCATCGTCGAGTGAAACGCCAGACTTTTGTAGTTTTTCCTTCCATTGGACTACGAGTTCCTTTCTTGCCTGCTCATCGAGTGCTCCAGTATACGTTACCATGGCTGCGCTAATGATGGAGTTACCAACCAAGTTCCTTCTGAACAGACCAAACTTTTCGATGGTGGAATGCCAGCGGGCTTTTTCAGAATTGAGGCTTTCTATCAAGCGCAAGCTTCGGCTCATTTTGTTCTCCACTGTGGTCATTTCCAGCCTGATGGATTCAGTTTCTCTTATGAGCAGCATGTAGTCTTCTTTGAGAGTTTCAATCTCACTATCAAGCTCCTGTATCATTTGGTCGATAGCAATAAGCTGAGCTTTGGTCTTTCGAGCATGAGACTCAATCATCCTGACTTCCTCACGAAGAGGCTCAATTTTATCTAGAATCGTTGCATAAGATAGTTGGGCTTTGACCCATGCCAAGAGAGGACCACACGCCTTACTGGCTCGATCCACCACCTCATATGAATAATCAGCCCTGGAGAGGTAGATTCTCTCCATATACTCAAGCAAGTCTGGAGTGACTTGCTTTTCATTGTCGAAGTTGACGATGTTGGCTATGAAGTCGTCCTTTCGAATTATCGATTGTACATCTCTCCACGAAGTCACCTCATAGCCCAAGAGTATACAAACTGATTCCATTGTCATCTTGACTGCTGCTGGTGGGTTACCCATGCTTCTTAGTTCTGTGAGGTGCTGCTTCTTGATATTTTGCACTCCCTTTTGGGCAGCAGAAACTGCCGGCTCTGCATCAGCAAGGTCGGCCAAAACGATCTTCCGACGTTCATCAATATCTTTTTCTTGCCGGGCCAAAGCACCCTGTGTTTCCACAGAGAATTCCTGCCTACGTTCCGCTTCATTTTGATCTGTCAAAAGCTTATTCAACGTATCTTTGGCTTCAGAGTCTTTCTTTGCAAGCTGAACTTTCTTGTCACTCAATTGCTGCTTGAGGGCTTTCACTTCAAGCACTGCTCCTCGTAAACGATTCAATCCGTTTGTAGTATGCGATTGCATTTCCTCAAGATTTGTGGCTCTTCTAAGGTAGATTTTCAGAAACTCATTAAGTAACCGAACGAAGAAGGCTGGAGAATGCAAACCTCCAACTATGCTGGAGCCTTTTTCGATTGCAACCCCACCAGCAATTCTGTGAGCAGCAACTAAAGCATCGGCAACCACCTCATATAAGCTTGAGATACTATCAGGCACATTTTTGCTAAAAGTCTCAGGAATCTTGTACTTAGAAGAGTCAAGGGGGGTCTTCCCAATGACATCAAGGGCAATTTGGAACATTGAATGGTTGGACCAGTCTCCCATCCAGCTCAAAACACACCGATTTAATAATGCTGGTGACGAAATTATTCTAGAGGAGTCGCTCATTGTAAAAATAACGTGAAGATTGGCAGAAATCTCTGAGCGAAACCAGCCAAAAAGTTCGTCTTCAGTTTCCAACGATAATCCCTGAAGCTGTGATTGCTCCTTGCAAAGAGAAAAAAGTGAGTGTAGATCTTCCCCCTCATAAAGACCCGGAGCCTCAGCATTGGCTAGTATGCTGTTCATGCGCTCAATGAACGAAATTTCAATGACACTGCACTCATCGATCATCAAGCATACTCCTTCGCCCTTTGCACAAGATCGAAGCACACCCCTCAAGAAATCTTCAAAATCACTCAAAGTGTAGTCGTAGTGAGTGACAAGCTGAAACACTTTGAGTCCATTCATCCATGACACGAATCTGCAAAGGGTAGTTCTGCCACTGGCGGGAGCACCTACTAGGATCATGTGTCCTTGCGGCTGTCTCAATACTCTATCAATGCGAAGAACGTAGTCCAATAAATCATCATATACGATAAGACTCATATCTTTCTCTTCCTCACCGAAAAGCTTGAATCTCTCGTTCATCAATGGTATCAAATCAGCGGGACTTACTTCTTCGTATCGCAGAGTGATCCACCTGGAGTACAACAATGGGCCCTTCAAGACCTCATCAGCCCTCAATCCGGGAAATCTACTCTCTAGGGCAAAATTCAACTGCTCCATAACCCAATTGCGATCGACTTCTTCGCTTAGTCTGTCGCAAAATATACGCAAGCCCTCATGGTACCAAGCCCGTAATAAACTGGAGACCAGTGTATGCTCCTTCTCTCTTAAGATCACCAAAATTCCACGACACCATCTGGTAAGCTCTCTGGGAGAATAAACGTACAAACTAGCATTCTGATGCGGCAAGTAGTCCAAGCATCTGTGGTATAAATCTAGCATGGCTTCCGTCAAGTGGTTGCAGAATCCTTTCAAGTTTGGGGCCAAGTTTAGCAAGGCTCGGTTGAATGTCGAATAGATCTGTCTCAAAGACACTTCTCCAGGATGATCAACCATGATAACGGTAGCATGTCTCAAGAAACGATCCGGCAATATATTTCTTCCTTGATCAGTAGAAGGATTGCAAGCACCAACGAACTGGATATTTTGTAGCTTCACCCACTCGTTACGAAGCCAGAATCCTTTCCACTCCACTAACTGACGTAAAGCAGCAATGATTTTCTGACTGCCATACTTGTCATAAGCAGGAAGATTGATCTCGTCACAAAAGACCACCGCCCACTTGCCAGAAACTTTGGGTGCAAGCACCAAAGAGTTGTTGATTCTCTTGTAGATGCAGTGTGTTTCAAGCGACTTGATCAAGAGCTGAGGCGGTGAATCCTTGGAGAAATTGATGGGTATAATATCCATACTTGGTGACCGCCGTAATGCTTCCATAACTGTCATAGTTTTACCGGAACCAGGAGGCCCACAAAGTATGATTGGTTCATGTTCGTTAATGAGAGAAAAGATGAGATCTTCATGCCTGAGCGTGTCTGACGTCGGTACCACGGTATCAGCACTCATTACATCTTGTGGCTGGAGATCCAGCTGGATCACGCTCAGACTCCATGGACGCCATGCACTGTTTGGAAGCGATATTCCATAGTCAATACAAACGAAATCACTACCCATGTCCTTCCAGTCTTGCTTCCATGCTCTGCTGACAAGAAACTTTGAAAAGATTTCTTTCTCTTTGAGGGAGCAATCGCCAGCAATAGCCCAAGAAAGAGAAAGTATAAACGCCTTTCGAAAGTACTTCCGAACGTCTTCTCTGGAATAGTAGTCGTTCGAACTAAGAAAGGCTCTGAAGTAGGCTTGCAAGCGAATGAAAAATGTCCGTATTGCACGGGGCCTGTCGAACTCCATAACATGTAGTTGTGTTTGCGAAAATTCAAGAGCTTCCATGATGATGGCGGCATTATCAGATTCGTTCATCTCCTCGCATACCCATTCCAAGTCGATGCTACTTTTGTCAAAAGCTTTGATGGCTTTCTCAAAATCGAACCGGTTATGCTGAAGTGCCATTTCAGCAGTTACCGTTCCTTCATTGAAATAAACCATTCCACATCTCGTAACGGTAGCGGGGGTAGCATAAGTCAAATTTGCAACTTCAAAAATCAAACGCACATTTGGAGGGAGCTTTATTCTTTCACCATTTGGAAGCGTAAGAATTCTGTTATCATCGAGAACACTGTTGAGGTTTTCAGCCCAGTCTGGATCGACGTCTCCATCAAACACAACCCAGATTCTTTTGCTTAATTCGCCCCGCAAATTATTGCTGATACGGCGCAATATTGAGGTAATTAGACCGTCATTCCAGTCTCTCGTTATCGGATCTAAAGAACCAAATAATTCTTCTTTGGACAAAATTTTGCACTCGATCACATAAGTCAAACTTTCGATGCCTTCCAACTCTTCAAGGGCCAGAAGTAATAAGCTTTGCACCACCGACTTTCCTGAAGCTGCACGTCCAACAAGTATAACACCCTGGTGATTGCGCTGTACTTGGTACAATTGAACTATCTTCTGAATAAATGTTTGGTTCAATACGAGTCCACGCTTTGCTGCAATTGTCTCAACTTTGCCGATGAGTGCATCTTCGCCTAAATCAACCGAAAAACCGTCAAAGTACTTCGCAACCGTTTGATGGAATATGTGAATGTCGTCTTTAACCAACTTGGGCAAAATAGTTTCATAGAGACTTTGTAAAACGCAGAGCTTTTGCTGGCGCTCCAAGGATGTTTTTTCAGCCTCATTACGAGTCTTTAAATAAAGATTAGCACAGCAGTCTATGCACCGCTTTAAGGCTCTCAATCCAAAGTCGTAGTGAACTTGTTTTGTCGTTGACGAGGCAAGATCCTCCAAGAAAGAAACAAAGACGACCGAAAGTTCACGAGCAGCGATGAAGTTACGTGATGAAAGTAACACTTCTGCGATGACATTTCGGTCTGGTTCATTCATCGAAAAGCCAACGAATAGCCGTTTAAGGTTTTCTGGGAGCTCGTATCTTCCAGCATATCCGGGATTCATGGTAATGAATATTGCAGTTCCGTTTCGGACCTCAAACGTCTTGTCAGTTAATGTGATATGAGACAGGCCCTCGACAAGAGAGGACTCGATCTTTTCTATCTGAGAAGATACAGCACTAAGTATCTTATCACTCAATCTGTTGAATTCATCAAAACAGCCCCAGCATCCAAGGCGACAAATACCAACAAAAAGACGGCTCATCGCTTGAAAATCAAATGTCTCATCACAGCAAAAGAGGACCACCATCTGCCCAAGATTATACCCAAGAGACTTGATAGCTTCTGTTTTTCCCGTACCAGCAGGACCGAACGGTGCCCCACCAAGTTTTTGGGTAAGTGCTTGCGTCATTGTAAAATTACAATTGTCGATCAATGGAGTATAAGCAAGCTTATCAGGAACCCCAAGGTACTCAAAACCGTAAATGAAAGAGCCTTCTCCCTGCACAACTTTCAACCTAGTGACTACGGGCTCGTCAGACTGAACAAAGTAATACAATTGTTCGGTTCGCAAGCGAGAAACGGCTGCTTCGCTATCCAAATCTTTGAGCGAGTTAACAATGTCTCTGTTGTGCACTTCTTCTATTATCAAGTGCTCGAGCTTTCTTCGATATGATATATCGATTTCGGCAGAATGGGCGGTCAATAAATCGAGAAGCTTATTTTGAACTTCTAGAAGGTGAGAAATCGATCCAGTGGAAATTGACTGAAGTGCTAGCTCCGAAAACTTGACTTTGCTGACTAGAAACTGAACTTGGCCAGGAACCGTCAGAACAAACTCACGAACCAACGATTGGTCAGGCGACTCAAAAAGAGTTCCATACTCATCCAAGCATTTCTTTGTGCATACAGCAAGTGAGTTCTTCACTTCATATTCAAACTCCTTTAGCCAGTCTATCAACCTATCGTACTTTGATAAAGAGATTGGATTCACCAACTTGAGACACTCATCGTCGTCAGATTTGATTTCTGTGATTTCTGAGGACACAATAACCAAACCAGAGACTCCAAAGAACATTTTCTTGATATGCTTGTTGATTACAACTCCATCTCTAGAACCGCTCATAAGTTCAAGCAAATCTTCGTTACCGATCAAGTAAAAGCGAGGAAACATATCTCGTTGCTTTTCCAAGAAGTCATTCAAAGCTCGACTGATTTTTTGCAAGGATTCCCACATTTCCTTAAAAAGAGCAGAAACGTTCAGAATTTCCAATATGGACCTAGCAGAGTCTTGGCTCCCAATTTTCTTCAACACCTCGAAGAACTCATAGGTTATGTTTTGGAACCTTGTGCTTTCAATGGGCAAAATGGCTCGTACCTCTGTTCTATTTTGCCCAAACACCCCATATAAATAGGCCCACACCCGTTGTATTTCAATAAATGTGCCGAGAAGCGAGATAAACTGATTTAGACGATTTTCGAATAACGTAGCATCTGCCTCAAATACCTTGAAATATGTAGAACTTTTCATGGACGATAAAGTTCGTACATTTTGATCACATTTATCAAGGAGATCTTTGCCGTTTCTGATTAATGAGCAGAGACCATTGAAGTCGTAATAAGAAAAGGTGAGGGAATGCCAGTGAGTTTGCATATCATCTAGAGTCGCTTGTAGTGTACGTTCTGCCGCCGCTTGACTCAAAACCGAATTAATTTTTGTTTTGTTTTTTTCGAGATCCAAGTCTAAAATGGTGCCCCATGTAATGTCCTCGGTGTCCAAGTCTCCCATGCCTAGTAAAGACACGATTTGTCTCCAATGACGATTCTTTAGTGAGCCCGCCTTCAAATCGTTTATCATACGGAAGTTTTTGAGGAATGACTTGATCGACCGTTGTAGATGTTTTATGGTATCGAATTCCTGAACAGCTTCGCTCATATCCCGTGAAGCTTTTAAAATTGTTTCGAGTTTTTGACGAACCTCAAGAGAGCTTGTGGAAGTCCATTTGAGATCTTTAATGCCCTTGAGAGATTCCCAAAGACCTAGTATCAATTTCCAAGTCGCTACGAAACCATCAATTTGACCATTGATTGCTTCGAGAATTCTTTTATCAGGCAACGTGACTTCAGTCTGAATAAAGCTTGCCACGACTTCGTAAGACTGATGAAGTTCTTGAAGGTGATGGGACTCTTTTTTGTACTTCATCAACTTCTCAAAAACAATTGGAGGTGGAGCTGTCGTGTGCAATATGTCTTGTGACAGCCAGTCAAGTTTAAATGAATTGACCAGGTCCCCAAACGCTTGAGCAGCATTTTCTATATTTGCACGAATCTCGTCTGTGAGTTTCATGGCCTGAGAGAGTCGTAACTTCCTCAAGCTCTCGACAACAGAAAGACGGTTATTCAATTGTTCGGGATCCATCTTTGTGAGCTGAGTGTCTCCTTTGTATTGGTCTGCAGTAAGAGTGCTATTCATATCTTTGGCAAATTTGTAGCCATCACCCCATCCGGCTACTTTCAGTTCTACCTCGAGTATAAATTTGATGAAGAGTAGCTTGCTTTCGAAAGATTTCTTGTGCTCAAAAGAGGATTCGAGGACCGTTATTGATGACTCCACCTCCTGAAGAAGCAGCGAAAGATTGCTTTGTAAAACACTTGAGACAACACTCAAGAAATTGTTATAGAATTTGTCGAACCTCAATTGCGCTCTTGGCAAGATTCTGGAAAAGTTGATAGCCATACACCCTTTCTGGTATTTCGAAGTTTCCAACATAATTGCAGAGCTGGAGACCGACTTGAGAAGAATGTTCCATTCTTTGAACGAGGTGACACCAGCAAACAATACGTTGCTTTCACTTTTGTCTTGGACATCTAAGTCCCACAAGTTCAGAAACGCTATCCACAAATTGACATAGTTCTCTGCATCGTCAATAACATGGTCAATAATACTCAATGTGGATGCAATGGGACTGCCTAGAGCTCGTGAAACAACATAGTTTTTCCGCTCAGTTCCTTGCTCTGAACTTATCTGATTCTGCCTTTCCACTATCTGAAGTAAATCATTGATCTTAGACACAACCGCAGCCTTCGTAGACGCTAATGGAGGATTTATGACAATACTTTTCTCTTCAAATGAAGCTGTGTGCTCAAAGAGTGACATATGACTCTCTTGTATGGACAGACCCAACTGGCTGAGCATAGCTTGAGATTTTCTTGCCAATATTTCAGAAACCTCTAGATTAATTTGGTCCACCAAAACTGTAATGATCTGTGAATCATACAATGAGACTTTCTGTAACTCTAGCTGAATAAGGTTCAAGGACTGCTCAATCGATTTTTGAGTGTATTCGCATCTCTCCAAATTGTCGTACATAGATTGTAGCCTCTGGTTGAAGTCTTTGAAAAGTATGAACTTTTCGTGTAAACTTTGCACCAGTTTTTGGAAGATGTGAAATGCATCGATTGCTTGGGACTCCACTATGCTGTCACCGGAAAAAGCAAACTCATTTAGTTCTATGAAGTTTTGGAAATGAAACCACCGGAAGGTGCTTAGTTTGCTACTTTTTTCAAAAACTTCCTGGATCGGTTTAACTAAGAGCATTTGAGTCATTGAATCGTTATCACTCAGGGACTCTCCATATTCTTCGAGCACTTCTTTCATGAAGTCGAGACTTTCATTGATGGAAGTGGCTATACTAAGCACAGATGAAAGACCTGTGAAAGATTTGTGAACCGTTAGAGGCATTTCGAGTCCAAGACCAGAAAACTCTTGAAAATTGTTATATTGTATGACAATCGATTCATTGAGAGCGACGGCCAAATCTCTTTTCAGTTCGTTTTTAGTGGTCCTGAGAATCTTCGCTTGCGTACATGCAGCTATCTCAGGTAAGATTTCATCTTTAACGACAGTGAGCCAATTTTGAAGCATTCCGACTGGATCTATAATAGTGACAAAAGCACCCAAGTCATTCTCCAAGCGCGAGCCGATGGTATAGTGTTCCCAGTTTCCAATAGCTCTTCGAAGCACATCCTTAATAAAATCTGCTCGAGCGAGGAGCCCTCGGCGCATGTTTAAGGTAGGTATAATGTCACTTTCTTGCACTCTTCGGCTCAAAGACAAGCCTATTTTTGAATGGATTTCTTGTAGGCGTTCGACCTCTTTGTGGGCCACCTGTAAGATCTTGATTTTATCAGCATCCAACAAAAGACTCGGAAGAATCTCATCAATACCCTTGCCGGAATATTCGCTTAGTATCGTAGCCATTTGGGATGTGTCATTACATTCATGAAATCTGGCACTGTACAAGCTTTGCAAGTCATGTAAAGCACTATGGTATGACTCCATGTAAATCTTCTCGTTGCTTCCCCAGAATATTGAGCCCTTTTTTGAGATATCAAAAGGGTCGGCATCAGACTTTAGATGGTTCCATGCTTGCCGCAAAAGGTGTATGTTGTTGCTTTCCTTGTAAGCAATATAAAATGTTTGTAGGAGCTCTTCGTGTTGATGGCGCAAGCTTGATAAGTTGCTGAGTCTCTCTTTGAGAATAGCAGAACTACTTTGATCTACCTTGATGGCAGAAAATCGTTCGTCCCTCTTTCGAGATAACTCTCTTAGCAATTCCACAATCGACTTGATATTATCGTCGAGAACGTTTAGCGTAGAGCGGACCCGTTGTAGCAAGTCGTCAAATGCAGTAATCTCGAGTTCTAAAATGTCCTTGTCCCGCAAGGTATGCAATAATTTAGTGACGATCTCATTGGCGATTCCCGTCACAAGGTCGACTGAGCGAGATGTTGAGAAGTTTGCGTGGTTTTTCAATCTTCTGAGGTAGGTGAAAACTGTTTGGATTGCTGACTCTAGTTTGGAAATTGCAAGATCGTCTTGTCCTGAAATAGAGAGCACTTCCTCAATAGGAATATCCCTCAAGATATCGTTGATTGTTTTACTTCGAGCCAACGCCTCTTCGAGCCCAGTATCATTTTCAAAGCTTGTCACCACCCTCTGTCGTTTTCCAAGGTTGAGGACTTGTAACGAGTATCGCACTTCAGGCGACTTCATTTGATGCTGGAGTGCTTTCAAAGCAAGATCCATGGATTTCCAGAAATGAAAGTGGTCAATGATGGACTCGCTGCTCTGTGGAGAGTGATCTAGGGTTGTAACATTCTTAATTTGGCGAACCCACGAAATTACAGTATTATTCACCTGATTCAAGATCTCTGGGTCCTCAGCCAAAAGCCTCAAATTTGCTTCTTGTGAACCAGAAATGTTTCTTATCGCAGGATGAGCAGACTGGGCTAAATCAGGGATCTCAATGGTTTGCTGGAGATGCTGTAAAGCCAATGAAAGCTCATTAAATTTCAGTCGGGTTTTACCAAGAGTCTGGCCAAGATTTACATGCGATTCCGATACCACGCTTTCAAAGTAAGGCACCAAGCCGAGGCTCAAGAGAGATCGCACACCTTCAAAGCTTTCGTTTCCTGAAATTCCAAGCGGAACGTTCCAGATGTACAAATCAGACACACTGAAAACTCCCTTAGGTTTGATTATTACGACCAAAATGCCAAATTCCAGGTTAAATGGGACCGTGGAATCACCTAGGATCTCAGCTGTCGTGCCATTGGCCACAATATACATGACATCGGAGCCATTGTTGGTGGTAAACAGTTCCAGACGGCGATGGAAGTCCGTGATCTGGTTCAGATCCACGTCTAGAAAACGGGATATATAGTTTAGCAATGCGACTCTACTCATTGAGCACGCAAAGTAGTGTATCTGGGTTGCTGGTACGCAGATAAAACGTGGTTTAGTACGCGGTGCAGCGATGAAGAAGTGTTGATAAATGTACTGCATCTAGTCCATTTTCTAGTCTATTATATTGCAAAAAGCAGCTTATATGTTATACACTACTCGTACTTATTAGGGAAGCTGAGAATGGACCGGGCCGCCTCCTTGGTCTTGTTGCGCAACCCGAAGCTTCTGATGGACCGGCGCGAGGGACGAACAGTCTGGTCTTCGCTGGGCTTCATTTTTCTGAGCCACACGCGAGCGCCGAGGAAAAAGATTATAATGATGAACACCATGACACCAATGATGGAGAAGAACCAATTGAGGTTTGAACCCCCCTCGCCCGGCACGTGCACGTTCATACCAAACAAACCGGTAATAAGGTTTAGAGGCACCAATAATGTACCGATAAGGGTAACCTTGGACAACATTTCCGTCACCATATTATTGGAATGGAACGATTCCACCTGCAATTGGGCAAGGTAATTGCTGTGAGACCGACTGAAGATTTTTTCGTACGCCAAAAGATTTTGAAACATAGTAATGACGTGATCCTGGATATCGCCCAAGTAAAGTGCGATGTCTGCTCGAGGTTGCGCTTTGCCCCAAGCTGAAGGAGGATATACTGGGGTTCCAGCTCCCGAGTTTGCATGGTTGAATCCTCCGATCGTCAAGCCGGCAGGAACTCCCGGAGGAAAACCAGTGGGTGCGGTGGAACTTGCTACTCCAGCGGCCTCGTCCTGGCACCTTTTCGCAAACATTTTGATCACATCTGCTTTGCCCGACAAGAGCCTCATCAACGTCATGACCTTTCGCCGGGCTTCGCCAATTCTCTGCAACATATTGGAGAAATCTAGGTCGCGAGCGACAAATACAGAGTCCTCGATGGCATCTGCTTCGTACTCAATGCCAGTGATTACCGGGGCAAAGCCATCGGTGATGTCATCGATAAGAGCGTAACAGATCCAGTCACTGCTCACATCCACGTAGTCCCGCAATTGGCGGATTCTGCGTCTGACATTGGCCGGGTGCAGAAGTGGAGAAAAGTGGAAAGTGAGCACCCCGTCACGGAAAACCACGATATACACGTTGATGGGCTCTAGGTAGTCTTCGGATTCGTCGTCGGGCTCGAACGTGTGGAAACAGACAAAGTAGTAGCTGCGGAACAACTCCACCTTTTCACGGGTTTCTTGCATTCGAATATCTTCGGCGGTAAGAGGATGGATCCCGAAAGCCTTGGCCAACATTTTCATTTCCGCGTCGGTAGGGCACACACAGTCGAGCCACCAGGTGCCGTCGCCGCCGTGGAAGAGGTCCTTGACGCTTTGGCCGGGCTGCACCATCAGAGGAAGATCGGGAGCATGGATGGTTTCTTCGGACTCCGACGAGAAAAACGAGAACCGATCGGGAAGTGACAGGGACGAATCGTTGATGCGGGTCCCGCCAAACTTGACGTTTTCCGAGGCGGACGAGTCCGACTTCTCGTACTCAATAGACGAGTCCGACTGGCGCTTATCGTCTTTTTCTTTCGCATCCTTCAGCTCCTTCAGCTCCTTCGGTTCCTTCAGTTGCTCCTTGATGGCGCTTTTCTGTCCACTCAGCGACTTTTTCGACCGCTTCAACAAGTTGGTGGGAGTGTACTTCAAAGCGGCCAGGCTGGTCTGGGTGGGAAGGAGACTTCCACTGCGGTCGCCGGTGACCGTCGAGGCTCGTTCTGCCATCAAAGCCTGCTGCTGTCTCACAAACTCCTCTTCCTCGCGCTCATCTTTGATGAACTCTTCGATCTCGTCGAAATCGATGCCCTTGACTCGGATGTGCTCTCTCAACATGGGGAAGCACACATCCTCCTCTGTTTCCTGCGACGACCTCGAGGCGTGGGAGTCGGCGTCGCTGTCCACCAGCGACCTCGAGGGTCTGCGGTTACGTTTTTCCGACACGGTGCTGTCGTTCGTTTTGATTTTCGTCATTGGCGAAACAAGGTCCAGGGCCATATCCGGCACCAACGAGTTGCTACGGGTGGACTTGCGGCGCGAAGGTTGGCCCTTCATAAGGATGCCGCTGGGCTTGTCCTGGTCGTCCTTGCCAACCTTGGCCCGGAGCTGGGCCGTGAACGACCGGCTTCTTTGCCTCGAGGCTGGCGACGGTATATCCCCCGTTCTCACGGTGGGAATACGGCCACCAAAAGTGGGCACAATTGCACTTTCGTCCTCCTCGTCGGGCGTCCGGAGGTAGTACTCGGTGCGTAGATTGCCCAACATCGTCTTGTGGGAGCGGGGGCCCAATTCCTCGTCGGCATCGCTGGGTCTGCGTCTTCTGGCTTCCGAGTTGGACCGGATTGGCAACGAAGGGGGCTGGTTCCGGTGGTCGTTAAGGCCCTCGTGGCCTGTTCCCATGTCGCGGGTGGGGTCACGAGTGGGCGACACCGACCGGGAGCTGCTTTGGTCAGACATTCCTCAAAAAATGGGAAGAGATGACGTTGGAACTCTGGGAAATGTTGCGATGGTTCGCAAGATGGTGTGGTTCAAGCTTCTGTCTTATCTAAGGATACCCTGAGATAGCTTCTGCGTTTTTGTGTGTGTTTAGTTGTTCATGCACACACTAAAGTAGCCATATCCGTGTTAGCTACAGTCACTTAGTTCATGTACCTTCCATTAAATTTTATTTTTAAAAATTCGCACATGGGCGTCTATGTCGCAAAATGTCGTGCGGTATTTTTCGCCCATCGAGGCTGAAGTTGGAGTTGCAGATGGGATTGCAGATTTGTACGCGGATGTGCACCGGGGTTTTGGCCAATAAGGTGGCATGGCAGAGATAAGAGAAGGGAAAAGAGATTGGGGTGTTTGCAGCCCGCTCGGCGCCGCACCGATGACAGGCGTGCGGTGCGCTGTGCAGGAAAGCAAGAGAGAGAGAAGAGAGGGAAAGAAAGAAGCAATATTTAGAAAATTAAACTTAGAAGTAAACGTTAGAAAAGTTCGAGTTCGAGATTCAGAACTTCGAGTTTGGTACTTCCATTTTTGTAGTCATTAGTATACGCAATCGTGTTCTCTCCTTTTGCTTCTCATCAGTCTATTTTGCACTTCTTGCAGCCATTTCTGAGGCTTTTTTTTCTTATCAGCCGCTGAAATCACCTTTTGCATTCCATGCAGCTTCTCACCTTCTACTTGAGCCATTCGCGAGGCGTCCGCAAAGCGTCCAACAACTTCGCCTCCTCGGAGCCCTCCTCTGGATGATGGTCGTAGAGCCACGACGCCGTGGCCGGGAGCGACATGAGAATACTTTCCACCCGCAGCCCAGGGGTAGAAAGACCAAACTGGGTTCCTCGGTCGAGCACCAAGTTGAACTCCACATACCGGCCTCGCCGGATCTGCTGCCACTGTTTCTGGCTGTCGGTGAACGGGTCGTCCTTGTGCTTCGCCACGAGTGGAATGTACGCCGGGATGAACGCATCGAAGCACGACTCGATCAAATGGAGCAACTTGTCCGCGGGCATGCTGTCCAAGTCGTCGAAAAAAATGCCCCCGACTCCTCTGGTCTCTCCGCGATGCTTGATGTAGAAATACTCATCGCACCATTTTTTGTACTTGGGGTACAATTCCTTGTCGTATTTGTCGAGAGCGTCCTTGTGGTGCTGGTGGAAGTTCACCGCGTCCTCCTCGTAGAGATACGAAGGGGTCAAGTCGGCGCCGCCGCCAAACCACCACGCAGCCACCTCGCCGGTTTCCGCATCCAACGTCTCAAAGTACCGGTAATTGGCGTGGGTGGTGGGGGCATGGGGGTTGTGTGGATGGAGCACCAACGAGAGCCCACACGCAAAAAAAGGCACACTGCCGTCTCCCAGCGAGCTGGGCTTCAAATTCTGGTGGTCGGCTCGCATTCTCGCAACCGCTTGCGGCGGAAGTTTGCCATGAACAACAGAGATATTGACTCCTCCCTTCTCGAACACCGTTCCGTTCTGTATAACCATCGTCTGGCCGCCGCCGCCGTCGTTTCCGCGGGTCCATTGGTCGGTACGAAAAGTGGCCGTTTCGAGCTGCTCGACGCTCTCGGTGATTTGCTGCTGTTTCCACCGTATAAGTGTCTCCATGCGCTCCCTCATGGGCCGCGCGGTGTCGTGGATGGACGCTATGTCAAGTGCTGTCATGCTGGACTTGCCAATTGGGGCGGATACTTGGAGTGGTCAATTGGAGTACTGCTGAGACTATCGATTCTGGCCGCGAATATCGATTAAATATGAGTTCGCGAAATGTCTGGCGTGATTCCGCACCACACCACCCAGGTCCACCAGTGTCCCAAAGTTTCCCAAAACGTCCCAAAGTGTCATATTGTATTAACATACTGTATAAATTCTCTGCTCTACACATCTCAGCCCTTGTGGCTGCCCTTCTTCTCTCTCGTGCCCTTGGGCACTCTCGCGAGCCAGTAAAAGAACACCGTCATCACCACATTGAACACCGTAAACGCATTGAAAATTCCAAAGTTTCTCCACCGGTCCCCGTAGCTGGCATTGATGGACTTCAAAAACGCATCCGTGCTTGCCATCTGACAGTAGTTACAGCTTGTAGTCGAGCTGGGGTCCTCGATGTAGCCTCCCGCAAAAGACATGTACAGCGCCAAAAACTGCTGGCAAGTCTGTCCCAGCGGAGGCACCAACGGAACAAATTCCTCGGCCGCACACTTGACGGGAGCCTTGGCCAATCCGGTAGCCAAGATCCCTTGGATCAAGTATGTGAACGGATTGCAACGGTACATGAAAATCCAAAATCCTGGCAACTTGTCGGGTCCGGCAAGAACACCACAGAAGTTCAAACACATGGTGAACAACATCACGGCAAGATTGGCGGCATTGTCTGCGATCTCATTGAACGACATGCAAAGTTGCCCCATGGTGGAAGTGTACACCATGAACGAGCTGAGTAATAACCACATAAGTGCTCCTCTGGCATTGACGGTGTCGGTGGGCTCGGCATTACGGTACAACCCAATGGGATAGTACCACGAAAAGAACGCAACCGTACCAACAGCCACCTGGAACGGAACCTCTCCTGTGACCTGGGCAGTGATAAACGTGAACCAACTGTAGGTTCTCGAAGGCGCTTCTCTGACCTCGTAGATGTCTCTTTGTCTGACAAAGTATGGTAACATTTGCTGCACCAAAGTGTTGAAAACAATAAAGTACATGAATGTTCCAAACATTTGGTTCTGCAACCCGCCCATCGAATTGTTCGCCTTGAAGAACGAAAACCCAATGAACAACGCCGACGAAACCACCAAGAACAACTTGGAGTAGATGTACCCGGGGGTTCTCCAGTTTTGCTGAAGAACTCTGTGAGTGACAATAAGGTACTGCTTCCAGATAGGTGCAGCGTACTTCTTGTGTGATTCAGGACTCACGTCTCTGGGCAACAACGACAATTCTCGTTCCATACGGTCAAGTTCAATTTGAACCTCTTGGTACTCGCTGGAGTTTCTCCATACTTCAAAGTAGTCTTGGTTAGCGTGCGATCCCGGCGCCGCTCCCACAACCTCCAAGATCCATTCGGCAGGATTAGCATTCTTTGGACATGGCTGGGCTCCGTATTTTTCAAAGTAGTTGATCAATGTGGCACATTTATCTCCCATTTCTCCAAAGTAGACGGTTTTACCTCCCTTTTGTAAGAAAAGTAACCGGTCAAACTCCTTCAACAAAATTGCCGATGGCTGATGAATTGTACACAAGATGGCCTGGCCGTGGTCGGCCAACTTCCGGATCAACTTACACACCGACCATGCGGTTTGAGAGTCCAATCCAGACGTTGGTTCATCCAAGAATAACAACAACTTTGGCTTGGCTACCAACTCCACTCCAATCGTCAACCGCTTACGCTGCTCAACATTGAGTCCTTCACCAGCAACACCAACGACAGCGTCAGCATAGTCGTACATCTCCAACAAGTTAATAACGTACTCAACGTACTCGTCCTTCTCTGCTTTCGAGACGTGAGAAGGCTGTCTCAAATAAGCCGAGAATCGGAACGCTTCTCTGACGGTAGACGTTGGCAAGTGCAAATCCTGCTGTTGGACATAACCAATAGATCTCTGGAACGAAGAGTCAAGAGAATGGCCGTTCACCATTCTTGATCCGTCTGTCACGACACCAGTAGTAAGTCTTTCAGAAAGACAGTTCAACAAGGTGGTTTTTCCAGCTCCCGAGGCGCCCATCAACGCAGTCAATTGTCCCGGTTTGACCCAGCCATCGACTTGGTTCAAGATAACCCGATGCTCCGACTTGATCTTGACCTCATAAGTCAAGTTACGCCAGTGGAAAATGTTCTCGTTTACCGGGGTCCCCAGCACTTCGTTCTTTTCATCCTGCGAGTCATTGCTGCCCATTTTATCAGTCAGCGAGCTGCTCTCTTTCAACTCATCCTGAAGCAGATAGGTGGCTGGTTTTCCACCTTCCAAATCGCTCTTGCCCATCTTCTGCTCCTTTCTACGCTTTTGAAGGGCTGAACGAAGGAACAAGGTGATTTCACCCTTTTGCATGGCACCACGGTTGTACTCGGTCAAGAAAATGTAGACTCCAAGAAAGAACACGGCGAAAGCCACCGCAATACCGAAATTTCTCCACTTGGTAGCAATGGTGTAGTTGTAAGACTCCTTGATATACCTTGTTCCAGAAACCATGTTCGAACCGGATGTGGAACCAACAGTGTTGCAAACACGCAGTTTACCGGTAAGATCATCGTATCCTGGGCCCAGCGGAAGATATGTCGAGCACAAAAACTCTCTGCCGTGGAACTCGTTGGCCATCAAAGATTCAAACACATACCCAACTGGATTGATATAGCCTATCCATCTGGCCCAACCCAACATTTTCGGTGTGGGAATGACGAAACCAGTGTAAATCACCATAGCAAGTAACAAGACATTTGCAGGAGTCATTGCACCCGCCAAGGAAGTGGAAACTGCTCCCAAACTACGGAACAAGTGTGACATGACAAAGGTACATGTGACACCCATGAGCCAGTAGAAGAAAAAACGACCGGGTTCTCTGCGGAAATTAACCATAAAGTAGAACACAAGGTTGAAGCCAAGGGACATGGCAAACTTGACGGGCAACTCGGTGATGATACTCGCTAGAGCGTCGGCGGAGGGACGATACAACGCATACTTTCTGTGTTTTTCAACGATGGGTCTGGCCTCGAAAAGAGACATGATTTCTAACAACGACGAAAAAGCATTGAAGAGCACGGCGAAAAACATGGAAGCACCTCTATAATAAAACGAGCCAGTGTTCGGCTGCAAGTTGTAGAAAACGGACGACAAGATAAGACCCATCACCACCTGGCCCACAACCGAGAAAATGGGAATCGAGGGATCCCCTTTGAATCGGAGAATATTACGGTGCATAATGTATCGGGTTTGCATGAAGAACGACACCGTATAAGGCGAGCCGTTTCTTGTGTGATTTGCTTGTCTGGCAACGTGAGAGTCGTGGTATGTTTGCTTGGCGTTTTGTGCCACCACTCTTTCGAGATAGGCGTCGATTTCATCCACGAGTTTGGCACGCTGGGGTGAGTTCCTCCAGTACTGTTCGAACTCCTCGGCAGTACGAGGAACCTTGTTTTCGTAGCCAGGTCGAACAATTCTCTCGGCTGGGTTTGTCAACGACGTCAAGTAATCAGCGGTGGTTTGACGCTGGGGGCACTCGTATCCCATGTCCTCGAAAAACTGCTTGGCTTCACGAGCGGGTCCATTGTAGATCTGGTACCCTTCGTACAAAACCACGGTTTTGTCGAACAAGTCGTAAGCGTCCTGAGAACACTGGTAGATGGCAATTAGCGGGGTCGCTTCCAACACGGCCGCCGAGGTTTTAAGAGCACGAATAAACTCCAAAGCGGTAGCGGCATCCAAACCACGAGTGGCATTGTCCCAGCACTGCAAGTTGGCACCACAGAGCGAAACCTCGGCAATGGAAACCCGCTTACGTTCACCGCCGGAAACTCCACGAACGAAATCGTTTCCCACGTTGGTGTGTCGGGTATGCGACAACCCGTACATGGCCATGTACACCGAGGCCATGTGCTTGGCGTAGGTTTCACGGTCTACATCTCCACGGTTTTGGGGCGTACGAAGACGAGCAGCGAACTCTAGGGTATCGCCGACGTGAAGATGCGGAAAATGGACGTCGGTCTCTGCCGAGTAGGCCACACTTCCACGGAAATGTTTCTGGATTTCTGGTCCCGAGATGCCGTCGTAGCTGATCTTGGACTTCTTGTCGATGTGGAACCCGTAGGTGTTGGTAGCTATGGTTTTCAACAAGGTGGAGCACCCACTGCCGGGGCGGCCCAACACCACCGTGACTTCACCCGGGTAAAAAATGCCGTCCATGGGCTTGAGAATGTCAAACGAGCTCGCGGGGTCCTGTTTGCGCAAGTAATTGAGCGCATTGGTAGCGAATTTGAACGGCACATTGGAAACGGTGGCCTGGTAGTCGGCGTCGGTAGCAATGCCGTACGCTCTCAAATCCCGGTACGCCACCCCCAAGGTGGCTCTCTTGTAGTAGTCTGGGTCCGAGTCGAGCAACTTGCGCAAGTTTTTCACCCAGTACTTGGCATTGAAGTCATCGCTGTCCGGGTCCAACTGGGGGTCGTCTAGCGCCAGGGTATCGAAGGGGACCACTCCAGGAACCTGGGACATGTTTGTAAGATATTTCACCAATTCGTGGGAAGAGTTGTTGGTGATCGAGCGAGCCAACTTGCGGACGTCCGACTCGACGGTTTCGTCAAACCCGTTGTAACTATTGACCAGAGCAACATCATCAGCCGTAACCGGCGAGCCTTCGCGCAGAATATCGTTGTCTCCGCACTGACCAGAATCGTAGTCTGGATTATGATCCGCCTCAGGCACGTTTTCCGGGGCCATTTCTGGCACCGGATCTGACTTGGAATTAAAAAAAGCCATCGAAACCAGTGGCAAACGAAATTTGGGCGCTTGGCAACTCCAAGGTTATAAAAAGAATACGATGCGGCTGAAATATGCCCGCATGCGGAGATAATCGGAAATACTCTTGGTGCCAAAATGGCCTCATACAGGACTGGCCGCTGCAGCTAGCAGAAACCTCGGTGCGGTGGTGCGCCCCGTTGCCAATTGATGCCGTGCGACCATTCTACCCTGGTAAACCCCTGGGCCCACACAAGTCCCCCACATATTAGCGCCGCGCACCGACTGAATCGCATGGTCTCCTGCACACACCGCAGGTTGCGAGATGGAGTCAAGATTTCTGAAACGCGCAAGAGGAAGACCGGCTTTTTCGGTTTCCGCGGTGCGAGACACCCAGTGCACCGCGGGGTATCCAGCGCCTGCGGAGACGGAACTAGCTGGAGCCGACGTGGCATGCATGGTCGCCAAATTCGCGTACACGAGACTGGCCGCAGACCGGGGTGCTGCAGAGCGGTGCTTTTCTTGGCGCTGTGCGGTAGTTTCGGTTTACTGGTGGTGTGTACTGCACACGCTCACCCTGCACACCACTGCACACCATCCATCGAACCATGGGGCGCAGGATGCAACATGATGTGGGGTGAGCTGTACATAAGGGAGAGAATATCAGGGTGCAAAAGGTAAATTCTGAAAGGGGAAGCTCCGAGAAGTGAAGAAGCAGCCGTAGTCCCGTAGCCAGCCGAGTCGGCCGCCATGACACATTGATTACTAGAGTCGCACAGCTGTAGATTATGCAAGAAACAGTAGCCAAAGCTCGCATGGAAAATGTGTCAAAATGCAATGTGTCAGTCTCAGTGTCAAACGCAATGACATAAGTGTTCGTGTCAGAGCACACGTCGACACTAGCTTGTACTTCTCTCTCCACATATTACATCGAAACTCAATGCGTTAGCTTTTTGCGTTTCTGTTTGAGACAGCTGCAGAAGTCTTTGCTGCTTCTACTGTGCCTTGTCTCCTTTGGCCTGAAATATACTGAATTCTTCGCTGTCAGATCTTGTTAACTCTGGTGAATAGCCATTGAACATCTTCATTCATGACTGAATGGATTGTAAAACGTTCTTCTGCGCTTTAAGCTCATCTTACTAGCAACTAGTGGCAAAATCATGCAGGTACAACTTTTCACTTCGCAGCTTGGCGGTCAGTTCTGAAGTGTCTTCATTTTGCACTCCATGTACCTTGTAAAGTCAATTCTTCGAGTTGCACTCGGTTGCCTTGACATTGACACTTGGTTACTTGGCTAACTTCTCTAACTTGGTAGGCTAAGCTTTTAAACTTTAACATGGTTTGTTGCCAGTACCTGGTGGGCAATGTGCAAAGAGAATTAGGAGGGAATTGAGAGCAGTATAGAAGGTCTTGTAGGATTGTATAAAGTATTAGTACTATTCTAGTAGTGAAGTGTACTGTATAAAGGTCCTAAAGACTGTTTCAGAGATCTGTATCAGAGACTGTATAGATTGTAGATGTTCAAAGTACGATAGGGAGAGTGTAAGACACTGGAGTGCTCAGCGTATTAGTAAAAGTTCTGTAAGGGTGTTTGAGTACTGCAGTACGTATACCAACCTGCAAGTCTGCTGCCATTTGCATCGCTTCTGAAGCGTCGGAGACGGAGATTAACCTATATCAGCTGCGCCGAGCCGGGGTGCATAAACCCAGGCTATATAAACCAATTGCTTCCCCCCACTTCCCAGTTTCAATGCCTGTTACCAACGATTCCATTTCTCGTCTTGGAGCCTCTGGGCTTCGTATCAACTATGCGGTGGTTGGCACCATGCTTCTTGGCAAAATTGGCTTGGAGTCTTTAAACGGAGTGTCGGACGAAGAAGAGTCAATTGCCATTTTGAAGGAATGCTATGATGCTGGGTTGCGTACTTTTGACACTGCTGATGTGTACTCGGCCGGCAACGGTGTAAGGATTATTGGCAAGTTTTTGAAGCAGCACAATATTCCCAGAGAAAACGTGGTTATCAAGACCAAATGCTACTTTCACTTGGATGAGTTTGTGGGCGAAACCGGTTTGAATCTCAACAACAAAGGTTTACCCAGAAAGCACATTATGGACGCTGTGAAAGGCTCGGTTGAAAAATTGGGCACCCACATCGATTGCTCTAGATTCACAGATACGACCCTGAGGTTCCAGACGAAGAAGTCATGCGTGCTTTGAACGATGTGTTTGAAAGTGGCCAAGCCAGGTACTTGGGTGCTTCTTCGATGAAAACGTACCAATTTATCGGGTTGCAAAACACCGCTGAAAAACATGGCTGGCACAAGTTTGTGTCGATGCAAAGTATGTACAACTTGATCTACCGTGAAGATGAACGCAAGCTCAACGAGTACTGTCAAAGGACGGGAGTGGGTTTGATTTCATGGTCCCCCAATGCCAGAGGTTTGCTTGCGGTTCCGTCTGACTCGGAAAAGACAAAGAAACTCGAGGACCCCTTGACAAATTCCTTCCTTGCGTTCGACATCGAACACGACAAGGTGATTATCGACCGAATTGAGGAAGTTAGTAAAACGATTGGTTGCACCATGGTCGAACTGGCCTGTGCCTGGCTTATTACAAAAGGTGCACACCCAATTATTGGTGTTACTCTGAAAGATGCCATTGAGCCTATAGTCAAGTTGGCTGATATCAAGCTCACCGAGGAACAGGTGAAGTAGCTCGAGGAGCCGTACCGCACCAAGGCCCCAGCCTGGGTTCTTTCTTAGGAATGTAGGGAATGAGAATTGATTTTTTTGAGGATTTTGTAGAAGTTGAAGTTGTGAAGAATGGAAGTGTCATTCTCAGTTTCTTCATAGTTTTTCATACCAATTATTCAAAGTTTCTCTTCACCGGTTCTTCTTCATAGTATCTCTCACCGATTCTTCTTCATAGTATCTCTTCACCGATTCTTCAAAGTTGCTCTTAACCAATTCTTCTTCATAGTATCTCTTCATCATATCTTCTTCTTCACTTTATTCGTGGTTTCTTCATAGTTTCTCCACCTCTCCTTTATCATTCATCATCACTTTCTTCAGTTTCCTCACCTCTTCTTTATCATTCTTCATCGCTTTATTCAGTTTCTTCACCTCTTTCTCCCCATCAGTTCTCGCCAGTTTGCAGCCCAACGAATCGCCACCCGTACACCAGTGGCTCGGTTAACGATGCGCCATCCGCCGGTGACAGCTAATGCTCCGAACTTCTTTGCCGGTGCTGATATTGCGCCTGGCCTTCTTTCTCCCGTTGTTCTTCTTCGGATGTGTGTCCTGTGTCCTCCAGCAGTACATTTCCATTCTGTTCTATGGCCATGGTCCCAAATCTTGGCCGTTCATCAACAAAACCAGATCCCAATTTGTGGTAATTATGACTTTTTTGACCCAGATCGTCAACCCGTGTAAGATATCCATCACCTACGACCAGGATCTGATCGCGCCGGGAGCTTTCAAGGTGGACATGAAGAACAATTTGCACCTGATTCTCACCCCCAATTCCCTAGTGATGGGGAACCATCAAATTTACATCGATTGGCTTTTCTTGTGGTGGATCGCCTACACATCCCGGTTGTCCGATAGCATCTACATTGTCATGAAGGACCTCTCGAAGCTCCCCTTGTTGGGATACGGAATGACAAATTTCAACTTTTTGTTCTTGTCGCGGAAATGGGAAAAAGATAAAGTCAAGCTCACCAACCAATTGCTTGAAATAGACGCCAATGCCCGCGGTCTCGGTCCTGCGTGCGGCGAGTCCCACGTATCTGCTACCAACATTAGAGATGGAGACGCTCCGGAAACCTCGTCGGTGTTCCACTGGCCCAAGGGCCACCGATCGTCGCACATGCTGCCGTACCAAGTCATCTTGTATCCTGAGGGAACCGTAATTCTGCCCCACACCCGCGAGCGCCTGGCCAAGTTCTGCCAGGACAGAGGCTTGCCCGTGCTAAAACATGTGCTTCTTCCTCGGGTCCGCGGGCTCTTTTTGGCATTGAGAAAACTCCGCGATACCGTCGAGGTGGTTTACGATGTTACTTGTGGCTACGATGGCTTGCGCCCCGACCAGTATGGCGAGGACGAGTTCACTCTCAAGCAGATATACCTCCGGGGAAACGGCCCCAAGAAGGTTTCATACTACATCAAGGCTTGGAAAATCAAGGACATCCCTCTTGGCGCCGAGACCGTCGACATCGATGATGTTTCACCGGCGGATTTTGCCAAGTTTGAAGAATGGCTTTTCAAGATCTGGTACGAGAAAGATACCTTGATGGCCAATTTCTACCAGTACGGCAGCTTTGTCGACCCAATGAGCTCGTCCACCAACACTGTAGAGAAGGCCCGCAGCACCACGGTGGTGGCAGACTTCAAAATTCGCAGCGTTTGGGAAGTTTTCCCAATCTACTTGCCCTTGCTTTCCGTGTCGCTCTTGCTGCTAGTGGCACTCTGGGGGGCGGCAACGTTGTTACGGTGGTTGTTCTAGCCGAAATATGCATATGATTAGTTTTAGATAAATACGACGATATGAAATCGATCTGAAACAAGCTGGTTGTAGGCGAGAAACAATGTCGCTGAAACCCAGTTCTGTATAAATAGGAGGTTACAGGGTACCTTCTTCATGCTCAAATTCCTCATTATTCCTCGCTTTCTAGCACTTGCATTCTTCTTCATCACCGTTATGCTACTCAGCTTCTTGCTTCTTGGGTGTGTGGAGGCGGCTGCGACTTATTCCAATGTCAATCTCGCGACCGTTCGCTACAATGTGTCGCTGGATGCGGTCGATACCAACACCAAAAACGCACCCACTCTCTTGTTGGGGTACCTCAATGCCTGCTGCCAGACAGACGAGAACATAACTTGTTCGGCCTACGGAAAGTTGTCGTCGATAGTCGACGATGACACTTTTGGAAGCGACGTTGATATGCTCCAAATTGCCCAAAAGTTCTCGTCAACCTGCCTGCCCTACATCTTGATCGTGACGATATGTCTCACGTTAGCAGCGCTAGCGGTGCACGCCTACAGCCTTGTGCCTATTCTTCCCGCGAAACTGGCTGCGAAAAAAGTGTGCATGGCGCTAACAATTTTCAACGTTATATTTTGGGGACTTGGGGCAATGTTGCAGGATAAACTGGTGGGTGCAGCGGTTGCGCTTGCGGGCACGTTGTCTACGAATGCTTTAAAGATGACTATAGGAACGCGGGCACAAGCAATGACATGGACGGCATTTGCGATGATGATTGTCGCGGCAGGGTGCTGCGGGTTTGAGATGTTTCGCAGCCGAAAAGAGAGCAAGTTGCGAAATCGAGGAAAAGTGCAAAACCAGCAAATTGCGCAAAAGGCTTATTATGTGTAGGAAGAAGGAGGGAGGAGAGAATGAAAGAGAAGGAGAAGAAGATAGGGAAGAGAGAGGAGTAAGCTTATATAGAAATTTCTTCATTAGCTTTCAATTGTATGAAATACTGGCATTTTCCACCCGTCTTATCTTTTCTTTTTCTTTTTTTCTTTTCTGCTTCGTATTGCCCTACTCTTTCCTCACATAGCCTCTGTTATCCGGAGCCGCAGCGAGGCTTTCATCGAAATCATCGAGATTCAGCCGCCCACCGGACTTTCTTAGTAATTGTGACGCATGTCGCGGCGATAAAAATGGTTGCAACCCATATAAATACACCGCCATTAATTGCAGCACCAAACCATGCAAAAGTATAGCTATTTGAGCACGGGGTTGTCCAGTGGGATTGGAGGAGCTGCCAGACCGCGCATTGAGTCTTCACACCCTGAACTTCATCACATTATGTTGTGCAGAAACCCTCACAAAGTTTCCAGCTCAAAGAATACTACAGCTATCAAGGTAGATCTCGAGTCAATTGAGAGCGTCAGGAACGCTTTGACCAAGGTAAAGTCATTGCTCGATGACGGTAATGTTCCTCCACTCAAGTATATCTTAAACAACGCCGGAGCTCAGTTTAAGGAGCGTGCCATCAAGACCCGTGAAGGTTACGAAGTTACGTTCCAAGTCAACGTAATTGCCCCCTTTCTTATCATTCTGGCGATGTTGCCGTATTTGAGAAAGGTTCAGCAACCAAGGGTGTTTGTTACTGGAAGTTTTGTTCATTTTGCCGACGACGAACATGCCCATGGATGGGTCCCTCCCATTTATTGGAACGACAATGACGTTCGTGAACTTATGCTTCCACACAAAACGGGAGCGGATCCAGACCCAGGGGCACCAGAAGCAGGCAAAAGGGCCAATGCCATCAGCAAATTGGCTGTGATTTATCTTGTTCATGAGTTTGCTCGCGGTAACCAACAAGTCAAGTTTGTGGTTTACCACCCTGGGTATGTTGCTTCAAGTGGATTATACAACAACATGGACACCAAGACAAAACTAGTTATCAAGCTGACTGGTGGGTTGTGTAGATTAATGGGATGGGCAACTACAGTGTCCAAGGCTGGGGCCGATCTCGCCAAAAATGCTTTTGATGAACATTTGTACTCCAACGTGAACAACGTCGCTTATGTTGACCAAGGTGAGATTACCAGGTCCTCAGACGAATCCTACAATGAAAAGAGGGAACAGCAGTTGTGGAACGAGCTTCAAAAGATCGTAGCTGAAAATTAGAAGCTGCGAAGCGCGGAGTGGAATGGCTGCAAATTGGGAGAAAGCCACTAAGATATGACATTGATGGAGACAATATGATGGACAAATATGGCAGAAACGATTATGAAAGAACAATTATGACAGACATATATGACAGTACGAATATGACAGAACGTGTATGCAAAATTGTCTACTTCTCTAAACCTTTCTCACTTTCGCTCCACTTGCACCGCGCCGCACATCCATCCCTCCCACGCGACATCCACGCGAAAATCACGCGCCAAAACTTTTCAATACAAATCGCGATTCCCACCAAATACCTACCAAGTGTTGTGCACCTGCCATGGCATACACAGAACAGCTAGACACGTTCGTGTCGAGGCTCAAGGACAGCAGCGATCTCAAGGATGCGCAAGGAGTTCTTCTGGAGCTTCTCGACATGATTGAGACTTTCAATGGAGCTGCGGAATACGAATACTTTTTGTCCAATTTGGTACCGATTTTTATGGAGAAATTGGATCAAGTTCCCATCACTTTTGTGAGCCAGTCGCCAGAGCACAAGGTCAGGAACACCATCTTGGAAATCATTCATCGGTCCATCATGAACGATACGTTTCAACCTTATGCGGAACAGATTCTCGAAACATTGACCAAGATTGTTGTTGAAGAAAACGAAGAAAACGGAGTAGTATGTATGAAGATCATCACCAGTCTCCACAAGGCGTTCAAGGCAACGCTTTCAGGCAAGGTCGAGGCGTTCATATCTGTCATCAATACCATTTACGATAACATGCCCGAGACGGTTTCCACCAGATTTGCTGCCAACGCCTCTGAAGAAGCATCAGAGAGCGACCAGGCAAAGGAAATGTCGCCTCCGTCTTTCAACGACGAAACTGCTCTGCCCAAGGAACTTGCCAATGCCATGTACTCGTTCAAGACGTTGGCAGAGTGCCCCATAACGATGGTCTCTCTCTACTCTTCGTACAAGAGTTTAGTGCAGACTTCGCTTCCCGAATTCCTTCCTAAAACAATAAGCATTTTGGCCCTCCAGGTTGAGCAACAGAAGCAGTTTCACGAGGAGGCAGCAGCCCAGAATACCGTGGTAACTTCCGTCAGTCCAAACATCACCAACAGACAACTCTACAGTGACTTCATCTTGGGCCAGGTAAAGGCGGCTTCTTTCTTGGCATACGTTTTCATCAGAGGGTACGCCAATCAATTTTTAGCACCTGAACAGGCAAACAGCGTCCCTGAAGTCATACTAAGATTACTACAAGACTGTCCCGCTGAACTCTCTGTGGCCAGAAAAGAGCTTTTACATGCGACCCGACACATTCTCTCCACCCCTTTTAGGTCCCACTTCATTCCAAAGATCGAGCTTCTTTTCAACGAACAGGTTTTGGTGGGCAGCGGCTTGACTTCGCACGAGACACTTAGACCTTTAGCGTACTCCACAGTTGCTGATTTCATTCACAACGTGCGCAATGAGCTCACGCCAAAGCAGATATGGTCGACTGTCAAGATATACTGCGATCTTCTCAAAGACGACTCACTTGCCTTGACAGTCCAAATCATGAGTGCCAAATTACTTTTAAACTTGGTAGAACGTATCATGAAATTACCCAATAAGCTCGAAGGCAGGCAGTTGTTCATGATCATTATCGACTCTTACGCCAAAAGATTCGAAAGCTTGAACCGCAAGCACAACTTCATTTTGGCAAAGCACAAGGAGTTTGAGAAAAAGAAGAGCTTAAAGGAAATCGAGTCGAAGAAGGCTATCGACAGGTACACCTCAAAAACATCGGACGTTTTGGACAGAAGTCCGGAAGCCACAGAGCTCTCAAAAAGTCGTTCCATAACGGAAGATTCCGATGGAGACATAGACATGGATTCAAACAACACCACACCAGAAGAAAGACAGATAGACATATTCACATTGGAGGAACTTTCACCTATTGCGATGACTTCAACTACATCGACTGCAAACACAGACTTACTAAAGGATGCAAGATACCTTTTCCGTACCCTAATGACGTTCCTTAAATCAGTTATCTTTGGTTTAAAGAACTGTAACCCACCAGTTCCACCTCAGCCAACGCAATCAGATCCAAAAAATGGGGGTCAAACCATCAACTACGATAAGTGGAACGACTCAGCGAGACTCACCTCTTACGAAGAAATTATCATTTTCAGAGGTTTATTCCGCGGGGGAATCAGCTGTCTCAAGTTCTTTTCCGTCTCCAAGCCAAAGCTCAATGCATCGCAGAGTAAATCGTTCGATTTTTCCACCGGTGGTCCTAATCTCCCCATTACGTCTTCAAAAGAGGAGAAAGACTTGATGGAGATTTTTGCTACCATTTTCATTCACGTTGATCCGGCTTCTTTTAACGAGATTGTCAGCAGTGAGCTTCCTTTCATGTTCGAGTCAATGTTGGAAAATGCCGCTCTACTTCACCTACCACAATTCTTCCTCGCAAGCGAGGTTACCTCAGCCAACTTTTCGGGAATTTTAATATCATTCTTGAGATTGAAGTTAGAGCAACTTGGAAAAGTCGAGTTAATCAAATCAAACATATTGATACGATTGTTCAAACTTTGCTTTATGTCGGTGAATTTATTCCCTACTGCCAACGAAAGTGTGATTCTTCCACATCTCAACTTTTTGATTCTTGAATCACTCAAATTGGCAAGCAAAGCAGAAGAGCCAATTGTCTATTCCTACTTGGTGAGAATTCTTTTCCGTAGTATCAGCGGTGGTCGTTTTGAGAGCCTTTACAAAGAGATTATGCCAATCTTACCAGTGCTCTTGGATAGTCTCAACAAGTTAATCGCAAACTCCCGCAGGCCCCATGAAAGAGACATTTACGTGGAGTTGTGCTTGACAGTTCCCGTCAGACTCTCGGTTCTTGTTCCACATTTGAACTACTTGACCAGACCTTTAGTTTATGCACTCAATGGCTCGCAGGAACTTGTTAGTCAAGGTTTGCGTACTTTTGAGTTATGTGTTGATAACCTCACTGCAGAGTATTTTGATCCCATGATAGAGCCCGTGATCAACGAGATTATGGCCGCCCTTTGGAAGCATTTGGAACCTATCCCATACCACCACCACCACTCCCATACTGCAATTCGGATCTTGGGTAAGCTTGGCGGAAGAAACCACAAACATTTTAAGCCTTGCAATACCCTTGAGGCCCAATCGCCTCTCAATCAAGACATTATGGCCACATTTGATATTCACGGTCTTGAGAAGGATGTTCCGGTAAGCATCACTCCAGCCATAGAATCAGCTATCAAGATGTTGGAAGACCCCCGACTGAAAAGCCATTACCGTTCTAGTGCATTCAAGTATCTTTCGAGCATTTTCAAGTTGCTTGTCGATCCAAGTCTCATTCCTTCAGACTTTGTCGCTTTTGTAAAGAAAAGCGTGAATGAATTGAAGTCCGAAGAGATCGAAGTAAGACCGCTTGAAAAGTCAGATGTAAGTGATGCTGATAAATTGAACAGACAGCAAAAGCTTTTTGAGCGGTTACTCGAAATTCTCTTTTTTTCGATCCTGATTCCTGAAGTTAAAGATGAGGCTGGAGAACTCATCGATGGACTTGTGACACACTTTTGCTTCATCTACCTCAACACCTCAATCACGGAGAAGATCAAAAAGGAGAGACCTTTCTCCGTGACTGACAATGAAGGAAAGGCTTATATTAGCGATTCAGCATTTCTCAGCGCACTTAACTACGCATTGAGCTTCTATGACAAGTCGGTAAGAGAAAAGGGTATCGAGGTTGTCAAGAAGTTGTACGATACCACTGTCGTTATATTTGGCTCTAAAGAAGATGCTTTGTATTCGCCAATTTTCCGTGCCATGTTTTACAAATTCACTCACGCATGCTACAATGAGTACTACTCATCAAAACTAGGAGGCATCTTGGGTCTCAAGACCATGTTCGAAGAATTGGAAATACCGCCTGAGTGGTTTTTCAAAAGACAGTTCGAGATGGTTCGCTCAATCTTCTTTGTTTTGAGAGACACTCCGGAGACAGCCCCAGCGGAAGTACGCGAGCTTGCTCGTGATTTGGTCTTGAAGGTTTTGGAGCGTTGCAATAGCTCCTTAGAAAAGGAAGCGACGTTGGAGAAACCATTCCAGACTTTGATTGGTGCTTTGGTATACGACCTTGCCAGCGCAAACCCGGAAGTCAGAGCAACTTCGCAAGAGGCGTTTAAGGTGCTTTCCACGGCAACTGGTATATCCATTGCTACTATTATGGGGCCTTGCAAGCAGTTACTTTTGACGCCTATCTTTGGTAAGCCATTAAGAGCACTTCCATTCCCAATGCAAATTGGAAACATTGATGCCATCACCTTTTGCTTGAACCTAGAAGACACCTTTTTGACATTTAACGAGGAGCTCAACCGTCTCTTGCTAGAAGCTCTAGCACTCGTTGATGCTGAAGACGAATCTTTGGCTAACGTGCATCGCCTTTACGAGTATCGTACGTCTCGACAACTCATTGAGCTTCGGGTAGTATGTATCAAATTCCTTTCATTAGCATTGACGAAGCCAGACTTCTCGTTGGGGTCTTTGGCTGAAGCTCGGATACGGATATTGGGAGTATTCTTTAAGGCTCTTTGCAATAAGTCAACGGAGATCATTAATGCTGCCCACTTGGGCTTGAAAGCAAGCTTGAAGGAAAATGCCAAGCTACCAAAGGAATTGCTTCAAAATGGTCTTCGTCCTATGTTGATGAATTTGTCTGATCACAAAAAATTGACCGTTTCTGGTTTGGAGGCTCTTGCACGCTTGTTGGAACTCTTGATATCCTATTTTAGGGTTGAAATTGGCCGCAAGCTTCTCGATCATTTGATGGCTTGGGCTCAAATCAACACTCTTCGACAGATTGCAGGTGAAGATCTCGAGAATAACCACACAGTCCAGATTGTCATGTCTATTCTCAACATCTTCCATCTCTTACCAGCCAAAGCCTACACTTTCATGGAGGAAATCATCAATACCCTCCAGTACTTGGAAGGTCACCTTGACAGACATCAATCTTCTCCTTTCAGGACCCCAGTTGCCAAGTATTTGGACCGCTTTGCAGACAACTGCTTGGAGTACTACTTGCAAAACTACAAGAACCGGAAACTTGGAAACATGTTGGCGTACTTTGTTGGCATGGACACTTGTGGAAACGTTAGAAAAGTAGCGAAGGAAAAGCTTGACACAATTATTGAGGATGTGGAGGCTGAAACAGACAATGAAGTTAAAGTGGTTAAATTTGCAAACTTGATTGAGTTAGTTCAAGCTATCGGCTCAAAAGACACCGAATGGTTTGAGGGTCAAAAGGAACTACTTATGAAACTTTCGCTGTTGCCTGAAGCGATCAGCGCAAGCATGAAGCAATCTCCATTGGTGTCGTCGACCCACTTTCAATATGACCAGGCAATAGTCAAGTTGGAGCAGATAATTGCAAACTTTATGAGGACCAACAGAGATGAAGCAGAAATGTTTTTCACCATAGTCAACCGATTTTCGTCACTCAATATGAGGTTTTCTCCGTTGTTTGCAGATTTCGTGTTCGACACCGTTATCGCCAGCACGGACACGGAACACCGAGTCAACTATTTGAACACTTGTCTTGACTTCATTGCGAGCGAGGATACCCATATACGTGCAAAGATAAAGCTTATGGATAAGATCTTCAACGCCATACTAATCTATGAGGCTGAGCGTACAGGGTCGTTGGCTGTGTTCTTTGAAAAGAACACCGTTCACTGGCTCGAGAAATTGTGCAATACTATTTGGCGCAGTTCCAATGACTCAAGTAATGTCACCCTGGGCACTGTGGATAGCTACAGGTTTGAGCTTTTGAAAATGACAGCGGTGTTGCTCAAATGGGCTTCGGAAGAAGTTAGTCCCTACAAGAAAGATATCATCAAATTTAGTTGGAGTTACATTAAGTTGGAGGATAGCATCACAAAACAAGTTGCGTATGTGACCACGGCATACTTTATTAGTTCTTATGAAACCCCCTCGAAGTTGGCTACTCAAGTGTTTGTTGCCTTGTTACGTACCCACCAAACGGACTCCCGTCATTTGGTCCGACAAGCGTTGGATATTCTTGCTCCTGTCGTGCGAGACAGAATGGACGAATCACCACTCAAGTGGCCAAGAAGAGTGATATCTGAGGACGGATTCAATGTGACACAAGTTCTTAACGTTTACCAATTTGTGGTGCACCATCCAGATCTTTTCTTCGTTGCTCGTGAACACTTCATTTCGAACATTATTACTGCCATGGGCAAGCTTACAATTCTAGCCAATCCAGCAGTTGAAAACCAAGTGCTCGCTATTGACTTAGCAGAGCTTATCTTGAAGTGGGAGAAGAAGGATAGAGAAAGAAGAGCCAAGATACTGTCAGGGGAGGAAGAGGCGAACGGTTCTGAAGATGAAACTAACTCATTCACCACAGCTGACGACTACCAGATTCCGTTTGGACAAAGGGAAGCATGTGTTACATTCCTTATAAGATACGTCTGTATTAGTCCTCAGAGAGCATCTGAGAGTGAACTCGGCCAAAAAGCTTTGGGAATTTTGTATGAATTGGTTAGTCCCGATTTCTGGCCTGACGTTTCTGTTAAGTTGGGATTCTTCGAGAAGTTCTTACTTTCGAATGACTTAAATTCAGCAAACTTGCTTGGATACTGTTTGAACGCCCTTGAAGTTATGGGAGTTGTTTTGGAGTGGAAAAAATCAGATTGGATTGTCGCCAACCTTCCCTATCTTCACAAGTTGCTAGAGAAGTGTATTAAATCGGATAACCACGATATCCAAGAAGTTTTGCAGAGAGTGTTACGACTCATTCTTCAGGCAATTAATGAAGAAAAGGGCCCAGAAGAAAGCGAGGACGACAATGACGTTGTCAAGGATTTTGTCAATTTGTTGACCACCACCATGGCCGAAGATTTAGGCGACATGCCTTCCGTTGCGGCAGGTGTGACATTGTCGTGGACATTAGCAAACTACCGTCCGTCAACACTTGATTCGCTTCTTCCACTGATTATGAGAACATTCAGCAAACTCTGCAAGGACCACATCACCATTACTCACCAAGGATCCCAGAACTCTTCACGCGAGAACGCCAACTTTGAGTATGAAGCAAAGATGACCACCAAACTTTTGGAGAAGATTTTGCAGCTTTCTCTGATGAGGATCTCAGGACTCGGAGACCAGCGGAGAATCTTCTTGTCACTCCTAGCACAGCTCATTGAGCGTTCACTTGATAAAGAAACCTTAGAGAAAATCATCAAGATTGTGAAGGGCTGGGTGTTTTCAAAAACCGACCTCTTCCCAACAACGAAAGAGAAGGCCGCAATTTTGGCCAAGATGATGGTGTTTGAAATTCGTGGAGAACCAACCCTCTCGAAAGAATTTTACCAAATTATCGTGGATATTTTCGAGGACGATACTTTCAGTTGTACTGACCTCACGGTGCGCATGGAGCAACCATTTTTGGTTGGAACCCGGTCGGCTGACGTTTCTATCAGGCGCAAGTTGATGTCTATTCTCAACAATAGTCTTGAGAAAGACGTCAGCAAACGTCTCTACTATATCATCAGAGAACAAAATTGGGAGTATTTAGCCGACTACAATTGGCTCAATCAAGCTCTTCAGTTACTCTATGGATCATTTGATCATGAGAAACAACTTGTCCTTGGTGAAGGAGAAAATAAGCTCCAGCCAGTCACCTCGTTCCCATATGTTTCTGACGACAGCGACATGGAAGTTGAACATGAATCTGATGAACTAGCTCAGCTTTGTTCGAAGCACAATGAGTTCTTGACGAAACTAGCTGTTGTTCCCGCGAAAGACTTATTGGAACCGCTTGTTGATATGTTTTATCAGAGCAGCGACATTGTGCACAAGGTGTGGTCTTCGATTTTCCCAATTGCCTTCAGATCTATACCACGTTCTGAAAACCTTGATTTTACCAGATTTTTGGTGATTCTTTTGTCTAAAGATTACCATACACGCCAAGTGGACAGCAGACCTAATGTGATACAGTCTCTATTGGAAGGAATTTCTCGCTGCGAAGAGCTCCAGCTTCCTCCATTTGCTATCGAATGCTTAGCTTCTAACTTCGATGCATGGGCCCAAGGTATACATATTCTTGAGCGTATGGAGGAACAGACAGTGAACGGCAATCCTGAAGTCCATGAGATTACTCAGGATGCTCTCGCAAAATTGTACGCTGCGCTTAAAGAAGATGATACGTTTTACGGTTTGTGGAGAAGAAGAGCCAAGTACTCTGAGACATTGGCAGCACTTTCGTATGAGCAAATTGGTCTTTGGGATAAAGCACAACAGCTCTATGAGGCTGCTCAGATCAAGGCCCGGAGTGGGGTGCTTCCATATGGAGAGTCGGAATACACTCTTTGGGAAGACCACTGGATTCTCTGCGCCGAGAAACTCCAACATTGGGATATTCTTACGGAACTTGCCAAACATGAAGGATTTTCTGATTTATTATTGGAATGTGGTTGGCGCGTAGCAGATTGGAATACCGACCGTGAAACCTTGGAACAGACAGTTAAGAGTGTGATGGACGTTCCAACTCCAAGAAGACAAATGTTCGAAACATTTCTCTGCTTACAGAGCTATAGAGGTGAAAAAGTCGTTCTTGACGAGCTTTCCAAATTGTGTGACGAAGGCATCCAGCTTGCTCTCCGGAAATGGCATGGACTTCCTCGTAAGTTTGCCAATGCTCATATTCCGCTTTTACATACTTTCCAGCAGTACGTGGAGTTCATGGAAGCCAGTCAGGTGTACGCCAGTTTGGTCTCCACAAACGCTCAGAACTTGGATATCAAGTCACAAGAACTTAAGCGAGTGCTTCAAGTCTGGAGAGAGCGTCTTCCTAACATTTGGGATGATATCAATATTTGGAACGATCTTGTGACTTGGAGACAACATGCTTTCCAAGTGATCAACAAGGTGTACATGCCCTTCATTCCAGTACTTCAACAAACCAACTCAGGAGGCAATGCTAACTCGTATGCTTATCGTGGGTTCCACGAGATTGCGTGGGTAATCAACAGGTTTGCCCATGTTGCTCGTAAGCATGGAATGGCCGATGTGTGCAACAATCAGCTTAGCAAGATTTATCAGCTTCCAAACATTGAAATCCAGGAAGCTTTCTTGAAGCTTAAAGAACAAGTCAAGTGTCATTACCAGAACCCTGGAGAGTTGAACACCGGTCTCGATGTTATCAGCAACACCAACTTGGTTTATTTTGCGACGCAACAGAAGGCTGAGTTTTTCACGTTGAAGGGAATGTTTTTGAACAAGATGAACCAGAAGGACGAAGCAAACAAGGCGTTTGCAACATCTGTGCAAATCGACCTCAACCTACCAAAAGCGTGGGCCGAGTGGGGTATGTTCAACGATAAGCGATTCAAGGAGAACTCAAACGACATGGTTTATGCAAATAATGCTATCAGCTGTTACCTCCAGGCTGCTGGTCTCTACAAAAACGGGAAGACAAGAAAGGTACTTGCTCGTATCTTGTGGCTTATTAGTCTTGATGATGCATCTGGTACTCTTTCCCAAGCCTTTGATACGTTCCGAGGAGAAGTGCCAGTATGGTACTGGCTCACATTCATTCCGCAATTGCTTACTTCCTTATCTCATAAAGAAGCCCGTTTGGTGAAGCAGATCTTGATAAGAATTGCAAAGAGTTACCCACAAGCACTTCACTTCCAACTCCGAACCACCAAGGAAGATTTCGCGGCTAAGTTGAGACAGTTCAACGATCTGCTGAAGAACTTGGGCCGTTTGTCAAGCTCACCTCACACCAAGAGCTCTATTGCCGAAGATAAACTCAAGGAAGAAGAGAAGGAGGAAGAAGATGCAAAAGAAAAGCAATCTGACACAAAGAAAGAGGGAAGCGAGGATAAGAATGAGGACGATAAGAAGAGTTCGGAAACTAGCGACACCAATGGTGTCAAGGGAGAAAAGGATAAGTCAGAATCAGACTCTACTAGCTCGGTGCGTCAAGCATGGGAACACGTTGAGGAGATAATGGGTATTCTTAAGACCGCTTATCCATTATTAACACTTTCATTGGAGTCTTTGGTCGACCAAATCAACCAAAGATTCAAGTGCACTGCTGATGAAGATGCTTACAGATTGG
The DNA here is from genome assembly GCA_030573695.1 of Meyerozyma carpophila. NCBI lineage: Eukaryota > Fungi > Ascomycota > Pichiomycetes > Serinales > Debaryomycetaceae > Meyerozyma > Meyerozyma carpophila. The sequence continues at coordinate 237,383 of JAJMDS010000008.1, read as the reverse complement.
GTGTTGCTCTTCTTAACGATGGTGTTCAGTACCTCAACAGATTAGGAAATCCCCGAGAAGATGCCAAGCTTCCTCCGGTGACCGAGGCAAACATCACCCGTTTCGCAGAGACTGTTTTGCCCAAACAGATTCGAGCTGAGTTTGAGAAAGACTTGGTTGTTGGCAAACCCAATTTGGAGACGTATATCATCAAGTTGAGAAAATGGCGGGATAGACTCGAAGACAAGCTTGACCGCCGCTTTTCTGAAATCAACTTGGAAAATCTCTGCCCTCATTTGAGTGAATTCCATCACCAAAAATTCGAAGAAATCGAGGTTCCTGGGCAATATCTACTCAACAAGGATAATAACACCCACTTTGTCAAGATCGAGCGGTTCCTTCCAACTATCGATTTAGCTCGTGGCACGAATGCTTGCTACAAGAGATTAAAGATTCGTGGTCATGATGGAAGCCTTCATGCGTTTGCAGTACAGTTCCCTGCTGCTCGTCACTGTCGCCGCGAGGAGAGTATTTTCCAATTGTTCAGAATATTCAGCGACACTCTTTCACGAAAAGTCGAAACCAGGAGACGAAACATCGAGTTCACGGTGCCTGTGGCTGTTCCGTTATCTCCACACATTCGGATCATCAGTGACGACGTAAAGGATATCACCATGCAAAAAGTGTACGAGGACTTCTGTCGTCGCAATGGTGAGAGTCGAGACGAGCCGTTTATCTACACCATAGATAAGCTTCGTGCAGCCTACGACCCACGCTTGCCAAAGCCCGATTTGATGAGTATCCGAGTGGAAATTTTGAGCGCGATTCAAACTTTGCTTGTTCCTTCTACTGTTCTAAAGAACTACTTTATGGAACTCTATCCTCAGTTTGAGGACTTCTGGTTGTTCCGCAAACAGTTTACGTCGCAATATGCCTCGTTCATCTTCAGCACTTATATGATGTGTGTGAATACCCGCCAGCCCCAAAAAATCCACGTCAACAAGGGTTCCGGAAATGTTTGGACTTCGGACATGTTGCCTTGCAAGATAGCCAGCAAGAATGCTTCGCTTGATGGTAGCCAAGGAGGACGTCCCGCACCGCTTTTCTATAATGCCGAGATGGTTCCTTTCCGGTTGACGCCAAACATCCAAAAGTTGATTGGTGAGACTGGAATGGAGGGTATTTTGTCGGTATACTTGTTGGCCATTGCCAGAGCCTTAACCGAGCCAGAATCCGACCTCGAACAGTACTTGACTCTCTTTGTCAGGGACGAAGTGATTTCGTGGTGCAGCCAGCAAGACCCACCACGGTCTTTGCCTCAGGATTCACAGTTGAGAGAAATTGTCAGAATGAACGTCGACTTGGTGATCAAGAGAGTATTGACGATGGGACATCCTAGCAACAACCAGGCTGTCACCACGCAGAATATTCTCGATTTGATATCGCAGGCCGTCAACCCCAGAAACCTCGCAGCGGCTGATACGTTGTGGATGGCCTACTTCTAATGAAATAAATTATAAGAGTACATGAGTATAAGAATTAAACGAGTGTATTGTAGGTGGAGTCTAGGAAGGATAATTGGGACCGTATCCCGCCATCCGGCTGTAGAACGCCCTTTCGAGCTTAACAAACGGTTTTTGAGAAAGCTCCACTCCCTCCGAGATCCAGATCCCCCATGCTCCCATCATGTTCGCCATGAGCATATCGGTGAAAAGTCTGTCGCCTATGACCACAATTTGCGACGGATCTGTGATACCCACCTTGGCAAAATATGCCATTATTTCTTCGTGGCACCCGGGCTTCTTGGTCGAATGGCGAAGCACCGTGACTCCAGTATCATTTTCAAGTTTTTTCGCCTGCTGGTGGTCCACATCGTCATCAGTACCGGCTGAATTACTGACGATGAGAATGTTATCTTTGGGATAATTGTCCACGAGCGACTTCCACGTTTGCTGGTACGCGGGCCAGACTTTGTCGTCGTGGTCCTTGGCAAAACAGTTGTCTTTATCGAGAACCACTGCCTTTATATTGGATTTTTTGTCAGTAGTTTCTTCGTTTTGTGGCTGGTTTTCAGGGTAAGGAAGACTAAAAGGAATCACCAACTTGTCAAAAGTAGGCACCACGGCGTGGGGCAAGCACAACGAAGGCTGGTAGAGAAGTCTCAGCACATTTAGAGTGGCACTTAGATTTAGCGATAACGGCATGGGTAAAGAAAAAGTTCGCGACTTGAAAATTCAAACTTAAACCAATTGTCATGTCGACAGCACGAACTCGTGTGGGAAGAACCAGGACTCCTGGGGGCCCCAGAAACAATAAAAAGAACGGCAGTGAGCCAGACAATGACCTGGAAGACTCGCTGTGTATCATTTGTACAGAAAAAATTGTGTTTGCGGCAGTCTCACCATGCCATCATACAACATGTCACTACTGTGGTTTACGACAACGGGCTCTTTACGGGCGGAAGTTGTGTCTAGTGTGTCGTACGGAAAATGAGAACAACATATTCACCGAGCAGATCGACAAGCCGTACGAAAGCTTCAATAAAAGTGACATTTACGAAACCAACGCGGACTACGGAATCAGCTTTACATCGGTCACAGTTCAAAACGACACATTGGGACTTTTGGAGTTCAAGTGTCCATTAGACAAAGCTCACGACACTTTGAAATCATTCAAAGAGCTTGCGGACCACGTGAAGTCTGAGCACAACAAGTTTTATTGCATGATTTGTTCTAAGAACAAAAAGGCATTTGCCAGCGAGCTCCCACTTTACACCCACAAGCAGCTCCAGAGACACCAGACCGAGGGAGACAGCAAGGGCTTCGATGGCCACCCAGAATGTAAATACTGCAGAGGCAACAGGTTCTACTCGGAAGATGAACTCAACGTTCATATTCGAGATAAGCACGAACGGTGCTACATCTGCGACCAGCACGATGCCAAGAACGCAAGCTACTACAAAAACTACGATTCTCTTTACGAGCACTTCCGCCACGCCCACTACGTGTGTTCGGTTCCGTCGTGTGTCGAGAAGCGGTTTGTGGTGTTCAGAGAAGACTTGGACTTGACTGCGCATATGCTCAAAGAGCACGGCGGACTTGGAAATGGGTCGAGGTTTGTCATTGGAGCCACCGGGCCTCATTTCCAGTCCCATCTTTCCACCTACACTCCGGCCCATTCTGAGCGTAGTAACGATAGTGACCAGCACGAAAACCCCGACTTGAAAAAGAAGCGCTTGGATGAGCGGGTCAAGCACTATCTCCACTACGACACCTCCAAAATGCAAGAGTTCAAGCGCCTTTGCTCGGATTACAGGTCCTCGAAAGTCACCGCTCAACAGCTCCAGGAAACATTCAAAGAACTCTTCAAGCTGCAACAGAAAAACGAAGTAGGACTTATATTGTACGAGCTTGCAGAACTCTTTCCCAAAGGTTCAGACAAGCACAAGGCACTTATGGCGGTGTACGACGTGCAAGTCTCACACAACAAGGAGGACCAGTTTCCTGTTTTGAGTGGACTGAGAAATGCATTTACCGGCTCCATTCACGGCTGGAATACCTTATCTAACTCAGCGTCCTCCAGCCAGGAAAGTTTCCCTGTCCTTCCAAAACCCAAGAAAAAGACGGTTGCCGGCTCGGCGGCTCAACCTATCAGGTATACCACCCTCAAGAAGCCTGCAAAAGTCACCACGGTGATCCTGAGCTCGCCTTCAACGGTGAACAAAAATTTCAAACCAACTTATCTCGACAACAGACGCACTGCATCTTCTACAAGCTTATCTTCGGGAAGCTCAGAGCCTCTTACAAGACATTCTTCCAGCTCGCTGAACTTGGCGGACCCCCGGTTTCCAGCACTTGAAAAGAAACCTACGAAGAAGGTGTTTCCACGAGTAAATCCGGCACCTGCGGTCAATTCCAATTCCTGGGGCCCAGCATTGAACTCGAAGTCGCCTGAACCGTCGGACAACTCAGGAATTGAAATCATAGATAAGAGAAAGATTAAACTGAAGAGAAAGCAGGAAAAGATCCTCTTCACCAACAACCATTAGTGTGCAGGTCGGTATAGCGTTTGCGAGAATCATCTCAAGTTGCGATTAGATATGCTTCGGACTGCTGGAAGAATAGCACTTATGGCCGCCAGAAGCGGTCCCATTCGACCAAATTTGCATTATGCCCGCTCCTCCCAATTGACATCCAGGCTACCATGCTTCCAAAGATGGAATTCGTCGCAAACCGCAAAGGTGGAACAACAGTACATGATTGCGTTCACCTGTAAAAAATGCAATACCCGCTCCTCACACACGTTTTCGAAACAGGCATACACGAAGGGAACTGTCGCCATACAGTGTCCCGGATGCAAAAATAGACATTTAATTGCCGATAATTTGGGAGTCTTCAAAGATCACCGCATCAACATCGAAGACCTTTTGAAGGCCAAAGGCGAGTCTGTGGCCACGGGAACAGAAGACCTTGTTTTCGAGGATATACCAGAGAGTTTGAAGAAGACCATTGGTCACTATGCCAAGGACGCTCCTGAAGAGTTCCGTCGAGACGATGAAGACAAAGTTCATTACCTCGAAGAAAGTAAAAGTCAGTCCAAAGAAAAGAAATAGAGACTCAAATAGAATTCGCGAGGCTGGATAAGGTGATAAATTTCCCGTAGCTCGGCTACAGTCTACGGCCACTTTGATATCTGTAAATACCAATCATATATACTATTTTCAACTACTCGCTGCGAAAATTCTCACTTCTTTAACCATGCTTAAAACATTACGGCTCCACACATGTACCAAAATACTCGCTCGCAGCAGTGCCAGAGTCGGATTTATACGGTTCAACTCCTCTGCTGCTCAGAAGTACCAGGAAAAGCTTCAAAGAAAGGCGCAAGAACTCGGACTCGGTTCTGTTGAGGAACTCAAGCAACAACTCAAAGATGAGATCAAAGCCAAAAAACTCGAGTTCAGTAAGATAGATCCATTGAAGGAGCTCGAGGAGTATGAAAAGCGCCAGGAGAAAGAACTAGAGAAGGATAGATCCAAAACCATCAAAGTTAGAGCCCCAATAGATAAGAACTTGGAGAAAAAACCATATAAAACCTTGGACTCTTACTTGGCACTGGACAAGTTGAAAGATTTGGGACCAAAGGAGATTGAGCTCATTTGGAGAGCCCGTTTCGAAAATAAAGAGCGGACTCTCAATGCCATTCTTACCGATATTCAATTCGCTACTATGTATGCAAATGCATTCAAGAATCCTAGCTTCATTCTTCCGCTTCCCAGAAACGAAGACGGCTACGAAATGCACTTTGTTCAATGGTCGTTTGCAGGTCCTCAGACCACACACTGCATGCTTACAACATTGGCAGAGTATAAACTTCACAAAGAATATGCCAAACCTCACACTACACTTATGTTCCACCAGGAACTAGTAGGCTCCAAGAACTTGGTTTTGATGAACGGTCAAGTCGAGGAAGAAGCAGCGCTTTCCATGGACGATGCGCAATTGCTCGTGCTCAACGTCCAGCGGTTTTATGGTGCCGTTGGAGACGAAGCGCTGGTCAAGCGGAAGCATGAATTGCTTCGTGCTTTCACCACCAGTGAAAACTTTGACGTGGATACGTTGATCCAGGAAGCTACATCTGTCTGAGTACTGAAACCCCGATTTAGATTCCTGTTTGACATCTTCTTCTGTTTGTATATAAATAGCTTACCTGCCCATACTCAAGATATCGTCAAGGAGTGACTTCTTTCCCTGTGTTTCTGGCCTCTTGCCTTTGGTGGTGCTGGCCTTCTTTCGAGGAGCCACGGGCTTCTTTGGTGCTGGTTTCGTAGCGGCAGTCTTTCTCGGCTTGGACGCCCCATTGCGAGCAGAAGACTTGGGCGGTTTCTCCACAGGCTCAGGCGAAGATTCTTCGTCGCTTATTATGACCAGACCCTCGCTATCACTCACCACCTCCTCCATAGACTCATCAGAAACGTCTGAATCCGACAAAACTATTGCTTCGCTTTTAGCACTCTTAGCCAGTTTTTTGGCTTTTGGTTTTGGTTTTGGTTTTGATGGAACTGCCTTTGCCTTCTCACTCTTTGAATTGTTGATATCACTGATAGTCTTGTTCCAGTGTGGTCTTTCATTATTCACTTTACCGAGGATTTCCTTGAAAACTCGTTTGGCTGCTAGTTCATCATCAAGATTCAAGTGGTGTTTATCGATGTCCATGTCAAGAAGCATTTTCGTTTCTGCTTCAATCTCCTTCTCGATAAACTTGTGGAGAATAGTCTTGTCGTCGTTTTCAATGTATCTCCGAACAGCGTAGTTGATGCCTTCCTCTGGCACTAGAGCCAAATTGGTTTGCTTCAAGAATTCTTCCAAAAAGTCTTCGAGCTGAACCTCCGGCTGATCTTCATCATGATTCAGGTCAACGAATTTAGGCCGTGTAGTCACAGCCAAGTCGTTATTTTTCTTTTTGAAAAGCAAGATCACATCATTTACGTTCGCAATCTTGCCCACAAATCTGTTGGAAAATCGTCGTGGGTTCTCAACATGGTAGTCACCGGTGTAGTCGACTCTCAATCGTATCAAGGGCAACTGGCCAGATGTGTCATTTTCGTTGGCTTTCTGAATAAGCTCTTCAACTTTGTTAACGAGAAACTTCGATACGTCATCTTTAGAAGCTGGACCTGGAACGAAACCTTCCTTTTGAAGGACAACTTCGTCCATAATGAACGGGCGAACGGTCTTGAGTTTGACCGGTTCAATGGAGTACTTGTTATCACGAATATTCATGATGAAAACATTCTTTTCGACCATTTCTCCCGGAGAAAGAGCAGTAGCCACAGACGATCCGGGCTGTAGTACATCAAACCCCATTTCTGGGTTATACATGGGGTCTGGAATGCATTCATGTTCATGGCCCCAAAGTATGAAATCCATAAACTTGGGAAGAAAGTTCTCGGGTATGTATGATGTTCTGGTATGAGCCACATGGTTTTGATGGACACACAAGAAGTTGAACCACGAATCAGGCTCGTCGGCAGAGCGCAAAAAAGTGGCCTTGTTATCACGGAACACTCTGTGGAGCCGTTCATCTTTTACATTTCCAATGCCATACAATGCTAGCTTTGTGGTACCTTTCTTGAAAAGAAGTGGAGCTACGGTGATATCCTCGTTGTTCACCACTTTGCCAAAATAGTTGACTAGTCCTGAAGCTGCCAAAATATCCAAAGGCAGCAAAAGGCTGTCGCCGGTGGCATCATCGTGGTTTCCACTAATTGCAAACACAGGAACGCCTATATTGAAATTTTCGTCCTCGTAGTTAACCCCAGGAAAGTCCAGCGTCAACGCCATGCTGGGATCACTTATCAATTGCAATTCACAAGGTCGGTCTCCAAGACAGTTGGACCGAAGAGATTTCATGACTTGATAAAGTGATTTTTTCGAAGGCTTGTTGACGTGGAAGAGGTCTCCGCCCTGTACCACCATGTCTACATCGCGCTCTTTCGCAATCCGTGTAATTTCCTCGAAAGTCTTGCCGGAATCGTCGCCTCTTATCGGATCGTTTTCATGGTACCCAACATGGTTATCGGTGGTTATAAGAATGGAAATGGTATTGGGTCCCTGTGGTATTTTCTTGGTTGGTGGCATATGAAGAAGTAGGCAATTGCTGTGCCTGAGGGGCCACGATATCAATATATCGTGTGCAAGCGGTGGTGATCAGTGGAGTTGAGGTTTTCGCAATCGGTTCCAGTTCGCGCGCTGCTCATCGAATTGTTCGTAAAGTTAGGTTAATTACTTTGGTTTAAGCTGCAGAAAACTACACTTGTGATTCCCAGGGCCACACAATTCATATCTAGGGCCTTCCAGCATCAATATGAGTCTGCTTGCAGCACGGCAGCAAGATGAGGTCAATAGTGTCGAGTCGATTTATGGCGATATTTTCACGGATATCACCCCGCAGGGTCTAATATGGAACAAAAAGCCCAGCCCTCACTTCCAGATACGACTAGAAACCAGCCTGGAACCAGATAAACCTCCCATGAGTTTGATTTTAGACATTGAGTTTACCCCAACATACCCCAAATCACCTCCGCTTGTGCGGATATTGAACCCAAAGAACCTCTTGAAACACATGATCCTGGCAATGGACCAGAAAGTACGCAGTCTAATCAAGGAATACGCCGAAGAAGAAGTCTCGTTCATCATTATCTCAGAGATCAAAGACATGCTTGACGATTTCCACTCGAATTCAGAAAAGGTTCTCTCTTTGGAAGAAGAGCGGGAAGTCCGATTGCAAAAAGAGCGGCTACAATTGGAGCAAGAAGAGGCATTGCGTCGCCGCGAGGAAGAGAGCGCCCAAAGGAGGCAGAATGAAGAGCTTAACCAACAAATACTCAAGATTCAAGACGAATATTACGAAGATACTCTGGACAGAATAACCGAAGAAGAAGACGGATCGGCAGAATTGGTGCCTCCCAATGCCGAAGACTTCATTGTGTTCGAGAAACCAATGGTGGGATTCACGGAGTCGCCAAGAGTTATGTTCACTTTCCGTACCGTTCTGGAGCCCATACGACATAAGAAACCAGATCTTTTATCGTCAATTGCAGAGCAGCAAATCGTCACTCCGTACATTGCCCCGGTAACTGCCACGAAATTGCAAGGAGCCCTCATACCTACCTACTTGCTTTCAGACATAATGCTAACGTGCGACCACTGGCTTACGGACGACGGCAAGAAAGAAATACAACTGTTGGAATCAGAGCTCCAAAATGTCATGAATGTCAAACACGAAAACATCTCATCGTTGGTGGGATTTCAGATTGATAGACAGGAAAAAGGATGGAGAATCCGCCTACTTACAGACTATTCTCCTCAGTCACAATCTCTACAAGAAATCCTAGCCACCCAACACAAAATAGCCTGGTCTACGGCTCGCACCTGGTTGATACAAGTGCTTCCAGCCATTGAGTCCTTGCACAATATCGGGCTCGTGCACAAAGCTATTTGCCCTTTGACGGTATTTTCGATGCCTAACGGACTGTCCGCCAGTACGCTAAAACTATGCCACATATCCTACGGGTACCGCTTGCTTCAAATGGCACACGAATACCCTAACAATAATCAAAAGACTAAGGACCCATTTGATGTCATGGGCAGTTCTGCCCTTTGGATTGCCCCAGAGCTCAGCGATGGCTTTGAAAATTTCACCGTGAAAAGCGATATCTGGGACTTGGGTGTACTCTTCATGAAGGTAATGCTAGGAAACAATGCACTTGAGACCTACAAGACACCCTCTCGTTTCTTGAGCAATTTCAAAGCTTCTGATTTTCCAAATGACGAAGACAACGCCAACTTGGTGTTCGATCTCCTTTCAAAAATGCTCCAGAAGAAACTATTCAAACGTCCCAGTCCACTTGAGTTGAATGCTGTCAGGTTTGTTCGTGACGGTCCTGTGGTCATTCAGCAAAATAACCAACTCACACACACATCCGGTTCTCCATCCCATCTTGCGGGTATGTCTCATGTCAACTTAGCAGCCTCGAGGCGCCATAGTAACCACCAAGAACTGTTGGATGTTGGCGAGTCAAAGACCAGGAATGTAGGAAGATACGAGCGTGACTTCGAAGAGGTGGGTGTCATCGGGAAAGGAGGGTTTGGAGAGGTAGTGAAAGCACGCAATCGCTTGGAGGGCACCTTCTACGCTATCAAGAAAATCAAACACAGAGCAGACAAACTCGACTCGCTTCTTAGCGAAGTGCTATCTTTGGCCAGACTCAACCATCAGTACATTGTGAGGTACTATGGAACATGGGTGGAAGAGATAGACGAGGCTGAACCAGCGGGTGAGGATGAAGATGAAGCTAGCGATGATGACTTTGAGAGCCCAGTAAATGTGCGCTCGACATCGTATTTGGCGAGCCAAGACAGCTCGTTTCAGATCGATTTTATCTCCAACTCTTTCGATCCTCAGTTGGACATTCCCAGCGAAGACGACCTATTTGAATTTGCCAATTCGACTGAAAACGACGAGTCTACTTCGGGTGCTGATTTGTGGTCCGATATCACTTCCAACGAGGGAGTCAAGAAAGAACAAAGAAAAAGCTCGAAATCGAAGCGCTCAATACTATACATCCAGATGGAGTTCTGCGAAAACAACACCCTTTTGAACTTGATCGAGCAGGGTCTTCCATACAACCCCAACGAGTATTGGCGATTATTCCGACAGCTTCTTGAGGCCGTTTCGTATATTCACCAGTCGGGGTTCATTCATAGGGACCTCAAGCCTATGAACATTTTCATCGACAAATCGAACAATATTAAAGTGGGTGATTTTGGATTAGCGAAAAACTCACAGTTTTCTCTGGTTGTTCTGACAAACAACCAGGTGGAGGCTGCCAATAAAGACTTCTCGACAGTTGTGGGAACTGTATTTTACACCGCCCGAGAAGTGGCCACCGGTGATTACGACGAGAAGGTGGATATGTACTCGCTTGGAATCGTATTCTTCGAAATGTGTTATCCTTTATCCACTGGAATGGAGAGGGCACAAACTTTGAATGAACTAAGGCTCTCGAGTATCAATTTTCCGTCTAATTTTGTGGAGTCGAAATACAAAATGGAAAAGAAAATCATAAAAGTTCTACTTGACCACAATCCCAAGGAGCGTCCAAGCGCATCTGAGCTCCTACAGAGTGGATGGCTTCCGGTTGAACACCAGGATCAAGTTATCAAAGAAGCATTACGATCGTTGGCTGACCCTGCATCTCCTTGGCAACATCAGGTTAGAGAGACCCTTTTTAACCAGCCATACCTGTTGGCTCACGACTTAATGTTCGATAACAGCAGTCGAAACTCCCATAGTATCGAAAACACTATGAGGGATTATCTCTTATTCAGCAATATGATCGATACCTTGTTTGGAATTTTCAGATTACATGGTGCAATCGAAGACTATAGCTCGGATATTCTACTTCCCAAATCACAAAACTTGGCGGCTGGTCAGGCTTACGACGTGCTTGATCGAAGTGGTACAGTTCTTCTGCTTCCGTATGATTTGATTCTTCCCAAGGCAAGATTTCTAAGTCGAAATAACATCGATATCGCCAAGCTATACTGCCACGAATTTGTCTACCGGCCTAATATACGGGGCCCAGGAACTCCAGATAAATACAGCTCGGTGAATTTCGATATCACGACACACGACAGAAGCCTTTTACCAATCAACGATGCTGAGTGTTTGAAAGTGGTCGATGAAATCTTGCATCACTTTCCCTGTTTTAAAACCAAAGGGTCCCAGTGCTTGATTCTCATCAACCATTCCGATATAATCAATTCCGTGATCACATTTGCGTTTGGCAATATTGGAATCAGCGACCGTAAGCGCCACGAAGTGATTGGGGTGCTTTCTCAACTTGGAATCGAAAAGAGTCCAGAAGAAATCAAACGGTATCTACGTGAAGACTTCAACGTTCCACACACAGTGACCAGAGACTTGATGGATACCTTCAACTTTATGGGGGAGCCAGAGGATGCAAGGAGAAAGTTGAAGAAAGCCATGGTCGATTCGCCTTATTTTGTTAAAGTCGAAAAGGCTCTCGTTTATATCTTGGATGTGTTGTCGATTCTTCGGAAGTTTGGCGTCAAGTCGGGAGTCTATCTTTCACCACTCAGCAACTACAATTGCCAGTACTACACAGGTGGAATAATGTTCCAGGCCATTTTCCGTTTGGATACGAAACGCCGATTCGCCAGAGTTCTCACGGGAGGCCGGTATGATAGCCTCGTTTCATCGCTAGCTAACGTGGATATAAACAAGGCCATAACTCCACACGCCGTGGGGTTGCTGCTTACTTCCACATTTCTATTCCTTCTTTTGAAAAGCAGGAAAATCGGGCCCAATGAAAAGTACAACGAAACTCAATGGAGAGGAACCAGGTGCGATGTTTTGATCACCAGCACTAACAAATCGCTTGTTCGTCTCGCTGGATTTGAAATTGCCCAGTCCTTATGGAAGAACCGGATCAGCTGTGACTTTGCGTATTCTGCTTCTCAAACTGATATCTTGGATCAAGCGACACTGGATGGTTGTGGTTGGATCGTCTTCATCAAACAAACAAACTCGCTGCTGAGAGTCAAGTCCAGAAGAGGGCCAAGTAACTTCAAACCGTTGAGAGTAAGAAGCGTCCAAGCTGAAAAGGATACAGACTTAGAGTACGAAGAACTCGTTCCTTTTCTTGCTGGAGAAATCAATGGCAGCAATGAAGATGAAGCGGAAAGACACGAGATGAACGATACTGATTCTTCACTCGACTCCATGCCCACGGGTCCATTATTTTCCACGGATATCAACAATAGAGTCATTGTGGTGCCCAATGATGCCCCAAGAGGCCGCAAGAATAACAAGCGGGAGAAATGGGAGCTTGAAAACGATTCCAAAATGGCGTCGGCGAACTTTATCAAAACTTTGTCTAATGCTCCAGTCATAGACCTCGATGTCCAAGATGAGGTTTTGGACATGATTCTGATCACTCCTCTTCGTCAACAGGACGAATGGGTACGCAAGATCGTATACTTTTCCAACAACTTCCCCAAGAGTTTCGGGGTCAACATCTACAACACTTTGAAAAAAGAAGCCAACAAAGGCACACAATGGGCGATGCTACACAGCTCGAAAACCGACAAGACTTGTGTCATAGATCTACAACGACAATAAATACGTCTAATAAATATATTCACACAGCCGACAAATGCTTTTCCTTCCAGTCCCAATACTCCTCCAATCGCAACTTGCCGTAGTCAGCGTAGTCAAAGTCGATTTGACTGATCTCGCTTTGAATCATAGCCCAGATACCCCAGTAGAACCCAGGCATACCGTAAAAGAGAGCGATTTCGTCAATGAGCTTCTGGACCTCGCGCTCGCTAGCCTCAGGATTGTTGAGGTAGGAGCGAACCCACTTGACCATCACAGGGTTCTTGATCGAAGGCTCGGGTATAGCCGACCTGTCACATTGGAAACCCTGCCATTCCGCCATATGGTTGGCAATATCGAATGCCCGCGGTGCTGGAAGCATGTACTCGTAGTCTATGAATTTGATGGGATTGTTATCGACGGGAGGAAGGTCGGACTCTTCAAATGCTAAGTCCGTCGGTATGATGACGTTTCCCGAAAGTAAGTCACAGTGGGCCGAAACCACCGGCGAGTTGTTTTCAGAGGTCAAGGTTTCTTCGAGCCAGTTGAGTTCTTGCCTCACTACTTCTCTGAGATCACTATAGGTATTTTTGTTGCGTGCAAACGAGTCGTGGAGAGCTTGGTTTAACGGAACCACATCGATCCAATCATGCAAAAGCTCCCACACATTGTTGATGGTTTTCTTCTTTGGTTTTTTCTTCTTCTTGCTGTTTTCCGCCATGAGCACAGGCAGCAGCTGGAGCAGACGTCTTTTCTTCACCGTGACCGCGTACCGCCGGAGCTTTTCAACCCCGTCTTCAATGTCGGAGCTCGACACTCGGTGATGCCAGACGCCCAAGAGTTGAGCAATTAGCGGGTACAAGGCTGGGTGGTATAGTTCGCTAGGCTCAAGTGAGCGCCCCGGAAGGTACCCGTAGACTAAACCGTTGCTGAAGCGAGCATAGACTGGGGGAGCCAATTGCAACGAATTGAGCACAAGATGCAGAATGTACTCGCGGTGTCTGTCTATGATTAAGTTTGTTCCCTGTCCGTACACACGCATGAGCACGGTAGACAGGCCGTGGCTACACGAGAGCAACATGTTTGTGATTCCACCGGTCAAAAATTTGATTTTGATGTTGGCATCTTGAGGCCACCGCATAACGGTCAGAAGGATGGTTTTCACGTTTTCTGCCTCGGGGCTGTCTTGGACTCTGTCCTTGGCCTCAAGAAGGGCCACGAGGTCCACCTGGCGACGTGGCATGTATAACGAGTGGGTGGGAGGGGGAATTTTGACTGTGGATCCGTTATTGGTGGAGCCACCTGTAGACGGTGGAGTTGAGTGTTCTGGCGAAGCCGAGGCCTTTGCCGGGTCCGCGAGACTGTCGGAGTCCAAATCCGAGCCCGAAGGGTTGTTAAGTTTGTAAAGTAGGTTTTTGTTTCGGATATTCATCATCTTCATGTTAGCGTCGTGTGACTGCCAGTCGTCCACAACCGGGTCTATCAGGATATCTGGGACCACATTATTGATCTCTGCAGCCTCCAAGTAGTGCACACGGCCGCCGGCCACCATCCAGTAGGCGTCGTCGTCCATGGGGGAGGTATTGGGCTTGACCATGTTTGACGATAGTGGTCGCGAAGATTTTGGTCTGCGTGGGCGGTGAGCCGCGCTGCGATAAAGCTTAAAATGAGGGGAGAGAATAAAGAAGGATTTAGTAGCCGGCAGAAAACTAGCAAGAGAATAGTAGCAGAAAATAGTAGCAAGACAAAATAGAAGCATAACAACTCGGTAGAAACTTGGTAGCGAAAACCCGATAGCAGTAACTAACTTAGTTGAGTAGATAGCGAGTAGGTCTAGCAAAATACTGAACAGTGCGAGACTGCAATTGACTCGAAAAAAGTCCTGGGTAACTTGCCCGCAATTTCTCATGCCGTGTACTCCTCTGTAGGCTCCGGCTCATCCTGCACTGTCCATGGTTCATACGACTTTTCATGGCCAATGCCAGGAAAGTAATGGCGGTAAATCACATAGGCAATCACCATTCCCAAGGTGCTGCCGAGCGTAACATCGACAAAATGGTGTCTGTAGTCCATGGTTCTGCTCAACGCAATGAGGGCTGCGCCAAATGCCGGCACCCACGCAACCACGATTCTCCAGCTGCCCACGTTGGGACTGGCGACCACCAATTGGCCGCTTAGCCACAACGAAAGGTAACCCAAGCCTGCAAAACTGAGACTCGAGTGCCCGGAAGGCGTTGTTCTGAACCCGTCAAGAAGCCTTCCCTTGTTTTTTGTGGTGCAAACGTCCTTGGCCAAAACGAGCACATCCGTCGGTGTACCAGCAGCGGGCTGGCACCGTGCAAGAAAGTCAGGACGGAGTCTTCCGAAAAAGTTCTTGAGTATGTCTGTCACCACAGATGTCAAAAATACTGCAATTATCAACCCCAACAACGAGATATATGTGATGGAAGCCCTGCTTCCTCGGCGGGCCGAAACCACCAGGGCCACACAGATCATTACGAACGGCACCACCAAGCAGTAAAGGAAAAGTTCGTGGTTAGTGACCCGCTCGTGCTCGGCAAACGGGTGCGAGATGGTCAAATCGCCAACAGAAAACTGTCTTTGAAACGGTTCGATGGAACCGGTGAAAAAAAAAAGCACAATTAAAACACCCACAAGCCCCAAGTCCGCCACTTTGGCACGCCCCGCAGCATGCAACGACGTCTCCCAGTCCACATCGGGTTTCCCCACGACGGAATATACCCACTCGAACGCCATAAAAGTACTCTGTTGGTACGCAGTTCAAGAATCACCGCCAAGGCGCGGTGCTGCTGGGGTGCTCTGGTGTACGGATGTATCTTAGGTCGGCCGAAAATGGGGGTCGTGGAACGGAGCAATTGGGGCGCTGGTGGGCTGAAAGTTGGTGGCCGAAAAGGTATGGGGTCAATTAGCGTGTGTGCGGAGCTTCACTACCTGGAAGCGTTTTGTTCTTGTTTTTTCTTCTCACCCTCTGTCTCACCATTCGCAACCATTCGCACCCAGTGCACCCAGTGCACCATTTATCTCCAGCCTCTCAGGTCACCTAGTCGCATTCACCACCATGTCCAACATACTTGGAGACGACCCCTGGGGCTCAGGATGGGGCGAATCGCCTGGCCAGGGCTCTGCATTTCTCACGTCGTCGCAGCTCTTGAACCAGAACTCTTTGGATGCTCTGAAAAACTCCGATCCGGTGCTGGTGCCCGAATCCTATCAAAGCATTTTGGATCATTTTGGTGACCAATTGACCTCTGTCAACGAATTGGAGCAGCTGGTAATGGACCCGTTGGTCGCGGCTGGCGTTTTCACGGAATACCAAAAATCGAGGCTAATTGATGTGCTTTACGAGCAGAACATGCTTCCCCCGGCCCATTACATGGTGGACATTCTTGGACTAATTGCGCTTGAAGTGGAAGCTCCAGGAACCGGAGACTATGTCACGTTGAAGTTCAGACGATATCGTCTTCCTGAACTCCCGCAAAATGTTATAGACATCCTTGTGCTGTCGAGGGAAACCATTTCCGATCCGCTATCCGAGTCTCTTGCTGCTGCCTCGTTGGACGATGATCCCGTGCTCACCGACCATTCCTCCATCCAAAAGCAGCAGGATAAACAGGAGCCCACCATCGATACGTCTGGGGTACGCAAATACATGGAGAAATTGCGCGGAGATTTCAAGCCGTTGTACACCAGCAAAGAGTCCATCAGCATCAGAGAGGTGCCCGAAAAGGAGGGTCTTCTCTTCAAACATACCAACTATGCCATCACATACAACATGAACTTGGGAATGAACCAGCAGTCTGGCCAGAAGAAAGTGGTTAGGCGGTACAGCGACTTTGTATGGTAAGTTTTTTCGCTCATTTTTTCCCTGAATTTTACTAACACAGGCTCTTGGAGTACCTCTTGAAAAAATACCCCTTCCGGGTGATTCCTGGACTTCCCCCCAAGAAGTTTTCTGGTAAGTTTGCGTTTTTCGTCACTTGACAATATGTACTAATCTCAGTAGGGTCCTCGCCAGATTCCCAATTTCTCCAGAGACGCCGCCGCGGTCTCCACCGTTTTCTCAACCAAATTACCAAGCACCCAGTGTTGCGTGCTGAGCCCATCGTGGTGACGTTTCTCACGGTTCCCACAGACATAGCCAACTGGAAACGTCAGGCGAAAATCGACTACCTGGTTGAATTCAAGGGCAAGAAGATTCTGACCGAGTTCATAAACTCGATCTGGCCAACCGTAGGCGAAGAGTTCTTGGAAAAGTGGAAGCAATGTGAGTCCTCCATCGGAAGGTTGATTGAAATCTGGACTAAACTTGTGCTTTTGGTGGAAAGAAACGAAAAGAGACAGCAGCAAATAGCGTTTGACAACGGAAAGTTCGTGGAGATGATCAACCGATACACCGGGCTCGACGATGCTCTCTATCCTCACGACGACGGGATCGTGGGCAACAGCAACAAAGATGATATGGCAGCAATCAACGATTCCTTGGGCACCATTGGGGAATTTTTCAACAAAACCAGCCAAGCTCTCGTGGACGACAGTTTTGCTATCAACACCTCTACATTAGAAAAGTTCAAGAACTACTTGGACTATCTATACTCGCTACAGGAGTTGTTCGAGCGCAGCAAAAAGCTCCTGACTAACAACATTGCACAACTCGAAGCCCGGATAACCGAAAACGAGGCCAAGTACGCTCGGTTGAGTACAGACGACGCCGACATCAAGGGCAGTGATCTTGCCAAACTCAGACAAGCGATTATCGCGGACAAGCAGGAAATGTTCCAGCAGCTCAACCGAGACTGGCTCATCAAAAGCTGTTGCATGGATGAATACATAATGTTCCAAGAAACCCAGTATCTTGTCAGCGAAGCGTGGGTAGATTGGTGCCGGGGCAGAACCCAACACCAGGCCAAGATGGGGCTGCTTTATGACCAGATGAGTGGAATAATAGGCGATATGCCACTCAATTCCTAGTCCTCTGGTCCCATCTCTGGAGAAGAGCATGCTCTTTCATACAAAGGTCGTTGTCAAACCATTGCCGGCTCAATACATTGGTAATTACGAGCTCCCGGCGGGCCTCGTCATGTGCAGGAGCACCCCAGGTTTTGGCCAAGATCGACCCCACGGCCACGCCCAACTCGGCCCCGGCGCCGTATCCCTCGTCGAACCCGGCCTGCAAGCTGGACTCCTGGGCATGGGCGAGCCCGTCTACATAGCCCTGCTTCGTATGGATTCGCTGGACCGCTGGTGTTTGGGTGGGCTCCTCATCTCCCCATATATCGTCGTCATCGGATTCGTGAATAGATGTGTTAGCTGAAGTTTCCGCGTAGGCATGGGTAGAGGCTGCGTCGTTGTGCGCGGGGTCCTTTTTGCCGCTGCAGACGCCGTCTTGACATGCACACAGCATGGCTGCATCTCAGATTTTTCAAAACTTGAGGTTGCCGTCGTGCGCGCACCACAAATATACAAGGCGCCATTTGTGAGAAAACAGCCTAACTATCGCCGGCTCGATAGTCACAAACCAGCAGAGCGTTTTACCCCCTTTTTGGACTGGAGAAAATCCACATACACGACCAGACAGAGCAGCAGATCAAACCCTGACGTTTTCAGGCCAAAGTAATCCCATCTTTAAAATCATCTATTCCGCTCGTTGAGTCATGGCCGAGAATATCATCACCCAGGTGTCTCCGGACCAGCCTGTAGCGCACACAACGTACGAGGACTCCGACTACAACTCGAAAATCCAGCTTAATGTTCGTGGGAGCCGTTTTACCATCACCAGAGACGACTTGATGAGCTTGCCCGAAAGCATCTTGTTGGGATTATTTCCCAACGGAGTGTTTTTGGACGAGGAGGGCCAAGTCATCTCCAACTTGACGGAGGAGGACATCGTGTTCGTCAACTTTGACCCGTTATGTTTCGAGTATATCATCGATGTTTTCGGGGCCGCACAACGTGAACTCGAGATGGAGTCTCCCCATCTTCTGCCCCAGCCAACGACCCACGGATCGTACGCCGGCTCCGAGTCGGTAGCACAGGTTCTTCTGCGCAAGCCGGCCATCATCGTGTTGCGGGAGGACCTCGATTACTATGTCATACCTCCCAAAGCGGGCATGAACGCCGACGCTATCCGACACCTCAAGTTGGAGGTGGGCCGCCAGCTTCTCAACAACAAGCTGGTGTTTGCCGGCTTGGGCTACGATCCGGCGGAAAACTCCGACCAGAACTTGGGTCCGGCCGAGCGCCATTTGTTCGACATGCTTTGCACGTCTGGCTTTGTTCCGCTCGAAACCTGGGGAAACCGGTCGCCGGAGCCCTCCAAGTGCGTGCTTCACTCGTTGCTGTTGGTGAGACTACAGACCGCCCAGCCCACACCACCGGACCTGCCGCTGCCGTCGTTGGACCCAGTCACCAGTAACAGCCTGAGAAAATCGCGACTGAGAATCGCAACTTTGGCACACAGCGCCCAGAGGGCGGCGCTGAGATCGCTCCTGCGGTCGCGCAAGGCGGACGCCAACGAGAGCAAGTTGCTTCTTTTCTGGCGCAAACCGGCCCGAAAGTGCTGGTGGGCCAACGAGTGCATCCCGGTGGACGGCGTCGACGTCAAGGTGCATCTCCGGCGGGTGTGGACGTTGGAATTGAGTGTGGTGGGTGTGCAATAGTGATACGACATAGCTAGGCGACTAATAATTTGAACGATGTATTTTGTAGGTTGGTTGTTGGCTGTTTGCAGCTGGCGGTTTGCAGCTATTAGCGGTTGCAGCTACCGAGCGTTAGCTCTTGCACCCGCACACCATCGTGCCCTAAATTTCACCGCCGCGTCTTCTTCTCCATGTCTGCGCCCAAGAAGCAAAAGTTGGAACAGTACCAACAGCAGCGTCTAGAACACACGCCGTGGGTCGAGAAGTACAGACCCAAGAACCTTGACGACGTGGCGTCGCAGGATCATGCCGTAAACGTGTTAAAAAAGTCATTGGTTTCGGCAAACCTTCCCCATATGCTATTTTATGGTCCTCCGGGAACCGGAAAAACTTCCACTGTTTTGGCATTGGCGCGAGAATTGTACGGCCCGGACCTCATAAAGTCACGGGTGCTCGAATTGAACGCATCGGATGAACGTGGAATTGCGATTGTGCGTCAGAAAGTGAAGAACTTCGCCCGATTGACAGTGTCGAATGCTTCGCCAGAAGACTTGGAAAAGTATCCATGTCCCCCATACAAGCTCATCATCTTGGACGAAGCCGACTCAATGACTTATGATGCCCAGGCGGCGCTTCGTAGAACCATGGAAACGTATTCCGGAGTGACTCGGTTCTGTTTGATCTGTAATTACATCACCCGAATTATCGACCCGTTGGCGCTGAGATGCTCCAAGTTTCGGTTCAAGCCGCTCGCAAACGACAACGCCGTGCAAAGGCTCCGATATATTGTCCAGCAGGAAGAGCTCGATGTCGACGAAGACGTCTTTTCGTACCTCCTCACCATCTCCAACGGAGACCTTCGTCGCGCCATCACCTACCTCCAGTCCGCCGCTCGCTTGGCGTCGGCCACCACCGAAAAGACCACCATATCAGCAGCAACTCTCCGTGAGATTGCCGGAGTGGTTCCAGAAGATCAGTTGCAAAACCTCCATAATACGCTCGAGCAAAAAAATGTTCCGGCCATAACTTCTGCTGTTGGGGACTTGGTGCTGCAGGGCTGGGGCGCACAGCAGGTGCTCGACCAGCTCCACGAGTTGTATGTCCACAGTGACTCCATACCCACCGAAACCAAAAACCGAGCTGCTCGGTTGATGTTCGAGACTGACCGCCGGTTGAACAACGGAGCCGACGAGCACCTCCAGTTGTTGAACTTGTGCTTGCAGTTGGTGAAATAGAGAAAGCCGAGAGAAGAAGAGGGGAGAGGAGGTATCCAGTAACATCCAGTAGACGTATCCGCACCATATATAATCCTGAAGGTGTCTACATAGAGTACTCGATATTATGCTATTCGTAATACGTGTAGTGGCTACTTACTACTCAGGGAGAAGCCTCGCTGCGTTCGTCTCGGGAAGACTGAGCGTTGGGTGGCCCTTGCATCTGTCTCTGCATTGGGTTTCCGTACATCGGATAACCAGGAGGCATTTGGCCATGGGGTGTCTGCTCGTGCGAGTACATGAATCCTGGAGGAGCTCCAGCTGGAGGAGCCCCAGGTGGGAATCCTTGGTAGCCCGCCATGCTCTTTTGGTTCTGAGGTGACATCACATTTTGATTGGGCATGGTTCCTTGGTTTTGCATCAAGCCAGGAGGCATGTTTCTGAAGCCCTGGTGTGGAGAGCCGTGGTTCGTCTGTGGGTGCTCGGGAGCAGAGCCTGGAGGTGGCATGTTCATCCATGGAGGAAACTGGGTGATGCCTTTCATGTTTTGTGGGGCAGTTTGTGGATAGGCAAAGCCTGGTGGAGGAGGAAAACGGGGCTGTTGTTGCTGGTGGGCACTAGGAGGCTGGGCAGGCACACCCTTGTTGAGCAAAGTATTGAAAAAGTTGTCGTTGGCACCAAATCCTGGTGAAAGACCACCGGCGGGAAGCCCCGGTGGAGGACCGCCATGGGGACCATAGGGACCGGGCTGTAAGCCTGGAGGGTACATACGAGGCAAGCCCGCTGGTGCTTGTGCTGATATGTTTGCTGGTGGAGCTCCTGGGGTTCCTGGGGTTCCTGGGGCTCCTGGGCTCTGAGTGGTATTCATGTTCATCGCCGGTTGAGACTGGTTTCCAAAAAAACGGGACGACGATTCCTCCTGCGAAGGGAGCCGACGAGGGGCCATGGGCTGGGAATCGGGAGCACCTGATGGCTGTGCTGGCTGGGTTTGCTGGGGACGTTGCTGTGTTTGCTGGTGGGGTTGTGGGGTGGAAGTCTGGGGAGAGCCACTCTGTGGAGCAGCAGGAGCATTGAAGAACGACGAGAAACGAGAGCTCTTGGAAGAGGTGCTGGCAGACTCGTGCTTGGGCTTTTCCTTGGGTTTCACAAACGAAAAAAAGTTATCCACCTCGTTGCTCGGAGCGCTCTCAGCGACTGGAGCCTCAATTGCCAGAGGTTCCGACGAAAACTCGCCTTCGGCACGACGACGCATCTCAGCCTTCCATCGCTCAAAGTCCTCTACCGTCTCCCCCATGTCTATCGGGGCGTCTTTTGAGCCGTCAACGGTGCCCCAGTCGGGCTCGGCCTCATCGGGGTTCTCTCCAAGTAGCTGGTCAATTTTGTCGTGGCCCATGGTATCGAGTTCGGCCGCACGGGCAAAGCCCGAGGGCTTCTTTTCCCAGCGAAGACCCTCGGCGCCGCCTTTCTTTCTTCTCTCGGGTCCTTTTTCTTTTGGCGCATTCTTGCGCAGCCCCCAAAAGCTCTTTTCCGGAAGTTCAAGTTCTTTCTGGACCTCTTTGACGCTGGCCGAGTTGCGCAACAGTATCAATTCGTTGATGGAGTAGCTGAAACGGGTGGTGCTCTTGTACTCCACAGTGTACTCTTCGCCTTTCCAGTGAGATTGCTTTTCATGTTCACCCCGAGATTCGATTTTTTCAACTTCCTTCGGCGATCCTCTTGCCGAGCCGCTGGTGCGTGGCTCGAGCTCCGGCGTGGACTCCTTGGCGGCATTGGCTATGGCAGAATCAAGCAAAAGACTCAATGCGTTGCGACCGTCGGGTTGCTGAGCGACGTCTGGGGTAATTTTCACGGCCTCGTTGGCGGGATCAGGAGCCGGTGCACCCAGCGACGATATCAGGAGGATGGAGGGGTCATCAAATAAGGCTTGGCGGTCGGCCATGGCTACGGAATGGGGAGGAAAATTTGGTCAATTGGGTGAAGAAATTATCGCCAATGTCCGCACATCGTTGACGAACCAGTGCTGCCCATGTGCAGGCACGGGATGGAGGGTGCAAGATTATCTATAAAAACTATTTGCGTAGATAAGGCACGTTAAGGTTCATGACCTCGCGGCAGAAGACAAACCAGTCAATATCTCGTAACGTAAGGTCCAGCTTTTTCTTATCGAGAGTTTTTTGGTGTTCTTCCCACTTGAACAATTCGTACATAAACCGTAGGTTGGGCTGGATGATGATATTGAGTCTGCGCACCCGAACGTAGAGGTAGGCCTTCGCAAGCAGCACATTGAGTCTCCGCATGACTTCAGCCATCACCACAGTGGCAGATCGGCTCACACCGACTCGGCAGTGGATAAATATCTTGGCTTTTCCGTCGCTCTTTTGGTGCTCGTCCTCGATGAACTCCAACATCCGGGGAAGCGAAGCGCTGAGTTCGTCTATACCATCGTCCTGGAGGTTGTTCACCTTGAGTATGGTGTCGACTGTGTTTGGGTTGCCGGAAATTGTGAATTTTTCTAGGTTTCCTCCGTCGATTTCTTCCACCGTTATCGTGTGTGAGGACTGAAATTGACGGCTGTTGAGCCACTCGAGCCGCTCGCCCACAGAGATGACCTTGGTGATGCCAAGCTTGGAAAGCAAAGCGAGGCTGTTGGCGTGTTTGAGCGACCCCAAATACAAGTACGGAAGGATGCGGGACGGCAACGAGCCATCGACGTCAGACACCCAGTCTGCTTCGAGAAGCGACAACGACGACGCTTTTCGCTCGAGCGAGTGTTTGGCGCCCACCGAGTGAGACGGCCGTGTGCCTGTAGCGAGCAATATCTCGGTGATCTCGAGGTCAGAAAACACTTCAAGCGTGCTCCATTCAACTTTTTTCACCAAGGGCAGCACTCGGCGAAGAAGCACCTCGAGCTTGCGAAGGATGTGGACGTCGCTGGAAAATATGTAGAACGGCCTCTGGTAGTCATTATGGAGTAGAAGCATGGCTTCGTCAAGGCTGACGTTCCGCGAGTACATCACGTAGGAAAGCACGAAGAGCGACAGCTCGGTGTATCCATCCAGGCAATAAATGAGGGCCGACACTACGTCTGGGTCGTCTGACGTGGACAGCGAATACAAGTATAGCAATTTGCAGCAGTTGACCACGGACAGGAGGTTTTCCTTCTTGCAGTCGCCAATTCCCACCGAGCCGGCCGGCGGAAATTCAAGAGTGTGGTACTCGGAGCCTGTGGACCTGTGGCTGGAGAGACTAAACTTGAACATCAACAGGCGAAGCACCGCCAAGTCAGGGAAGCCGGCGTCGCTGCAGCAGTGAATGAAAAGGCGCCAGTTGGCCCGGGGCGGAGGAAGAATATCGGTTATTCTTTGGTGCGCGATATCGTCCTTGTTCACAATGGAGCTGGCCGGATCACAGTAGGGTCCAAAGCCATCGCCAATCGACATCTCGTTTCGAAACTGGAGGTGCATAATCATTGCCTGGTAGTCCCACATATTGCCAGCCCACACCCTCCCGCCTATACACAGCGCTGCAGACATGCGTGTGGTTTCCACCTTTTCCTTCATGACAAAGTCCAGGTCCCACACCGCCAAAGACTTGGGGCTGAACGACGAGAGTCGCAGTTCCAACAGGGTTTTGCGGGTGTCGCTTCTGGGTTCTGGCGGCACTGTGAAGAGGGTGGAGTGGTACGGCGACGTCTGGCGAAGGAGGATCTGCTCCAAGAATGGTAGATCAGACATGATGAAGGTGTTGTAGTGGGTTTTGTCCAAAGCGCCGTCCTTGGCCACGGCGTACCGCTGGGCTAGCCACAACACCCGGGCGAGGCTCGCACACTTGCACGAGCCCAAGTGTTCGTTTTCGAGGCAGTACACCACCATATCGCTGCAGGCGGCGAGCTTGGCGACCTGGATGTGGAAGTTGCGGAGCGAAACGCCCAGGCTGGGATCGAGGTTGAGGAACACCGGCAAGTGCTTGATGGCATAGCAGTCGGCCACGAGCGGCTCGAGCATGTGGTCCAGGTCCTTCCCGGGAAAAACTATGCCGAGCACATACTCCAAGAACCTGACGACTTCGGCCCGCGAAACGTCGATAGGATGGAGAATTTCCGGTGCGTGGACGGTGTTTCGGAGGAGCGTGGGGTTGTCGACGGGCGACACACACATGAGGAACCGGGGGGCGGCGGCGGTGTCGGCGGACAACGCCGGGTTGAGTTCGGACTCCGGCGGGTCGCTGCCGGCGGAATCTTGAGTATCTCGGCAAAAGAACCGTTTCTGGGCAAAGTTTTCTGGGTGGATGCCGTGGAGCCACGGGAACATCCGGGCGGTGTGCGGGAGGCTCTGGTTGAAGTAGTGCTTGAACACGGCCGCTAGCTGGGCGTAGGTGAGCGAGCGTATATCCATGGCGGGTTCGGCCGCCGAAAATGCACTGGGGAGCTCCGCGAGACTGCGGAAGAAGTCCAGGTCGCTGCTGAGTGGGCTGGTGGCGTCTGGGGCAAACTCGGGCGCCGGCGGCCGCACCTGGAGCCGGGTGGTTTTCAGCTGGATGATGTCGCAGACATCGCAGTGGGAAGTTTCCTCGTCAATGACGCCATTTTTCGACTTTTCCGCGGCACCGGGGGACTCTTCCGTGCCCACGCTGGCGCCGTGTCTGCCGTTAAACGTCTGAAGTCGGGCTCGAAACCGGTCTCTTTCGTACAACAAGTCGTTGGACGACGACGACGACCGCTTGGCGGCGCCGCGAACATACAGGTCTTCCTCGATTGACCTGGGCACTTCTGCCGGCGGCGGCGAGGAGATGTTGGAGCCGCGGTGCTGGGGCAGGCTGGGAAACAGCAACAACGTCGACGAGCCGTTATCCATCCTTATCTTGTGGGGTGCCGCGATGCGAAAACTGGGTTGATTGGGACCGGCCTGTGTGCCGGAGCGCGGGCCCACTTCGCGCTGTGTGCCGGACACAACTCACCTGAATTTTCGCAGGCTGGGCCACACAAACCTGCAACCCCAACCCCACCCATGGCAGATATAGTGGGGCAGCTCGAGCAGGCGCGCCAGCTCGCGTTTTCGAACCGCGACATGTTTCCGCAGGTGCTTCGCCAGGTGTTTCCGTTGGCGGCCAACCCGGATTTGACCATCCAGCGGTGGTGCCTGCGATTTTTCAAAGACGCTTTTCGGGCTTCCGGCGACAAATTGGACCCCGGGGCCAAGATCGACTTGGCCATTGACGCTGTAGAAGCGTTGCTGTTGCTCATGGACGTGGCGGACCACGAGGTGGTGAAGAATACCATCGATGCCGCCGTGGTGGTGTTCCGGTTGGTGTACCGGTATGTGGCCGATAACGACGGCAGCAACGGAATCTGGGCCAAATTGCAGCAGTTGAAGGCCCGCATCGCCGGCAAGTACTTGACGACGTGGCCGTTGGACGCGGCGGACACAAGCGAGGCGGATATGAGACGCAACATCGAGATCAACTTGGAGTTGTTGAAGTTCGTCATGGTGGTGATCGACTACCAGCTGCGGTCGCCCACCCAGCCGGGGTTGTTCTCGCTCTCGAAGGTGAACCCCAGCCACACGCTCATGAAGCCGCAGCAGTTGGAGGCCGAGGCCCACAAGTTGTTGGAAAAGGTGCTCGTGGTGCTCGAGTGGGACATTCTTGTCGTGCCCCTTGTCACCGCCACGCTCTCGCAGCTAGCGTTCGTGGCCCACAGGAAGCCCCAGTTTGTCGGGCGGGTGTTCAAAACCGTGGACAGCTTCGACCTGGCTGCGAAATGCCAGTCCAACTACGAGTCGGTGGACGAGTTCAAGCTCGGCCGAAAATACGCCGACCGGGCTGTCCGCATATTCTTGAATCACACCCTCAAGTACCAGCTTGTGCCGCCCAACTTCCAGCAGGCGGCCACCAAAAAGGTGGCCCAGGTCACCGCTCGCGGAGACGAGGTGCGCCGAAGGGACATCTTGGCCATCGAAGATCCGTCCATCACCAAGAAAAAATTCGACGGGTTTGAAAACGGATCCAAGCGTCTCCAGACCCTCGACTACAAGAGCTTGTACTGCCTCACCGACCCCAACAACGAGCTCAATTCCTTCGACCTCACCACTCTTCCGCCTAACATTCTTGTCTCCATGACCATAGCCGCCTTGAACAAAGCGCTGCCGGAGCGGTTGGCCAAAGGCTTGGACATCATCTGTCTGCGATATAAGCACGGTCTCCAGAGCGCCACGGGGTCCGAGGTCAAGAAACTGGAGCTGGACGACGAGGACGACAACATGGAAAACTTCAGCTCCGATACCGTTTTCACGCTTCCTCCACCACAAGCACTAAACTTTGCCGAGAAGAAGGAGCACTTGTCGCTAATCATCCAAAACTTCTTCAGCTTGGCAGACCAGAAGATCCCCGAGGTCACCGGCAAACAAGACACCGAAGCACAACTCACGCAAATAGCGATCAAGACATGGAAAAAAGATTCGTGGTACGTGCTTCTCACCCGGTTGGCTACGCGAGGAATGCGGTCTGTTCCCGGCGACGGAGTGGATGTGGAGAAAGAACAGGAACTCGCCGATATGGTGCGGCAGGCCATCTTTGACTATTTTCTCACCAATATCCATTCTCGAATCGACATTGTCATAGAATGGCTAAACGAAGAGTGGTACGCAGAAAAAGTGTTCAACGAGGGTAACGCCTTGCAGAAGATGGCCCAGGAAAACGACGGAGTCGTCACCGACGAAATGCGTGTGCAAGTTGACTTCCAGACCACCCCAACTCCAATATATGAGAAATGGAGCTCCAAGGTTCTCGACTCTATGATCTCGTTTATCGAGCCGGGCGACCGTAAGATCTTTATCAGGCTTCTCTCCGACTTGCCGTATCTTACAGACGAGATGGTTTCACGCATCAAGTCGTTGTGCTACGATCCCGGAAGAGCCAAAATTGGGTTTCTCTCGCTACAGTTTTTGGTGATGTACCGCCCACCAGTAAAGAGTGCGTGTTTGAAGGTGTTCAAGGAGTTGGCGGAGGGCGACCAGGACGATCTCAAGGAGGAGGCTACGAAGTTGATGGAAAAGTATTCGTAAAAAAGAGAGAATAGGAAAGGCGAAAGCGGGAAGCAGAAAGCGGAAAGCAGAAAAAAAGAGATCGTTTCTATTGCAATCTCAATTGTCAATAGGGGAAGTGGACAGTCAAGTGTAAACTGACAGAATCTAAAAATAGCACAATCGATTCTAGACTGCTGCAATCCAGTTGTCAATGGCAACTGTCAAAATCTCAATGAAAAACCAAATTGAAATCCAATTGACTCTCACTGCAAACTCGCCAATTCACCACCTCATATATAGACACCGTGCCCCGCACAGCTAATACACATCTGACATTTGTTCTCTTCGTATACCAGCACAGCCGCAGCCCGCCGCGCCAAGCCGCTATAAGCCGCGACGAGCCGCGCAGTGCCGAGAACGTTTCAGCACGCGCCTAGTTAACGTCTTTCTCACACAAAATTATCCACTGAAACAACCCCAAACCACTCCATATTACAACCCCGGCAGCTCCTGTGCTAACCAAACCCATACAGACTTCTTGTGGATCCCCACCGGACAATGGAGCATTTTAATCCTCGTCGTGAAATAGACAAATACGCGCTTGATCTGTCGACTTTTGACCTTATAGATGTGGGAAAATTTCACAATTTGAAATGCTCGACGGTGTTTGACTATATGTTCACATGGGTGCTTCTCATCCTTGGGGTGGTGCTTCTCGGCGTGGACATTTACACCTGTCTCAATATTCTCGTTTTTCACCGGTGGAGTTCAGACGACTATAAGCCCTATGCCTACGCAATAGCCAAGTGGATTTTCACCGGGTGTATCATTTTCCAGTTTGTGCTCCTCTTGTACCACTGGGTATGGGCCATCCACACATATAGGACCCGCAACATCGCATTGGCATACGTGAACAATATTGCTCGTCACTTGTACACGATCAAATCGTACGACTACCATTGTCTTTTCAATCTGGTGGAACATGACAACTTTTTTGACTGGGCGTGCTTTCTAGCCTACTTCGAGATGGACTCGGCGTTGCAAATTCTCGTCGCCGACACTCCTCGTCAAGTGATCAATATCTTGACGCTTCGGTACTACGCTACCGACGAAGACTCTTCCAACGATATCATTCAGAACATTCAGCTGATTGCCACGTCCAACATTCGGCTCTCGGTGATCTTGTCGTTCATGCTCCTTTCCGTGGCCATTTGGTCGATTTTCTTCTTTCGTTTCGTGTTTGGAATGCTCTGCTACATTCCATGTTTGATCAAAATCCGCAAAAAGGGCCACTCGAGGCTCAAAAAGTACTGCTGCTCCGTGGTCAATCTGCACGTTCGCCGCTTTGTCTACAAGCACCACAAACCACGCAGCAAGTTGCTTGAAGAAGGTATTCTCGACTTGAAGGAGATCAACGAAAACCCTTTACTCAATTCCGCATCCACCGCCACGTTCGACTCGGCTTTCCAGTACAAGCCCGAACCAGCGAAAACTTTCCAGCCCATGGACCGCTCTTACGACACTCTTCGGACCGTGGACCGCTCTTACGAAACGCTTCCGCCCTACGGCTCGAGACTCAACACTTATGAATCTTTACCGCTCCAGAACATGCAGCGCCGCAGACCACCGCATGATCCGTTCAGCGACGAGAACAAGCTTTCGAGCAAAGCGACTTTGATGAACCAGGATCCTTTCAGCGATCCCAAGCTTGAAGATAATGACATGAGCGACACAGAAGACTTGTACGACCAATATAGAGGGGTGGAGATCGAGCCGGCCGTGCACAAAAACTACCACGGGTACGGGCCCCCACCCAGAACTGGGTCCGCGTCCTCGCTCACATTTGCTACAACAGGACCTTTGGAGCCAGAGTCACGAAGCCATACTGGCACATCGGTACCTCCAGCCTCTTCTCCGTCTATCTACGGTCCGGTGACTCGCACAGGAACCGCTCCGTATCCACCAGAAGAAACAAGCTCTTTGCTAGCTGGATCCGAAATGCCGTATCCGGAAAGCGACTTGAATGCTGATCCTATGGATCCAGAGCCTATGGAACCGTACCCTCGCTCAGACGTCCCGTACCCGCTCCACGACTCGTACGCTCCCTCTCACGACTACAACAGGTAGAAACGACATATAGTTAATATTTACAGATCCGTCTTACTTCTTATTTGCATACTCCTTCTTCAACTTGGCCAACTCCTCGTCCGACACAGGTGGGATAGGAATGTCGCTAAACTCGTCCTTGTTCAAGAACAGCCACGTATAAGCGTACACACCCAAGGGAATCGAACCGACGACAATGAATGCCAACGTATTTCTCCAGAAATATGGAGCACGAACCCGCACCAAGGCAGGACTCATTTCAAATGTTTTGGGATCCCTGTACCGGGCATGGCCCTTTCTGGGTTAGTAGAGCGCTCCAAGTGCGTTTAGACTGCAAGATACTTACGGCTTTCCGATCACTGGCATGGTTTTAATGAGATTTGGATCTGCAGGAAACTTCACCACAGCTGTCGGTGCACGGATGTGAAAAATTAAGAGTACCAGTGGGTGCAAATTCATTACTGTACTATATACCTAGCCGTAATGGTTCAAGCTCCACAACGTCACCTTGCCGGACTCGTTTCCAATAGCCAACATCTGGTTATCGGGAGACATGGTTACGGCCGTAACTTTTCCGAGTGGGGTTCCGCTGGTGGGCCAGTTGGCGTACACGCTTCCTTGAGCAACGTGGACCAACCGTAAAGCATCTCTTTTCGCTCTCAGGGCTATACACAATACCTGTCCGTCTGGAGAGAACTCGAGCGACGAGATGGAGGTGACCAAGTTTTCCACGGTTTTGTATGGCTTGGGAGAAGACTTGGCGAACGTATTCCTGTCGTACAAGTTCACGACACCATTGTTGCTTCCCACCGCCATCCAGCGGTCCTTGGGACCTCCTAGCCTCAACTTGGTGATCCCAATGGCTCCGTCGTCGTCCCATTTGCGGACAACTTTGCCCAGTTGCAAATCGTATTCCCAGATGGTTCCGGCCGAGTTGACCACCACAAGAAACGTCTCGTCTCGCGAGAACTCAAAGTCGACTATGGTTCCTTCGATCTTGTAGCCCTGTACCCACTGGCCTGTTTCTCCGCTGAGCAAGTTGCACCAGCCACTGCTTCCCACCATGCCAATCCAGGTGCCCAACGGAGACACCTTGAAATACTCCATGGACCGCTGGAACTGCTCTCTCCCGTACATTCTGGAGATCTTTTCCACCTGGCCCGTGGTGATGTTCCACTTGTTGAGGTACCGTCTTCTTCCCGCGGCGTAGACTGTGTCGCCGGAGAAAGCACAAGTTGTAATGGGGGAGTTTTTGAGGTACAACGAGGTGACGAAGTTGTTCGTTCTTCCGTCAATGTGGTAGATTCGCACCGTGCGGTCAAAGCCGCCAGTGATGAGAAGCGGGTGCGATCTGTGGAAGCTTAGCGACTGAATGGCGGCTCTCGAAGGATGGGTGTGGTTGGCGTTCTTGAGTCGGGTGATCAGAATCTTGTGCGGTGATATTAATTTGAGTTGTTTCGTCTGTGTGAACTGCTGGGTCGATGCTAGGGTCTGTAGAATGGCATTGGTGTCGTTTTCGCTGGCCTGTTCAGACATTTCCTCGGCGTCGGAGTCGTCTTCGTCTTTTTCCAAGTCCTCGATCCATCGCGGACGAGGGTAGATTTTCTCGAACTGAGCCCGAAGGCGGGTCACATATGAGGATGCGCTGATGCTGGTGTCGTCTGGATTCTTTCTGAGCTTTTTGAGCCGGTCCGAAGTGGCCAAATTTATGGTGATTCTCTCGTCGTCACTGTCGTGCCACACGGCGTCGATTTCCTCGTCCGTGGAAGTCTCCTCGGTGCTTTCCGCGTCCGGCTCGGCCATCTCCTGGTCATGGTCTGCGGTGCCGTCGTCAATAAAGAACAAATCCTCGTCCTGGACATTGTCCAAGTCACTTTCTTCGTCGCTGTTAAATTCGTCCGAACCATTTTCTTCATTCTCCGACGACGAGTAGTCGTACAAATTGTCGACTTTCCTGAGGTTGGCGGCAAACCCCTCCTCGTCGCCGAACACAAGCTTCTCCAACGCAATCTCCTCCTCGTCTTTGGGAAGCTCCATACTATGCATGTCACAATTTGGCGATGCGATGCGATGTGATGAGTGAAAACATCGGTGCACCCACACTACGGTGCTACAGTTTCGTGGGAGCTATGCTTGTGTGCTATTTACACTATGCGGACTTGAGCTGGCTCACAAACGTAATGAAGTACTTTTTGAACGCCCGGTTGTCAAGCTTGACCACACTGGAGCCAAAATCGTTCATGAGTTCCGGCGCCATACCCATCGTAGTCAAGTATGTAGACAAGTACTGCAAGTAGGTGTCTCCCTTGCGGTCGTAGCAGATCTTGATCAACTGACTTATCTCCTGGGCAATGAGTCTAAACTGGGCGTCCTTGAGGTCAAACTCGGTCTTTTGGAATGGTAGTTCGAAGCAAAGGTGCATCGATTTTTCTATGAGGTATTCGTCAACACCTTCTATAGCAGGCAAGCTTTCGCCATAAGTGTCATTGGGATCGTTTATCTTGCCGCCGGACCCTCCGAGGACGGTGACAAAGTTGATAAGCTGGGTAACCGCCAACTTTGCAACCGTGGTGTCTGCCAAGTCGTAGGAATACTCGAACAAAGACGATAATATTTCCGGGAGCATGGCCTTATTAGATTCGGTAACGAGCAAGCTGGACGAGTTGTTGATTATGATGGCAGAAAGGAGGTTCATGTATGCCTTTTTCAACCCGTTCTTGTCACGGATGACGTCGGGCATGGTATCAAAGTCGTTGTTCTCACCGTTATACTTGAGTAAGCTGAAGATTTTTTCAACCACTGGCGTGAGCAAGTCGTTGAGCAACTGGTACACATTGGCGTTGCCTTTGAACGTGTGCACGAGCTGGCCCAAAAAGCTGAGGAAATCAGACAACTCTGTCACCGTGAGGTTGCTTGCGTTGATAATTAACAGAATGAGCTTGCTCAAGTGCACCGAGCACCTGTCGCGAAGTATAGGCACAAACCGGGCAAATGCAAACCGAGATGCCTCCCGAACCTGTTCATGTTTGGCGAAATTACTCAATGTGATCACCACAACCTGTGCAGCATTGTCGACTTTGTCCACCATAACTTGGCCAGATTTCACGTTGGAGTCGTCGTATCCTCTGACAAAGGTACCAATGGCCATCAATGCGTGGTGGGCCTGCAAGGGTATAATGGGCTGGGAGTTTTTCTCTGCTTCTGGCGCAGCCACACACGATTCCAAGCTGCTGAAAAGCGACGAGAAGATGGCATCGGCCATTCTGAGCTTGGTGCTGTCGTCCACAGACATGAGTCCTATGAGCAAGCCGAGCGCCTCGAAAAGATAAAGCTGGCTGGAAAACGAGCCGTTGTCGACCACATCGTCGTCCTCGTCGCGCACGGGAAGCTCGGCTTTGATCACAAGCAACGGCTGGAGCTTGAGGAGAATCTCCTCCACGAACGACGGGTTCGACATTTGCGGCTTGACGAGCTTGATGAACCGAAAAAACAAGTACCAGCTGCGAAGGCGCACTTTCTCGGACTCGTTGAACATGCCCACCAGCGAGCCGAAAACCTTGAGGATTGGATCCGGGTTCGTTCCCGAAGCTATGAAGGTGTAGTGCCGAACCACAAGCTCGAAGAACAGAAGCTGGACCCGGGGATGGCCCAGAGACAGAACCACCGACGAGTCGATGAGCTGGATGAACAAGCCGTGAAGAACGGCAAATGCCTTCAGGGTGGTCAATTCTTTCTTGGGAACACCAACAAGGTTGTTGCGCACGCCGTCGGCAAAGTTGCTGAGCTGGTAGAGTCCGAGTTCGGACGTTTGCCAGTCTGGTTTGTTGGAAAATAGCGATTCGGAGATCACCGCCGGCACCAAATCGAGGTAAAGGTCGGGCACGAGCACGGCTATGGTGTCCTGGAATGTCTTGAGTTTTGCCCTGATTTCCTCGAACTGGGCCGCGGAGTCGTCGTCCAAGCCATCGTCGTCCATGTCGAATTTCATTTTGATGATGCACTTGGCGAACAATTCTTTCAAGAGGTCGTTATTGATCAAGGTCTTTTGCTTCTTGCATGCTAATAAATACTGCTGGATGTACGGAAACACGAGCTGAGCAACGTCGTCGAATTCGTGGGTCAAGAACCCCAAAACCGACGGCCAGAGACCCATGAGCTGGTTGACCACCTCGGCGGGCGAGTCGCTCTGGGCGTCGAAAACGATGAGGAGTTCGAGGCCCACCTGGTTGGCCAACCGGGCCACGCTCTCTGTGAACTCTAGGTCGTCGCTGTCCTGGGCAAGCGACCCGACAACGTCGGTAATATTGAGAAGGGCAAGAAGCTGGAGCTTATTCTCCGGCTTCATTTTTTTGGAGATGATTTCCGCCACCGCCTCGCACGCTGCCGTGCGCTGGTCTGGCTTGCGGAGGTACGAGAAGATGACGCCGATGAACTCGGGCACCACAAAAAGGCTGATTTCCATCCACGAGACGTAGCACCCCACCACCCGCACGGTGTTGGTGAGAGTGTCGGACGTGTGGGCGTCGGCGTTCTCGAGTACCAGGCGCCACAGCTGCACCAACCGGTGCATGTCGTTGGCCCGAATGGCGTCCTTCAATGCATTATTACGTTCCTGCTGCTGTGGGGTGCGGGCGATGAGTTTGTCGCCGATTTCGGCGTGGATGGCAAGATGGATACGGACGTAGATGTCGGTGCCGGGAGCGGACGCCGAGTAGTCGAGGAGCTGGACGAGGAACTGGGGATTAATGGCCAAATAAACGTGGCAGAAGAGAGTGGCCATGACACTGGCGAGCTTGTTGCGAAGATAGACGGGATAGGACTGGTGGTTGGCAAGGTAGTTTTCTCGCAAGAACTGGAGCATGCTGTTGTTGATGGTGTATAGGCGGTCGCTGGGCACCTTGGGGATGTTTTCCTCCACCACTTGGAGCACGAAAAAACGGAGCGCTTCTGGGGTGGCCGAAGAAGACGAAAGAAGTATGGTCACACAAGACAGTAGACCATTTTCGGAGGATTTGATTTTGTCGATGTATTCGTAGGCCTGGGCCTTGAGGGCGGGGTCTGCGGTGCCACTTAGCGCTATTTCCACCGCCTGCTGGATCTGGGTTTCCATCGACGATAAAAGCTGTTGTGGCAGTTTGAAAAATTGATGCGGTGGTGTGTGGGTGCAAGGGTAGCGAGGAAAGGTGGAAAACGGTGAGCGGCGGAGGGGTGGAAACGCGGGGGCGCGAATGGACGGGGCAAAGTGGCGAGTGGAAATGGGGGATAATAAGGTCACTTACTGGGTCAGCGTATGGATAGTATAGACTGCTGTGGTGGTGCGTACTACTTTTAACTTGTTAATGTTGACTTACCGTGACCTACTGTGACTTATTGTTGTATTGTTGTATTGTTGTATTGTTGTTGACTTATTGTGACTTGCTGTGACTTGTTCTGACTCAGTGTCACTTCTTGTTTACTTGAATCGTTTAATTCCTCACTTTTAATCCTCCTTAATGTTCGTACTTTTTGGCCTGCTTGCTCTTGCAGCCATTCTGACGTGTACGCGGCCCGTGCTCTTGCGTACGCACCCGCACCCCAGCTACTCCAAAATAGCATACTTTTTCAAGTGGTCGGGAATCACCTCGTACAATCCCTTGGACTCGAGCCACAGCCTGGAAAACATCTTGTTGGCGTACTTGTGCGCTGAGTCCGCCAACAACGTCACCACATTGCTTCCTTCGGGAACCATGCTGGCAACTCTCACCGCGGCTGCAACATTCAACGCTCCAGTTCCTCCAATATACAATCCTTCTTCGTCCAAGAGTCGGTACGCCATCACAATCGACTCCTCGTCAGCAACACGTATAGCGTCGTCAATAAGCTCCACATCCGGCTTCAAGTTGTCGGTGACTCTGCCCTGGCCAATACCCTCGGTGAACGACGAGCCTTCCCGGTCCATTTTCTCACCGCCAGAAGTCACGTACGAGTACAACACCGATCCTGGAGGGTCCGCCAACACACACTTGACCTGGTCGGACGCCATTGACTTCAAGTACCTGGTAACTCCAGCAAACGTTCCGCCGGTTCCCGTCGAACATGTCCACGCATCGACTTTTCCATTCAATTGAGCCCATATTTCTGGACCAGTGGTCTCGATGTGTGCCTGTCTGTTGGCGGTGTTGTCGAACTGGTTCGTCCACACCGCATTGTCCAATTTTTCAGCATGCCTCTTGGCCTGGTGGTTGTAGTTTTGCGGATCGGTAAATGCCACCGCAGGCACAGGATGGACCTCGGCTCCCAACAACCGAAGCGTTTCGATCTTCTGTGGCGATTGCGTATTGGGCATGTAAATCACACATTTATAGCCTTTAGCTCTACAAACATGGGCCAATCCAATGCCGGTATTTCCCGCGGTTCCCTCTACCACGGTTCCGCCCGGTCCAATTAAACCCTTTTCCTCGGCATCCTTGATCACATAGAGCGCAGCACGATCCTTGACCGATCCCCCCGGATTCATATACTCTGCCTTGGCAAAAATATTTCTTCCGGTTTCGTCAGAAAGTTTTGGCAATCGGATCAAAGGAGTATTTCCCACTGCTCCTGGCAACCCTGAGGTTGACACAAGAGGAATGAATGGTAGTTGCGATGACACCGTTGAGATCCGAAGACCTCGGCGGATGGTTTTGGAAAACATGTGTATGATTGAAGTCCGGTTGAATTCTCAGGGCAGCCGAAAACTGGAGTCGAGTTATTGCACGTGACGCGCTGCGATCTGGTTTTTGGTTTTTGGATTTGGATTTTAGCTTAAGGTGTTCGGTATTCGGTGTTCGGTGTTTGGCTCCACTCAGGGCGGCAGTTAATACGGATTAACTTCATGCACGACGGGAGCGATTGTGTCACGCGAGTACCTCCGCCACAAAATTGCCGTTTACAGCGAAGGCTCGGCGGCGACCGGGTACTCAGGTCCGATAATATTGACCCTGCCGAATTGGACCAATCGGGGAAGGTGCATGCATGATGCCTTGCATCTACGGTTTGGACATAGAAGGTCGGAGCGCGCGAACATGCGTGTAACGCGACACTAGTATGCCGGATCTGATGTAATCGAACATCTTTTTCAATCTGGCATCTGTCCCGATTATTGCGGAGATTCGGGGGGCTGGACCGGCACATGCAAGATTCCCAAATGGGACCTAATCGGGTCGGATTACGAAATTTTTATTAATGGTGCAAGCATTAGATATATGTCAAAGGGCTCGGCTTGACATCGCTCAGCTCGGCAGCATGAGCTTCCCCTACCCACCCGTCAGTTAGAAAGCGAACCTACACCCTATCGCACAGTGCTCACAATAGCCCAGAGCCGAGGGAGAAAAAAAAAAAACACAAATTATCATGCATGTACTGCCAATATGCATAGCTTACGTGAAGGGTAGTACCGTGCAGGGTAAGGGGACTCTTGCAGGGTGCATGTTACTCGCTGGCGGGGATATTCGCAACGTATATAGTTCGGCAAGATCTCTGGTATCGGATTTCGTGGTTCTTTTCACCTTTCAGTTCTTTTTTGCATAAATGTTACAAATTCAACAATTTGGTAATGGGGGTCTTAAAGAGACCAGTACCCACAGCCTCCCGTCTTTTAATGAACTCATCACTGCCATTCCACTTCCAAGCGAATTTCTATCGTCACCGTCCCGACCTCCTCATATCACCACTCCACCATCCAACACCACCCCATTCCCCGAATATTATCAATTCCAACCCATTCGCCAAAAAGTCACACCTCAGTATCCCATTCCAACCCCACCATCGATCCCCGAAGAAAGCTATCCGTCGACCCCTCACCTGCCACTTTCCACCGGATCTATAGCCACTACTCCGGAAGATGTACTGGTGCCGGCAGCCGCCAGCGTGAACAAACGTGCAACCAAGACGCATGGCGTGGCGCGCAATGATGGCGTGGCGAGCCGCAAGCATATCTGTAAGTGGTGCCATCGGTCGTTTACGACCCTGGGTCATTTGGCCCGCCATAATAG
Organism: Meyerozyma carpophila; assembly: GCA_030573695.1. Lineage (NCBI taxonomy): Eukaryota > Fungi > Ascomycota > Pichiomycetes > Serinales > Debaryomycetaceae > Meyerozyma > Meyerozyma carpophila. The sequence goes on along the minus strand of JAJMDS010000008.1, from coordinate 199,710 downwards.
GATACATACGGGTGAACGCAAGCATAATTGTCCGTGGCCGCTGTGTGATGCAAAGTTTGCCAGACAGGACAATTGTATGCAACATTACAAGACGCACACCAATAACAAAAAGAGGAAGAAAACTACACATTAGCTTACTCAATGCATGAATTACGTACTTTATTTCACCGTTTTGAATTAGTAACGGCACTAAAGCTTAAATCCCGAACTTAAACAATCGGGCTAAACCTTAACCTAAATGTAAATGCCAAGCATATGCGGGCTGCGATCGTTTAATTTTGCCGGAAAGTTGTACCTTAATGCTTAATTCTTTCTTGTGTGAAACTTGGCGAATCCTTTCACATTCATCATCTTAACTCCGCTTTCGACATTGCGCCGTACCCCCCACGGTTGCAAGAGGTGATTTTGGCGCCCTACATTCGCTACCTGTGACGGATTTATCTTTTATGCTTGTGCGAAATATTAAAATCAAAAATAAAAAAACCGGTGCACGGGTACGTAGCCGCAAAAAGCGCATACAGGACCGCGGCCCTCTACCCCTCCCCCCAAGCCCCTGTCCGACATTATAGCACCAGCATACATTAAACGTTTGCACTTTCGTCTATATATTTGGCACAAACCTACCAATATTTGCCCCTGCAACATCCAGGGGCCCCTATATGTGTCGTACATCTTCGTCTACAGTATCCGAGCCATTTGCTTCATTTACCATTATTTATGCTCTCCCTGCTAACGGCAAGGGTCCATAGACGTCTGCTCATCATGCATGCTGTTATATGCAGCTTTCCGCATCGGGAGAGCGTTCCGCATAAACCCTGAGGGCCGCGGTTTTCGTTAGACGCACGTTCCGATCAATTTATCACTCGTTTTCTTCGTCGTCTTCTTCCGACAGCGATTCGTCGCTGGAAACATCTTCTCCATGCTTCTTGAGGAGTTTTTTGTATCCTTGTATTTTTTCATCCATGTCCGACATCAAAAGCATCAAATCGTCCACCTCGGACTTAGGAACATATTGTTTGGCGTCGGGCCGCAGCTCGCGCGCAACGATATCTTTCCGAAGTGATTCGATACTCTGATTCAATTTTTTTATTTCTTTCTCCCCATCCTGTTTTAGCATTTCAAGCTTGTGATTTTCCTCTTCGAGCGATTTCACACTGCCTTCAAGGGTAGCTACCCGGCTGGCCGTTTCTTGGCTAGAGGCTAGATCCAGATTGAGACGGCGTAATTCCTCCGTCATTTGCGTAACCTTCTGTTCCAAACTTAATTTCTCTTTCTGCGCCTCCTCCAAATCTTTGGAATAGGCTTTGTGATGTTCCGTCTCGGCTGTTAAGTCTTTCCGCATCCGGTCATTTTCTTGTGAAAGTTTTTCAATATGCTTTGAATTTTCATTCTTCTGTTTCGAGACCTCTTCCTTCTGGTTTGAGATTTCGTCTTTTTGCTTCAAGTTTTCTTCCTTTAGCTTCTCAAGTTCAACTGTTTGCTTTACGAACTCCTCCTTCAGCTTCTCCACTTCCTGCTGCAACTTTACGATTTTCTCGTCCGCGGCTTTATCATCCACCTCGGCTATTTTGGCCTCGTAAGTAGAGAGCGAAGTCTCCAAATTGGAGATCCGTTCCTGCAACGACGAAACCGTGCTTTCCAAGGCATGTTTCTCGCCTTCTGCTGACCTGTTCGACTCTCTAACTTTGGCCAATTCTTCTTTTAACGTGGAAATTTGAACCTCCAATTTGGCTTTCTCACTCTCAAGCTCTCCGACTTTTTCGTCGAGATCTTCGTTTTCCTCCTGAAGTTGTTCCATTTCCTTCTTGGCAGCCTCCAACTCACTTCTCGTGTTGCCGTGCCCATCTTCAGCGCTTGTAAGCTTCTTTTGTGATTCTATGGCACTTTCCTTCAAACTCTCGTGCTCGGTCTTGAGTTCCGAAAGTCGCTTGGTCTTTTGCTCCGCCTCCTTCTTCAACTCCTTGAGTTGCCCATCTTTTTCCTCGACATCTTTAATCAGCAAATCGAGCTGCCTCTGGAGCTCATTTTTGGAATTGACGATCTTGGAGTTTTCTTCGCTGGTTTCCTTCAACTTGGCTTCGGCGCCGTCTAGCTTCTTTTGCAATTGCTTCACCAATTGACCTTGACGCTCGGCTTCCTTTTCCAACTCTTCGACTTTTTCGTGGTTCTGCTTCCTCAGTTCCGAAATACTGGCTTCCAACTTGGTTACTTTTTCACTGTACTCCTTCACCGCAGTTTCTGAATTTGCACTTAAAAGAGCACGGTCCTGTTCGATCTCCTTCTCCTTGTCGGACAATGTCAGCTCCAAATCGTTGGCCCTCTTTTCAGCTGCTTCAAGCTTGGTTTGAAACTCATTTTTGTTCAGGGATAATTCTTCCGTCAATTCTTTGAGCTTCGAAGCACGTTCTTCCAACTCTTTCTCCACTTTTTTCTTCAGCTCGTTTGCTTCTGATACTTTCTTTTCCAATCCGCTGATGCTGAGCTTCTGTTCTTCAATTCTCTTCTCGTGTCGGCTGATGGTCTCCGAATGTTCGCCCACCTTCGCTTTACTGCTCGAGAGTTCTTTTTTGTGAGTGTCTATGGCTTCATCTTTCTTCTTGAGATTCTCGAGGTTCTTCTTGATTTGCAATTTTGCTTTCGAAACCGCTTCTTCAAGCTCACCAATACTCTTAACATGCGAAGCGTGTGTCTCGGAGCTGGTAACTTTCTCGACTTCCAAAGCCGTCTTTTGTTCGTTCAATTTCTCGATTTGCCCACTCAAATCTGCATTCTTAGACGTCAATTCCTCAACTTCCTTTGTCAATTTGGCAACCTGCTTTCTTGCCGATTCTTCGGCAGACTTGATTTCTTTCAATTCTTCAGTGGTCTTCAAAGAATTCGACTCGGCTTCTTTGAGCTTCGTTTTGGCGGACAGAAGCTCCTTCTCAAGTCCCTCAACCTTGGCCTGTATCTCGGTGATCTGTGTAACCTTCTCACTCAATTCCACATCTTTCGACTTTAAGGTGCTTTCATGGCTGTCGAGTTTATTTGTCATTTCGTCAATTGCTGCTTGCAAAGCCGATGCTTTACTGTCGGACAGCTTGGTGGCTTCTTCCAACTCTTTACTTTTTTCGAGCACCTGGCTCTCTTTTGCAGAAACATCCTCTTGAAGTTTCTGGAGCTGTTCCTTCGCATCTTGGAGATCTTTGGTCAACAGTTCCTTTTCTTCCAGTCCACTAAGGCTCTTCTTTTCGTGGTCTTCCTTAAGCGAACTCATGTTTGCTTCCAACTCTTCAATTTGCTTTTTGAGAGCAGTCTTTTCCTCTTCCGACTTCTCTCTCAAGCTTTCGTGTTCTGCCTTTAATGAGGTAAAAGTGTCCTCTACACTGGAAAGCTTTTGATCAAGAGCTTTCTTTTCTTCTTTCAAGGTTGCAATCTCAGAATTTTGCTCTTTTGTTTTCTCTGTTAATGTGGAGATTTCGGCCTTGTACTTTTCTTCGGTTGCCAGGAACGCATCCACGGCTGCTTTACTGACAGCGACTTGCTCGTCCAAGTCTTTCCGTGTTTGCTCTATTTTCTCCATGTCCGCTTTCATCTTCTGTATTGCGTTTCCAGCAGACCTCAACTTGTCCATAAGATGCTCGTTGGAAGCTTCCGTGTCGACCAACTTCTCATCCTTTTCCTTCAATTGCAGTTTATGAGCCTCGTCCAACTCGGACATTTGTTTTCTTAGTTGCTCCAATTGCTGCTCCACGGTTTCCTTCTCTTTTGCAAGCCTCTTCAAACTCTTTTCCAGCTCTTCGGATTTTTTCGAGAGCTCCCTCTTCAAAGAGGCTAGTTCGTTTTCGAGATTTTTGGCTTTCTTCTCAGCTTCCTTCGTCAGCTTGGTAAGGTTGAGTAATTCACGGTTCATTTTGTTGATACCGTCTTCGGCTTTCTTCCGACCTTCTTCTGCGACCGCAAGTTTGCTTGTCAATGACTTGACCAGTTCGTTGGAGGTCTCGGAAGCCTTTGCTGAGTCCAGCAATTCTTTCTCGAATTTTTTCGAGGATGCTAAGAAAGAGTCTCTTTCAGCTTTTGTTTTGGCCAACTCTTCCTGGAGAGCTTTGAGCTTCTCTTCGATGATTTTGTGATCGTTCTTTAATTTTTCGAGCTCGTCTGTCGTGCTATTCAACGACTTTTCTGTGGCTTCGTATTGAGAGGTCATCTCTCTGAGCTTCGAGTTGAGTTCATCCTTCGCCGTTTCTGAAGCTTCTTTGGTGCGGGCAACGACTCTTTGGAGCTCTTGGAAATCTCGCGTGAGCTCCTCGTAGGTTTCGTAATTGATTTTAGCTTTTGGCTGGACTTCGGGATCGTGGAAAAGTGCACGGCGGAACCGGAGATGGTTGTCCTTCATCATCTGAACGTAGATAGCATCAAAGTACACCTCGGGCAACCCGGTATCGTCTTTGCGATAGTCGAAAATCGTGTTCTCGTCAAAGTTCTTGATGGCTTCGTCGTCCGCAAACTGCTTTACTTTGAGCGAATAGTTGGTGGTTCCCACCGCTTTCAGGAGCAACTGGTAGAGGTCGTACCGCAGGGTTGGCGAGTTTTTTGTGGAGAACTCGTAGGCGATTCCAAGAAGCAACATTATCATTCCGTTCATTATGGGCAGCTCGGACGAGTTGTTGGTGACGAACGCAACCAACGACCGCACGGTGGAGATGTCTGAGAGAAAATCGTCCACGGCCTGAAAGTCGCCCACGAGCCAAACGCTGAGGAGCATCATGTATCCGATGGAAATGCGAATATCGGTGTTTTCGAGGGTGGTGACCAACAAGCTGGACATGGCCTGGATCGCAGTCATGACTTCCTCGCCGGCACCTTCGTTTCCGACTTTGACGCTTCTGGCGGTCTGGCGGTTTTCGTCGCAGTCCTCGAAGAGGTAGAGAACGAGCACGGCCGCAAACCAGATTTTGTACGGGTTGAGTCTGATGTCGGTGTCGTAGTCCATCAATGTTGCAAAAAGATTGGACTGTGGAAGAGGAGGTGCCGAGCCGTTTTGATCGCCGTTTGTCGCAGAGGTATCTGGAGAGTAGAGCTCGATTTGTTCCTTCATGAAAGCGGTTTTGGCCTCGACGTTATCTCGGAAGTACTCGTGCAAGCAGCACACGGCACCCACGCGGACATCGAACACATTGACCGAGTTCAAGTTGAGAGCCCAGTCCAAGAGCGCCAACGGCACGGCCACCGCCCGGTCGTTTTCCACGCTGTTGGGCATCGACGGGTCGATGTACGGAACGTCCACCTTGGAGAGCTCGAGCTGGAGCTGCTGGTTCCCCGAAACGAGGTCGGCGGTGCTGAGAAGGGCGACGCTGCGGATGTGGTTGACGGTTTCCGGCGAGAACACGAGCTTCAAGAGCACGAAAAGAATGCCACACTCGAAGAGCTTGAGCTGGTTGTGGCCGGTGCGGTCGTCTTCCACCAACGTGCGGCAGATTTCAAGCCCGATGATCATGTTCTGGAGCCGCTGTTCTGTCCACACCATGGGCGGCGGCACGAACTGGTCGTCTTCTGGCGGCGCCAAGTCCGGGTCCGAGGCCGCCAACGGCTCGCCCAAGAGCTTCGCCAACCGGGCCACGCAATTGGTCTCGAGAAAGTACTTTTGGTTGGAAGCGTTGTACGTGAGGAGGTTGGTGAGAAGCGTCAAGCAGTCCTGGACGAGTATGGACCCGCGGATGCCGCCCTCCTCGTCGATGATGTCGAACAAGATGTCGAACGTGTTCTCGAACGCCACGAGTTTCTGGATGTTGAAGTTTCTATTTACAGCCGCCATCAAGAAGAGAATGGCCTCGTTGCGCACGGGCTCGTGCGGGTCGTTTAGGAGCCCCACAAGCGTGGAAAACGCCGTGGGGATGGCCAAGAGCGCCTCTCTGGTGCGGGCGGGCCGGGTGGACACAAGCAGCTCCAAAAGCTGGAGCGAGTAGAGCCGGATGTGGAAATCGTCCACCTCGCTCACCACGTCAATTATCACCTGGAGCGGGTTGTTTTCGAGATCCGGGTGCTGGGTGAGCTCGTCGGCCACCATGAGCAGAAACTGGTCCAACCCTCCTTCGTGCAAGAGAATGGGCGACGGGTATTTTCCATTTTGCACTCGCAGCTGCTGCGAGATCCACCCTCGAGTAAGATCCTCGTCGTCTTCTCCACGAATGAAAAGAACCAAAAGCGTCTCCAAAACCGCCTTTACGGTGGCATCCTGGCTCGAATCCTTCGCCAATGTGGCCACAAGCGCCCGCAAGCCGTACTGGACCACCAACTCACGGTACTGACGACTGAAACTTTTTAGGCCCAAAACCGCCGACCGCCGGTCGGAAGCCATGGTGGAGTGCTGGAGCCTGTTGCATAGGGTGGGAATGGCCTCCTCTACCAGCAAGCCTTTCTGGGGGCCGAGAATGCTGTTGATGTAGTCCATGGACTGAGAGGTGAACGCGAGATTGAAAAATGCGAAAGTGAAACCAGAGTAAAGAGAGAAAGAGAGAAGAGAGAAAACAAGAATACAAGAGAAAAAGAAAAGCCAAAAAGAACACAAAACAAGACACAGCACCACATCATAACTGAGAGCAAACTTATGGACTTCAATCCTTCCTCATGAGCTCACTTCACGCACACTCACCACACCTACCCCACCAACCCCACTCACCTAATTCGCCCAATTCACTTCCTCGCTCGCTTCCCACCACCCAATTCTTTCCCGATCCCGCCCAATTCGACCCTCCCACAACCCCACCGTTGTCTCGCTGGGCCGTGGTGAAAATCGGCACTCTCGAAGCCAGACTCGAAAACCTTCAGCTGCGACTAAACAAGCCCCGTTTTTCACTTCCGCCTCGCCATGTCGCCCTCTTGGCCTCTCGTGTGTTTGGGTATAACGGCTGGAGCTCCCGTGTGTGCAATTGTGCCGTGACAAGTGTTTCTGGCCAAGATGAAAAATACACCGTATCGCACACGGCTGAAGTCGAAGTGGTGCTTTCTGACGGCACCCGGGCTCGAGCCAGTGGCCACGGAAAAGCCGTCAACTTGGCCAAGCCTAGAGCATACAACAAGAGCATCAAGGAGGCCAAGGCACGCGCCACAATGAGAGCTATATTGGGGTTGGCTGCGGTGATGGAGAGCCGGAACGGTGAGCTGAAACGAATAAAAACTGATACTGAAATACACTAGAGCTCGATATGCTAGTCAATTACGTCCTGCTGACCAAGATTTTTCATCTAAGTACTTTTCAAGATCTTGCAAGAGCTGCAATGAGAGCTACTACTATAGCAGCTAAAAACGGCATAACAGATATAAATATCTTGCTATAACATGTCCTGTGACGAGTGCTGGTCACTAGTGCTGGTCACCGGTGCTTGCCAGTAAAGCTGAACCTGTCAATTCATTCTTCTAAATATGTGCTTGTCAATAAATTTACAATTAAGTGCTTGTCTCGTCAAGTTCCTTCTAAGGCCTCCCAATTAAGACTGTAAGACCTTGAAACCAAGTTCTTATGTCTCTTTCAGCTTATTAAATCCACCTGCCTTTGTTTGTCCGCTAGTAATCAAGCATCGGCAACCGTGGAAACTCCGGTACCTTGGGAACAGGAATCTCGTCGATCAAGTACACCTCCCCATTATCGTCAATCCGCTCACGGTCCTTGATGTCCATTTTGTGAACCTCCTCGATGTTGTCGGATATGTACTGGACCAATTCCACCCAGCTCTTTTGAAGATTGTACGCCTGTTCCTTCTTGTTTCGTCTCAAGAGCCCTTCAAGAAGTCGAACCGCATCGCCTTGCGTCTGCTCCAACCGCTCCACCATTCGTCCCACGGACTTGATGAGATATTCCTCCTCGTATATGGTGCCCTTTCTTCCTTTGGCACGTTTTCTTTCTTCTCTCTTCTTGTTTTTTGCGGTTTTTCTCGACGCTCCGGTCTTGGCAGTTCCGCTGGTTTTGCCGGTGTATCGTGTGAAAAACGACGGAGCAGTCGACGTCTCCGAGGCGGCCACCGAGACGTTGTCAGCGGTGTCGACAGCTTCGGGATTCTCATAGAAGGAGTATGGATCTTGGCTCTTCTTTTCACGCAACTCGCGCAAACGACGAAGCTGAGATGTCATCTGGCCCTTACAGTCGGCCAAGAGTTCAGCAATGGTGCCAAACCCGTCTCCAAGTTGTCCGTCCACAACACTGTCAAGAAGATCTTTGCGATTTTCTTGCACCGCCAAAAGTATGGCTTCATCATAGCGGTAGCTTTTGCAGTATAAAACGACAGCTTCCTCCACCTGGTGCAAGTAGTCCTTCAGAATTACCGCCGCTTCAGAGTACCGGTGGTCGTCAGAAAGAGAACTCACAAGCTGCACGGCAGTGGAAGTAAGTTTGTCGGTTCCGGCGACAAGAGTCAAAGCTTCCCTCCACCGCTTGGCAGTAACATAGCTCTCACAAGCTGCGTCCAACTCGCCCAAATACTCGTAGCTGACGGCTGCATCCACATACTTTTGTTGCAGAAACAAAAAGTCAGCATACAATTTCGTAATTTTCTGCACTCGTTTCTCGTCATCATGGTGAATCTTTAATGCTTGCTGGTACAAGCTGTGGTTGACGGTGTAGTCGTCGAATTCCTGTTCGGCTTCGGGGCCAAGTTGGTGCAACCAGTCGAGGGCTTTGAGGTGGTTTTTCAAGAAATCGTCAATGAGGAACCGGCGCCGCAACTCGGTTTGTTCGTGCAAATTTTGGAGAAATGGTAAATACTCTTTGGGGTCCATTTGGGATTTCTGCGCAATTGCCAACGTCATTTTCACGTTGTAGATCCCCAATGCTGTCTTGTACAACTTCAACACATCTTGCAAAAAGCACAAGTGCTCAAGCGCCAGTTCCGCCTGTTGCGAATCTTCAAGCCTGTTAATCAAGTTGAGTGCCTCGGTTAAATTTGGAGGACTTTGACAGGCGTACGCCGTTACAATGGTTTGAAGATGAGAATCGAAATACGCCGGCTTGCTGAGCACCTTCAATATAGCATCGCAAATCTTGTTCACTTTACTGTTTTCCACCACCGCACTATTTTCCTTGTTGCGGATGATCTTCTTGACAGAATTGACATTGTTGTCTTCGTGTTGTACCTGGTTTTCCGCAGGAATGTCATCGACCTCGCCCAAGGTGTCTCTGTACTTTGTCTTGGTCACATCTTCTTCGTGGAGACAAGAGACAAACAAGTCCAAGTGTTCGACTTTGTTGATTTGCTTGACGAAAAGTTCAACATTGTCGAAGAACAACTCGGGATCGTAGTCATGGAGGATATCCAAGTCGATGCGATGAACACGACAAGCCATGAATGCTTCGCCAAACTGCTTGTTACGTATAAAATCACGAACTGCTGTGAGCACCATGATTCTCGGACATACCCGTTCAAGATTTCCTCGAGGTGCTTGCAAGACAACCGAGTATTTTGAAGGCATTGCAGTGACAAGCAAGGATCCTTGCTCTATTTGGCGGATTCTTTCGTCGGAGCCTGTTTTCGCAACCTCGTCGAACTCGGTGTATTCTTCCTTCAAGTGAACAAAGCAAAGGTGGTTGCGCACGGTTGTGAAAAGAAGATGTGACTCTGTCACCTTGAGTGAAGTGACACCGGAGCATATCTGGGTTTCGTTTGCAAAAAGCTTGCCGTTGGCTGAGATGCCAAAACATGAAATATTGCTGTCTTGAACAGCCACCTCGAAGTCTCGGCAAAGTTGAGGAAACTTGGTAACAGGCTGAAATTCGTCATCAAGGTAACGGTAGACTGTTCCATTCGAGGACTCGAGAACCCACGAGTCGTAGTTCGACGACAGCTTGAGGAGCACTATCTTTGCGGGAGTGTCCATTGAGTCTTTGAATTCGAAATTTGCGTCGGCATCGATGTCAAAGAGAAGGACTTTTTGAACGTCTCCGTCTACGAGCACGGCAGCGGTGGAATGCGCAAACGCTATTTGTCTTGGGAACTCGTCTGGCAGGAGAAAGTCTGACAAGCTCTGTTTCTTCAACACTTTAGAAGGACCTTTGGAAGGCACGGCAACGGAGACCAAATTCTGGTTGTTCGTGAGAGCCACCACCAAGTCGTTTGTCGACGAGCAGGCAGTGTCCGTAATGCATTCGCCAATCTCGATCTCCCTGTATGCCATTGGAGGAGGTACATTGGCCACGCTCATTGGCGTGACTTTGAGTTCCGAGCCGTCGGTCACCATCACGGTTCCACTGTCAAGGCCCCTGAAACTTGGCCCCGTAGAGAGCGACAGCACCAAGTCTATTATGCGTATTTGTTGGCTGCATCCCACCATGAGATGCAACGGTTTTTCGGGGTGGAATTTGAGGAAAGATATGTCGTCGATTTTGATTTCCTGCTTCAAATACCAATGGTAGTTCTTTGTAGTCCAGAGTTGGATGCGATTCGTGTTGTCGGCGGTGCTGCGTGCATGGACAGCTAGCACACTGCTGTCGGAGGACCATTGAAGACTTATGATAGTATCGGTATCTGGATCTAGCCTCGAGTTGAACTCGCCATGACGAAGACCGTTTCTCTCATAAAATACAATATCGATTCCAGATTCGCCGTCCGTGTGTCTTTGGGTGGCCGCTATGTGGCCCTGGGGTCTCCAGGCCAAGCTGTGCTCGAGTCCGTCAACGGCTTCATTGACACTGTCTAGTTCACCATCTCGACTGAATACTCTTATGACTCGACGATCGTACCTGTCGCCTGTATCCTCCACCACCACCAGTTCTACGGTGGAAACAGCCAAGTAAGCGCTGTCTCCTCGCCACGAGATGGACTTGGCACCCAGATCAGCCGGGGACAAGATACCTTGCTCGATTTCGCCTACTGTGGGGTCTTTGAGATGGTCGACATTTTCGTGCAAACCGGCATGTTTCAACGCCTCCCTTTCTCTCTGGGCAGCCATAGCTCCGCGTCCCTTGAACTGGGTTTCCTTTTTTCCCCATCCGACGGAAACATGCTTGGAATCGGTGATTTTGATGTCGCTGGGATCCAACATTTTCTCGGCCACCGGGTCGAGTTGGCGGGAAAGAAGGACCAACTTGTGCTCTGCCGTTAGCACCGCAAACGTTTCCTCGTCAAAGGACCACTCGGCGGCCCAGATACCAGCATCAATTGAACCGACAATTTCCACTAGGGTTGTGTCTGGATCTGGAGCGGTGGGATCGTAAGTCGCCGTGATAATATCTCCGTTGCTGAACGCAAACACAAGCTGCGACGAGTCCACAAAGTGCGCAAAGCTCACTAGCGAGGCGTCAGACACCGGGAACGACGCAAGAACGGCGGTTTCACCGGTTTTCATGAACAGTTGCACCTCGAAAAGTCCCGACTCGGGCAGCGTAAGGGCAAAAAGAATGCTGTTTTGGGTGGCGTCGAACACCGCATCCGCTATGGCAAGGTCGGGGTACGTCCGGGACTCGGGCACCACCTGGCCCTCGTTCAAAATTCGAAGATTCCTCATGGCGAAGCTGAGAAGTCGATGCGATGAGATTCGCGACTTGAGATGGGGTTGCACCCTTGCACCCATACTAACCGTTTCTATTCATGACATGCTTTTATCTATATACTCGGCCACGGCGTCCCGGATCACCAAATTCGGATAGAGCTGGTCTTCCAGCACCCGCTTTCGTGTGAGTGGGTCGTACGGCCCGTTATGCTTGAAGTGGTGGAGAAGGTTGTTTCTTTCGTAGGTGATTCCGCTGGGCGTAACCACCGGATCTAGGAAAATGTGGAGCGAGATCGGATCGAGGAGCGAGTCGGGCGCATCGTCAACCTCAATGGATTCTCGTTGTTGCTGCAAATGTTGCTGGACCACTCCGCTGGAATGGCTGTTCCTGCACATAGCCCGGAACTGGTCCCATTCCTCAGCATGCCGTTCTAGAACGGCCACCAATTTGTCAGGGTTTTTCTTGTCGAGGCTCTTGATATCGAGACGGTGGTCTTTCTCCAACGCGTCGTAAAGACGCTTGTAGAGCGTTTTGCCCAAGATCCCCGTGGACTTGTCGAGGTTTTTGATGTCGCGTTTAATGGCTGCAATGTCTTGATCTATGTAAGCTGCCACCTCGGCGGCCGAGCCTCGTACCACGTTGTCCGAATCGGCCACGAGCGTTTTGACCTTGAAAAAATTCATGCTTTTAGGTTATTTTTCATCTGGCAAACTATATACTCAACGTCGATTGACGTATACTCAACGTCGATTGACGTAAGCGCCGCACAGGTTGCAGACGCACTCTCGATCGCACACAAACGGTTGCTGCGGAACCAAAAATGACACAAACCGCTTACAAACCAACAGGCCATTTGTAAGGATAGAGAAGCTGAGCTAGCCAGCTCTAGCTCAGCTTTTGGCGGTGGTAACTCGAGGCAATTGGCGTTACCGGGGCCGACGGAATGTCGCGCGACATTCAAAGTTGCCGGGGTTACGTCATAGAGGCATGGTGCTGAGCCATGCCCAAGATTTGAGCTACTATCGGCCGAGCAGAGCTATCGGTAAATTCCATCCCTGTGTCAGCTTCAGTATGTCCTGGTTGATGCAGTTTGTTACGCCACACCTTTACTATTCGTTAATGTGCTATCTGCAGTATACTTATCTCTTCTGTGGTTTCGCTGTATTATCTGCAGTACCACTCCTCCCTGCAGTACCCGTCTCTTCCAATCTCAATTCTCATTTCTCCCCAAGATTGTCAACATGACGGACAAGTATGAAGCTGTTTTCCGTACGTTTTTCTCCTGTTTCCAGTACATCACGGTCCGCTGTGTCGGCCAGTGATCAAGCTTCTCTGTTTTTATACTAACTAAGGCTCTGCGGAAATGCTGCTTGTCCAGCTCTACGTTCCCACCGAGGTTTCTCGGGATATCATTCACCAGATTGGACAGCTCAATCTCGTTCAGTTTCGGGATTTGAACGCAAAAGTCAACGAATTCCAAAGAACATTCGTCAAAGAGCTCCGCAAACTCGACAACATTGAGAGACAGTACACTTTTTTCAAAGCTCAATTGGACCGCAAGGGTATCGAAGTTACCAGCGACCCATATGCGGTTGAATCGACAGAGATTCCACCGCAGTCGGAGATCGACGAGCATGCGGAAAACGCCCAGCTTTTGGAGGACAGAGTCAGCCAATTGACCGAATCTGCCGGTGTCTTGTACGACCGCCAACGGGAATTGAAGGAGAAAAAATGGACAATTCATGCAGTCGACAACTTCTTCAAGTCGTCTGTAGGAGCCCCTTCTTCGGGCCAGGATGAGACAGAGGCCCTTCTTTCGGCGTTGGAAGAGGGCGGTGGAGCCAGTGCTGTCAATGGTTCTCGCGGCGACTCAAGTTTCATTTCCGGTATTATTCCTCGTTCCAAGGCCATTACGTTGCAGCAGATTCTCTGGCGTGTGTTGAGAGGAAATCTCTACTACTACTCGGAGGAAATTGCCCAGCCAATCTACGACTACAAGTCCGACACCTCGGTGGACAAAAATGCTTTCATTATCTTTGCCCATGGTTCGTTGATCCAGCAAAGAGTGCGCAAAATCGCCGAGTCGTTGGACGCCGACTTGTTCGACGTGGATATCACCCCTGACTTGAGACGTGAACAGCTCAAAGAAGTGGACGAAAAACTCGCAGATATGTCGACAGTGGTGGCCCAAACCGAGCACGCTTTGAGCTCCGAGCTCATCGCTATTTCCAGAGACTTGGCCAAATGGTGGGAGGTGATTGCTCGTGAAAAAGCCGTGTACTACACCATGAACAAGTGCGACTACGATGCTCTGAGAAAGCTGTTGATTGCCGAGGGTTGGGTTCCAAAAGACGAAATCGACACTCTCCAGAAAACCGTTCGCAGCGACTCCAACTTTCCCACCATTGTCAACTTGTTGGAAACCTCCAAAATGCCTCCTACATTCCACAGAACCAACAAGTTCACCGGTGCATTCCAGAGCATTTGTGACGCTTACGGCATTGCTACCTACCGTGAGGTTAATCCCGGATTGCCCACCATCATCACATTTCCCTTTATGTTTGCAATCATGTTTGGTGACTTGGGACATGGCTTTATCATGGCATTGGCAGCGCTGCTTCTCGTTTTGAACGAGAAGAAATTGGGGTTGATGAAGAAGGACGAAATCTTTGACATGGCTTACAGCGGCCGGTACATTCTTTTGTTGATGGGTGTGTTTTCCATGTACACCGGTTTCTTGTATAATGATGTCTTTTCCAAGACAATGACGGTGTTCAAGTCGGGATGGGAATGGCCAGAAAACTTCAAGATCGGCGAAACCATCAGAGCCTCCCAGGTGGGGACCTACGCATTTGGTTTGGACCCGGCGTGGCACGGAGCTGAAAATGCCCTTTTGTTCTCCAACTCGTACAAGATGAAACTCTCCATTTTGATGGGCTACATCCATATGACTTACTCGTACATGTTCTCGTTGGTGAACTACGTGCACTTCAACAGCATGGTGGACATTATCGGCAACTTTGTGCCCGGTCTTCTCTTCATGCAGGGTATCTTCGGCTACTTGTCGTTGTGTATTGTCTACAAGTGGTCTGTCGACTGGTTCGCCATTGAAAGGCAGCCTCCGGGACTTCTTAATATGTTGATTTCGATGTTTTTGTCTCCTGGAACCGTCGCCGAGCCCTTGTATAGTGGCCAAAGCGGCGTTCAAGTGTTCCTTTTGTTGATGGCTTTGGTATGTGTTCCGTGGTTGTTGTTGTTCAAGCCTCTTTACTTGAAGCGCCAAATGGACAAAGAAGGGTACCACGCCGTGGAGGCGGGAGCCGAAGAACATGGCGAAGACGACGAAGACGGCGAAGACGGACACAACTTTGGTGACATTATGATCCACCAGGTGATTCACACCATCGAGTTCTGTTTGAACTGTGTGTCGCACACCGCCTCCTACCTTAGATTGTGGGCGTTATCGTTGGCCCATGCCCAGCTCTCGACGGTGTTGTGGTCCATGACCATCCAAAACGCATTTGGAATGACCGGATTCGCTGGGGTTTTCATGACGGTGGTCCTCTTTGCGATGTGGTTCGTGTTGACGGTGGTGATCTTGGTGATCATGGAAGGTACGTCTGCCATGTTGCACTCGCTCAGATTGCACTGGGTGGAGTCCATGTCCAAGTTCTTCGAGGGTGAAGGTACTTTGTACCAGCCATTTGGCTTCACCGACTTGTTGGTCAATGTTCTCTAGACGTTTAGATATGCAGGACAAAAAATGCAATTCTCACCGATGCTCATCGCGACGATTTCTACTGTAAGCCTGTATATGTTGCCATTGGCTGTGATTTTGGGTGAGTTGCAGGAACCAAAGGCGGTCGTGCCGGTTCTCTCCAGTCTCCGTAGCGGTTCTGCGGTGTGGCTGGACATTTCTGGACCCGACCAGAAGCATTTGGTGTCTCGGACCTTGAATCTCACTCGGTCTTCAATCCAGTTTCGGCGGTGGTTCGGCATAAATGTGTTGCGTGTGTTGGCCGACAACTACAAAATCATGGCAGGTGATGGCCTGCAGATCATAGGACAGCTTTTGAAGCTTCTAGAACAATGCAACGAGTCCACCAAAGCTGTCTATTTCAAGTCATTGGTTGATTGTATCGACCATGTTTGCGATAGTATTCGAGGAAAACCCACTATGACTCGTGAGCTCCTCACCCCCAACTTGCCAACTATCATTGGGTTGTACTTGGAGAAGTTTGCATACGATCCAGCATACTTGACTTCCAGACTAGCACCTTATATCAGAGCACATCCCACCACGTTTCGTCCGTTTGGGAACAAGTTGAGGGCAAAAGTTATGGAAACCATCCTCAGCCCTGCGTTTGCCAACTTCCCAGACGCCAGCAAGGACGTTTTATGCAACACTCTTTCGACGCTCTGTGCGGTGGAAAAGATAGAACCGGAAGAAAGGTGGTCACTGGACTTGTCCTCTCTTATTGGAGAGTTGTCCAGCACGTTGGACGTCTACGGCGAGTTCCTCAATTTCGAAGACGATGCAGAATTGGGCAAACTACTCAAGAAAATTCCCCGTTCGTCAACTGGTGAACTGGAATTTCCATCTCTTTCAATCGACATCAACGACCCTTCCTCGTTCTATTGCTTGCCTGAACGACTCGATATTCTCTTGCGCCTCATCCGTGGCTACCTCCTGGCTCCTACAACGTTTGTTGCCAAGGTTCCATTGGGAAATATAGTGTTGCTCGTCGAAGCGGTCCTCTCGATCAACTCTCGGTTTATTCCATTCAAGCGTGAAATCCGAGATGAAACCACCAAGCAAATTATTCGAAATACACTCCAGTGTGCTCACCGTTCGGCTTTGGGGCTCTTGAAGGTGCTACCACTGATCTTCCGTGGGTCTTTAATCCCATATATGCGCCGTATTTTTGGATTGTTGGAAACGTTGATTCCCATGAACAAAAAGTCGCTTGATGCCGACCAGATTGTTGCCAATGAACAATTTGTGTGTCTCGTCCTCGACTGTGTTACTTCCAGCATTTCCTTGGTTTCGTACTATCAAAACTCTACTGGACTTGTGAGGCTCGTTGATGCCGCGATGGCTATAGTTCAGCCCAGATCCCCACCCAAGACCGAAAACTCAACATCAACAAACACTTCCAACGGTCCAAAAAAGAACAAGAAAAAGAAGCAAGCTTCCGTTCCTCTTGCCGATGTCTTGTCGCACCAGCATCTCTTCAACATTTCAGTTTCCGAGTCCACCATAAATCGTGTTCAGTGTTTCGTCAACGCATTGATCACTCGGGTGGATCTTCCCACCGCCCAGCATAATAAGGTGTGCAAATTTGTGATTGTGGAAGCAGTTAAGGCATCGCATTATATTCAAGAGGGCACTGTTCCCCGGCCCCTTCGAAACCTCTTGGTCAATGCTGTGTTGCATCCTGGATTCGAAACGACCTCTATTTTGCCGATTGTGTGCAGCATCTTGAAGGAAGACGAGTTGTTGAGTGTGTTCAAGAACCCACGATTCCCGCCGGTGTTGAGGGCTCCAGCGGAAGTGAAAGAAGAGGAAGCGGAAGATGAGGAGGAAGACGAGGAGGAGCTGAACGGAACGGGACCGGTGATTGAGGCTCAGAAGTCTGCAGAAACGGAAATTGTGGAACCGGAAAAAGAGGTTTTGGAACCAGAAAATAAGAGACGAAAGATTGAGATTCCCGAGGCAGTTGCTACGAGTGGCCATTCGCCCCAGGTTTCCATTAACCTTCTGAGCATACAGCCAGCTACCGGGACAGTAATTGAGCCCGAAGCTGAGCCTGAGTCTACAAAACCTTCTGCGAAAGTTCCTGAAAAAGTCACCGAGGAACCATCGGCTGAGTCCACTGAGCATGCGAACCCGGAAGCCTCAGACGACTCGGATTTCGAAATGCCCCAGATCGATGTAGACTCGGACGACGAGTAGCGAGCACTACAGTCCCCCACAATAGCCACAAGTAGCTGGATCCAACAATTCATCCATAGTTAGTTTCAGCAAGTTCATCCGTAGTCTTCTGTTTGCAGCCAAATTTTTCATTTCGCGAACTCTCCTCATGAACGTACTACTCACAGAAGACATCACTCCCATACGAATATGTCTACTTCTCCTTGTGTCACTCTACTCGGGGAATCGGATCCCGGAGGAGTGCTCTCGACCCTTGATGACTGTGGTGGTTAGGTTTCTTGAAGACGAGTCCCTACTGAACGACGACGGTGAATTGTTGTTGTTTCCGGGGCTTCTAGAACTCATTCAACAAGTCAATTCTGAGGCATTGAGACACGGAAACGACTCCAATTCCAACGGCTGGACCCTCTTGTTTCTTCTGGAGCTCTGGAACATCAAAACCGTGGACGATCTAGATGCCAAGGTCAAACAAGCCGAGCTGTTTCTTCTGCCCAAAGACACTATAGTGGTGCAAGATGGTCATACAAAGGCCATATCGCCTCGCTCTTTCCTTGGTGGGGTTATCCAGAAGCTAACTACCACGTATAAGCTTCTACAGTTCGACGAAGTATTCTTATTTTTTGCTTCTTTTGTCGACTTTAGAGCCGAGTCTCACGACTTGTTCGTCAGTCTCGGCGGAACCCCACAACTAGCCACGGCCCCCAACACCGATGCAGACGTCTACACACATCTCACCAGCCAATTGCACGAAACGTTGGGCATCTCTATCACCGCCGCCGAATCTCACAATACCTCGGCCGGGCTCGTCTCTCTATCAAAATCAACGACCCAGGCACTTCTAGAAAAACAGGTGACTCTCTTGGAGACCTATGGTGGTACGCTTCCTCCTCTGATGCGCCAGGTCCTCTCTGCTATGGCGTTGCAGGACCAGGGCCCGTCGCTGGCTCTCAACTTGACTTTCAGCCAAACCCCCTCGTACTACTATGCCAACTACTTGCAAAACCTCCACGAGTCCAACTACCACGGAGCGCTCGATTCGTTGCACCAGTACTTCGACTACATGGTCTCCAACAACTCAAAGTACTTTTACCATTTTGCCTTGATTTCCCGAGCGTCGTTGCATCAGTATTTCGGCGAGTACGAGCAGGCCCTCGATGCCATTGAAGAGGCCATCTCGGTGGCACGGGAAAACAAGGACAATTCAACGCTCACGTTCATTCTTTCGTGGCTCTACAATCTCATGAAATGCAAGCCTGAGCTTTGGAAAAAACAGTCTTTCTACCACAACAATAATGCGCTGCATCTTCTTGATTTCCTCGTCACCAAGTCGCAGTCCGTGTCGCTTCTGCTTCATTGCATGAGCTTCCTCTATGAAACTGTTCATATCATGGACTCGGCAGGGGTAATGGGAAGATACCTCGAGAGCCTTGTCAAGGCATTGTATCTTTCTCTCAACGATTCGAAGCCCACTTACATCCGGGCTCTCGAAATGGCAACCGCGGTGTGGGCAAGAATAGGCCAGCCTCATTTGTCTGATTTATACATCTCGATGGCCTCCGATACCGCTAGTGAAACTGGAAAACTTTCTGACCGGGTGACGATGGAAATCCGGCGCTGCTTTCTACGGTTCGCTCATGAGGACGGAGACGAACTATACAAGAAGGCTTGTGCGCTTCAGCAGGTCGTGAATAACAAAGATCAAGCTTTGGAAAATGTGGTCAGGATGCGCTGTGTCGTGTTGTTGGTCGAGCTCCATCTTCGCAATGGGCGCCTTTTCCAAGCCAAAGAACTAGTTGGTGATTTGTGTCGCAGCGAGATCCACGAAAACGACGTACGAGTCGAGCTGGTTTATCTTAGTGCCAAAGTGGAAATGGCACTAGGCAACTACGCCTGTGCGCTTGCTGGAATATCGTCGTTTTTGTCCTCGTTTGACGAGCTGGCGTTCGAAACGGATGTTAGTCTCCATGGGCTTTTTCGTCTCAAGTTGCTTCAATGTACGATATACAACGAAACGGGAAACCCGCTGAGAGCGTTCAGCTTGTTGATGAGCCAGCTCGTCCGGGCCCGAGACGTTGGTTGTTCGACGATAGTATGTGAGGGAATTGTGGTTTTGGCTTCTGTTCAGGCCAATCTTGGTGGTTTTCAAGACTCCTACAACATTCTCACCGCAACCATGCCCCGGATTTTGGCCAACCACAACGTGGAGCTTGCTTCAAGCGCATACTATGAGCTAGCCGCAGCGTGCTATGGCATGGCCAGGGCAAAAGATATGTCGATTGTTCCGGAAAAGGATCTTTTCAGCAAGTTTCTACGCTATCTCAACGCTGCTATAAAAGGGTTCAAGACCATAAAACATTCCAAAAAACTTTTGATGTGTTTCAAGCTAGAAGAGAGTATGGCTACATTCAAAGAGAGCAACGACTTGGTGGACCATGCCCACCGAGCCATTACCAAGCTCAATGCACAATTGCTGGAGGAGTGTGTGAAAATGATGGTGTGATCGTGCGGGCATGATAATCCAGCACATGGCTTCCACAATACCTCAACAATGTGTTCTCATATTCCACTTCCGTATTCCGTATACTGCTACTTCTATACACGTATAGGCCAATTTTCCTCGTCATTACACCAATCCTCCTTCTCCTTCATCCCTACTCTCCCTTCGTCCGCTTCGCCTTGTCCGCAGCATCCAACTTGATCATAATGAGTGCGGCAGCACGGAGCTGGATCACATTGGCAACCTGCTTGAAAATCCACACGGGAGCACTGACAAACACCATCACGGTTCCGAGCCAGAAAAAATTAAATGAATGCAAATATACCGCCACGTAGAACAACTCGTTGAGGAGACACACGCCAAACAACACCTTCCTGTTTGTGTAGTACAAGTTCAAGATCTTGGACTGCTTGGCATCGACGTTTTTGTGCGAAGCAGAACCCGAGGTCGTCATGGCGTACATGTGCATGTAATGAGATGTCAAATCAAGCGACACCAATAACTGCCACGCGAGAAAATACTGCGGGTACAACACACACAAGTAGCATATTAACGATGTGGTGGCACATCGATCGGTCACCATGTCCAAAACGGCTCCAAACCGGGTGCCTTGGTCAAATTTCCTCGCAGCCCAGCCGTCAAACGCATCCAAAAATCCAGAGATTCCATAGAGCGAAAGCATGGCCACCGGGTGCCGTTTCATACATACAAACGAGAGCACCGCCGTTAGTATTCGGGTGTACCCAATTAAATTAGGGATGAAAAGTAGAACATCTTTGGGAGTTACGGATGGTTCGGAAGATACCGAACGATCCTCGGGGAGTTTCGACGCCATATTCGATCAGATGCTGCAGCTGAAGCAATGTATCAGTTTACCAGAAGTCCTCAAATCAAGTGTGGATCCAGCACGTTCAATTGGGCTTCATAGATCTGGGGAAGAAAACTCACCTGGAACGATTTTTCATTGACTTGGTGCCGTTGCTGATGTAAGCGGGGGCATGCGACACTGTCTCGGCTCGGTTGGGCGAGCCGGTGGGCGAGGCTTACGCTACTGAGGGGTGGCATGGAAGGGTTGCGATTGGTAGCGGGGGTAGTTGTGGGTTCTTCTTTTGCTTGTCGTTTGCTTTCTCGAAATAGAAAAAAATTCTCCGCAATTGTGTAATTTTGTAATTTTGCAACTTCCGTCCGTTTCTGACAAGTTCATTTTGTTCAATTTGTTCAATCTGTTTATTTTGTTTATTTCGTCATTTTTCTTTTTTCTTTCGTTCATTTCATTAATATAGTTCCTAATGGTATATCGTCCTTTCTCTCTTCGTCTAATTCTCCCTGAACATGAAAAACAATTTTCATTTTGCAGCCGTTCAACGTTTTCACCACCCAACAGCTTCTTCTATCGTCTCGTGTTTCTGGTCGAGCTGCGCCTTGAACACAACGCTTCGGATTCTTTCAAAGTAAACATCGCAGCTCTGGTTCTCGCATTCTGTTTCCATGCCCCGAATCGAACTGCCACAAGCATAACTAGAGCTAATACAATGGTAGCAAGTCTTCGCAATTTCAGTCAAATGGCGTTCTCGGTAGCGGCTGCTCATCACAGACTTCACCATCAATGCCTGTTCATTGCTAAGACACTCCCGGCACACACTAGTAGTTTCATTCTCGGCAACTTCTCCGCCGCAGTTAATACAAGTTTTCGACTTGATATGCCTCGACATCTTCAACACTCCGGTATGAACATCACTAGCCGTATGCTTGGGAAGTTCCTTGTACCAGCCTCGTATATCCGCTCCCACCAAATTGAAGATTCTTTCCAACGGAGGAATTAGAACTCGCCCTATGTAGTACTCATAGTCAAGGCGAATCGGCCGCATGTGCCTATAAGCTTCAATAAACTCTTCTGGGGGCACACTTCTATCACGAATTCGAGAATTTTCAGCATCTTCGATAACCACATAGGGTACTCTTTCTCGGTACTGAGGTTCTGACCGAGGATCTCGAGCCACTTTGCGCATTGCAACCATGGCTCCAGCAGGTATGTGGTTCAAGTTTTTGTAGGTACCAAAGCGGACTTCCTTTGCAAAGCAAAAGTCCCGAATCGATATTCGATTGGCTATGATTTTGCGGAACTGAGTAAGGGTGTAATCCTTGACGAGCGACAAATCCTTGGTAGTAAAGAGTATTCTCAACGCTTTCTCAACCATCTTCAGTTGAGCTGGTATGCCATCTCTTCGAACCGTCTCGATTCCCTTCGCCTGAAAAGTGGCTTCTTGTTGCGATTCATACTCAAAGCAGTTACCGACGTACCTCTTTTTGCTCAATAAAACGCACGGATGGTACACCTTTTCAAACTTCAACTGGATGGGATCAGGAAAGAGTGAAGTGATATGTGCCGCTACCTCACGGCCGATCCTAAAAGCGTCTTCCTTACTACGCCCAGGTAAATACATGAACAAAGAGTCAGTATCACCATAGACAACCTTGGCACCATAGTTTGCCAGCTCGATGATATTGATGGACTTGGTCAAAATTTCTCGGCCGGTGGATACAATTGCATCGGCGATGGCAGAATTTGGCATTCGTCCACTGAACGATGCAGAGGCATAACCGTATGTGACATTTGCAATCAACTTAAGTGCCAATTGTCTCGAGTTAAGCAACTTGGCGAGATTGGTGTCGTCTTTGAACATCAGCATAACTGTCTTTACCTGTATTCTTGTATTCAAAATCTCTTCAAGCATCTTGGAGAGGAGCGACTTGCGAACAGAACTCTTGGCAAACATGTACCCATTGGGCGAGAGGTTAATGTCGTCGTTCTGTTTTAGTAGGTTGACAAGTCCTGGTGGTAAGTCCAAGTGCTTCAAGAAACCAATGGTGTTTTTCTTGGGATCAAACCCATCGAGTTTTCCCAATAGAGTGGTGAAACAGTAATTGTAGGCAATCATTATGGACGGATACAAAGACTGAAAGTCCAAAACCACCAAAGGCGATTTGTAAAAGTTTGCGTCAGGCTCCAAGATCAACGATATAGCCTCAAGTGGCTTCATATTACTCACCTGGGTCTTTGAAGGGGAATTCAATAAGAGATTTTCGACTTTGGATATACGTGATAATATTGATTCCACTTTATACTGAGAACCACGGAAGAACACAGAGTAAAAATCAACTCCAATGAACCTGGCTTCTTCAACGTTCTTGGTGATAACCTCTCTAACGTCAAGCATCTTTTGCACCAAAAGTATGCGTTGCATGTAATAATTCAACACAAACAAGAGCTTGCTTGCGTTGTCACCACAGAACCACTTCGATAGCGATTTATTGGAACACTTTGCTATAGTTTGGTGCAAAATGTGGAAGACAACGTTCTCCAAAGAATACGACGTCAAAGTCACATTGGACCGGAAAACACGCCATACGTTCAACAAGTGCCTGCCATTAATCTTGAGAGCCGAGGTATGTGTGTAGCCCCATCTGTCTCCGAATTTACCATTACTTTTGAACGTACAACGACTTAGCAACGGTAGCAAGTTTATGTCGTAGGCCGCTCGAAATCTCTCAACCAAATATCCCCAGCTCAATGCATTGATTTCGTAACCACAAAGAATATCTGGGTCGAACGCTTGCACGAGGAAAAGGAGTTGGTCCACCATAGATTTCTCGTCTTCGTAGGTGTCGATTTTCATGTCCACAGCAGATTTCAATAGATGGACGTTGTCGCAAGTTGCACGGTTGACTAGCACCCCAGTGACGGGAATCTTATCAAACATAAGATTTGCATCGTCGAAATGATAAAAAATTGCAGACACTTGGTCCGACGCAGGATCTGGTAGAGACTCAGAATCGGTATTTACATGAATTTCTGCATGAAAGTTGGTGAGCCGAATAAAAGAATCCGGTCTTCGTGACGACAGTTCCAGTCGATACGAATACTTGAATTTGGCACCAATTCCACTATTGGGGTGCTCAATCTGTGTGTATGTGTTCCGGTTCCTTTTCTCTGTTGCGAGCCAATCTTTGATGCTTGCAGCCAGCGGCGGAGCAACAATATATTCCCACGAATACTTCTTGCTTGAACTCATAGCACCTGGAGCCGATTTCAACATACTCTTGACATTGAAGGAGGGAGAATTGGATGTCAGAATGAAATTGAAAGGAGGAATGGTGGTGTCATTGAGGCACGGAACGACAATCTTTTTATTGGCAAAAACCAAAGGTTTAGCTGCCCCATCCAGGGACTTGGAATAGAAAGGATCAACATAGTCAACCTGAAGAATTCCTTCTGAATGTAGTCCATTTTTGAAGCTTTCTTTGTGTATTGCAGCCGGCTGTTTCAATTCATAGCAGCATCCATTGCAACTCGCTAATTCCATTTGGGTCTCTTTTTGAGGTTCCAATTCGGAGAAGGAGCTATTAACTTGTAGAACAGGAGACAGAGGAGGTTCTTCAAGTGGTCTCTTGAGAGCATGCCTCTGAGTCATTTGCAACATAGTTTCATCATTGATGATTTGTGAGTGTTCCTTCGTGTCGGAGTCGATTGCCAAAGGTTCGTTTTGTTCGGACTTTTCTTCGTCTTCGTTCTCCGAGTCCCATGGCAGGTCCAGAACCTCCTTCGAGGAACTCAAAGCATCCGAAAGTGAGTCGAATGAACTCAACACCTTCTTAGGTTCGTTTGGTTCGTTTCCTTGTGAGAGCTGAGAAAGCTGCGACTGGAACGGTTCTTGCTTCTCGCTGAAAAGTGAGTCGTAATCAGACCATCTGAGAAGTTTGGGTTTGGGAGCGTATGTCTTTTCAATATCGACGAGTGCAAAGGACGACGGAAGTTCTGGATGCTCGTCTTTTATTCGGGTTCTCGAGTAGCTTTTGTAGTCGGTTTCGTAGGCACCGTTCAAGGTTATAACATAGTCCAACGATTTGCGAAGGTGAGTCGAATTGGCCCACTCGGTTGATGTGAACCCTAGATTATTCCCAATGTTTTTCGAGCTCACCGGCTGTCTCCCCCTGATCTCACATTGATATTTCAAGTCCTTTACGATATGCAGAGTGGATGTCAAATAAGTTGGAGTTTCCGCCAGATGGGGATCAAAATTGTATCGTTCAACAAAGTCATGGTGAAGATGCCTGGCATGCAAAGTATTTCTGTTTGAAATCGAGGCTGTGATAGCGTCTAATTCGAGGACGGTATTGGCTATTCTGGGATAATGTCGAGGATTGAGCACCGATTTTTGAGTCAAATATTTGCGCAAACTGTGGTTAAGCTGTGCTATGTTTGTTGTAGAAATAAACCTGAGAGCGGGAGAGTTGTAGTCAAGCACGGGAGACCTGAACCAGAAAGAGTCCAATTCAACCCATCCACAGCCATACAAGTTGAAGTCGGTGAGAAACTGAAGAAGCATGGGCAAGTGGGTCTCGTATACATTTGGCTTGTACTTTTCTTTTGTGGAGCAAAAGTTG
The DNA here is from genome assembly GCA_030573695.1 of Meyerozyma carpophila. NCBI lineage: Eukaryota > Fungi > Ascomycota > Pichiomycetes > Serinales > Debaryomycetaceae > Meyerozyma > Meyerozyma carpophila. The sequence continues at coordinate 174,375 of JAJMDS010000008.1, read as the reverse complement.
GCAAAGTTGATTTTCTTATCATGGATCAAACGTACCAATCTTGTCTTGTAAACGGGAGAAAGTAATGATACTTTCAACAAGCATTTGCTACCCACTTGGTACCCATATACCGGGGTACCTTTGCAAAGAGAAATCCGAGCAATGAACCTCCTTTTTTGTCCAGAATCAGCCGCCGCCAAGTCGTCTTCTGACCCAATTTCGTCTTCATCTTCGTCACCGGGGTTGCGAAGAAACGACTCTTGAATACACGACTCCAAATAGGAAACTATGGTTTGTAATGGAACGCTATGAACAGGAGCGTCGATATAGAAGTATGGAAAGAAGTTGTGCACGTGCAAGACGGTGGTAAATGATAATGCAGTCCCATCAAGAATTGTTGCAGATGCACTCGTTGAAGGAGAAGTTGCAGCCGATGATTGGGGTTCGGCACTCGAAACCGACAACGAACCATAAATCCGTATAATTGGTACCACGTGTACCTGACCATGCAAGCAGTCTATGTCCAGAGGCAGTGACTGGTAGGTGTCATAGTCGTTGAACTGGACTTTGAATGTGCCCATACACTAGATATGTTCGGTGAGTGCAGATAAGAAAGATGAGATGTGGAGACGTGCATATAGCCTGCGCCATCGCGCCATGTCTTTCCTGTCTCAGTACTAAAAATAGCCCCGAGACTCTGCAGCCGTGTGGCGCACGCGTGAATTGTGTTTGGCGATAAGTGAGCAGATCCGAACGAAGAGGAGAAACGGAGAGTCTAGAATCGCTCAAAATTATGCATCGGGCCTAATTCGTAATTAAATCCGAAGTCATTTGTTCATGCTTCAATGGCAGATCGTAATATGTGCCAATGCCGGCTCATGCGTCTAGCTGTGCCGTTTTGCAACCATCGATTCATAAACTGACTACCCTATTGCACACTATAAGTAGCTTAATATCAAACGCTTGTGAATTGAACAGCTCACAATCACACTGCTGAAAAGACAACCATACTGCTGAATGCAATTTGCAACTTGTAAATGTATACCAACCTTGTGTCTCCGACGGCTTGATTTTGGATCCATTTACGCACCTTTGACAGCAGCTTAATGCAACTTTGCGCATTAGTATCTGCACCTTGCTTGATGGAAGGAGCGGGTTATTGGATCTGGGGAGCTTTCGTCATTTTTGGCTTTCAATCTAACAATTGACAAGACTTTGCGAGCTTCTCTTCGTGCCGTGCTGCAAAAACGAAAACTAAGTATAACACTCCTGATTCTCCACACTAGTTGTATTTTATTACGCCGCAACACCTATTTTACCATCAACACGTCTTCCAAAAAGCTGTCAGTCAAGTTGTGTAACTCCAAATAACCAAACACTTCTGCGGAAACTACCTTTGAAAGAACTTCTCTTTTCGTGCATTGGAGTAGTTACCCAATAGGTTTATCATGCATGATTTATACGTGGGAAACATCATTCCGTCTCCATTCCATACTATTGGTCCGCAGTAGGGATCACTGACGTCAACATCTTTGGGAGTGAATAAGCCATCATCTAGAGATTTCACCAGTTGTAGCATGGAAAGGAGAGCAAGTTGGACCAGTAACTGCAATTTCATTTTATTAGTCCACAATTCTATGAGCAGATGACTTATTTTTCATCTCGGTTTCGTACCAAAAGCGATTTGGAGAATGGGTACAGACAAATGTACAAGATAACACATGGTTTCAATTGCATATTCAGCTTTTGCAATGCTCCTTTCATAATTATGCTCTTCTCGAAGGTAAACTCTGACTTTGCTTGGACCCTTGACTTGGAAAACTTCTTGGAAGATAGTTCTAACGTGCTACATAATGGAACCCTTGGCAATGATATTGTTTATGTCGGCGGTGTAGAAAGCAACAAGCAATCCTTGCTTTACGGAATTGACCTCATGGGAACCGAAGTTCCCGACATAAAGCCTCAATTAGCAGCAGGATTACAAGCCGTTCGTGATTCTGCGGCTGAAGAAATTAAAGCATACTCTTACATTTTAGCAATGGACATTTGAGTGCTCGAAAGTTTTGAAGACCTCCCGATCCTAAGAAAACGAAGGGTACATTTACTGTCTCTGTGAACTATGGTGCGTACCAGGTAGGTACCCAATTTGCATCTGAGATAGAAGAGTGAATTAGTACTCTTAATGGAACTGAGTTCATGGAGAGAATGGAGATAATACCTATAGGCAGCACCTGGGCCACGGCAACAAGATTTATAGAATTGGAAACGCATGGAAAGTGCAATTATATCTCCCAGTCATTGCTAGAAGCCGGAACCCATTGGGCGAATAATGCTATCGATGATCATGCTTACCAGGATTCATGGCAAGTGGGTTTCTCTCATGGCTCATGGCACCTTTGTATAAAAATCGCCAATAAGTCGTACCTCCTGACACTTGGAGAGGCTAGAGAGGCCACTAGCTCAATGGGATGTGCCAAAGGTTTTCGCGACAAAAGAGCATCATCTAGATTGGCACATGATGAATTATAGATTAATTGAGAATCCTACGTGAGCAGATCAGTGCTTCGCTCGGCACATATCATTTGATTAGTCATCTCATTCAATTCAGGTGAACACTAATTAAAATAATTCAATTGTATTTACAATTCACTTTACGGTTCGTTACAGTTCATGTATCCAGGCTGCATTTTGCAGCTATCTCGAATTCACTAGATATGGTTAACTCCGTGGACGGCATATAACCGAGTCTAGGCTGTGTAAGTGCCGGCTAATTATTGCGGATAAACGGCCTATTTTGAGGCCGAAAGGTACGAGCTGCTCAAACAACAAGGACCCTAGGCCCGCCTGATCCTAGCCCCACACTGTAATACTTTGTAAGTCCGTCGGACGATAAACATGATTACATAAGCGCGCATATTGAGTGCTTCTTGCAGCTACTATTTTTACTCCAGATTCTTGCAACCGACGATTACAAGTAAACAAACTTTAAGAGCTAGTGACCATTTCAGTCTAGCAGTGCCCCCGATGACGAATTATTCGCAATTGGCGATCACAATGGGCAACCGCAATTGACAATCGCTTGCCATAATACTGGCAATCTTAGTACTTGTAGTTAATGATATAGATAGGCGCCGCCGTCGATAAGCATCCATAAGCACAAAGATCTCCGAAAGTCCTCAAGCAATCTTAGGCATGATCGGGCGAGGCCATACTTGCCCCATCGCGACTGTGCCGAGTTTTCCGATCGAAAAATATGCGGCAAGTATAACGAAGGTTGCGAAGCACCTTGTATTTGTTAGTCAATGCATGAGCTATTTTTAAATCAAAGCAGTAACTGAAGCAGTAATCCAGGCCGGATTTACCTCTTTGCGCACACAATGCATGTCGGCGCAGTGCCGGTGTGAGCGAATATATATATAAGTGGTGAAAATGGTTGTAGTCGTTTCTGAGTCCGTTAGTAATGAAGAGGAGTTTTCTGGTAGCCTTTCTGGTAGCCTTTCTGGTAGCCGTTTCGGCAGCAGCAGCAACAGCAGCAGCTGTACACTCAGACACACAGGTAAGTACCATGTATGTAAAGCCGGTGCCCCATTTGAGCAGCCACCATCACGGAGTTCCCATATTGGAAACCGATCTTAAGCCACCAGAACGAGCTTATTGGGAGGCTTATAATGCTACCACCTTCTTTACCGTCGATGCGCCTCATAAGGGAGCATTGTATGTGCACGTAGGGCTCATTTCTGTTGCAATGGTTATGGTGTACCCTTTATGTATGGTGATGAATAATGTCGAGTCAACATGGTATTTGGCGACCTTGACTTTGCACGCGGCAATGGTGGTGTTTGCGCTCCTCAACTATTCCCGGTTCATGCAATCGGCTCCCGATTTGTACCCTGGGAACGCATATACTGGCATGTCGTGGATTCTCTTCTTTTCCACTTGCACCCACTGGTTTTTTGCATTGTTTAAAACCGGGTTTAACTACCTTGACAATGAGCACCGGTATGCGCATTTGTATGACGACGACGCCGAAGAACTAAACGAAGGACCGTCGTCGGCCTTGTTCAACGACGCCGACTCGTTTGAAATACCCGACGAAAACGAGGACAAGGCACCCGTGGGACCACAAATGCCACATCAAAAGTCGCCGTTCTTGGCCAAGTTGGCCAGCTTGTGGGCCAGAAAGTGGGTGCAGTTTTTCGGCTCGTCGACGACAGGAATTTTCCAATTTTTCAACTGGGGCCATTTTTTCTTTCACCTTGTATATATCCCCACTGGCGTGGCCGTGCTAGGATGCTTTGGCCGGGGTAACAGCGTGTTCAACATGTTGGCCCATTTCATAAAAGGCGGCATTTTTTTCTCGTTGGGCATGCTCTACTTGGCTCGGTATTGTGGCTCGTACGCTGGATATGGGTGGGCATGGAACCACAAGTTTGTCACTGACGCCGAAACAAGACTCAATAGGTGGGCCAGGTTTCAATCGACTGGATTGTGCACCATGGAAATGGTGGAATCTTGTCTCATCTTGGTCTACGGATGTACCAATATCTTCTTGGAGCATTTGGCCAACCCAGGTGGAACGTGGACGGCTAAGGATTTGCAGCACGTATCCATAGCGTTCATATATATCGGCTGTGGTCTTTGTGGAGTGATCACCGAGTGCAAATTGGCACGCTGGAGATATGAACGAGCCATGCAAGCAGGGCAACATCCTGAACATGCAAACATCGTGAAAGCGTCTCCCGGGTTTTCTCCCAACCCGTTCCCCATCATTACTGTTTTCTGGACCGGTTTTCTCATGTCCAAACATGAACAGGCTTCACAATTGTCGATGGAAATCCATACCCAATGGGGATACTTGTTCATATACGGTTGCGGGTTCAGGTTCCTAAGCTACGTTCTCCATATTGTAGCACCACCCGAAAAGAACCCCACCAAGGCTCCCCGGTCAATCACAGAATTAGTTGTCAGTTTTTCGTTGCTTTGTGGAGGCCTCATTTTCATGGAATCTTGCGACCCAATAGTATTGGCGTTTGAATATCGGGGATTCACGTCGATGTTTACACTCAACGTTTCTTTGGGAGTCGTCACCCTCTTGATGGCATGGGAGATTGGGCTCTTTGCAATCAAGGATTGGATGGCCCGGTAGCTCAGATATGAATGATATGATGATATGAATATATGGTTTATGAGATTTTTCAGAAATTCAGTTTCAGATAGTTCAGTTTTCAGAAACTAGTTCATTTTTCAGTGCAGTTTAGTCACTATTCACCGGTCACTTAGCCGTAGTCTTAGTCTCTTGGTCACTAGTCTTCAGTCTGTCGAAGCCACGATGGCTCCTGCATCAAAGTGGGCTGAAGTGTCAAGCATCTGTCTAAGCCGCCAGATGATGCACGCGATCCAGAAAAAAACGATTGCAACATGGACCGCAGAATGAATTTTAACACCATTGCGGCGCTGGATCACTCGCCGGTTCACTTTACTGATTCACAATTGAACCATTGTCGTGCTGCGGTTCACATATTGTTGAGAATCTCCAACACATCTCGAATCAATCTCGAGATTCTTCCAAAGCACGATTTCTTAAATTAGACTTCGATGACGTTAAACTTAGACTCCTGTACTGCAACCTCCCGTTATGGCAGGCACGAAACGGTTTTAGTTACATTCTATTTATATCTATGCATGGTGCAGAGAGAGACAGGAGTACTGCGAGTGCGAAAATACTGCAAATAACCTTGCCAAGCAAATTATTGTGTCAACGTGCGAACAATACGCATGAGGCAGGGGAACTTACGCTTGAATAGGAAATACATGGGGGAGAGCACCGTTGATATCTGGGCTAGCTTGTGCGAGAAGTAGAATTAAAACCCGAAAGAAGAAAGCAAGAAGAATGCATAGTCGTAGTCCTCTGCGGTATCTCTGCGGTTCCTTTTCGCTTTTTTTCTCTCCTTTTGTTCCCGCAAAATGACGCACGCTGCATCCAACAACCGTTACGAGCAGGGGCACGGGAGTTATGCAAGCCAGACGCACGCTATGTAATTATATAACGGTGCCCCCAATTCTTCTGGTGACCGTAATTTTAGTCAAACGGCTTGACATTTTGTTGTCAACAGTTACTAATACCACATTTTTGTTGGGCGGATTTCAGACTGCATAGATCTGGCATTGGCAGTTCCGCCTCCCACCGGTGCACCAGGCCGATTGCCTCCATTTTTGATCTTACTCTTTTTATCGTGTTGAACATATCAGCAGTTTGTCACTCCTTTTATCTTTTGCTGGTAGTTCTTTTTCACAATTGTACTTGTCCACAGCCACACCACACCACATAGACACCTGCTATTTGTTGGTTTTTGTTATTACTCCAACCAAACGACCAAACGACCAAACGACCAAAGCTAACCAAAGCTGACCAAAGCTATCCAACACTTCAAGCTTTCCAAGAACCCCGATAACTCCCACCTCAACAACCCCAACACCACAGTCCCTTGTCATGTCAGATCTCCCCGAAATCGAGAAACTATCCCTCAAACCCAACCAGTCGGCCGGAAAAATCCCCGTGTCTGAACACACCTCTAGTGGTTCCGGCACCCCGGTCACCCCAGGACGAGTGCCCCAGCTGCCTCCGCTCTCCACCAGCCACATCCACATGAACGAAGACATCCAGGCCCGTTTGTTGGCGTTCCAGCAAAAGCGAACAAAGGCGCCGCCCATCCCCACCGAGCGGTCGCAGTCTGCCAACGACGTCGGCGAAAAAGCAACCATTCCATCGCCGTCGGCCGCCGACCCGTACCGCAAGCCAGCCGAGAAGCCGTCGCTCTCGCAGCGCCGGGGGATGGCGCTCAATATTGCCGACCTAGCTAGCGGCAATACCAGCCCGGAGCAGCTGTCGTCGCCGGGTCTCAGCCCGCCCATCCAGATGAACGACAGTGCTCCGCCGCTCAGCACCACGGGCGAGCTCGGACGGAGGTTGTCAGAGCGAAGGAAAAAGCCCAACTTCAAGTTGCGGTTGGACCAGCACCAGCCGTCGTCGAACTTGGCCAAGGAAGCCGACGCCAAGGTCGCCGGCGCCGACGAGGTGCCCGACAAAAAACCCCAGTTGCAGGGTCTTTTCGCCAACTATTCCAAGTACGTCGACATCAAGCTGGGGTCGCTCAATTTCGCGGGCAAGGCGTCGCTCCATTCGAAGGGCATCAACTTTCTGTCGGGGTCGTCGTTCCACATCTCGTTGGACCAGCTCGAGTTTCTCGAGGAATTGGGCCATGGCAACTACGGCACCGTGCGCAAGGTGCTCCACAAGCCCACCGGGGTGCTCATGGCCATGAAGGAAGTGAGACTCGAGCTCGACGAGTCGAAATTCACCCAGATTTTGATGGAGTTGGAGATTTTGCACAAGTGCGACTCGCCGTATATCGTGGACTTTTACGGCGCTTTTTTCGTCGAGGGCGCCGTGTACATGTGTATCGAGTACATGGACGGCAACTCGTTGGACAATGTCTACGGCAAGGACGAGGGCATCCACGACGAAGCCTGTCTCGCGTACATCACCGAGTGCATTATCCGCGGCCTCAAAGACTTGAAAGACAAGCACAACATCATCCACCGGGACGTCAAGCCCACGAACATTCTCATCAATACCCACGGCAAGGTCAAGCTCTGTGACTTTGGTGTGCTGGGTAATCTCGTGGCATCGATGGCCAAGACCAACATTGGGTGCCAATCATACATGGCGCCCGAGCGCATAAAGTCCCTCAAGCCCGACGAGGGCGCCTACTCGGTGCATCTGGACGTGTGGCTGTTGGGATTGTCGATATTGGAGATTGCCTGTGGTCTGTACCCATATCCTCCGGAAACCTACGATAACATTTTTTCGCAGTTGAGTGCCATTGTGGAAGGCGAGCCTCCCCGACTCGACCCCAAGATATTCTCCGTTGAAGCACAGCAGTTTGTGCGTTTATGTCTCAACAAAAACCCCGATCTTCGTCCATTGTATGACAACTTGCTCGAGCATCCATGGTTGGTCAAGTACCGCGGGGTGGACTGCCACATGGACGAGTACGTTATCAGGCGGCTTGCGGAGAACACCAAAACCAAGAGCGATGTTCCAGCACCCGAAAAACCTGGACCCAAGGGTGCTAAGGGCGCGGAAGATGTGCGGTCGTTGCTCAAGAACAAGGTGCGGGCACCTGCGTTGCACCGGGGAGGACTTCCGGCAGCGCGGAGATAATAGATATAGATTAATAAAGAAGAGGAGAGAGAGGAGAGAGAGAAGCAACCAGCAGATTCGGCAGAATCAGCACAATCAGAATCACTACGCTAGTACTGTACCTAACCGACCAGTTCACCTTTTCGCGCATCCACACCCACCAAACAACCCCAAATTCAACGCTCACCTCCTCCTCCTTATCCCATGTTGCAATTAGACCAAAATAACCTTCTAATCACAAAGACGCTCACGGAAAGGGTCAATGCCGCGGAGGAGAAGAGCTTGGACAGAATCGTAACCGACTTTGATTTCACCACTTATCATCTTCTGACATTTCCTGACCAAAAGAACCAAATCTTGATTTCGGTTTACCTCAAATGCTGGGACGATTTGGTCAAATACGGAGTGGTAAACTACCTCAAGGGCAAGTACGAGCCCTATAGTGACGTGTTGACGATTTTGGACCCGAAGGATGCCGAAACAAACTACAATTACTCCATAGTGTTGGACTTGGACAAGGCCAGACAGAGCGATTCCACCAGTGTCATCAACGAAATTTCGTTTTTGAAAAGACACTGTCTTGCCGCTCCGTTCGAGCGGGGGTTTGCCCGATACGACGAATTGGCCGAAAAGTATGCCTCGTCCAACACGTACTCGGAAGAAATCCAGGGCGAGTTGCTGGAGGAAGAAGTGCTTGTCGTCAAGTACCGTGGAGCCGAGGAGTGTATTTTCATCAAGCCTTCGTTCGACAGAGTGACGGTGATTTTCTCCACCACGTTCCAGGACGAAATGGACAAAACGTTTGGAAAAGTGTTTCTTCAAGAATTTGTAGATGCTCGGAAACGGTCGGTGCAAACGGCTCCCCAGGTGTTGTTCACGCAAAACGAGCCTCCTTTGGACATAAGGAAGGCAGCACCAACCACCAAGTTTGATACTAACAAGGGATACGTGACGTTTGTGTTGTTTCCAAGACATCTTGTCAAAGGTGATCGCAGAGACAACTGTATTTCTCACATCCAGTATTTCCGCAACTACTTCCACTACCACATCAAATGCTCCAAGGCCTACATGCACTCGCGGATGCGTCACCGGGTCAAGGAGTTCCTCAAAGTTTTGAATAGAGCCAAGCCGGAGAACGTGGACAACGACGGCCGTGCGATCGAGAACCGTAAGACTGCCAGCGGGCGCCGTTTTGATGCTCGGGCATGAAACTGCGGAAACCATAGAACCATAGCTAGTGGTGGTCTGTGAATGTACTTATGAAACAAGTCTCGTAGTTGCTACTTGTCTCGCAGTCTCTCGCAATCTCGTCTACTTTCTTTTGTCTTGTTATTGCCTACTCTTCTTCCTCTCTTGTCTCTTTTCTCTATCTCGTTTATGTACATGCTAAGCCTTGGGCTTCTTCACTCCGTATTTGGACCGACTGGTGGCTCGGTTGGCCACTCCCGCCAAGTCGTACGCTCCTCTGACCAACCGATATTTCACACCCGGAAGATCCTGCACTCTTCCTCCACGAACGAGCACAACGTGATGCTCCTGGAGGTTGTGGCCCTCGCCAGGAATCAAACACGACACTACGTTTCCGTTGCTTAGACGGACTCTACAGCATTTTCGCTGGGCCGAGTTGGGCTTCTTTGGTTTAACAATCATCACTCGTAACACCACGCCTTTTTTGAACGGATTGGCATCCAAATGGGGCGCCTTGGACACATATGGCTTGACTGGTTTGCCTTGTTTTCCACTTTTGAGCTGATTTAACGTGGCATAGGTACGACTGGACATGGCGGAGATGGGGTTGAACAAGGTGAATTTCGCTGCCATTGGCACATTATTCGAAACCGGAGCCCGTATTATACCGGGGAGCATCCCTGCTTTCATCGCAGGCATCATCCGTGCCGGCACGCTCATCATCGACCGAAACATGGTGCTCGCTGGTTTCTCGTAGCTTTCTCGCAAACTGAAAAATTTCCAGGCTCACCAAAATGTCGCAAAGTGTCGCGGCGCTCTGGCACCGTCGCATTGAATGAGAGCCAATCCTTTTCCTACATCCACACACATGTTGAGAACCGCCCTTCTTGGCAGCTTGAGAGCCCGCACTCCCGTGGCCACGGTGTCGCGCATTCCAAAAATCACCTCCATTTCTTCGCAAAAACCTTCGTTCGTCCGCTTCTACGCCGGCTTTCCTGCATTGACCAGAGACGTCGCCAAGGAAAGAGTGTTGGAACTCTTGGAAGGCTACGACAAGGTGAACCAGTCCAAGGAGTTGACCGAGGATACATCATTTATTCTGGATTTGGGCTTGGACTCGTTGGATGTGGTGGAAGTTATCATGGAGGTGGAGCACGAATTCAACATCCAGATTCCCGACCACGAGGCAGACACGTTGAAGACGGTGGGACAGACCATCGATTACATATTGTCGCAGCCCGACGCTTGTTAATATAAGAGTGAGATGAGCGATGTAGATGTTATTAGTGTTCAACATATCTCTGTCTCTTCCCACCCGCGCACGTGACCCCGGCCAATAGAATTCTCACCAATTTCTCATTCTTCCTCACCATGGTTAACGTATGTATACTGCGCCAATTCCGTCGTTCCGACTAACCCAGTACGTAAGAGGCCCCGCCTACAAGTCCTTGAAGAGTATCGCTGGTATCAACTTCAACCAGGTTCGCGCGTACATTCCTGATTTGATTTTTTGGGGTGGTGCTGCCGGCGCCGGTGTCGCTACCTTCACCGAAGGATGGCCATTATTCCAGAAGGTCTTCTACCAGAAGATTCCCCTTGTGGGCGACAACTGGGTGTACAACCCGGACCCTGAAGATGTGCCTATTTAGAACAAGCGAACATCACTAAATACTGTACAATTCATACATTTGCAAGCTAGGGAACGTAGACTATTTGTGTAGCTTCGCGCAGAACGTACTGGCTCTGGACCAAGAAGTCAAGATTGGTGTTGAAATCGTCGAGCGAAATCGGTCCTTTGGGCGTCACGAGCTTGAACACAGCATCAAAGAGATGCGGCACCGTGGCACTCTTGCACGCTTTCATCGTCCTGACAATGGCGGCTCGGATTTCCAGATTGCGGTTGCGCTCAATGGTCCGGAGCGAGTTCTGGTCCATACTGGCCATTTCCTTTTCTCTGATAAATGGAATCTTGAGTTTGGTATTCTTATCTTTAAAGTCGGAGTTGTAGCGATATGTAGATTCCGATGCCACAAGAATCGGGTATTTCTCAGATAACGAAACCAACACCCTTCGTATGAGTTTTTCTTCGATATTGGTCTGTTGAATCAATTCCTCAATGGTGTAACTGTCTCTTTCGTTAAAGAGCAAAACGATAATCGCTTGCAACACATTCAAATTCAACTCTTTAGCACCACTATCAAATTGGGCCACGATTTCCACCTGGTGAAGCGTGTAGAGGCTCCAGTCAAGCACTCGGTCTTTGAACTTGTCATTGGACTGATAATACTTGGCTCCAAACTCATCCAAAATGGTGCAAAATTGGGTCGGAAGTTGCGCATTGGAAACGCTGCCGGGGATCTCTGGCCAACACAGCTTGGTGAGTATTAATGCAGAAAACTCAACGCCTTCAATGGCCAAGCTATGGTTCAGTTTCGACAGCGAAATATCGCTGAACATAGTGTCGATTTCTCTGCCCATATCGCTGTCTCCGATCAATTTGAGAAAAGAAGAAACCACACTGCGCTCGGATTCGAGGTTGGGAGACCGGCTCAAAAGGAGCCGCTTGGACAATTCTCGTTTGTATAACACCATGAACGAGTCCTTGTTGTTGATGAGCTTGAAAATGAGAAGCACACATTTCAAAAATTCGTCAAACGTGAGCGGAGCAGCCGACTTTTTCGCTTTCTTGGACGAATCACGAAGGTAGGAATCACAGAACTTGCTCAAATGGGTGAGTATTTGCATGTTCGTTTTACGCTCGTTGAAGGCCTTGGAGAAGGAATTCCTCAATTCAAACTCAAAGTCGTCGTCTCCCAGAAACAGGGTTTGGCAAGTGGCTTCGAGGCGATTGTACAAGTCAACCAACGGCTGTATCCAGTTTTCCCCCTTTGGAATATCGTGGATCAGACTCACGACAAGCTTGTGGATGTACTCTCCCCAGCAAAAGACGAACATAGGTACAGAATCAAATGCATAGTCACTGTTGGAGGTGCGACAAAAATCGTATAGGGCTTGGAGCTGGTCTTTGCTCTGAGGCTGCAACACATACGAGATGGTTTTGGAGAGAATTAACCTAAAGTCCTGGAAGAATAGGATCCATTTGACACGAAGTAGCAACTCACGCAAAAACGACTTGGGAGCACGAGCCGCTTTGAAGTGTGCCATTTCGGCTGTGAGAGAAGTTAACGCATTTTGGAAGTAGGTGTCCGGCGTGGTCAACCATTTCGCCTTCAACCTAGTGAACTGGGACACTATCAGTGTAATGAGCTTGCTGTGGAGTGATAGTCGGTTGTTGGAATTTAGCCAAAAAAGCGTGGTGGTGAATGCAGATGTGAGGTCGTTGAGGTACTTGTCTTCTCGATTTCTCTCGAGAAGCACGATATACTTGTCAATAATGAATTTCAGCGTAGGGGCAGACTCAACCAACAAATGATCCACGAATAGACCTGATCCTAGCTCTATTATTGTGGATCGAGTGGGATGGTTCATGAGGTACGTTCTGTCCAAGTAAAGAAAGAGAGTGCTGAGAGTTCGAAGTTGTCGTTTCCACTCGCTGAAAACCTCGAGGAACCCGCTGGCAGTTTCCTCTGGTGTCCCGTTTTCATGGACCAACAGCTCAACTCTTTTCTTGACGTTTTTATGAAAATGGTCGGTTACTTCCTGAGAAATATGGTCCGCAAGCTGCGACTGTTCGGCATGTCTAGCACGACAAACTACTTCCACGCTTCTATAGTAAGTCTCGTAGCACTCGGGGAGCTTCTGGTTGGCAAGAATGTGTTTTATGGCTTGCTTGCAACGGGTTCTTACTTCCAGTAGGGTATCGTCACTCGGCACATCAGACGAATTTCTTGGTCTTTTTCTCGTTTCGGGGCGCTGAGAAAGATGGGACAACACTCCAGACGTAGAGTCGTCACCAAAACTTAGCACGCTATCTGTCATTGCCACACAATCTAGGTAGCTTGAATATACTGGCAATCGCTAGTAGATAAGTACTTCGCGCGATTTTGAATTTCAACTGAACTTTCAACAACTTTGTATCAGTAGCGATGGCAGATAACGAGCCCCCCACAGACGCCAAGCTGCTTATGAGCATCTACAAGCGCAGCGGTGCGTTTGACCAGCAAAGAAAACGACTTTTGGAGGATTTCAAGACATCGGAGGCACACAAAAACTTACTCTTGAAGCTACAAATGATGCTAGACAACAAGGTGAAAAACGACCCAAGCATATTGGCGAAAAATCGAGGCAAGATGGGCGCCCTCATACAAGGAGAGATAGTGAACCAGCACTCTGCAACCAACGAAGCCGGTCTTTTGGGCATTGTAGATAAAGATATCCAGGAAAAGATCATCGAGTCGCCCAATTTTCGTCACTTGATTGAGACCGAGATCAAGGATATACGAAGAAAGGTGCTTGGAATCAGCGACGAAGACTACAGGAAAATGCTTGAGGAAGAAGAAAGTCAGAAACTTAAAGCCCAAGAAGAGGCAAGGCGTAAAGCGAGCGAGCGGGCCCAGGAAGAACGAGATCGCGAAGAACGAGACCGAGATATCGCATACAAGAACAACTTCAAGGTGAAAAAACCAGTAAGCAAGCTGTTCAAAGCGCCCAGAATCAAGTTTGCTGCTCGCGAGCGGGAAGACGACAAAGAGCCGCGGCCGCTAATGTATTGAGAACCATCACTCTGGCTCATGTCTCACGACTTCACGATTTAAGTTTGCATTCATTTCTTAGCATAATATACAACTATTCATCCTCGGTATCGAATATTTCATTAGCGATGAGCATGAGCTCCTCCACCACCTTGCTCTTGTAGCTCAAATCTTGCGGACTCAACGAGTTATCGTTAAGCAACGCTGGGCCCCATATAATGGACAAGCTTTTGGCTGACATTCGGTTGGTGGCCTGGTGTGCTGCCACCTTGTTCAAGTGGAACATTACAGCTCTCAAGGTAAAGTAGGCTCCATCAGGAAGATTATAGACCAAGTGGTGCAACTTCTTGGCAATGAAAGTCTCGTCGAGGGATTTGACAGTCTCAATAAACGACTGGTAGTACTCAGCGGTCAAAAGCGGTTCGGGCAAGCACGAAAAATAGAGCTTTAATAACAGCGCGATGCAGTAGACGTCCCCGTCAACCACATGGTCTGGATCGATGTCCTGGCCGATCGTCACGTAGTTGGTGAAGTCCTGGTCTATCTTCTCTTTCATTTGTTGCACAGTGCTAGCATTCCCGCTGGTGCGATATATGCCCTCAATGTCTATGCCGTATGTCTCTACCATTTCGATACATCTTTTCACCACGAGCGGAACATTGTCGATGCCGGCAAATTGAATGACATCTTCAATGGATACGCCAAAAGTGGGCTGTGTGGGCCGCAGCTGCGACGTGAGTGATTTGGGCCCCTTGAGCTCCAGAGGTGTAGGGGCGTTGCCGGGGTCGAGAGAGTTGTACCCGACATCTTTGGATTCGTACTGGGGAGTGGAAAGAGCCAGGTTCAGATGCAGATTGAAAAGTTGGTTTTGGGACTGGGACTGGGACTGGGACTGGGACTGGGACTGGGCCATGGGACTGGGGGAGTGGGTGGGTTCCGGGGTGTTGGACATTCCCAGATTAGCCGATACCTGGCGATTGTTCAAGAACGGCTTGTCCAGTTTCATATTACGCTGGAATGATGAGTGCACCGTGTAAGCCACCGGAACGAGAGTCTGGCGCTTCATGGTGGCCTCGTTCTTGAGGAGGTAGTCATACAAGTCTTTCTCGTTGTCGATGGAGGAAGAGATGGATTTCATCGATGGTTTCCCTGCTTGCAACGGCATGATCATCACTCCGGAATGCAAGATCAAGTTCTCACTCCAGGTGGTGTATTTCTGGAGCTGAACGTTCATGGCGATATCAATCTCCAAAATCAAGTTTTTGAGCTTTTTCGAGTTGGTGGGCCGGTGGACGTGGGTAAGTTCGTCCTTCAACTTCTTGCAAGTGTTCACCTTCAGCTTGTAGTCCTGGTCCGCTGCGTCGATTTTGCGCTGGAGTTCGTCCTCCTGCTGGATCGCCAGTCTATTTTTGAGCGAAAACAGCTTCTTGTTGGGATCACTACGAAGTTTTTCCAAATCGTCGCAGAGATGGTAGTATTTTTGCTTTGCCTTTTCCGCCGCCGCTATGGCATCCAGACACTCCTTTTCGCGGCGTTTCCCGTCCTCCTTGATCATCTTGCGAGATCTGGCCACCGTGTTGACGAGCGACGTCAGCTCGTCGTACATCACCGTGAGAGCCTTGACGTAGGAGCTGCCCACAGAATACAATTTCTCGTCGAATTCGATAATCTGGTCCAAAGCCGAGGTGAACGCCGACTTCTGGACCTTCAGGTTCTTGATGGACATGCGGGCGTGGGACCCGAACTTCTTCATTTGGTTATAATGGTCATCTTCGATGATGGCCTTCTTCTTGATAAACTTGGCAAACTCCTCGGCGGTGGTGGTGCTCTGTTTCAATCGTTCTAGCAACACATCCAAACTGGCGTCTCCTACAAACAAGTCCTTGATGCGGTCCAGATCCAATGCTTGGGCGTACTCGGATTCGGTAGACATGATGTTGACGTGGGGAAAGAAGAGAGTGAACGCGAATTGGCGCAGCGCGATGCAGGAATGTATGGATGGGCTATGTCTATGAACTAATTTTGGTCAGGAGAAAATCGTGCTGGCTCGTTTTTCGTCAGCAAAAGCAGACACTCCCTGCTCCACGTTGGCCACGGAAAACTCGAGGTCGTCGGTGGTGATCATGTCCCAGAATTTGTAGATCATCATCACCGTGAACACATTACAGAAACTGGCGAAAAAGAGCCCGTCGACATAGTGCGAGGCACCTGTGCAGATGGTGTGGGAGAACACGTAGCAGAGGATCTGGCCCGCCACGAAGAAGAACACCCCGAGAAGAATCGCCCCGAGCGGCCAGTATGAGTCGAGTGCGAACACCACGAGAACGATTTGCGATACCACATAGGCTGCCAAGAGCACGGCGTTGAGTATGAAGGTGACAACGAACAACGCGCCTGTCTTGCGGTTGTCGAGCGACGAATGCCAGCCCTTGAATGTGACGAGCGACACCACAAAGTTGACCAAAAACCACCCGACACACAACGCTCTGAGCGTCCACAACGACTTTCTGCTGCCATCTTCCCAGAACTGGAAACAGAGTATGCCGTTGTACAAAAGACAGATACACAAGGCCGACGCAATCCCAAGCTGGAGGGCTACAAAATATGCATAACTGGCCGACGAAGGAGGTGAAACACCGCAATCCACCACCAACGTCGACACGAGAAGACCGATGAAAAGATAGAAAAACGTGAGCATTTCCGACCTCCCGATGGCGGTGTACTTGGATCTGACGTTGAATATGATGATCAACACGATTATAAGGCCGCCAAAATGAACAAAGGCGTTTCCGATCTCGAAAATCATGGTATTAGCGAGCTCCACGGACCGGCCGTAGCATTCTGGAAGAATCCCCCTGGTGAACGACGAGTCGGGGTCGACGGAACCGAGCACCGAGCAGAGCGGAAACGGGGTTTTCGAGCAAATCGAGTCGAAACTACCGAAAGCCATGGGAATACAATCTTGTTCTAAAAATGGCGCGCACAAATTTTATAAAAAGAGCCAAACAAAACCTGGTGTATTGATGCGGGGAGCGAACGAATCGAGACCCCGTACTATGTACATTCTAAACCTGGTATGGCGGAGGAGGCGGCATTTCGAACCCAGTTTCCAACCTGCCGGCGCCAGGGTGCTGTTTCACGTCGGGAATGGCGTGAAGAGTAGCATTGAGTTTCGAGTTGAGCTGGGCAATATCGAGGTGGTTGATGGACTTCTTGCCGGTGACCTTTTTGTCTTCAAGTTCCTGGCTCGACCGGCGAATAGGAGACGTGGAGATTTGCGACTGGCTGGTGAAGTTGAAGTAGTTGTTGCCGAGGCCAATGCCGGCCAACAACGAGCTGTTGGAGGCGAGCTGAGGGGTGCTGCTCACGTTGTGATATAAATAAGATTGGGGATTGCCAAGCTGGAGCGAGGCAGTGCCGTCGGCCTGCCGAGGTTTCGGGTGGTAGAGCGAGATTTGGGGGTCGTGGTGGTGGAATTTCGTGGGCGAAACCTGCCCCGAAGCAGTAACAGAAGACATTTCGCTTGGAATTGGCGATGCGAGAGTCTCTTCCAGAGGTGTCGATTTGACCAGCGCTTTCTTGGACCCAAGCTTGATGACCCGCCGCTTGGGACGGCCCGACGAGCTGCGGTAGTAATTGCTGGCTTGGATGCTGGAAATCTCCCGCAATACATGCTTGGTCTTGTTAAAGTCTGCTCCCGAGATCAATTCGACGGGGATTTCGTTGGTGTGTTGCGGGGCAGCAACCAAATCGAGGTTGAGGTTGTCGTGCAAGCAGCGCACCAAGCTTGGTTGAGTCTTTGTGAACTTTTCGAGGCGGCACCGTTGCACCGAGTGGCGAATCTTGGGCACCGCCAACCGCAAAGTCTCGCGAGACTTGAAGAGCGCCAGCACTCGAGAGAGGTTTTCGGGGGAGTAGGGAACGTCGGGATCGATATCCATCAAGGAAACGGTTTCTTCGTGGAGAGCTGCCAATTGGGGACGGAGATCATCCAAGAAACTGGAGTCGTCGCTAGACAAGTATTTTAACGAAAGACGATGGATGAGTGTAGGAAGGGTTTCACGGAACAAGTCCCTGATCTGGGTTTCAATTTGGTTCTGGAGAAACTTGGCAAGAACCTGAACGGTATCAAAGGTCGATGTTACTTTGATGGAATCCAACGGGTCGTTTCTAAACACCAACGTGAGTCCCTTCGACCGCAGAAACACAATGATGCCGATTCCCAGGATGCGGATGTCGCTCAACTTGAGATCCAATGGCAACGCAAACAGGTCACTCGCAAGCAAGAAGTTCGGCGTTACAAACGCCGCGTCGGAAGCATTTGAGTTTTCCTGGTAAATCGTCAACGGATTGGCTTGAACCCGCGTGTGTAGCGTAAGATGGAAATCTCCACTGTAGTTGATCTTGAAAATCCCCCGGAACCGGTCCAGGTCGAGTTCGCCGATATCAAGAATCTCAAAATCTGGCGCCACTTTCCCAAAATTTAGGTCTTTGATTTGTATATCCGAAGCAAGAATAGGGGGTCGCTTGCCCGAGTTTAAGGCGTCCGTGAGGAGCTGGCTTGTCCACTCACGCAAAGAGTCGGTTTCTAGGGTGTTCCAATTGACCTTGAATGACATGATGGTGCAACTAAAAAGTGCGACAAAAAAAAACATCCCCGGGCTGTCTGCTGGTGCACTGGGTGTCGGGTGACCATAATAATTACTCGCATAATGATTTGCCGTTTTTGGCTCACGCACATATATTTTTTAGACGACAAAAAGCAATTGTTATCGTAACAGTGAGGCTTGAGGTTTGATTTAAAAGCTATTGGGGTGTAATAGAGGAGCAATTGAGGTGCAATTGAGGTGCAACTGAGCTTTATTGAGCTTTATTGAACTTTAATAAGCTGAATGAAGCTTTTTCGTCACTGGTCTTTAATATGTGAGATACATGTATAACTATAAAAGTATTTCCTCATACAATCCACGAGTGTTTGAGCCAATCTTTGTTTGCGAGGAATTGGCAAATTCATCATTTTCCTTTCCTACGTATTCAGTCTCTTCGCAGCTATGTTTGCAACCATTTGTGCGCGGATTTTAGAGTTGCTTGACTTTTCGCCTGAATGCGCACACCCCTTTTATGGTGTCTGGTTTAATCTAAAGTCCTGGCTGCAAGTGAGTTCAGGACTCAAGCCAATTGAGAGATTATTAGCATTTTAGGTGCATTTATGTTCCTGCAATGGCTTCGTTGCATCTTTTGCAGCCATTAGTCTCGCACGAGACAACCCGATTTAGCTACATCTATTCCGTTCTCCCTTTACCTACTGCTGATAACGCTTTAGTCTCTCAGCCTCGGATAGGCCACTCGGCCGGATCATCTCATCATAAAGTGAAAGGAACATCCCTAAGTGTGA
Source organism: Meyerozyma carpophila (assembly GCA_030573695.1). Lineage (NCBI taxonomy): Eukaryota > Fungi > Ascomycota > Pichiomycetes > Serinales > Debaryomycetaceae > Meyerozyma > Meyerozyma carpophila. The sequence goes on along the minus strand of JAJMDS010000008.1, from coordinate 154,958 downwards.
TTGCAAACTCCAATCCTCACAAAACCTATTTTCTCGCGCGCAGGGGGATCTGGGTTAGGAGCCAACAGTGCGTCAAATCTTTTGACAGCATGCATGCACTGTAACCAAGATATAAGAACGGAGGCATGGAAATGCAGAATTTCAACAGATCAATGACATCCCTTAAAGCAATGTACGAGAATATGCCGTTGTTTGATAGGAGGCAGTGAACCCAGCATATATTTCGTGTCTTACGATTTCCGTACCATGTATGTTTCTGCATAGCACCTCTATATTTGATAGAATGCGTGTGGCATGCAGAAAACCTGCCCCTTCTACATGAGTGAAAGTTTTCACTTCACCAATTATGCTAGCACCATTCTTACTTTGTATCGCTTCATATTCCAATTCTAATTGTACTTGTTTCACTCCTCTATAAGGGTGAGCACACAGTCCGGCGTATCGTGCGTTTGTACTGCATTGATGCTTATTTCGAGCGTCTCGTCGCTCACAACGAAGCCCTTAGGGCTTGACATAACATTGTCAGCCAACGAATTAAAGATAAAGAGCCTAGACATCAAGAAAGAAAGTTAACTTGAGGAGAGGAATTGAGTTACCCGGTGTTTACTACTTGGTGTAATCTTAGTGTCATTGGTTGGTGTCTGTCTGTCTCTATTATCAGTTTGGCGCGCACACGATCTTCACCGAGCACGCTCGCTAACGTTTTCCTGCACTTGTTTCGGGATTAACAATGTTTTACGATTTCACCGTCTTTGATAATCGAAAACGTCCTTTGCCATTGTCCCTGCTCAAGAACAAGGTAGTGGTGGTTGTGAATGTTGCCACGCTATGTGGGTTTGCTCCCCAATATTACGAATTGCAACAATTATGGAACCTCCATCGAGATAAAGGTTTGGTTATTTTGGCATTTCCTTGTAACCAATTCGGAAACCAAGAGCCATTGCCGGCAGCACAGGTGGCGGCGCAGGTGCATGCTGAATATGGGGTGACGTTTCCGATCATGGAAAAAGTTTATGTCAATGGTCCCCATGAGCATCCTCTATACACATTTTTGAAAAACGAGCAAAAATCCCGGTTGGGTTTCAAAGGCATTAAATGGAACTTCGAAAAGTTTGTCATCGATCGAAACGGCGACGTGTTACGACGGGTTCCTACGGATACCCCGCCAAAAGCCATGGAGCCATTTCTTCTTGAGCTTCTCGAAGCTGGAGAAAAATGAACAAAATTACCAGCTACCTCTTCCTCCGCTTATGGTCGTTCAGAGGATGTATTTCCCGCAACACACAGGCTAATAGAGTTGCGCATCGTCTCGAAAGCTCGCTGGCATTTCGGGATTGGAAAAAAAAGTCAAGACGGAACAATGGAGACTCCCGGATCACATCTCGAATTCTCTCATACACATCGGGTCTGTCCACTCCATAACGATAGAGTTGCACCAACAAAAACCGATCTTCTTCATCAGAAAATGTTCTCTTGTTTGTAGCCGCAGGTGGAAACTTCAATGTTAATTCTTGAAGTGGGTACTTGTATTGTGCCATTTTACGACGCAACGATTCTTTGTGGAGCTTGGTCTTCATAATCTTTTCTTCTCCCGACTCGATCTGATTAATATACCGCTCGTATCCCTCGATCTCCTCGTAGGACGTCCAGAACTTCTTGGCGTACTCTCGCACTTCGTCGATGGTTTTGTCTTCGAATTCTCGGGCAATTAACCCAATCGAATTCCGCCCGTAACGACTAGAGCTCAGAATGAAATGCATAAAATCTCGACGATTCCAGTTGCCATACCCTTCAGACAACATTTTCTCTTTCAATTCCTTTTCTTCGTCGGTAAGAGGGCGTGAATTTTCAATTTCTTCCTGCTCGAGTTTTTGCTCCAATTGACGCTCGGCCAACGTCTTGGGACTTCCCTGCTTCAATGGAACTTTGTAGCCGGTTTGCTTCTTGAAATAGTTTTTTTCAAGCTCGTACAACTCAAAAAGTTTAGGTGGATAGAACTGGTGGTCGTAGATGTTGAGTTGTTTGGGAGGTCTTGGTCCACCCTTGTTAGTGCTGCGACCGCCAGTATTCAACACATCCTTATAATACATGTCAATCGAGTAGTTTTCCTTCCTCTCACGTTTACCAGGGTTGATCCATCCGTGGCCAATGTTGGCAATGGTGGAGGTTTCCTTCTTTTTGAAATTAGATCCATTCCATTCGTACACAGATTCGTCGTTGGTAAAGTTTTGCAACGCATTCAAATCGAGCTTTTCGTACTTTTTGTTCAACTCGGCAGTCTTTTCCTCAGATGCTTTTAAGAGTTGGTCAATGTCCAAATCATTGTCGTTGGATTTTTCAGCAAACACATCGGCTGCTCCATGTTGAATCATGTTGAGCAATTCGTCTTTGGAAGCTGCTTTGTTACTCTGCTGGCCAATATTGCTGTTTCTTCCTTGCTGGATAACCAATTGGTCCAAGCGCAATTTCTGGGCTGCTCTTTCCAACACCTTTTCCTCAATTGCATTTTCGGTAATGAATCGGAACACCTTCACTTGTTTTGTCTGGCCGATTCTATGGGCTCTATCCATGGCCTGTAAATCCGCTTGTGGGTTCCAGTCGGAGTCGAATAAGATAACAATATCGGCCGAGGTCAAGTTGATACCCAAACCTCCTGCTCTTGTAGTCAAAAGGAACACAAATTTCTCAGATCCAGGTTTGTTGTACTCGTCGATTGCGTTAACTCTGTCAGCATGGTCTGTTTGTCCATCAATACGGCAGTATTGGAACTCTCTGAATCCACAGTAGTCTTCCAAAATATCCAACATACGACTCATCTGGGAAAAGATAAGCACTCTGGATCCCTCGCTTTGGAATTTCTTCAAGAGTTGATCCAAGATTTTCATCTTTTCGGCATTGTACACCAAGTGTTCATCGGTAGTGAATGGAGGCCCGGGTTCTGCACCTTCAAACAAGTAGGGGTGGTTGCAACATTTTCGCAATTGCATAACAATGTTCAAAAGCCTGGTCTTGGACTCCTTTTTGTTGGCTCCGTTGACGGCATCGATATCTTTCTCCAAGATCTTTTGGTACCACGAGCGCTGCATCTCCGTCATTCCACAGTAGATATTGAGTTCCTTTTTGGGAAGCAACAGCTTCTCGACATCCGATTTGATTCTTCTCAATAAGAACGGTTTGAGCACCTTGTGCAATTGCTGTACAAGGTTTTCCTCGTCGCTCTGGAACCACTCGTCGAAAGTGTCACTGTCGCCGAAAACATCTGGCAACAAAAAGTTTAAGAGCGCCCACAATTCATGGAGGTTGTTCTGCAACGGTGTACCTGTGATGAGGAGTCTATTTTTAGAGTGGAACATACGAACAATTTGGGACAAGAGAGAGTCCTCGTTCTTGATTCTATGGGCCTCGTCGATCACAATGTACTGCCAGTCAAACTTCCGGAATGCAGATTTCTCCCGAATGACGATTTCGTACGACGAAATAACCACGTCAAAATTGCACTCCAAGAGCCGCTTCTGGATGAGATCGTGCCGATCATCCTTGTCGCCCTGAAGGAGAAGAACATGAACCTCGGGGGTCCAGTGGGCAAATTCTCGAGCCCAGTTGTCCAAGGTGGATTTAGGAACTACCACGAGGTGCGGGCCATTGATTTTCTTGATGTAACGCAAATAGCCCAAGAACGAGATGGTTTGCAACGTTTTACCGAGTCCCATTTCGTCGGCAAGGATACCAGAAAGATTGTTTTCGTGAAGCGAAACGAGCCAATTCAAGCCCTGGATTTGGTACTCACGCAACTTGCCATGAACGTAAGCAGGACTGTCTACAAACTCAGTTATGGCCTCTGTGGACTCCTCGTCCTCGAGCAATTCCTGGTCCTCTTCCTTCTCGGATCTGCGCTGGCGAGTGGAGCCGGCATTGTGATTTTGGGTTTCCAAGATCAGCCTAATGGTGGCATCTTTTTCAGCTTTTGCGGTCAAAAAATGACGAAACAAGTCGGTGAGGCCCAACAAGTACGAAAACCGTTTGGCGGCTTGTTGTGGGTCTATAGTGGGCTTCTCGGATGTCGCGAAATACTTTTTTTTGTTTGCTTTTATATCGGTGGAAGTCGTCGCATTTAGCTGTGAATTTTGGACCTGGTCGGTCTGTGACGGTTGGGCAATATCAGGGCCCGCTGGTTCTACCAGCGGTTCTGGAGTGATGGGCTCCATCTGATGTTAGAAAGGCACGAAGCGAGCAGAATTGGAACTTACGTTGTGGCCGTTTTCCATTGGACGGGTATTGGCTATGATGAAAATTCAATGCGCGTTTTGAATTCGCGATAAGATGAGCGTGAGGGAGGGGTGAGGATTGAATTGTCCGCCAATTGGAAGGGTAGTGGAGAATAGAGGGTTTTTGACTGGCTTGTTTATTTGGAAGTAGAAACTCGCATTAAGGTTTCTATCTAATAACAAGGTAACAAGGTGCCTACAGGTTTCGTGAAGCCTACCGACTTCCTCAAGACGGAAGATGTGAAAAATTGCAGTCAATCCTTTCTTTCTTCAAGGTATGCTCTTTCGTTCTTAACTGTCGTCTACCATTCAGTTCTTCCAGTGAGCCTGAGTACAGTGACAAGTCCAATATTCAGCTTTTGCTGTAGTGATAGCAGCGCTTCGTCGCAATCAATTATCAGAAAATTGGAGCTCGAAGGATGTTTGACTGGTTGCAAGTTAGTTTCTGAGGTCAATTCCTCAAGACAAGTGTGAAACCCAAGCAATTCGTCTAGTTGGCCGTGGGAAACTTGGAGGTGCACCACTCGGTTGCCTCGGAATACCCTCAGATCCCATAGTATTGTACGGCAGTTGTCGGACGGAATTGACTCCTATGAACAAGCCGGAATGGGTTCAGGCTGAAAAAAAATCAGTTATTTTTCAGATCAGAATCAAACAGAAATCAGAACCGATTATTTTTCAGCCGAATTCAGATCAGAATGAGACCAGACCATTCCAGATCATTCCAGACTCAAACAAACCATTCCAGACGGAAAAACCAAAGACGTGGTTCGCGTTAGACTCAGATCGTTCCTGAATGGAGCTCAATCCCATCGAACCTTCCTATGATCTTCTCGTCTCGCTCCCCCAGTGCACCGGCTGCGCCAATGTTCCGTTTTGGTCAAGCCGCAGACATTCTATTCTTAAACGACAATACCGCTGTGCTCCATCTGCATTTCGTCTGCAATTCGTCTCCAGGAAATGCCAGTCGGGCTTGATCCAAAGGCCATTGAATGTGCAATTATCTTCCGTTGCTCTCGCAAGCCTTAACGTTTCATGCACATTCCATGTGAAGTTGCAAAATGGGCGGTGCTTGACAGGTCGTGCGGCAGGTACACCTCTGTGCAGCAAGTTACGGCGGCCGAATTTGTGTCCAAGTGTAATTGTATAATTGGCCATTTGGCTCCTAATTTCCTGAATTGGTTGTTGCCGCACCGATTTCTGTTTCAAATCGGTAATTACATCCCGGCTATTCTTCTGGCGATCGTCTCGTGCATGAATTTCATCGGTACTATATATTCATGTCGCTCCGAAAAAGACCGTCTCCACAACATCCGCAGGACCTTGATGACAGTATCGACGATTACTTGATCAAACTGCCACTCACGTCTTCCTTCCGTGAACAGAACCCCAACTTACATCCACTAGACACTGCCTCCATGAGCGTGAAAAGTGAAAATTCCGAAAATTTGGACCCCAGCTTGAACTCGAATTCGGCCAATTCGGCTAATTCCGCCACTTCCTCGTCCAATTCGTCGCTTCGACGCTCGTCCACGTTCCGCCGGCTTATTCCCAAATCAACCTCTGCCGGCAATGTCTCCGTCAAGACGTCCCGACCAAGTTCTCGAAAACGATTTTCTCTCAACTCGTCGCTTTCAAAACTCAGTCTCGGCTCGCCCAATAGATCGCCGGCTCGATACGTGGCTGCCCACGATGATATAGAAACCTCCAGCATTGGCAGCTCGGAGAAAACCATCAACTCGGCTCCGTACTGGAAGTACCATGTTCTCAAATTCGGCAAGGATTTGTACCTCACCACCAACCCCGGCCTCAAACACATCTACTGCCGAAACGGGCCCAGCTACTATGTGGAAGTGGTGTATCCCAACAAGCGGCACAAGACGGCGAAAAATGGCTATACTCTTATTTTCAAAGAGCTAGACGGAGTCGAGAAAAACGATGCCAAACCACCCATAATGATGATCTACAAGAAACCGGAAAAAGAAGGCGGCCATTATACCCTCTCCATCCCCCAGCGCAGCCGGTTGGTGCAAGATTCCATCCAGTATAGTCCACAACCACACTCGTTGTTCCATGGAATTGTCATTCCAAAGGGCATTGATAGCAGCTACATACCCTATGATCGCATTGCCAATATTGGCAGATACCAGGAATTGCGTAACTATGAGTTCAAGGACAGCAATAACATTAATTGGAACGTCGGAGCGATTCCTCGTCTTAGGGCCTCTACTCTCAATCGATTAAAAAGCAAGGTTTTGCAGGACGAAGACGACGAGTCTCTCAAATTGTTTGGACCAAGAAACGTCTACTTTCACCAAAATTACATCGACACCCGCCTGGCTCTGAGAAGCCGGGCCAATTCCCTTGGGGCAGACTACCTCAATGGAACCACTCATGACTTTCCTCCCGTTCTCGCAGTTTTCCGTCCAGTCGAAACCAAGATGCGCCGAAAGTTGATGTCCAAAATCAACCGAATACTGCACTCAAAAATGACAAAAGAGAGTCCTGAGCAAGGCACTCCGGGTCAGGATATGAACGCAGCCACGGCTGGCCTGGACGTGAAGTCGTTTCATTCGCCGGGAGACGGGCTCTACTACCAGACTCATCCCGCCGACGACGAGCCTAATGAAAATAAAATGGGCTGGCTCACTGTGTACGAAGACAAGCAGGTCTTCGCCGACCTGAAATACCGAGGCATGTTTGACATTGTGGTGGGATTGACGTTGGCGGTTGGATTTGAGTCTCAGATGGAAAAAGTCGAAGAGTAATACGGCCCAAAATCACAAAACGGCGTAGCCAGATCAGCTCGGTAGTTTCCCGTCGTAATTGAGCAATATGAACGACTCGAGTCCAAGCCATACACCGTTTCGTTGAGAGATTGACCTTGATGATGAAGGGTAGAAAACTGACAATTCTCGCTTTGAAATCGTCAATGATTCGAAAGAGCAAACCGTGTCCAGATTGTTGTTAGAATACAAGCCGTGGTGCGTCTCCTTTGAAAGAGTTGGCCATCTTCTGTCAGAAACTTCAGAGTACGCTGAATATATGGCTGAAGAAGAAAAATGCTGCTAAGGGCTCTTCCTCCTAGGCAAGAAGAAAGATGAGTTGGAATGAGTGCCAAGTCCTCCGCTAATACATACATGATTCATGCCATTAATTTATTGTTCTATACTCGTATAGGATAGAACATTCTTGTGAAAAAATGCCGTGGTGCCAACAACCTGGTATACGTTTCTAATTGGGCCTGTAAGGCTTCAGTGTCTTCTTCTTTTTCTGTGTCTTCGGACCTGGCCCCGAGAGAACAGCGACGAGTCAGCATTTTGCGTCGAACAAGCCATTCTCGATTCACCAACATGAGTAAAACTCCGAAAATGAAACATGATCCGGTGAAGATTTGCGAGTGCAAATACGCTCTTTTCAGCGACTGATTGACCAATTTCAACGCAATCAACTCAGCAACTAGAGAAAAAAACCCAACCACGATATTAAGCCCAGACCATGCTGCCGGCAAATGAGCCGGAGTTTCCACGAGATCCGCCGCCATTGACTGAGCCATGGTGCTTCCCACTCCAATGACGGATCCCATGAGAATAGCAAACCCAATAAGACTGGCATAAGTTTTGGCATTGATCCAGAATGCAAAGATTAGAACGCTGCATATTAAAGATACAAGTCCGGATGTATTATTGCGGCCAATCGAGTCTCCAAAATAGCCCATGATAGGTCTTCCAATCACTTGGGCTGCGTTCATGATGGCGGTTAAATCAGAGCCCTGAGATGCTGAGAGTCCCACCAGCCGGCCATAGGGTGCAAGCGAGAAAAGGAGAATGATATATTGCATCAAGATGACCAGAAACCACAAGGCAAGAATCACGAGCGGGTACCGGCGAAAGACCTTGAAATTGAACATGATTCTGGCATTGGCCGAGATGAAGTCTTTTGTGAGTGTAACCTTCAATGGAGTGTTAGGGCGCTTGCGGGGCCGTAATATCAAGGCGGAAAAGGTTGCTGCTGATCCAGAGACAATGGCGCACATTCTTAGAGCCCATCTCTGGTCTCCGGTGGAGTCAATCAACTTGTTGATACTGAGTGAAAAGATCACTCCTCCAAGCCCAGCACCACCCAATGTGATACCCATAGCAGTAGCCATGCGCTTGTCAAACCATGTAGGAAGAATGAAGGTAGCAGGAATGAAAACCATGACAAAAGAAAGTCCCACAAACACACCTTGAGCAAGGTATAGATGCCATAATTTGGTAGCAAAGGAAGCACATAGATAAGATGCAGTTTGAATAATGATCCCCAAGACAAACACTGGGGTTGTGCCGAATACTCGGCATGCAAGACCACTAAATGGTGCTAATGACTGGGCCAAAAAAACCACTATGCCTCCAATAAGTGCAAAGTCGTATTTTGATGCACCCGCAAATTCGTTCAGCGAAAGGTAGTAATTGAGGAATATTCCAAAACCAGCATTGGCTCCCCAGGTAGCGAAAACCATTAACATGCAGCAAAAGGCCATAAGCCAAGCCCTACCTCCATCCACCGGTGGTCCATCGTCGTCCTCACTTTTTCCTTCTTGTTCATCGTCCCGGTCCTGTATCTCGTCTAGGAAGATTGACTCCGGTGCTCGTTCGCTCCTGCGGCTATCGTACTTTCTTTCGTCCATTTCGAAGTCATTTCTGACACTTGACATATAACGAGAGAGTTCAGAAACATGCGACTGGGTGGTACAAACTCTACCGAGATCGGTGTCTGAGGATTGGCGTAGACTCTGGGGATGGTGGGAGTCACGCGAGTGCAAAGAGAGCGAAGAATTCGGAGAATCGACCATGAATAGTGTACCTGTCAATATGCACAAATTGCTGCAAATATATCTTCCCATGTACGGCGCGATTACTAATGGTGCAGGTGACGGATAACGCTTTCACGTAGGCTGTGTGGGGCTTGAAAAACAATAGCATGTCTAACCGAATGAACCTCAACTGCCTCAAGACACATTGAGAGATGAGTGTGGTCCTAGGGACTTGAAAATGCGTAAACATGGTTGCGAAATTGCGACCAAGATAATCTTCAGCGCGGCGTCGTAAACGCTTCCTAATCGGGTTTCTAGCAGCAATACAAGCCCAAAGTCCGATTATCTATACCCGCGGGTATACGCACCGTAGACGTATTTGGAATCGATTCAGTTTTTGACTCCGCTCTCCCCACTCCGAATTTTCGGCGCCGGATAAGCGGAAAGTTCAGCCGCACGAACTATCACACAATAGAGGTGTTGACAAGATTACGTTATCCATGAAATGGCTAGGTAATCCTCTGTCGCACCATATTGGCAGTAACTATAATAAGAGTATAACGAATATAGAAAAATGGTTCTTACTCGCTCTGTGCCTTCAACACAGTGTAAGCTAGAACTAACACAGGTTTTACTTCCCAGGATTGACCCGTATTTATAGAAAGTCAAAGTGGCGGTCTTATCCCCTTGATCTCCCTTCAACTCCTGCGATGGCCACAAGCCGGGGAAGGGATCACTCCTTTCCTTTAAGTGTGGATGATGTATCGATACTTGTAGACATCTTAGCTGTCTAACGCCCTGCATATACTATTGACTTGAAATGCCTGCATATTATTCAACAAGGGAAGAAGCACATCCCAAAGTGGATATGAGGTAGGTATATGGAATATATGGAATGTATGAGCATTTGTGAATGAAAATGATCGCATGAGGATGGTGAGTATTAAATAGCACTTCGCATGGAAATATTCTATTTAGCACGGAATGTTGGCCCCAAGCCACCGGTCCGCAAATTCGAAAATTACCGTCGACTCGGTCAACGACTCGGTCCACGATTCAATCCACGATTCAGTCCATCGGTCCACGGGGCAATCCGATTTGACGTGAAATTCGCGCTGAGCTTAAATCTGGGCATCGCATATGCTAGATCTTAGCGCATTGCATAATCTAGATCAGATCGCATATAACCCAAGTCGGATATAAGCCAAGAATTTTCACCGGAAAAGGTCTTGGTAATCGAAACTTTTTAGGCATGTGTTCTAGTTGCGAACACCTTCGTATAGTTGCCTTCGGTGGCATTATATCACTCCTGTGAAGCTTGAACAATAGATGAGGTTCCCAATGGGGAAAGAGGTTGCAGCACCCACGCGTCGACGTGCAGGCAATGTGCACTCCATGGAAAACGCCGAGACACGAAGCAGTCGGCCAAACCGCGTGGAAGCTGACTCAAACTTGCACAGTGCAAAGCTGGTGCCCGTCGGATGTATCCGCTAGCTTTCCGCCGATTTCTGAGAGCTTTTTCCCACGTTTAACTCGTCACCCCCTGAGTGGGTGTGTGGGCCTTTCTATTGTTGCCTGGGTGACAACCCTATAGTGTTCTATTAGGAAAAATCACACAAGTATCTAGCCCCCGATCCGGCAACTATGCATGCACATAATTAAGGACAGTTGCAGCTATTATTGTTCGAAATTATTCATTGTCCACGATGGCCTCCCTAAGTATAAATGGCAACGCCCGCCGTTTCTCGACGTGTAATGCCCTCCCTCGCGTCTCTTACAACCAAGTTTAATCATTTTTACTTTATTCCACTTTTTGGATTTTTCTGCTGGTATGGCCTCCTCTTTGGTCTAGTTGGAGCATGGGTGCGAGATGGACATCATACTTATCCGCAATATGACGAACTCAACAAACCTACCCCGTTGGAAAGAATCGGGGTGATTGTGGAGCCGGGATTTTTCATCTCGTTTATCATTATTCATGCGTTTGTGTTCTGCATTTCCATGTACCTTGAATTCTACCACCGCAGAATTGGCAAGTTGATTAAGTTTATCAAGCCCACCATCCAGACACGTCTTGCTTATGCTTCGCTTGTCATTGGGGTTGTTGGCCAGGTATTTTTTGTTGTTCAGGCCATTGTGTCTACCGTGTACATCCACAATCATGCTAGAGCCAAATCTCATTATGCGGTTCTTCTTGCAACTTTTGCGGTTTTGATCATGATTTCGTTGGCGCTTAATTTCACCAACTACTACATTATGGGCCAATACTACCGCAAGTATGTCAATGGCGAAAGATGGAACAAATTCACCATTTCGTTCATTCTCAAAATCATCTGGTTGGTGGTGACCATTGCGTTGGCGGTGTCGTGTTGCGTGCTTTATGTCAAGGATATGAGTACTCCTTCGAGTGTCCTTGAGTGGTGTTTCCACTTTTGGTATGGACTTCTCATGTTGTTCTGGACCTACGATTTGTACCCATTGACGGAGTTGAGAGCATTGAGACAAAGCAAGAAGGAAAAGAAGCAGACGCTCAGGTCCAAGCTCTCACGGACATGGCGCAAGGAGAAGGACGGGTCGGTGACGGCTATCAATGAGGTGAACTCGAGTCGTTCCGACGACCTTTCCCCATCTGGTTCGCTGGAGATGGGGTCACCAGAGACCAACAAGGGCTTTGACTATACCAGTTTCAACCATGTGTGAGCAGCGGGCTGCGAGCGATAGGACTATTTATAAGATATGAACCTAAAAGAAAGAATAAATTGACTGAAAGTGCAATTGCAGTGCGATAGAATTCGATTGCAATTGATTGCAAATTCGATGCGAATTGCGATTGCGAATTCGATTACGACAATCAAAGCCACCACATGAGCGCAAGTGAACCAAAAAGAAGTAAGCGGCACGTCTCTTTCTTCACGGTACTAGTAGTCGCCCAATTGACTCAATTGCGTCAATTGACTCAATAAACCGCCAATTGGCCAATCGCTTCATTCGTCTAGTTTCACCTCCGCTTTTTTCTCCTGCAGAGGACCGCGCACTTTATCTTCATGACAACCACCGGCGACTTGGAGGACCGTGTCATCGATGACATTGGGCCCATGGCGTTCTCGGACAAGTACTGTCCCAATTCGCAGCAAACGTTCCGAATCTGCTTGAATTTGAAAAAACTCATCGATCGGGTCATCGCGGTGGAGTATAAAGAGGAGGAAATCACCGGGCTGAACCTGCCGGTGATTAACGACAAAGTTTTGAAATTGGCGTACAAGGCTGCTGGAGGAAAGGGCAATGGCAAACCAGGAACAAGCTCCATTAAGTACCAGGCTAGTTTGGTTTTCTGCTTGCTTCGGGTGTGCGACTGGTACTGGCAGCAAGCGGAATACGAGCTCACCGACAACTATTTGTACACTTTGCGAGCCATTGCTGCTCAGAGACTTGCCGTGTTGATCATAGACGGCACCCGGAACGACGAGGTTTTGTTCTTGGGCATGCTTTGTCACCGGTATACCATTGCGTTAAACGGAGTCGATGCGCACCCGGTATCGGCTTTGGAGCTTGCGGTTGACATGCACTCGACCATAGTTATGGGTTCGTCGGGATACCAGCGGTGTATCCGGTGGCTCTGGAGGGGGTGGATCATCCAGAGCAGCATTGACCCCCACTCGTACGTATTGTACAAGGGAGTCAACTCTTTGTCGATTCGCAGCCATTTCGACCCGGCGCGAGTGAGGACTCCGCTCTACCAGAACATCCTCGAGGTGGGGTTCAGTTTCATCTACTTGGTGCTCTACACCATCATCTTGAACACCAACCAGGAGGAAACCAAGCCATTGGACGTGTTCGAGGTGTTCTTTTATCTCTTCACCGTGGGTCTGATTTTGGACGAGGCCATCAAATTGTACCATATTGGGTTCAACTACATTCGGTTTTGGAACGTTTTCAACGATCTGATGTACGCCATCCTCCTGGTGGCCATCGGGTTCCGGTTGGTCAGTCTCAACAACGTGGGCCACTTGCGGGACCGCTACGACGAGATGTCGTTCCGCATCTTGTCCTGTGCTGCTCCGTTCATGTGGTCGCGGCTCTTGCTATTTTTGGACGCCCAGAAGTTTGTCGGGGCCATGATCGTGGTGCTCAAGGTGATGATGAAGGAGCTGCTTATCTTCTTCGTCATGCTTGGGGTGGTGATCTTGGGATTTTTGCAGGGGTTTTTGGGGCTCGATGCCTCGGACGGCAAGAGCGAGGCCACACGCCGCATTCTCGTTTCGTTGGTCAAGTCGGTGATTGGCGAGGCCAGCTTCGACGACGTGGCTCTGCTCGTGCCGCCGTACGCGCTGGTCATGTACTACATCTACTCGTTCCTCCTCCTGGTGATTTTGATGAACATCCTTATTGCGCTCTACTCCACCAGCTACGCATCCATCGTCGAGAATTCCACCAGCGAGTACTTTGGCTTGGTGGCCCAGAAGACCCTCAAGTACATCCGGGCGCCCGACGAGGACTTGTATGTGCCGCCGCTCAACTTGATCGAGGTTTTGATCTCGCCGTTCTCGTTGGTGATGAGCCACACCAGCTACAAGGCGCTCAACTACTATGTGATGTTGGTGATCTACCTGCCTTTGCTCTGCTACATCACCAGCGTGGAGATCTCCAACGCCCGCCGGATCCAGTACAACCGCTACAAAGGGCTCCCCGACGATGCCAACGAGTACGACGCCGACTGGGATTTGACCGATGGATTTGACGACGACGCCAGCGCCGATTGGGCCGGCATGAGAGAACAGGACGACGAGACACGGCGCCGGCTCGCCGACCAGCGTGCGGGCGAGCACCAGGACCCCGAGTTTGCCATCAACCAGCAGGACTTTGAAGACGACATCGAGTGTGCGGTGCAGCCGGTGGAGCGGGCCAAGGAAGCGGGGGTCAAGTGGGAGTTGTACGTTTTGTACGCCAAGGTGGACGAGCTCACCAAGATGGTGCACGAGTTGAGAGAGAGAGAGAGAGAAAGAGAAAAGTGAAAAGCGGAGAAAAGTAGAAAACCCTACTTTCGCAGCTACATAGCCATTAGTCTAACTAGTTCACCTCCCCACACCAAAAATTTTGTGCGACTCAATCTTCACCAAGTAACATGAAAGAGCCAGACGAGCCCGGAGTAGCGCTCAAGAACGGCCAGGGGGTGCATTTCGACTACCACATGCACCCGGACACACGAGCGGACTCCTCGAGTGCCGCTGTTGCTGGCAAAAGTCATGTAGAATTGCCCGTGGTACCGAATGGACATGGCGGAACCATGGCCGTACCCGAAGGTTCTGGGGCAAATTCCAACGGCAGCGCCAGCAAAAAGAAGAAAAAGAAGTCGAAAAAGCGGCCCATCGACGCCACCATCAACGATCCGGACGCCGAATACCCCACATCGCGAGTAATCAAGCAGGCCCCAAACGGCGATGTCATCGTGGAAAGTCTTGAAGATGACCACCACGACCACCACAGCAATCTCAGCGCCACCATATGGGACAACCTGACCATCGAGGAGCAGGAGGACTTGAAGCGGTTTTGGGAGTCGTTGGAAGAACCAGAAAAAGTCAAGCTTGTCAAGATCGACAAGAAGCTGATCTTGGACTTGTTTCGAACGTTTTCGTCCAACCAGCAAGGCACCCAGCCCTCCCACCACAGCCCTGCCTCCAGCTCCACCACCTTGGCAGGCACCCCGCACCACGGATGTACTTGTAGCTCGTGTGGCCGAAGAAGCAGCATCATCGAGGCCGAGCTCGAGATGATATACGACAATCATTTTGACGATATCATCGATTTTATCCACGAGGTACGAGATATCAAGGACTTGAATGCATTGCCCGGCCTCCTTTTCGGCGGCTTCCACATGTTGGAAGAGGAACATCGAATGAAGAGAACCAGGGCCCGTCGTCGCTCGGCCGACCTCCAACCCCACCCCCGCATATCCCCCACCCCTGCTCCCCCAGACGGTGCGCCAGAACCCACAACCACCTCCGATGTTCGCACCAAGAGCCCTGATACCGGTTCGTCTCCATCTCCTTGGTCGCATGCTGTGGCTGGACTTCTCGAGAAGTTCTGCCAAGAGAACCCCGGCGCCGACTGGAATAAATGCTCACAGCTTTTCCAGGAAATACAGGAGGCGGGAAACCAGGTCAATTCGGGAAATGGTGCTTTGGACAATTCTCAGATCAATTTCGATGACGACAAAAGAACCGCTTTTCTCAGAGACTTTGGCGATATGATCTCGGCCGGGGTCAGCGATATGGCGCTGGGGAAACAGAAGCAGTTTCCCGAAAACTTTGCCAGTGGCATCTCCAAAATCGCCGACGATTTTCTCAATAATGACGGTAAGTCGTTTGTGGAAATGGTGGAAGCGCTCTCTGGATCTCGGTCAGAACGAGCCGACCTTCTTAAATCTTTACAGGAAACTGAACCCCATAGTAATGTCCCGCAAGAACAACCGAAAACCGTTCGAGAACAAATCGAGGAATTGCATGATGAAGAACCCGCCATTCTAGAAGATATACAAAACCAGCCGAAGGAGGTGGTTGGGCAGTATGTTGATCAGCGGATCAACCAGCTCAGTGAGCTTCGAGACCGGCTTGAAGAAGAGTACGACTACGACACATATGACGATCCTGAATACGACGATCAGGAGTACGATGAGGAGCTCAGCGACACCGAGTCCGAGATCTCAGAGGAGGAAAAGATGCAAGAGATACGACGGTTATTTTTGATCCAGGTTATCAAGCTTTTCCAAGAGCGGTTGAAGACCGCTTACAAGGAGAAACTTTCCCAGGATCGAACGAGAAGGTTGATCGAAGAGCTTGAAGCGGAAGAGAACGCCAAGAAGGAGAAAGAGCTCAAGAAGTTGAAGCAAAAGGAAAAAGCGAAGGAGAAGAAACGACTTCAGCAAGTTGCGAAAGATGAAGAGCGCAGGCGAAAGGAGGAAGAAGAACGAGCTCGTGAAGAAGAGTTGCGGTTGAAGCAAGAAGAATTGCGTGCGGAGCAGAAGCGTCGCAAGGAAGAAGCAAGGCAGAAGAAGGAAGAGGAAAAGAGGAAGCGGATCGAAGAGTTGCGCTTGAAAAAGGAAGCTGAAAAGAAGAAGCAAGAGGAGAAAGAGCGAAAGGAACGAGAGTTGAAGGAGAAGAAGGAACGAGAATTAAAGGAAAAGAAGGAGCGAGAATTGAAGGAAAAGAAGGAGCAGCAAAAAGGGAAGACAGCCCAAGAAAAACCTCAACCTCCTCCAAGCCAGTCTGACCCCAGTCAGTCCCAAGACGCTTCTGCGTCTTCTCTCTCGCAAATCGATCCCACACACGATCTTCAAAATGCCATTCTGAGTGGACTCGAACAGCTCTCTTTGGGCCAACCGCCAATGTCCGTACTGTCTCAGCCTTCTCAGTCTATCGGACAACTACCCATTCAGCCTCCAAGCCAGACCCAATCTTTCTTGGATATGGACCAAATGCGGTCTCCGGTGACGGCTCCATCCATGCCTACGCAAGCCCAAATGCCCCAATCGGCCAGAGGACTGCTCTGGGGCCAGCCGGTGAACAATTTCAGTCCATTTAGCGAGGGTGTTTGGGGCTCGAGGAACAACTCTATCTGGGGAAACAGCTCGATGGGTGGATCCGGAAGTATTGGTTCAGGAAGCATCTGGGGATCACAAACTCCCACGCTTGCAAATGCCACCATGGGCATGGGACTCCAATCTGGAATCAATGGGATGCAGGGCCTTTCTCTTGAGACAGAGAACGGATCCGGGGGAAATTCTCTTGCAGGAAATTCACTAGCAGGAAATTCTCTTGCAGGAAACTCACTTGCGGGGAATTCTCTTGCAGGAAATTCTCTTGCAGGAAATTCACTTTCAGGAAACTCTCTTCCGGGAAACTCTCTCCCAGGAAATACTATTCCAGGAAACACTCTTCCAGGAAACACTCTTCCGGGAAACACTCTTCCAGGAAACTCCCTTCCTATATCCCGAAACTCCCTTTCCGGAAACTCAATGCCTGGCTCAATTCCAGGAAGTCTTTCTGGGTCGCTTCCTGGAAATCTTGCTGCAAATTCTCTTCCTGGAATGAGTCCTTCGACATCGGTACCGTTGCCGCAGGCACCATTTCCCGCCAACCCAGACAAAGAGATGATCCGCACTGCTGCGTACCAGGCATTCATGCTTCTACAAAACTCCAACCAGCTAGAGTATGGTTTAGCCGCTGCCGTCAAACTCTACCAAACTACGATTTTGGTGTTGTCTATGGAAGTAAGTTTCAGCCAATTTCTTGGGCTGTGCCGTGACGATGTGGAGTCTAGTTATCGGTTCGACTATGTGTACGACGACTTTGGCGCCGTGAGCCATATAAAGGCTTCTTTGAGGAGCAGTCTCTGGAATTGAATGTCTTGCAACCGGTTCGTGGTGTGTGGGTGTGCGCTTTGATGAATAGTGACATTGCGTAATTAAGTTGTAAGTTAAGAATATAGGGCGTGACGATATTTTGTCGGGATAAGCCCGGATAGAGATAGACCCTGGCCAGATGGATGCACTAGTAAGGCGCAAAATCGTCATTGTGGGTGACGGAGCATGCGGAAAGACCTCTCTCTTGTATGTGTTCACGCTTGGAGAATTTCCAACCGAGTATCATCCCACAGTGTTTGAAAATTACGTCACAGATTGTAGAATCGATGGGAAACCGGTCCAGTTGGCTTTATGGGACACGGCTGGACAAGAAGAATACGAAAGGCTCCGACCTTTGAGCTACCATAATTCCCATACCATTCTAATAGGTTTTGCTATAGACGACCGTGATTCGCTAGATAATGCTCGGGGCAAATGGGTTGACGAAGTGAAGAAATATTGCCCAAACACAGCCTATATGCTTATAGGATTGAAAAAGGATCTTCGTAAATCAACGACCGACTCTCGATACGTCCAGGTGTATATGGGCGAACAGGCGGCTCGTGAGATGGGTGCCAAGGTGTACATGGAGAGTTCAGCACTCACGGGGGAGGGGGTGGACGACATATTTGAATATGCCACGAGAACAAGTTTGTTGGTGAACGAGAGAGACGGTAGCAAATGCTGCACGATTCTATAATAGGTATACGTACGGGACGGATAAATGGGATTAAATAGCGATAAATAGCGATCAGTTTGGAAATCAAGGTTCGGACTAACATTAACAGCTGTTACCAGTTATTGTTGACAGTTATTGTGAACAGTCATTGTTAGCAGTATGTCTCTTGACGTTTCAATCGGAGCCACGACTGCGGGCAGCAAAGAGCGACAACGAATGCTGCCGAGCCTTGAGACCCTCAAAGAAGTATATACTACGAGCTATGTCATTTTGTCTTAACCAATTCTTCACTTTTCAACCATTATTCATTCATATTTTTTATTCTTTTTCACTCTTCTTTCACGCTTGCTTGCAACCTCGTTTGTGCGACACTACAGCCACCTTTCCGGCCCAACTCTCATTTTCCAAAAGCATACGCCCCATCACATGCAACGTCCCAAGTGCCAATTTGCGCTCTTACGCACCCACTGGCGTACCTGTCAAAAACTTGTCAACGGGCAACCTTTCCTATCGCGGCTTAATTTCGTGCATGTCGGTGCGGCATGATAACGTCATCACCCCAAACTCCTTTCCTCAATTCTTCCCCTTGATCTATGGATCCACCTGCTTCTAGCTCCAGCTCGTTTGATCTCCTGCGAAGCTCGCCGCAGATAGCTCACCATAACTCGACATACTTTGACAAATTGAGTTCCAAACTATCTGCGGCACACTCGTATATCAATGCAAGACGGCCACAGTTTTTTCACTTATCGGAGTCACACTTGGGGTTGTTTTACTTGTTGCTAACCCAAGCATTTAATGCGGTAATGGTGACCACCTGCAAGTTGTTGGAAATGGATAAGCTGTTTGCCAAACCCATACATCCTCTTCAAATTTTGTTTGTAAGAATGGTGGTGACATACGTTTGTTGTGTGATATACATGTACTTCAACAAGTCGATCCCGGACGCTCCGTTCGGACCCAGAGAAATAAGACCGTTGTTGGTGGTCCGAGGCGCCGTGGGGTTTTTCGGAGTATTCGGACTCTACTATTCGCTCATGTATCTCACCCTATCCGATGCTGTAGCCATTACTTTTTTGGTGCCCATGGTGACGGCATTTTTGGCGTACGTGTTGCTCCACGAGAGATACTCCATCCTCGAAGGAGCGTGCTCGTTATTCTCGTTGGTGGGTGTGTTGCTTATTGCCAAACCCAACTTTCTCTTTGGAGCGGCTGCGAAAAGCAACGACGAACTGTTGGAGTCCAGCTCCACAGAAAAGCGCCTCATAGCCACCGGGCTCGGGCTCTTGGGCGTGCTAGCATCATCTTCCGTGTACATCATTCTCCGTAAGATTGGCATGAATGCGCATCCTCTAATCACCGTCAGTTACCATTCGCTGGTGACCACCGTCATGAGCGGGTTTGGCCTTTTGGCGATTCCTTCTCTCTCGTTTGTGGTGCCCAAAACCGCCAAGCAAATCTTCTACTTTTTGTTGATTGGGGTGTTTGGTTTTGCTATGCAAATAGCATTGGCTGCTGGAGTGCAAAGAGTCAAGGCATCGAAAGCGGCCCTCACCAGCTACACCAGCATGATATTCTCGTTGGTGTGTGATCTCGTGGTATTTGGCCATGTTCCTGGCTGGTTGAGTCTTACTGGAATTGTGGTGATTATGGTGAATGCCTTCGTGGTGATCAAATATAAGCCCGAAGATAACGATACCCAGTATAGCAGCATTCCACTAGAAGAGTTTGATATTGAGGACGAAGAACCATAGACGTGGTCCTCAGGTCATTTGTTCATTTAGTTCAGTTTAGTTAGTTTATTTAGATTCATTCAGGGAGTATTCATTTCTCATCACTAATTCACTTCTTCACTTCACTTCGTGCTGACCCACGACAACTCCTCCTTCACCTGGTGCAATGGAAGCAACTCCGAGGCAATTTGGCGTTCGGGAGACGGATCGGTGGGCTTGGAGTTTATGGATTCGGCAACATCGTTCAAATTGTGGATGAGTTTGCGCAGGTTTTTCAAGTTTACATCTATATAGTCTGTCTTCAACACATCGTTATGTGAATGGTGCGACGGAAGCGCTCTCACCTGCTTGATCCATTTGAATTCCATGACAAAGTGGTTTGACAGATTTGAGTTGATTGACATGCGCATATGCAGGAAGGCAGAGAAAGACTTCTAAATGATAAGAAATTATCACTTTTTGGAATTAGCATTTCTTAGGAACTAACTACTCTGCATTCTCCTTAGAAATTACCTACTCTAAGTAACTTTCACTTTTGAGGCACACTATTTTGTGAATCACCTACGCTCAGTGATTACCTACTCTTAGTAGGCTCTCTTATAGTTCTCCTTAGTAATTCTCCTTAGTAATTCTCCTTAGTAATTCTGCTCTTAGTCAGAGAGTCGACACCTCTTGCACGATTCGGTCGTGTTGAAACACCTTTGAAATATCACGAGGCAAGTCGGTCTGCGGAACACTTTCCTTGGTCCAAGAATGCTCGTCCATTTGCTTCATCAATTTGGCCATAGGATCAGCATACCATCTCTTTCCTGTGAGCGTAAACCAACCCAAATGTCCTCCCACGGTAGTAGTGATGAGAAGTGTGTAAGGATTTTGTTTAACTTCGTCGTGAGGAAGTGTACGGTAGCCGGTAATAGGATCATCTTTAGAACTGAGAATGATTAATGGGACCCGAACCTTGTGCAAACGCTGCACCGGGGAAGCGAGACGGTAGTATTCGTTGGCGCCGTTGAAGCCAAAAAGCCTGGATGTGAAGGCGTCGTCGAAATCTCTCAATCTGTTGACACTATAAGCCGCTGGGTTTTTCTTAAACTCTTCAACGGTCGGGTCCAATTTCAAGTGGCCCTCGTAGTGTTCATTCAACAACTTGAGGAGGTTCTGGCACATGGCAGGCGAGTAGACGTGGTGGCCTAGAAGACTTTCTCGCAATTGGATCAGCGAATCGGGAAAGTCCCATGGTGTCCCCACGGTAGCAGCGCCCTTGATATTATGGTAAACCTGGTCATACTCCTGGCCCAAGTAGTTGGCGGTGATGGCTCCGCCGAGGGAGAAGCCGATGAGGTATATCCGCTTATTGGGCCATTTTTGGCTGATGTGCTCGTTGATGAGATACCGCAAATCGTTGGTCCAGAGCCCATTGAAAAGCTGGGGCGTGGTAATGGTGTGGTTTGCACAGCCACGGGCGTTCAACACCAAGGCGTCGAAGTTGTACTCGGTGACTCGAGACACAAAAGCACGGATGTACAGTTCGTAGGAGCCACCAGAAAGACCATGAAGACAGATGATTAGCGGCTTGGAATCGTCTGCAAGCAAGTCAAACTCCGCCTCCGGGTCGAGGTACTCTGTGCGCGGCGGGAGCTCCTTGGTTTGAGACTCGGGGCGAAACTTTTCATGGTCCGGATCCGAC
This sequence comes from Meyerozyma carpophila, assembly GCA_030573695.1. Taxonomy (NCBI): domain Eukaryota; kingdom Fungi; phylum Ascomycota; class Pichiomycetes; order Serinales; family Debaryomycetaceae; genus Meyerozyma; species Meyerozyma carpophila. The sequence continues at coordinate 133,401 of JAJMDS010000008.1, read as the reverse complement.
ATGGATTCGGGCACAGCATAGTCGATGGTGAAGGTAGATTTGCCGCTCCACTGGTCGTAATGGAGGAAATCCTCGCCCACCTGGTAACGGAGGTTCTCCATCTGGAGCACGCGCCGCTTGTAGTGGACCTTATCGACGGTTTCAAATTTATTTAGAGCGGTATAGGCGGTTTGAAGATGGCCCGAGGGAAGCAACGGGTGGGTCCAAAACGACGCTCCTTCTTTCAATTCGGGCACCGAGCTCAGGATGAGTTCCTGGATGGTCAACAACGCTCCGTCTCGGCCCGCAAGCTTCAACGGGGCCTGAGGGGCCAGCAACGACACATAGGACCTGAACATGAGAATTTGCAGCTGCCGCCGACCACTGTGCGGGATGGGTGCACTGGTGCACTGGTGTTTTGGTGATGTGCGATGTGCGATGTGCAGGAACGCCCCCAACCCCCCACAGCCATACTGCGAATCCAGCACAGTTTCGCCCCGATTAGCACGTTCCTGCACCTAGTGTCCTGCACGCCTGCCTTCATTGCCTGCTGGCAGAGCACAAGGTCACACTTCTTCTTTATCATGAAACTTTCAATTTCGGTTTTGGGAGCGGTAGCTTTCGCTCTTTTTGGCTGCGCCGACGCAGCGGTCCATTCTGCCAAGCTTAACAAGATTCCCGTCGAGGAAACGTTGGCGGCCCACCGGTTCAAGGAGTACACTTCCGGTCTTGCTGCCAAGTACTTGACGGCTTTTTCCACTTCCGAAGGTGTTACCGACCAGACCCAGCAGCAGATTCTCCAGCAGGTTCCGTTTGTCGACGGCAAGTTTGACAGCGACCTCAGCAACTATGTCAATGCCCAGTACTTTACCGAGATCCAATTGGGCACCCCCGGCCAAACTTTCAAGGTAATTTTGGACACCGGCTCGTCCAACTTGTGGGTTCCTTCGGCCGACTGCTCGTCGTTGGCGTGCTTCTTGCACACGAAATACGACCATGACTCGTCCAGCACCTACAAGGCCAATGGGTCTGAATTCGCCATCCAGTACGGCTCCGGAGCCATGGAAGGATATGTGTCCAGAGACACTTTGGCGATTGGCGACCTCATCATCCCCAAGCAGGACTTTGCTGAGGCCACCAGCGAGCCCGGCTTGGCTTTTGCTTTCGGCAAATTCGACGGAATTTTGGGGTTGGCTTACAACACCATCTCCGTCAACAAAATCGTGCCTCCCATCTACAACGCCATTGACCAGGGCTTGTTGGACGAGCCTGTGTTTGCGTTCCGGTTGGGCGACACCTCCAAGGACGAAAACGACGGCGGGGTGGCCACTTTTGGTGGCTACGACAAGTCCCAGTTCACCGGCAAGATCACGTGGTTGCCGGTGAGAAGAAAGGCCTACTGGGAGGTTTCCTTCGAGGGAATTGGATTGGGAGACGAGTACGCCGAGTTGACCTCGACTGGCGCCGCCATCGATACTGGAACCTCATTGATCACGTTGCCATCGTCGTTGGCCGAGATCATGAACACCAAGATTGGCGCAACCAAGTCGTGGTCCGGCCAGTACCAGATTGACTGTGAAAAGAGAGACTCGTTGCCCGACTTGACTTTGAACTTCTCTGGCTACAACTTTACTCTTTCGCCCTACGACTACACTTTGGAAGTGGGTGGGTCGTGTATCTCCGTGTTCACCCCAATGGACTTCCCAGAACCAATCGGTGATCTCGCCATCGTTGGAGATGCGTTCTTGAGAAGATACTACTCCATCTACGACTTGAAAAAGGATGCGGTTGGTTTGGCCACGTCTGCTTAGATCTGGTATAGTTTGTTTTAATTAAGACCCTTTTGCAACTTTGCTTATCGGCGCACCCAGTGCACCAGAACCCTGCACCCCCTGCACCAGCTGCACCAGCGCAGCGCGGCTGGACCAGGGTGGCTGGCAGCCAGCCTGCGGTTGCACAAAACCGCCGTAGATCCAGATCAAATCATTGATCTTCCTGACGCACGTCTCTGCCTTCAACCTGGTTTAAAACATGAGTCGGTACCACAAAAATAACTCGCTTCAACTGACTATAGGTATGACCGGGTCTCAAATTCCGACTTCTCCAACCCCGGAAACCATGCATCGGTTGGAAGTTGAATCGGCCTCCTCCACTTCTCTTCCCAATTCCGTGCCATATTATAACATCAGTGACCACCACAGCTCTCTTGATACCGTCAGCTTGCTCCGTGGTCAACCGCAGTATACCAATACTTCCCATCTTAATTTGGGTACTCCTACCGGAAATCGACCTTCTGGCGTTGCAGGTGCACCTGTCAAACTTGAACCTCCTCGGAATGACGATACTTTTAACCAGGTCCCGAAAAGATTTTCTCAGTTCATTCTTGACCAGCAAAATCCCTATGTGGCCCAGAGACTCGATAACCTTTCACTCAACTCACTTAGTGTCAGCGAGCAGCTGAGAGAGCGCCGACTGAAACGACGGACGTTTTCTCGTGCGTCACGTCAAAATAAGACCGGCAATACTACCCAGTCGTTTGACACTGGTTTCGGCCACAGCGCCGTTGCCCGCTCATCCACCAACATCTCCGAGTCCATGGGGTCTCAAGCCACGATTTTTTCCACCAGAGACCAGCTTATTAACCGCCGATCCACTCGGCGCCGACAACGGCCACAGCTGCATGCCGCTGCAAGTGAAGTATCGTCGCTTTCACGTCAAAATGCAGTGCGCATCAAACAGGGCGGATGGTTCTACCGCTTGCGAATCAGACTCGCTCGGTTGGCGAAAAAGCTCAAGTATCGGTTTTTCGCCTCGTCCAAACGTACGGGCAGCGTTAAGCGCCATGGGAAAAGAAAAGTGAGTATCTCGCACGCAAATCGCCGTCTCGGCGCAGCCCCGGAAACCGTACCTTTTCTCGACGAGAACCTCAAGCTGATGGCGGGAGCGTACCCTGTCCACGTTCGGTCGAGGAGCCCGCAGAAGCAGAGAATCGAGGAAGAGAAAATCCAAGAAAACCAAAAATTGCAAAATTTGCAAACCTCGCAAACCTCCCAAACCGTGCAAAATAAAAACCAACCTCCTCCAACCCGCTCTCGCCGGTCCCTGGCCTCGTCCCGGACGTCCACACCTCCTCCAGTTCCTCCCCATTTTGTGCGGAGGAGCATGACGGCTCCGCTTTTCGACGACACTAACGACACCATTGGACTCTGGCGCCAGTATCTCGCCCATGTTGTATGTCGGCGAGTGCTTTTACGACAAGAAATCAACCAGTTTCAGAACTATTTGGCCGGCCAAGATCCTCTTCTTCATCGGTTGGCTGCAATTCGCACCCAAATGCCGCGGGCTTCACTCCAAGCCGTGGTGAAAGATGCGGCAGAATCGTCCTCAGGATACGAAACTGTGTCTGATTCTGCCAGTTTGTCAGGATCAAGTGTTCTGGAGGGCTCTGAATTCAGCCAGAATGTGCTCCACAGACGCTCGATGTTGGGTGAAATGCTAGACTATGACTCCGATGGAGTGTCGGTTACCTCATCGCAGGACTCGGAACCATCTGTGGAACCATCTGGGGAACCATCTGGGGAACCATCTGGGGAATCTGAATATTCCAGCCATTCCCGCCAGTCCAACTCTCGCCAGACATTCCAGTCGGAAAGGACTACTGAATCAAAGACATCAAAGGCTGAACAAAATACTGAATCTGCAGACTTGTCTGTAATAAAAAGATACGGAACAGTGCGTCGTCATAAATTGCAAAAAAGTGTTACTCCCAGCTTGGGGTCGCTCCGGCGGTCGCCTGGGGTGCAAATGGACCTCCATGCGGCATAGTAGACGAAAATGGTACGAAAAGGACGAAAGTATGATGGAAAAAATGGTCTTAAATGTGATTAGGCATGAACTGGATGAGACGAAATAGCACGAATGGAGAGAAAGAAATGGAAGAAATGACAAGAAACGAAGGAATGGTAAGAAATGGCACGAAGTTAAAATAGATAATGGCAGTACGATAAGCATATAATTCATATAATTCATTTCGAACAATTCACAATCCCTGACCCATTTCTAGCACCGATTTTCCCTTACTAGATCTACACATCATCAAAACAGCATTATACTGAACTTATTTACAAGACACTATACATCAGTTCTTTGGCTCCTCAGAACCAGAGTTGTTCGATTCGTTCGATTCGTTGTTCTTGTACAACTTCTCAAACACCTTCAATGATTCATTCTGCAACTCCTCAGTCTTGCTCTTCAACTCGTTAGCATCGACTTCTTCACCGGCTTGGGCCTTGACCACAATTTCTCTCAAGGATACAATCTGGGCTCTGAGCTTGTCAGCATCAGCAGATTCAATCTTGTCCTTAAACTCGTTCAATGAGTTCTCGGTGTCGTTACATAATTGATCTCCTCTGTTGGCAGATTCAATGGCCTCTCTTCTAGCCTTATCAGACTCGGCAAACTTCTCGGCATCGTTAACCATTTGCTCAATCTCAGATTCAGACAATCCGGATGATCCAGCAACGGTGATCGAAGCATCCTTGTTAGAAGCCTTGTCACGGGCAGAAACCTTGATGATACCATCGGTATCAATGTCAAAGGTAACCTCAATTTGAGGAACTCCCTTTGGTGCTGGTGGAATACCAGACAATGTAAAGTTACCAATCAACTTGTTGTCTCTGGTCAATTCTCTCTCACCTTGGAACACTCTGATTTCCACCGAAGTTTGACCAGCAGATGCAGTAGAGAAGATTTGAGACTTCTTGGCTGGAATGGTGGTGTTTCTGTTGATCAATCTAGCGAAAACACCTCCCATGGTCTCAATACCCAAAGACAATGGGGTGACATCCAACAACACAACGTCGGTAACATCACCAGCCAAGATACCACCTTGAATGGCAGCACCCATAGCAACAGCCTCATCGGGGTTGACAGCCTTGGAAGCATCTCTACCAAAGATAGACTTGACGGTTTCAATAACCTTTGGCATTCTCGACATACCACCAACCAAGATAACCTCGGAAATGTCGGAAGTGGACAAACCAGCATCCTTCAATGCCTTCTTACATGGCTCAATGGTCTTCTTGATCAAAGGCTCGACCAAGTTCTCAAATTGAGATCTAGAGAACTTTTGGTTGATGTGCTTTGGACCGGAAGCATCGGCAGTAATAAATGGAAGGTTGATTTCAGTGGAAACAGTAGAAGACAATTCAATCTTAGCCTTTTCAGCAGCTTCTCTGATACGTTGAATGGCCATTCTGTCTTGAGACAAGTCAATACCAGACTCCTTCTTGAAGTTGTCAACGATTTGTCTAACAACAGCAATGTCGAAATCTTCACCACCCAAGTGAGTGTCACCGTTAGTAGACTTGACTTCGAAAACACCAGCACCGATATCCAAGATGGAGATATCGAAAGTACCACCACCCAAATCGAAAACAGCCACAACTTGACCATCGTTCTTCTCCAAACCGTAAGCAAGAGCAGCAGCGGTAGGTTCGTTGACCACTCTCAACACATTCAAACCAACAATCTTACCGGCATCTTTGGTGGCTTGACGTTGGGCATCGTTAAAGTAAGCAGGACAAGTAACGACGGCGTTCTTGACTGGCTTACCCAAGAAAGATTCAGCGGTCTCCTTCATCTTGTTAAGGATGAAACCTCCGATTTGTTGAGGAGAGTATTTGTCACCACGGGCTTCGATCCAGGCATCACCGTTTTCGTGCTTGACGATCTTGTATGGAACCTGGTTCAAGTCACGTTGGACTTCCTTGTCTTCGAAACGACGACCGATCAATCTCTTGGTGGCAAACAAGGTGTTCTCTGGGTTGACGACAGCTTGTCTCTTGGCAGGAATACCAACCAATCTCTCACCTTCTTTGGTGAAAGCAACGATGGAAGGAGTAGTTCTTCCACCTTCAGAGTTTTCGATAATCTTTGGGACCTTACCCTCCATGATCGCCACGGCGGAATTGGTGGTTCCCAAGTCAATACCGATGACGGGACCACCAGGGGCAGCTGTGGAGTTAGCACGAGCAAACAACCGTTTGCCCGCCAAGTTACGAACTGAGTTTCTAGCAGCTAACATATTAGTGAGGGAGCTGAAAATTTGCCGACTTTTCACCGCAATATATCCGAATTGGCGCACGACCATGGAATTTTCTAGGTCATGCCGGGGAACACCCGTACACCACAAATCGGCTGCAAAACACCGAACCGTTTACAAAATATGAAAAGAGGCCCTTATATAGATATATTTTACACGACATTTGGCAGCCATGGTTGCCATTCAAATTTTTAGACGAAGCTGCATCCGCATTCCCATGCATTGCATGAACAAAGAAAGTTTCGCTGCGGCCCAATTGAATTGAGCTCCAACGAGGCATGCAACTACCCCATAAGGTCGGCAGGAAGATTGCCATTCATCACCCACGTAAGCAGCTTATCTCCGCGAAATTCTTCTATATAATCAATGATTTCGTCTGCTGATTTATCGTACTTTTGCATTCCTCTAGTTATGGCATCGCAAAGTTTCTTACGTCGCTGATACCTTTTTGATTGTTTGGAACGCAGATCTCCACGCCATTCATGTTTGCCGAATCGAGCATCCAATTCACATAGAGCCGGCTGGCCCCGAAATCCTTTTGTAAATTCATCGTAAATTTCACGAACCGTCATTGGGTTGTGTAAGAAATCAATATTAATTTTCGGTTTTTTACTAGTGGAATTTCCATTTGAAGTGTCATCGACATTAGGAAATGTTCTTTTGCGATCGTCGCCATCCAATGCGGTATGGGTTGATGTATGATGATGTATAATGTGTTGATTTGGTGACCCAGAAACGTGTTGTTGGGCCCTGACTGCTGCAGCAGCCACTGCTACTTGGTGCAATTCGGGATCCATATTACTATCGAGATGCACGGTCGGTTGGTCGACATTGGTAGCGGCATCACCACCTTCAGACCCATTATGCGCGTCTTGTTCGTTTTGCATTGCATGAAGAGATGAAAGAATTGCTTGTTGGTTTTTGTTTTCAAGAACCTCCGCTACAACCGCTGAAAGCTTATCGAACTTATCAAGCTTGTTATCAACGAGTTGACGTAAATAATTTAATTCACTCGAAAGAATTTGTGAGTGGTTTTGATCATCAAGTTTGGTGACAATGTCAAGGATCTTATCGAAGCTACGCAGAATCATATCTGCGGATACTTCTGCTTCTGCATCGGCCACTGCAACTGTATCCATGACATGCAGCACATCGCCGCGCGTTACGGATGGCGCATTCTCCATCAGATCCGACTTGAACGACATCTGGGGGTTAAAATGTCGGGTTGCTCAACCAGCAATATGAGTATATGCAGGAACTTATACCGAACCGGCTGGCTGCAAATCAATTGCAACAACCATCTCGAGATCAATGAGGGTATTGAATTGTGTCTTACATGTTTGAGGTTTGCAGCCTGTTGTTTTTAAACTGGTTATTTGACGCCGAGACTATTTCAGCTTGACGATGAAGAACAGCCACATCAAGTTTCTTTCCTAAAAAAGGTTCTTTTGTTATTTACTTGATTGTGCCTCAATTGTGCCATTGAGCCTCAATTTTATCCAATTTTTCCAACTTTTCGACTCAGCAGATACATTTAATTGACCAGTTCCTGAATGCATTTCGGATTAATCAGCTTCGTGGACTGTTGTCCACGCTTGTTTTAATATATCAACGAGTCAATGTCAACCTCCTTCATCATGTCGTTACCAAACAATGCCAAAAGCCCAATTTCCCTGCCCTCATTACTGAGGTAAATTGCTCGACAGAGACCAAGTTCCGATTTTTCAGTCACGTCTCTGAGTTGATCGAGGTTCAGTTGTCGAGGTAAAAGGAAGCCAAAATTGGACGAAAATTGTCGCATTTGCCTGCAAAGCGTCTCCAAATTGAACGGCGTCATTTGCTGAAGATCAAACTCCCCGGATTTCTTGTACAGTGGGCCTCCCCATGGAGGAGAACAAAAGACAAAGTCGAACATTTTTCCATCAATTCCTCCATTATTTTTGATACCGTGAGGAATCCAGTCTCTATTTCCGTTGCTCAATTCATTCCAGTCTCCCAAAACTGACCATATTCGATCCAGCACGCCATAAATAGCCGCATTGTGTACCGTACACTGAAGATTATTGGGGTGAATATCCACAGCCCCCACTGATGGAAAATAGTGTGCAAACTGAATAGTGTTTCCTCCTCCTCCGCAACAAACATCGAGGATTTTCCTGGCATTGGGAAGCAAATCTTTCACTAATCGTGCAATAAATATTGCCAAAGCTTCCGGAGTCACTGAGTACCATAGTTCGGATGTCATGTATACACCTTCATCGAATCGGCTGAAAAGGTCGTATCTCTTTTTCCAGTACTTTTTGCATTCTGAAGGCAATGTATGGTAGTTGTGGAGTAGTAGCTCGTCCTCCGGAGCTATATAGTAGTCCATGAAAATTGAGAAATGGCTGCGACAGATGAGATGAGATGCGCGGCTCACTTCTGCGATCAATACTGATCAAGACTAGTTCGCACTCCAGCTCCAATTATCCAATTACCCATCGTATTGTCTATATATCCATTACATCCTCATTACCTTTCCGTCCGTCAAAAATATCTTCTCTTCGTTGTGCATTCTTTCGAGTGCCGCGCGACTCTCGGTTGGAGCGTATACTTCTTCCTGCGCAAGGTTTGCGTTGACGGCGTCCACCACGGTGTCAATGGCACACGAAGTGGTGTCATTCTCAAAGATAGGCGTGCGCACAACCTCGGCCATAAGTCTAACAAACTGGGAGTACCTTTCATTCGTAATATCGCTATTACGATTGGCGTTGGAGGCGGTCGAAATATGAAGATTATCAAGGTTGTGCTGAACTGAAGTATCAGCCAACGACTCTTGTTCTGAGGAATCGGGAGTTTCCGCCGAGGATGCTGTGGCATTGGACTCGGGTGTTTGCCTTTCCCGCAATCTTGTACTGGCTCTTGTTCTTACGGGAATCACTTCTTCCTCGCTCTCAGTTTCACTTTCTTCACCATCGCTCTCGTTGTCTTCCTCTGTTCTTCTCTTCTTGGTTCTGGACTTCCTTGTCACCTCCTTGAAAAGAGCAAAACGTAACATTTCTTCCGCAACCTTGGCATCCTTGACATCGATGGTTCTCGATAGACGAACCTTGGCATGAGCAGTCGCAAGACGAATAAGCGTTTCTAAAGTTCTTGCCGTAATAGGAGCTGTGTGACGCTGGTTGACATCGATAAGATCGTTTCTCAATGCGGAATACGTCTCGGTGATATACTCAGACGAAGCATTTGTCAAAACTGGCTGCACTCTCTGCTTGGCATATTGAATATACTTCTTCAAAAACGGTATAGACACAAGCGTCTTCTTACGTGATGCCTCCTCGCCGGCAATGAGTGCATTGAACTTTTCAAAGACTGGCTGTTCTTGTTGTTCTTGTTCTGCAGTAGACTCGTCGCCGACTGCGAGAGAAACCGTTGATTTTTCGCGAATCGGCTCACCCTCCACTAATCCTGGAGGAATAAACCGGTGCATTCGTAAAACATGCTCCGAGATAATCCGGTCTCTTGTAGGTTGTACATCATCGGTGACCACGAAAAGTAAATCGAAACGAGACAAAAGGGAATCGGGCAAAGCGATATTCTTGTGTGGATCTTTGTGAACATCGTACTGGCCAAAAACGGGATTTGCCGCAGCTATGACCGAACAACGAGCATTTAACGTAGTATGGATACCGGCCTTTGCGATGGTAACCGTCTGCTGTTCCATGACTTCGTGAATGGCCACACGATCAACGTCAGACATCTTATCGAACTCATCGATACAAACGATACCTCGGTCGGCCAACACCATTGCACCGGCTTCGAGTCGTCTTTCCCCTGTTTCCTTGTCTGATGTGACTGCTGCGGTGAGACCAACTCCAGAAGAACCTCTACCAGTTGTAGCAATAGCCAAGGCGGCGGTGTTTAAGACAAATCTGAGCATTTGAGACTTGGCTGTGGATGGGTCTCCCACCATCAAAATATTAATGTCACCACGAAGATGGGTTCCATTGTCGAGATTCTTTTCGACACCACCCATGAGCATGAGCAATACTGCCTTCTTGATGTAGTCGAACCCATAGATCGAAGGAGCCAAACTGTGTGAAAGAATGTCGAATATTTTCTTTTCTTTCGACATCTTGTTGATGTTTCTGATATCGACGTCGGTCAACTTGTCTTGGAACGCAACACCAGTGGACCTAGCGTGCAATGGGTACACGGAATTGGCCAAAATCACCGTTTTGAACGACGAACTATTATTGTTAGCACCTCCAAGGGCACGGTATACACCAACAACCTGGATACGATCGCCGGGCTTGGTGGTGTCGACCAAATCATCGTCCAAAATCACGTCCACCGAGCGAGGAAGCTGACCTGCTGGCGCGGATTCGGGCATCTCTTGCACTGAAATTTTTTGGTGGTCACGATAAGTGGAGTAGCCATACTCTGTGGTCAATTTGTTACCGTCTAAATCTTCAGTGGGGTAGATTGCCGGAGTGGAAATTGGGTCGAATGAGGTGGTTTGGTCGCGATAATCTCTGGCGTAAAATCGGTTGGTTTCCTCGGCGTAGTGGACAGAGCGGATAATTTTTGGCCGCACCAACGACGCCCTGGTGACAATACCTTCTACGGACACCATTTTGGAGATATGGTTCGATGTAATGGACCGGGGCGACACGTGATGGTCACCTAAGGAGCCTTTAAACGAAAGATAAAACTGCTGGTTCTCATCCATATGGTCAAATCTTGAGTCATTGGGGTCGTAAATCGTCAACACGGTATCCCGCAACGCTCTTTCACACGCTGGGAGAAAGTCTGCTGGGGTATTAAGGAGCCCCAGCCAGAATTCACGGTCGAATTCCCGGATTTCATCGAGAGAAACTGTCAACCGGAACTTGCCCTTCGTCAACATATCGCGGATTTGCGACCGGTATTCGACATTGTTGGAGTCGATTCGGTCGAGGAACTCTTGGAAACGACGAACGCGGTCACCGAACACGGCGTCGATGGGCTGTTCTGTCAGGTCGTCCATGATGAAGAAGAAAATGCGGTGCCGACGCGTGTAATTTGTCTCGATTGGGACGGTGTGTGCAGGACGCGCCCAAACGGACTAATTGCCTGGCTCGATGCAGGAACCAAGTAAAAAGTGGGAAGGGCAACGGCCGTCTATTTATGTTACCACGAGGGTCATGCTTTGGGAGTGGGAGGCAAACATGCGTCGATGCTGCAGTAGAGCCGGTATAAGCGTGCAGTAGAAGCGCAGTAGAAGCAAAGAGGAAGCGTGCAGGGAAGCGTGCAGAGAAGTGTAGTGCATATGCAGGTGCGCAGAGATGCTGCAGATGACGATGAGAAAAGTATACGAAGTTTGTCTAGTATGTATTCATAATATGTATTCATGGGAAGAAACCACTTTTGTAGTTGTGATACGCTCTACCGTTCAATTGATGTCTCTTTTTCTCATTCTTCTTTTTTTTTCAATTTTTGCATTTTTTGCTATTTGCATTCTTACTACAAACTCCACCCGGTGTAACTCTCCTGTCCAAAAACCTTTGGCCATCTCTCAAACTCAAGCGCAGCCGGCCGGTACTTCCTGTTCTTTTCGCTCTCCAACAAACTAGCGTAACTCCAGTCCAAAAAGTCTTCAAGATTATAATTGTGCTTGCGAAATGGCTCTTTGAAGATCGTCGCCAAAGTTGCAATATTGGGATGGTAATGGGTCATAAGCGTCTCAAGTTCCCACACAGAAGAGCCAATGGCCTTCGTTTTGAGAGGGTCTTGTTCGTCGTTGTCAAAGGGATCGGTGTAGTTGGTGACGTTGGGATTATGGACCATAATCATGCATGTGGGGTGTCTTTTGAGCAAGTTGTATATGAAAGGAATGACAATAACCACTCCAGAAGCACTGGAGGTGAGTGCTAGTCTAGCAAGCCTCTTGATAAATGAGGCTATGAGTGCTGCCGACAAATGGGTGGACGAAAGGAAAAGATCACAGAGACGAAAGTACCGAGACCGATACCTGGTGTACATCATTCTTGGAGTAAGAAGCGAGTATAGCTTGGTGTAGAAGTCTGGGTATTCCAAATTGAAAGTTTTCATGAGTTCATAGAGCGAATTGAGTGCTAAAATAGGCACAATTTCTCCTCCGCTGTTGTAGCTGTCAGTCAAGAAATCCATGAGACGTTGGGGTTGAGCCATGTGTGGGATGATCCGGTTGTGGAGAATGAGCAAAACCGCCTTGTACTGGTTCTGGGTCAAGGGAAAAGTTAATAGGGTTAGTATAGCTTTTTGAAATTGGGTTTTGAATGAAGTACGTTTGTAGGCGGCATTAGGAAGGGGTCCATTAGTCCATAACGGGGCATCTTCCAACACCTCTGTGTCCACGAGAGGGTCCTTGAGGATGGTGTATACGTTGGCAAACACCAGCTGTAAATTTTCCTGGGAAAAAGTCTGTTTCATCGTCTTCAATTCTTCGTCCAACTGGTTGAAAAAATAAAATTGAAGATCCCAATTGGGGCTGAAGAGCGATTTGAACTCGGAAACCAAAAAGTCGTCGCTGGTGCCGTCACCCAAAGGAACACCTGCACGAGACATGAGAGCGGTGACAACCCGGACGTAGGTTCTAGATGCAAAATATGGGTCGGCGGGCGCCGATCTGAAATACTGCGATTCCAACCGAACCAAATTCATAAGAATTTCCAACAAGTCTACCTGGAGCGAGAGCCGGGCAGCAAACGTGCCGGAAACCAATTGGAGCCCCAAATCTTTATATCGGTCGTACTTGTCGACCAACCATTTGACGACCAACGACTTCTTTTCATCGTACGATTTGCGGCTTATCAAGAGACTTTCGGCCATAAGCTTCTCAAACACGTTGAAGAGACACACTGCGATCTTGCGGCCGGTTTTTTCCACATCTTCATCATCGGTTTTCTCCAAAATCTTGATGACTTCGCTGAAGTGATCGAGTAATTTCACGATATTATTGTAGTTTTTCTGCGGTATTATAGGCTCTGCCAATGAATCCACATCACTAAGGGACGGAATTGAACCACCCTTGGCCCGTTTCCCACCCTGAGAAACACTTTTGGCCTTTCTTTTTGGTGCCATCTTTACCGTAGTTCAACTCTGCAGTGGCCGATGAGCATCGCACCGCGCGTTACCCGGCCGCCGCCCACCACTATAAAGCGCGGAGATTTCGCACACTTCTTCAGTATGACCTTCCAAGTTTTTACAACATATGATGAAATCTCGCGTACTAGCCTACATTTCCCCCGGAGTCGAGTCTCTTGAGATTCCTCTGGAACGCTTTTCATACGAAAAGATGGGATTTACTGGTGAAAGCGTTTGGCGCAAACAACCTTGTTACAACAAACAGACGCGGAGAACTTCTGACCCAAGGTATACTCGCTCTTGCTCTATTGCTCTGTTTCTCTCTATTGCTACTCTTGAAAATTGCTATTTGCAAACTATTGCCAACTCTTGAACTGTGCTCTTCATTCTCTGATTTTGTTCGGTCGCGATACTGCATACAAACACAGGACAACAGCCATCGTCTACACTATACCACGCCAAATGATCCTCGCTCCTGTTGGCGCCATTGGCGCATTGGCTTCAGCTGGCTGTACAGGCCTTCTACAACTCCGCGGACTAATTATACATTAAGCGACTAGATGAAGGTTTCGTAAGGAACTGGGGCCAAGGTTTGAGGAACATTGTCAACGGTTTTGACGATTCTGGCCTCTCTAGGCTTGGCTGGCTGTCTCTTCAAGAACACAGTCTCGCCCTTGGCCTTGGCTTCTCTCTTCTTGGCAGCGTTGGTCTTGACTCTGTTCAAGAATTCTTGACGACAAGCAGAGTGCTTAACGTGCTCGACTCTCAAGTTGACTCTCTTTTCAAGGTATCTGTTTCCAACAATCTTGTGGATAATGACACCAACCGACGACTTGGTCACATTGTAAACCACTCCGGTCTTACCGTGGTAGTATTTGTGGGGCATACCCTTTTGGATGGAACCGTTGGCTTTGATGTCTACGATATCACCGACCTTGTAGGTCTTCATGTAGGTGGACAAGGGAATGGCACCATGCTTCTTGAAGTCACGCTGGAAAGCGTAACGAGTACCCGATCTGTAACCATGCGATTTACCCATCTTGATGCAGTTGAGAGTTGTTTGAAAAATTTTGAGGTTGAGCGCGCGGTCACGTGCGGGGCCCCGGGGCGCCGCCCTGGGACGGGAAGAGTACGCTTGCATGCGAAATAAGTGGTTGCAAATTACAAAAGTACTTGCTGCAAATTACGAATTCTTGCTGCACTTGTTCTGATCTCTAGCATGTTTCAGTTATCTCATCTCATTCGTCTAGTAATTAAAGTCCGGCTTCAAGAAGTAAAGTTCTACATATGTTTGAGGTTGACATCGTGCTTATAGTGGTTTCGGCTGTATCCAAACCACAAGCCAATGCCCACCAAAAAAGTAGTTCCGAGCACGGCGCAAGCGTAGTTCATGTTGGAGGTTGTGACCGGGCTGTAGAGCGGGAAATTGAGCCAAACCATGATGAAACACACCCAGGCGACCGAGGCAATGTTCATCGCAAGCCCAAACCGTCCGAGTGAAAAATACGGTAAATCCTTGTTTTCCACACAAACCACTTCCAGGGCCGGGAACCTGGCTCTAGGAGACAGAGAGAAATTGGACTTGAACATGAGACAGGCAATGGGGAAGATGAACGACAAATTGATGCAAATCATCGCCGAGCCCAAAACCGCATTCAAAGCCGTGCTGGAGCCGAGAATCATGGTTCCGAGAATTATACCCATTATCGTGGTGAAATAAATAGCGTTGATGGGAGAGTGGAACGTTGGCGACACCTTGCCAAAGAAAGTTTGCCCAAAAGGGAGTCCGTTGGATCTGGCAAACGCCCGGATCAACCGCGAAGTGGAGCAGTAGTAGATAAAGGTGGAGCCCACAAATGTCATAATCAAAAATAGCACTCCGATGGTGGTCAAGGCGTCGGACCCGAACGCATCGTACATCAATTGCACAATGGGAAGTCCGCCCATGGGAGCCTCCATATTTTTTTCGTTGACTATGCAGAACATGTACACGATGGCTGCGAGGAAAGCCACCACTGCCGACACAGTATTGGAGATAACCATGACCAAAGGGACATTTTTTTCCGGGTTTACAAGCTCGTCGGTCATATGGGCAGCTCCATCGTAAAAAGTGATCGAGGCGATGCTAGGAAGCAACCCCAAGAAGAACACCACTCCATTGGAGCTCCAGCCGGTTTGGTTGGAGAACTCTTTGAACACATAGGCGGCCGATCTTTTCGGGTGAGCCTTGACGAGCAAAGTCACAAGAATGAAAAGTGTGCCCACATTGACCACTCCCACAAGACCGTTGGTCAACCAGGTCAAAAACCGAACTCCGTAGGCATTGATAACATGGCCCAAAAGATACACTGCCACATAAATGAGGTAAAAGTGCCATTTTTCAGCCACATATTCCGGGTGGTACATGATTGCAAGCGACAAGATGAACAGAGCAGCAACGTAGGTGGAACTTACACAGGCAAAGATCCAACCGGCGCAGGATAAAACCCCGACGAAAAAACTCAAAATTGACTTGGCGTGGTCGGGAGCAAGACAGTAGGTCCAGTGGACCTGGGCCGCTGAATGTGGGTAGGCAGCAGCAATTTCGGCCAACGAGTAGCACACAATCAAGTCAAAAGTTGTGGCCAAGATGAACCCGTAGATCAAACCTGGCAGTCCTCCAACACCCACCACCGTGGAGAGAAATGTTCCAATGGCCAACGCCGAGCAGGTCAATGTGAATTGAAGACCACAAGTTGTCCAGAGACCAAATCTCTTGACCAACTGGCCATCGTCACTGGCGTGCGAGGAGACGGAAGTTTGGTCGACGGTGAACGGGGACTTGTCTGACATAAATTTGAGACGTTACCTTTGGGCAAAAGACAAGAGTTAACTTATCAATTGTGGGTGCAAATTTATGAAAATTTTATGGAAATTTTGTGCAAAATTTATGCAAAATTTATGCAACTTCGATAATTCACTGAAAAGTAATGAAAGTTCAACTGGTTATGTTTCGTGCTCAACACTTGGCACTTGTCCTTCGCAGCAACGAATCTTATACTATTTTCATGGTAGCCGCTGCACATGGCCGCGGTACCGGCCGTATCTGGAACCCTCGTAGCGGCACATATTCGTTTCGCATGGCGGGGAAAGTCCCCCGCGCACGACCCCGCTTATCTATGGCCTGTCACCACCGCGAGGTAATTGCACCCGCACAGGGACCGGGCGGCATTTCCCGATCCGGCAACGGCGCGGGCCCCCACGCACCACTTTATCAATATTATCCTGCACATCGACGCAAAACGCCGCAGACGCCGTGCAATCAGGGCATCTAGGCTGTCAATCTTGGGGTTTTCCTGCACCGCTGCATTATCTTCCTATAAATGTGTTGGCGCTACGACTTGAATCAGCGGCCGGTTCCGGGGTGTAATCGATATAACTGAGTGCCAAGAAATCGCTCCAGCAAAAGTCTTATCTGCATAAGACAAAATAATTTTGCATTCACCTGATATATATCTGATAACTTTCGAGTGTCTCCAATAATTTCAACCAACATGATCGAGACAAAGGAAGACTTCGTGGTGGACATAGAAAAGTGTGAGCCTCACACCAGTCAGGTGGTGGCCACGGGATTTTCAGATTTTCATGATAAACTCGACATTGAAAAATATGGCCAGACTGCTAGACGACTCTCCTCCAGACATGTAGCGTTGATGATTATTGGCCAATCTATAGGTACTGGGTTATTCATAGGATTGGCTACACCGTTGCAAACGTCCGGGTCGCTTTCGCTTCTTCTTGGGTTTTTATGGTGGTCTTGTTTGTGCATCTGGCCATTGATGCAATGTGTGGCCGAGATGTGCTCGTATTTGCCAATTAAGGGTACTTTTATTCATTTTGCTGCCAGATGGGTGGACCCGGCGCTTGGGTTTGCCTGCAGTATTATCTACATCTACACATCGTTGATGTTTGTGTGCCTTGAAGCCACGGCGGTGGCCTCCGTGGCCAGCTACTGGACCGACGTCAGTCCTGCGGTTTTCATTGTTGCTTCGCTCGTTTTGTTTGCGTTTTTCAATGTGTTCGGAGTCAACTGGTACGGAGAAGTTGAGTTTGTCTCGTCGATGCTCAAGGTGCTCTTGATCGTGGGGTTGATGTTTTTTGGTTTGATTTCCATGTGCGGAGGAAACCCGGAAAGAAACGCTTATGGGTTCCAGCACTGGAAAGAGGGCGGTCTCATGAAACCATACTTGGTGGAAGGCTCCACCGGCAAGTTTCTTGGGTTGTGGAATGTTCTTATCTACGCTGCTTTTGCCTGTGGAGGACCCGATCTTTTGGCAATGATTGCCGGTGAAGTTACTCATCCACGGAAAGTCATCCCTCTAGCAGGAAGAAGAGCCTACATCCGGATCTACTTGTTCTACTTTGGTGGTATTTTCTTCATGAACACCCTCTGTGCTTCCAACAATCCTACCCTCCTTGCTGCTTCTGCAACTGGTAAGGCCGGTGCTGCCGCTTCTCCTTGGGTCATTGGAATCAAGTCTGTGGGTGTCCACGGTCTCGACGATATGGTCAATGCGGTGATTATGACGGCCGCTTGGTCTTGTGGAAATGGGTTTGCTTACGGTGCTATTAGATCTACCTATAGTGCATCTTTGGCCGGTTATCTTCCTCGGTTTTTCTCCAAATGCTTGAAGAACGGAGCCCCCATCTACTGTGTGATGCTCACCGTGGCCGTGGGGTGCTTGGCCTTCTTGAGTGTTTCCAAATCTACAGCTACAGTTTTCAACTGGTTTGTCAACTTGGCCACCACCGGATTGTTGTGCGCTTACTTGGTGCTCTGGGCTTGCTACTTTAAGTTCAGAAAGGCCATTGAGGCCCAGGGACTCAGCTACAAGAACGACATGTACTTCCATGCTCCGCGGTTCGTCCACCCCATGATGACTCACTACGGGGTGTTTTTCAATGTGATTGTGCTTTTCTTCAATGGGTTCTGGATCTTCTTCCCGGGCCAATTCAGCGTGGCCAACTTGTTCACGTCGTACTTTGCTCCAGTGTTCATGTGTGTGTTGTACTTTGGATGGAAGATTATCAAGAAGACCCATATAAGAACTGCCCTCGAAGCAGACATAACTACTGGAAAGGCAGAAATTGACGAGGAGGAGCTTTTGGAGCTAGAAGAAGACCAGAAACATCCCCGCAAGACGGGACTTGGTTGGAGGATATGGTATGTCGTGTCTGACTTTTGCTTTAACTGAGCCAATGCATTGTGTGAATTAGTTCACTGTATATAGACTCTAGGCTTGAACGTGATTGTTCAGGTAGATGTCTAATATTACCATCATTTACAGTTCTTACAAAGTGTTAAAATAAACTAGATATCTTTATTTCTTTTGTCGTTTGTCGTTTGTCTCCCATTTCGCAGCCATCTCCCGCTTTTACGAAAAGCAATCACGAGCCATGGGGCGCTGCCTTGCATGACTTGCCAAAACCCTCCCCAACTTGCACGCTGCAGGTGGGGAGCCCGGGAACATGGTGGTACCACGCAAGATAAACGAGCTACCAGGGTCTCTAAACGACGTATGGGCAGATGTTCGATATGTACAGAACGGCGGTGCGGCGTTGACGTGCAGGTGACAGGCTTCGGTACATCATCGCAGCGACGCGGCTTTTTCATCAAAGCAGGTGGACCTGCTGGCCGCCTACTGATAACCCAAACCCCCTCAGCACCGTCACCACGTCACGTCTCGGGGCTTTGAAGCCTGAGCCCCAGGCAGCGATGAGGTCCCCGCAAAAGTCTTGGCAGACTGCAGATAGACGTACCTTGCATATAAGTGAACGGCATCTTGGGTGTCTTATCTTGACAACGGCCTTGGCAAGATAACAAAGTGTATAAAAACACTGGGTTTTGCACAGAATCAGGCACACAGAGTCCGGCGCCACCGAGTTAGACCGTTCTTTCAGCCAATTGTTGCCAATTGTACGTGGTTTCTTTACTCGCCTGCTCATCGACAGGACATCGCTGTCCTGCAGACACCGCCGTATCTTTCCTAATCGGGCCAAACAACGCAGCAACGCCGTGTGCATCGGAACGGCGAAAACTATATTTTCTGGGGAAGTCCGACTCTTTTTCATAACATGACCGCAGATTTTGAAAAGGGCCTCTCGAGGCAGTCTACCGACGTGCACTCGATGTTGTCGAGGCACACCGACGACTACAATCTTTCTGTTGCCCGATCGAACCCATCCATGAGTCTCGCATACGAAGAAGGACATGCATTGAAAAAACGTTTAGATGCAAGACACGTTACTATGATTGCCATTGGAGGTGCGTTGGGTACAGGGTTGTTGATCGGAACCGGTTCAGCGTTGAAAACGGCCGGGCCCGGCGCAATTTTGGTAGCATACTCGGTCATCGGGTTCGTGGTGTATATGGTTATGTGTGGGTTGGGAGAGGTAGCTACGTTTGTACCTCTTGCCAATGGTTTCGCAGGTTACTGTAACCGGTACGTGGACCCCGCCTTGGGTTTTGCCTGTGGATATGTGTATCTTTTCAAGTACTTGATCTTGCCGGCAAACCAGTTGGTCGCTGGTTCACTTACAGTTCAATACTGGGTCAGCAAAGAGAAATTGAACCCCGGGGTTTGGATCACGATTTTCTTGTTGATTATCGTGGCCGTCAATGTGTTGGGAGTGAGGTTTTTCGGAGAAATCGAGTTTTGGTTATCAACGTTGAAGGTGATAACCTGCTTGGGTTTGATTTTACTCTTGTGGGTTATTGCTCTTGGCGGCGGTCCCACCCACGACAGAATTGGATTCAGGTACTGGAAGAACCCAGGAGCATTTCTCCACTACACAGATGCTTCCAAAGACTTGTCTATTCCCGGCTCAAAGGGCCGTTTTGTGGCTTTTGTGTCGGTGTTGGTCACCGCCGTTTTCGCTTTCTTGGGTACTGAATTGTGTGGTATCACGTTTGCCGAGTGTGCCCGTCCCAGAAGAGCCATTCCCAAGGCCATCAGATTGACGTTCTACCGTATCGTGATTTTCTATGTGCTTTCCATCTTCTTTTTGGGAATGTGTGTTTCGCCCAAAGACCCGCTTCTTTTGTCGGCTTCTGGAAGCGACGCCAGTGCTTCTCCCTTTGTCATTGCCATCAAGAACTCCAAGATCGAAGGCTTGGACCACGTTATCAACGCCTGTATCTTGCTTTTTGTGTTGTCTGCTGCAAATTCCGATATGTACATTTGCTCCAGAACCATTTACGGGTTGGCCGTTTCCGGCTACGCACCCAAATTCTTCTCCAAAACCAACAGAATGGGTGTTCCTTACTACGGAGTGGGCTTGAGTTTCCTCTTTTGCTTGTTGGCATACATGACAGTGTCGAGCGGAGCCGCCGAAGTGTTCCAGTACTTTGTCAATGTCGTCAGTTTGACCGGGTTGATTGCCTGGGCCTGTATCCTTGTCATCCACATCAAGTTCATGAGGGCCTGCAAGAAGCAAGGAATCGACAGAAAGCGTGATTTGGCTTACAGATCTCCATTGCAACCTTTTGGTTCGTACTTTGCGTTGGTGGTTTGCGTGGTGGTGATCTTTGTCAAGAACTTTACCGTGTTCTTGGGCGACACTTTCACTTACAAGTCGTTCATAACTGGCTACATTGTGTTGCCTGTGTTTGTGATCATGGCTCTTGCCTACAAGTTCATCAAGAAAACTTCGATAATCAGATCGAGCGACGTCGATTTGGAAACGTACAAAGACGTCATCGATGCCGAAGAAGAGAAGTTTGCCGCTGATGCTGCTGAAAAGGAGGCTCTCAGAGAGGCTCAAGGAAACCCTCACGACAAGGAATGGTACTACAACAAGTTCATCGGATGGCTTTTCTAGTAATGTAATGATTATAATTCGCAGCCAACATTTTACGTAAGCTGGCCTGTACGCACGTTCCATCATCTCATCTCGCATCCTGTCAAACTACGTGCATATGCATGGAAACAATATGCCCCATTCTGTCGATTTGGGGTTGCTGCTTTCGCCGTTTTTTGAGATTGCTGCTACTGTCTATGGCAGAGGGTGCATAGCCACCTCGGATATACCGTCTGGTACCACTTTGCTCGAGTGTGCGGCGCCTTTGGGTGCATGTGTAATAAGACCGTTCCGCAAAGAAGTGTGTCAAAGATGCTACGAATACAATGACGGAAAGACATTGAAGTTTCGAATAGAGAATAAGAAGGGCAGTATCTATTTCTGCTCTGACGCGTGCCGCGCTTCGTTTGAGGAAGAAGATAATGAGGGCATTTTGCGAACTTGTCTCTTTGATTTGGAACACTGGTACCGGTCCAATTCTTGTGAAGATGACTATGACGATGAGGGAAAGAGTGTAGAGACGGCTTGGAGCGAAGTGGAGGCATGGGAACAAGAACTTTTCAAAATGAAGAGAAAATCGGATATGGTTCCCAAAATCACAGAAACTGAATACAGCGATCTTATCTACATTCTCGATGTAATGTTTGCCCAGTACAGAGGTACGAATCAGCTCGAACTTTCGCTCTTTGCACAACTACAGACCAACGAGCAAGACAAGGTTGCGAAATACCCGTATCTCTTGAGCTCTTACACTCGAATGTACAAGTACCTCAAACTCACCTGCGGACCTCAGCTTCAGCCATTTATCACTATCGATAATATCCGAAAAATCATAGGTACCAGTCTAACCAATGCGTTTGGAATATGGTCCTCCACCGCTCCTGGCGAGGATAAAGAGTACTTTGGCTGCGCATTGTACCCATCAGCATCATTTTTCAACCATTCGTGTTCAGCCAATGTTTTACGAATTCGTCACGGCCGTCTGGTTACTTTTGTTACTTCGCAGCCAGTGCCACAAGGGGAGGAGCTATGTATCCAGTACGGAAACCACACCACTGAGGATTACCAAACCCGACAAAATGATCTTCGAGAATGGTTTTTTGAATGTGGGTGCAAAAAGTGCGAGATGAAGAAATAGCATAATCGAAAGATTCATTAGTAATATACATAGGATATTTAGAGCTTTTTCGCAAGTGAATACTTTTGAAAACCTCTCCTTTTCAGAGAATCATAACCAGTGAAGCTCAATTGTGCCCGTTCATCATTCTAACCCTCCTTCGTAAAATCATGGCTCTCAAAGAAACTCTTGTAGTCTCCGCAATCTGCGGTTTCTTGGATCTTGTTCTGCTTGCACTTGTCCCAACGGGCTCTTTTGGGGCACTTTAAGGTTGCCGCCAACACTCGGCGTGGAAATTGCAAATCCACCATTTTGGTGGAGTCGGTCAATCTTGCAGCATATATGGTTTTGGGCGAAGAAAAGACATGGAAGACTATATGGTCGTAGTTGTTGATAGTGTCCAAGAGTTGTGGGTCGGAGTCCGAAGTGTATTTGTCAAATTTGAGATTCTGGTTCCGTTGAAACTTTTCATTATTAAGAGTAGTTTTGGACTCAAGTTCTGTTTCGAAAGTGTCTAAGAGGGACGAATGGATAGGCAAAAGCTGTACATGCAGATGAACATTATCTTCTCTGTTAATCTCGAAAGATATGAGAACATACTGTGGGTATTTGTCAGCCAAAGCAGCAACCACAGACTGGCGAAAACGGTCCATCTCCAAGTAGGTCTCATTTTCCACCAAATTAACTCCAGGAGAACGAAGCGTGGAAACGTGCTCGATAGGTATAATGATAGCATGGCAGGGGAAGGGTATGTCTTTGGTGGGTTTGGGAAGTGGACCTTTGGCGGTGGTGAGATATGCGGTTTTCCCGATGGAGACAATCATGTGTTTTTCGACGTTGGGATTGGAGAGACAAAAGAAACACGACTCGGGACCAACTGCCTTGGTGCGTTTCGAGACTGGCTCATCGGTGGTTTCCAATTGTCTTTTACGCTCCTCGTGCAATTGAGGTGGTAAAGTTGTAAATGGGTTCGCAATGAGGTGAGAATCAGGAACTGCCACCGGCATTTGTGGGTCTATCCCAAAAGCGTAAAACCACTTTTCGCCGGTTCCCTCTTGACCCAAGCTAATAAAACGGGTGGTAGTATTGTCTTCCCATTTGAATGGAGCCAATTCGAAAAATTTCGAGGTTGGTGAGCCAATCGCAAAATGGTAGCGGGGCTTTAACCGGCTCACAACTTTATCAATATTCGAGTCTGCGACCAAAGTGAGCTTCTGGCGTGCTGCGATGGCCTTGGGCCACTTGTAAGACACCAAAACGTCAACTGGTCCTGTCATAGAGTCCAATTTTTCGTTGACCTTTTCAGCATCGAAATCGGGTCCGCAAAGAAACCCAATTTTCACTCCGCTAGAAAGAGTTAAAACAGAAAAAGGTGGCTGTACAAGGGTCAAGTTGGACCTTACATCCAAGGAGACGTCGGAGGAAGCGCTCAATTTGTCTTGGAACGATTCTGAAGGACCTTTAGTGAAGTAAGTTGGCTGGTCTACATCGACGTTTGGCGAGGCGACCACATCTCCCAAAAGCAAAACTGCGTCAAAAGCACCATTCTTCGTGCCCTGTAAGTTTGCCTTTTCGACGACTTTGTCTATATCCGCCGAGGGGTGGAGCACCAAAAATTTGGCTTTCATGGTGAGAGTGAGATGAGAGCGATGCGATGAGCATCGCGAGGTGAGCAAGAAAAGATGGTGAAAACCAAAAAGATGGAATATAGAAAGAAAACAGAGTAACCAAAGACTAAGGTTGTAGAGAAGAGTAGGAAGGCGAAGGGAGCGCTTAGCAGTCTTGTCGCATTACATATTAGATGGTTAAATCGATAACATATATAGCAAGCCAGTCACTATTTTCTCGACTTATCCTGAAGATCGGGAAGCGAAATTGCCTTGACGGTGATGTAGGTGTTCTGAGAGTTGGCAATACCGGCGTAGGCATTGTACCAGGCGGCAAAAGCGGTGAGAACTCCAAACACACCGGCGGCAGTTTTCACGCCGGTGGAGTTCTTAAACTCGGCAATTGCTAAGAGAAGGAACGTAATTGACAAGAAAAAGAACACCAGGAAGAACGCTACCGTCGACTTCAATGTCACGAGCATCAAGAAAAACGTAAAGATGAACCAGCCCACGAGGAAAAGCCCCAAAGCAAACCGGAATTCTTCTTCGGCACCTTCGTAGGCGGTAGCAATTCCAAAACTGGGAGTAAGAATGGCAGCATACGAGCCCCAGAAACCGCCGTACGACGACAAAGCGACACCACCAAAGGTGTTTCCAACTGCAATTTCAAACATTCCCGCAACCAATTGCGCGGCACCACCATAAAAGTACGCCAAGCCGACGACAATGTTGGGAATAGTCACTCCTCTGGCACCGGTGTTGATCAAACTCAACACAAATGTGGTCAAGGCGAACGCAGACAACCCAAGAGGAGCTGGGTTACCAAAGTTGTGTTTTGGAGGAGGCGATAAACCTGGGTTCAAAGTACCACCAAATGCCTCGTTCAATTCGGAGCGCAAGTACTTTTCGTTTCCAAAGTGGATGTAGTCACCCTCCGAGCGCACCTTGGTAACATTGTGGGGGTTGGTGTTCAGGTTGTCGGCCCCGTCGTCCACCATAAGAGTGTGGGGTTTTGGTTCTTGGTTTTCCAAGTCTTGAGCGGCCATGGCGGATAAGTGCAGAGTTTTCCGAAGACGATTAAAAGTTTAGAAGGGAGCTACCAGCGCTGGTAATAAATAGTTGCGATGATCACGGGAAAAGAAAGGTGGAACCCGGTATAAATATGCAAAATGTGGGGTCGGGCCAGCTTAAATAACGCCGATGGGCCCACAGCGTAAGTCCGAGTCGCAGCGGGGTCCCGCGTCGGCGTGCAGGACGCCCCCACATGATGTGTGGAGATAGGCTTCGGAGTAGAGGATGGTGAGGCCCGAAAGCATGGGGACTGGACTTTGCGAAAATGTGGTTCATTGAGCTTTTGGGTTGATTCTTGGTTTATTTTGGCTTGCTTTTGATTTTTGATTGTTATTTTTGGTTGCTTTAATTTGGTTGGCAAGTATGGATTGCTTTATTCTGGTGGGCTGGTTTGGTTGGTTTGTTGGCTCTCATCTGGCTCTCGTCTCTGCGCATGTCGGTAATTCATCGCAGGTAGCATCACTTGGCACCCCGCAGTCCCGGGGTCCCTCAGAAAACTCCGGACTGCGCACATCAAGCCACCAGACACAATACGAACAATCGTGTCACGTGCGCACTTGGCAGCGGAGCTGTGCTTAGCCGCTGTTGCGGCTGCAAAGCTGGTAATCCAGACTGAAATTTCAGATGAGTCCGATTGTTAAGTTTGATTCAAGTGAGGAGTATGCTTAGCTGAGCAAGACCATGCCTATTAAGTGCACCAGACTGGAAATTACAGGACTGCGAAGACTCGCAGTTTTGAGACTTGGCAAAATTGGCTGGATTGGCTCTATTGAAGCAAAATGACGTTATGAGCACAGTTAGAAGACAGTAGGAAACTCTTCATAATTGGCAACTGAGACAATTTTCACAATTGACATTACGGACAGTTTCCACGATCGAGAGTTACGTACACTTTTCAAGCAGCATTTCCTGTGTTCAACATCTTGCTACCCGAATTAGATTCGTGAGATGATATTTTCAGTTTGGTGGTGGCCAGAATCTTGCGCCTAAACTGGTCCACAAGCTCAATTGAGCCATAACTACTTGTGACATAAGTCCTAAGCTTGCTCCTCACTGCTTAATGGCGAACAATGGCACCTCGTGTAGCGGAGATATGACATCCCAACCTGCACATGTCAACTCACTGCGAGCAAACGCGGCCTGCACACAGCCCACAGCCCACCGCGATCTCAATGTTCGCTCTCCTGCACAGCCTGTTCTACTTTGGGCTGTTTGTAAACACTCTCAGTTAGTATATGTAATTGGTTTTTC
This sequence comes from Meyerozyma carpophila, assembly GCA_030573695.1. Taxonomy (NCBI): domain Eukaryota; kingdom Fungi; phylum Ascomycota; class Pichiomycetes; order Serinales; family Debaryomycetaceae; genus Meyerozyma; species Meyerozyma carpophila. The sequence goes on along the minus strand of JAJMDS010000008.1, from coordinate 107,348 downwards.
CTTCTCTCACCATGCTTTTCAAATCCAAACGCTCCGATATGGAAAACCTCTCGATGTCAATGGACAATGTGTCGCTCATGGACATCGACTCTCCATCCCATACCGCCGTGAACAAGGAAAATATCACCCCGTTGTCGTCGCCCACAAAATCCATAGTTCACAATTCGTCGTCCCCGGTAGCAAACCATGCCTACGCAGCCCGAAACCCACCCAAATTTGCCATGGCCACCACTCAAATGCCGAAAAGAATCCCACTTACGGAGGAAGAATTTAGAAGAAAAGCCAATGATCCAAAGACCAAAAGATTGGCCTCGGTGGCCCAGCTCTACTTTTTGGACTACTACTGCGATATGTTTGACTACGTGATCAGCAGAAGGGACAGAACCAAGTTGGTGCACACAAAACTAGTGCAAGACCCCAATTTCGCTGCCAATCCTCAGCGCCAGCAGCTCGAATGGAAAAACTACATTGGCAGAGAACGGGCGCTTTTGCGGAAACGGAGACTCAAGCCAAAACACAAGGACTTCCAGATGATCACCCAGGTGGGCCAGGGAGGGTACGGCCAGGTTTTTTTGGCCCGCAAGAACGATACCAGAGAAATCTGCGCTCTCAAAATCTTGAACAAGAGCCTTCTCGTCAAGCTCGACGAAACCCGCCATGTGTTGACGGAAAGAGACATTTTGACCAACACTCGCAGCGAGTGGCTCGTCAAGTTGCTCTATGCTTTCCAGGACCCACAAAAGGTGTTTTTGGCAATGGAGTTTGTTCCCGGCGGAGACTTCCGCACCTTGCTCAACAACACCGGCTACCTTGTTCCTCCCCACGCCCGGTTCTACATCTCGGAAATGTTCGCTGCCGTCAACTCTCTTCACGAGTTGGGGTTCACCCACAGGGATCTCAAGCCCGAGAACTTTTTGGTCGATTCCAAGGGACATATCAAATTGACCGATTTCGGTTTGGCCGCGGGAACGGTGTCTACAGACCGTATTGAAAGCATGCGGGTGAAATTGAAGAATCTCCAGGACTTGGACAACTACGAGCTTCCTTCCAGCTCGATGTCGGAGCGTCAAAAGATCTTCAAGGAAAGCCAGGGCCACTTGAACTTGGCCAACTCCATCGTGGGGTCGCCCGATTACATGGCACTTGAGGTGTTGGAGGGCAAGAATTACGATTATACTATTGACTATTGGTCGTTGGGATGCATGCTTTTCGAAGCTCTTTGCGGATACCCACCGTTTTCTGGGTCCAAACCCGACGAAACCTACTACAACTTGAAGCACTGGAAATCGTCGTTGAGAAGACCTCAGACCAAAGACGGCCGGTACGTGTTCAGCGACCGCACCTGGCAGCTCATCACTCGGTTGATAGCGTCGCCCGAGACCCGGATCAAGACGTTTAGACAGGTGCAAAAAATGGCGTATTTTGCGGATATCAAAGACTGGACCAATCTCCGCAAAAAGACCCCGCCGTTCACCCCACAGCTTGACAACGAAGAGGATGCTGGATACTTTGACGACTTTGAAGACGAGGAAAGCATGCAAAAGTACAAGGACGTGTTTGCTCGGCAGGAACACAACGAGCTGTTGCTTGAACGGTCGGGCAACAAGAAGGTGTCCAACAACAACTTTATTGGTTTCACGTTCAAACACAAGCTCAATCCGAACAACAAGTTTCTGAACGAGTTGAATCTCCTCGCACAGACCGGCTCTTCGCGCATGGACCCGTTAGCAACCTTGTACTGACCCTATATATTACTGTTTCCAAATAAAGTCTTGGGAAACTTTTTGCTGTAGAAAAGTGCGCTGGTGTTGGTGAACGCTGTTGCATTCTTTTTGGGCGATGTCCAACACTGCGAAGAGCTGCTGGCTTGTAAAGCTTCCCTGGCTCTCCACGAGCAACACGGAGTCTGCCTGGGCGTCGTGGATGCCGTAACACACCACATGGTTCGACTCGCTGTCGGCGATGAGGTGCGGCGCAGGATTGGCGATAATTTCGTTTTTGTGAATGGCAATGGGCACAGCGGCAAACGAGCAAAGGAGAGGCACATTGGCGTCCACCAAAGCATAGTAGCAGGCATTGGCGGCGGCGCTTAGCTGGGAATTGGTGTAATGATTCGGTATCGGGTCGGTGATGAGAAACTGAATAACAATCTGAACAAGCTGTCTGGGGTTCTGGAACCGGGCTATCACGTTCTGGAGGAGCGACAAGAGCTTGTCCTCCATTAGCTTCTCTCTGGTGGAAGATACGCCGACGGCAGGACGAATTATGATTTCGAAGCTGGTTTGGGTGGGAAGTTCCTGGCGCAATTTCGGCTCGATGGGGCCAGTTACAGACACCACGACCTTTGTGCCGCCCACGGAGAGCTGAGCGGAGCCGTCTACCTTGGTCAAGAGCGACGTGGAGACGTGGGAAGTCGTCATGGATGCAGATGGGAGGGTAGAATTGAGTGCGAATTCAGAGTTCAGTGCGAGCGATGCGATGCGAGGTGAGCGCGAATTGGTGCGAACTGCTATGCGATTCAGTGAATTCAGGCGATGCGAATTTGAGATGGACCTTCAGGACGAACTTCTACGAGATTGGGACGACAGCGACGTGGAAACTGGGGGCGGCGCTGTGGGTAGCGGTAGCGAGGAAGTGGAAAATGACATCAAAAGTGAACCACAGCTTCCCCAAACTGAAAAAAATGAGGCTCCGAGTACCGACTCACCACCACCAAGCCCTCATTTATCCGAGTCTCTCGAGGACTCTGTTCGCCGGCTTCTCGCCCGGAGACGCCAGCACGATATACAAACCAAATTCATCACGAAAGAGGTGCCGATATTCGGTCTTCTTCCACAATTGCGACAGCTGTTGGAGCGGTTCCGTGGTGGTTCCACAGACTATATGGAGCTCCTAAACAGCATTGAAAAGCCCGAGGCCAACGAGGAGTACCAGTTTGTTCTTGCGGTGAACGACTTGGCCACTATAATCAACGACGAGATTCGGTTCCTCCACTCGTTTGTGAAACACCACTACAAGCTCGTTTTCCCCGAACTTGACTCGTTGGTCGCCTCGGCCATAGACTATGCCAAAACCGTCATTGTGCTCAAGCAGGACTTGGCACTGGTCCGGGACCACCGAGACGAGTTGGCGGCGTTTCTTTCCAACGAAAAAATCTTGCTTTTGACGATGGCTGCGGTGCAAAACGGCGACCACTTCAGGCTCAACGATTTCGATATCGGCCAGGTTCTCGACGGGTGTGTGATGATGGTGGAACTACACTCGTTCTTGGACGACTCCAGAGCATACATTGCCCTGAGAGTGCAAAAAATGTGTCCCAACTTGGCAACGCTAGTTGGCTCCGTTACCGCTTCGCAACTTCTCGTTGCAACCGGCTCGTTGCGCCAATTGGCGGCGACTCCAGCATGTAATCTCGCCTCGTTGGGGGTCAGAGAATACTCCGACACAGACGATAATACCGCCAGAGGCGTGGTTCGCCAAACTGGCTACTTGTTCCACTGTGATCTCGTGAGGTTTCTTCCGCTAGAAGTTGTCAAGCAAGCCATGCGAATCGTGAGCGGAAAAGTCGTGCTAGCCGCCCGTATAGATCTTGCGAGGTCCAGTCCAGACGGCACCGTGGGCGCTAGCTACCGCCAAGAACTACACGGAAAAATCGACAAGCTACTCACTCCGCCAGAAAACCATGGGGACAAAGCCCTTCCTGCTCCCGTGGACCAGAAGCTGAAAAAACGAGGTGGAAGACGGTTCAGGAAAATGAAGGAGCGGTTCCAGATGTCGGAGTTGCGCCGAGCACAGAACCGGATGGAATTTGGAAAAGCTGAAGATACGGCGGTGGACAGCTTTGGGAACGAAGTTGGGTTGGGCATGAGTGCTCGAGAAAAAATTGGGGTTAATGAGAATACGGGGGCCCGAATGTCGAAGAGAATGGCGGAGAGGATAGGCGGAGACGACAAGAGACAAAAGAGATGAAAAAAGAGGCGAGAAAAGAGAGGAGAAAGAAGAGACAAGAGGATGGCTGCGAAAAGAATGAAAGTAGAAATAGATTAATTTTTATTCAGGAAAATAGCCACCCAATCAAAGAAGAAAACAGCTACCCAGATAGCCTCTATGACTGATTACTTCCTTTACATAACACTCCCTTCCCGATCCCTTCTTATCTGCTATCTTGCCTTGGTCTGACTCACGTCCTGCACGGCCGCGAGCCTCCCTGCACAGAGCCCCCACATTGAAAAAATTTGTCGTTGTATGGTCCATAAGCTAAGGGTGTTACGGACTGTGGTACAAAGACTGATACGATACTACACGATGAGCGACGCTACGATTCCCCAAGCTGCCGCTGGTGAAGGTTCCAGACCCAAAACAGCCAAAGAATTGGAAAAAGAGAAGAAAAAAGCCGAAAAGTTGGCCAAGTTCAACGCTAAGAAAGCCAAGCAGGCTGAGGACGCCAAGAATAAACCTGCTGCAAAACCCAAGAAGGAGAAGAAGGTGGCCGAGCCTGTCCCCGAGTGGAACGATACCACGGTTCCTGGCGAAAAGAAGGTTTTGGCTTCGCTTGACGATGCCGCTTTCAAGGCCTACAATCCGAAAAATGTCGAAAGTTCATGGTACAGCTGGTGGAACAAGAAGGACTTTTTCAAGCCCCAATTGACAGAAGATGGCGAGATCAAGCCGGAAGGAGCATTCACCATCCCTGCTCCTCCTCCAAACGTCACTGGTGCCTTGCACATTGGACATGCGTTGACGGTCGCACTTCAAGATACCTTGATTAGATACAACAGAATGAAGGGAAAGACCACGCTTTTCATTCCTGGGTTCGACCACGCCGGCATTGCCACCCAGTCGGTTGTGGAGAAGCAATTGTGGGCCAACGAGAAGAAAACCAGACATGATTTTGGACGTGAAAAATTCGTGGAAAAGGTGTGGGACTGGAAGGAGATCTACCACCAGCGTATAAAAGACCAGTTCAAGCGGTTGGGTGCCAGTTACGACTGGAGCCGTGAAGCGTTCACCATGAGTCCGCAATTGAGCGAGGCGGTGGTGGAAGCGTTCGTCAGACTCCACGAGGACGGAACCATCTACCGTGCGTCGAGATTGGTCAATTGGTCCGTCAAGTTGAACACGGCTCTTTCCAACTTGGAAGTGGACAACAAGTCGGTTCCGGGCCGCACGTTGCTCTCGGTGCCCAACTACGACTCCAAGATCGAATTCGGTGTGTTGACTTCGTTTTCGTATCCGGTGGAAAACTCCGACGAAAAAATCACCGTTGCTACCACCCGTCCCGAGACCATGTTCGGTGACACCGGTATAGCTGTTCATCCCGACGATCCTCGCTACAAGCACCTCCATGGCAAGTATGTTCTCCATCCTTTCTTGGACCGCAGAATCCCCATCGTCACCGACGCCGAAGCGGTCGACATGGAGTTTGGTACTGGTGCCGTCAAGATCACCCCAGCCCACGACCAGAACGATTATGGCTGTGGTAAGAGAAACAACCTCGAGTTCATCAACATTTTCACCGACGACGGACTTTTGAACGAAAACTGTGGTCCCGAATGGGAAGGCACCAAGCGTTTCGATGCCAGATACAAGGTGATCGAGGCGTTGAAACAAAAGGGCTTGTTTGAGGGACAGAAGGATAACGAGATGACGATCCCCATCTGCTCTCGTTCGGGCGACGTCATTGAACCCATCTTGAAGCCACAGTGGTGGGTCAACCAGCAGGAAATGGCCAAGGAGGCCATCAAGGCCGTCAAGAACGGAGACATTACCATTACTCCCAAGAACTCAGAGGCTGAATATTTCCACTGGCTTGAAAATATCCAGGATTGGTGTATTTCCAGACAGTTGTGGTGGGGACACAGATGCCCCGTCTACTACATCAAGGTGGAGGGAGAGTCCGAGGACAGATTGGACAACACCAGATGGGTTGCGGGAAGAACCTATGAAGAGGCGTTGGAAAAGGCGAAAAAGAGATGTCCCGATTCCAAGTTTGAGTTGGAGCAAGACGAAGATGTGCTTGATACCTGGTTCTCGTCTGGCTTGTGGCCGCTTTCCACCCTTGGCTGGCCCCACAATACCAGAGACTTGCAGTTGTTCAGTCCTATGTCTATGCTTGAAACCGGATGGGACATTTTGTTCTTCTGGGTGACAAGAATGATCTTGATGAGCTTGAAACTCACAGGAAAGGCACCATTCAAGGAGGTGTTCTGCCACTCGTTGGTCAGAGATGCCCAGGGCCGCAAGATGTCCAAATCCTTGGGAAATGTCATCGACCCAATTGACGTGATTACCGGTATTCCTTTGCAGACGTTGCACGACAAGTTGAAGACGGGAAACTTGGACCCTCGTGAGTTGAAGAGAGCCGAGGAAGGCCAGAAGGCTTCTTACCCTAATGGTATTCCAGAGTGTGGTACCGACGCCTTGAGATTTGCATTGTGTGCTTACACTACTGGAGGACGAGACATCAATTTGGATATCTTGAGAGTCGAAGGATACCGTAAATTCTGCAACAAGATCTACCAGGCTACCAAGTTTGTGTTGGGACGTCTTGGAGACGACTACAAGCCCCCGGCTTCGTCCGATTTGACCGGCAAAGAACTGTTGGTTGAAAAATGGATTTTGCACAAATTGACCCACACCAACAAGGCCATGTCGGAGAGCTTGGACAAGCGTGATTTCTTCGAGGCCACCAATGCCATCTACAATTTCTGGTACGACTTGTGTGATGTGTACATTGAAAACTCCAAGTCGTTGATCCAAGACGGTTCTCCAGAACAAAAGAAGTCGGCCCAGGACACCTTGTACACCTGTATTGACAGTGCGTTGAAGTTGATCCACCCCTTCATGCCATTCGTCACCGAGGAAATGTGGCAGAGACTTCCTCGTCGTGGAGGAGACTCCACGGAATCTGTGATGATCTCCAAGTATCCAGAGTACATCAGCGACTTTGACGATGTCAAGAGCTCGCAAGCGTACGACTTGGTGTTGGACATCACCAAGGGTGCACGGTCTTTGTTGGCTCAGTACAACATCTTGAAGAACGGCCAGGTGTATGTTGAGTCTTCCAACAAGGACTCTTACGGCATTATTTCTGAGCAACTGGACTCAATTGCTGCGTTGATCAAGGGTGTCGAAAGCGTCAAGGTTGTGTCGAGCAGCGAGGAGATTCCTAGCGGATGTGCTTTGCAGTCGATCAACACTGAGTGCTCGGTGCATGTTCTTGTCAAGGGCCAAGTTGACTTGGACTCGGAAATCACAAAGGTGCAAAAGAAGTTGAGCACCATCAAGGTACTTGAGAAGAAGGCATTGGAGGCCATTGGCAAGTTCACGGAAAAGACCAATGCCGAAGCCAGAGAAGCGGCACACAAGAAGGTGGAGAATTACAAGGCTGAAATCGAGGGCTACGAGCACACGATCGAAGTGTTGGAGAAGTTGAAGTTGTGAGTATATAGGATTGAGAAGCAATACAATAATACGATAGAAGAGCATGAAGGATCAAGAAGGAATCAAGACGGAGTTCAAGGAGGAAGTAGCAGGTACAATTGAGAATGCCATATCTGTCACATTCATGCGCCGCATTCGTGTATCGCCCTCCTGTCGCATGAAAATGCGGCCTGGTGCGTATCGCGCAGGCATATGATGTCATGCCGCCCGCATTAGGAAACCGCGCCGCAGGGAACAATCTGCCACCTTGTCGGGATGAAATTCACTCCCTCTTATAAAAGGGGTCGCGTCCGCCCCTCAATTGACAGCATTATGGGCTTTGACGATTTATTGAAGAAAGGACAAGAGGCATTGGCCGGCAAGGACGGCAAGGTCGACTACCAGGAGTACTCCAAGGACGCTCAAGAAGCTTACAAGGACTACAGCTCCACCGACGGTGACTTCCAAACCAAGGCTAAGGCTGCCTACTCTGGTTACCAAGAGAACCACAAGAAGGAAGACAAGAAGGACGAGAAGAAGTAGTTAGGTGTATATTTTATGCAGTAATATGCAGGCACACCCACCTATTAGACCATCTCTCTCATGTAGGTTTGACGTCTGCACGTTGAAATTTCTCTGCCCCGTAAATGCATCCCCATATATCCACCGCTTGGATCGACCGCATACGACTGCTGTTCCACGCCATTGAGCTGGTGCTCGTACTTCACTATGCCACCAACACATCCGACCCGGTTTTGGCTTGCCTTCTCGATACCGCGTCGCTGTATTCCCATCTTCGAATCAACTTTGCTTATTTCGAAGTGATTTTATTCTTGGTTCCGGACTTTTATTTTGTGTATCCCGACTACCAGCAGGTGGATGCGGTGCACCTCTATCGCATGTCTCCCCCAAAAGGGATCCTGGTGTTTGAATTCACCAAATCCATCGAATCCCGACGCACTCAGTTCAACGATGCGATGGAAAAATGGCTCGGTGAAAATCCACATTTGGGGTATATTCCTGCCGTGGAAATACGGGACGTGGCTATGAAGAACCATACAAAGCCATTGGCCCACTCTCCCGCCAAAAAAATGTCTCCAAGTCCCACCAAGGTGAACAAGCTCAAAAACGACGTTTCACGGTTCCGGTTTAAAGAACGTCTGGAGCACGCAGAACTGGCCAAATCCGGCATGTCGTTGCTTGAGCGAATAAGGCTGAAGGAAAAGCTTCGAAACAGTGAAAATTCGGCCACACCACAGCAAAAATACGACACTTATATCACTGGAAAATTGCAGCCAGTGTACGATATTTTGTACCAACTTTGCAGTAGAGAACCATTGCCCAAACTGCTTCTGATGACGAAGTTGATAGAAACGGTTCGTGACAGCTTCTCGTACCCCATTGCGGTTCTGGAGGTGCAAGATACATTGCACAAGCTAGATGAGATATTGCCGTCTTTGACGATCATCACCAAAGCAGGCACCACAGTGGTGAGAGTGGAAAGCATCGACAGAAGCAGAGACTTGGAGAGGATCAAGAGAGAAACAGAAAAAGACCAAACGGTTCCAGCTGAAACCAGGTAGAATGTTCAATACTTAATATTAATGAAGCTCAAATACAACGTACCGAATCGATCGCGATCCCATCGAGTCTTTGACCATTGGAGGCTTTGTCACTTCTCTATTATCAATCTCTTCTGGCAATGTCGGCGGGTTCAGAGTTCATGAACGCCATCTTCAACCCAACCTCAATCAACCAAGTAGCACCCAAATCCACTAGAATGGAACCGGTCAATTTCGTTTTGAACAATGTGTCCATCTTGACAAATTTCATTTGCTCGTTTAACTCGGGCAAGAACTCAGTGGATCCAGCAAGTGCCAATGCAGCAACTCCCAACAACCCATACCACATTCCTCTGTTATCCTTGATGCTCTCTTTGAAAGGAGGACCCTGGTAGTTGACCGCAAACGTAGAAACTTGTTGCGCCAATTGCAAAAGGAACATACCGGTGTTCAACAAGGAGGGAGAAAATTCCTTTTCGAGATCAACCTGGGGCTCACGAGGCTCCAAGATGTAAATCTCCCTGGTGATGTAAATCAACGTGATTATATGGACAGCAAACTGGCCAAGAATCGATCCCATAATGTACTTGTTAAAGATTCCCGCTTGAGGTCTTTCCTTAGAAAGCTTTTCAAGAGGCTTACCCTTGGAAATCGACAAAAAGCATACCGATAATAACACACCACTAATGGTACTTTGGGCATCTCCAAACTTGATGCCTGCAAGATAAAGCACCGACAAAGAGTAGGCAGAAATCAAACAGTTGAGTGCCAAAATCTTGTACATTTGAATGGTGGTCACCAATGCACAACGTCCTTGACGAATAAGGTGGGTAACAGTAGACACAGAAGACAATTTGGAGGTGAATGGGGCAGCGACGGAAGCATCACCAAGTTTAAGAGTTGGTGCCTCGTCCTCTCCTTCGGCTTCATTCAAAGCATTAAGAACAGAGTCCGCAAGCGTGGCGGCACCAGTTTGCTTGTCAACCTTGATTGGTGACACACCGGTCTTGTTGGCAAGGGAAACCGTCTTTCTCAATTCTGGAGTGATTTCAACACCTTTCTTCTCCATAGCTTCAAGGTACTTGGGGTTGTGAGGGCCAGGAGGGTACAAATGAGCAATAATAGGTGGGACGGGAGGAGGAGGTTTGTTCCAGTTGGCAAGAAGCTGGACTTGTTTGTCGTAAACTTTCTTGGTAGCTTCCATCTTTCTGTTCTCGGCAATCTTTTTCATTCCCTCTTCAGTACCATTTAACAAGGCTACACCGATATGAGCTTGCTTCAATGCACCGACATCGTTGGTTCCGTCACCACACATGAGGGTGGCATAACCAGCGTTTTTCAAAGAGGTCAAAATGAACTCCTTCTGAGCAGGTGACACACGAGCATAAACCCATGTATGCTTCAACAAGTCTAAAATCTGAACGTGCTCACTTAAGAAATTAAGTGCGTAACCAGTGATACAAATATCGTGTGTTTCGAAAAGACGAGTGTTGATACGGTCAACACTTCTAAAAGGCATTACGAGCAGCTCGTCAACATTACGCCAGACCAAGTTCTCCCCCTCTGACACATTGTGGTGTTCCTCGGGAGCATCCAAAATCAAAACTTCCTTGGTAGTGATCTTGACTTCTTTTGCAACATGGCAAGCAGTTAATGGATTGTCACCAGTAATCATCACACATCTGTGCGACGATTCGTTCAACATTTCAATGGTCTCGACGGCATCGTCCTTCAATGGACAGTGGAAAACAATAAACCCACCAAAGTGCAATTTTGATTCGATGTCCTCACGGTTAACTTTGAGAACATTGACATTTGATTCCAAGTGTTTGTATCCAAGAGCCAAAACACGAGAACCAGATCTGGTGAAAGACTTGTAGATCTCCTCGTACGAATCAGGGGCATCAATGATCATCTTACGGAGTGTTTCAGGGGCACCTTTAACAGCGACAAAGTTTTGCTTTTGGCCAGAAATCGAGGATATAGCTGCGGATCTCTTTAAAGCAGAAGAAAACTGGAAACGACGAAGAATCTTGATCTTGTCAATTTTTCCCTTTTCGTTTTCACGCAGAACAGTATCATCCGAACCAACTTCCCAGTGGGCAGCTTTCAAGGTGGCCTGTTCCATTGGATCTCCAACGACCTCACCATCATTTAAACGAACCAACGCATGAGCTGACCCTAAGATAAGAGAGGTTGTCTCTGGTGCTTCCTTGCAGGTGTACAAGTGGTGAATATCGTCAGCCTTGAATCCAGCCAAACCTTCGAAAACGAGATCTTCAGCGGTAAGAGTACCAGTCTTGTCGAAACAACAAACATCAAGACGTCCGGCGAGAGGAATTCTGAAAGGCTCAGTGCAGAAAATATAATGCTTCGATAAAACAGCAAGCGAAGCATTCACGGCCATGGACAACTCCATTGGAAGTTCTGGAGGGACAACAGACGTGATCACAATGATACAATCAAGGATAAGCTTGGACTGAATACGGCCCATCTTAGTACCTTCCACCCACACGTACCAAGAAGCGGCAATAGCGAACTGAAGCAAAAAGAGAATGAAAAGGAAGGATTCCTTGTTTCCAACAGACACTCTTTCACTGGTAAACACCATCATTCTCACGAGCGAACCTTGCGAGGTTTCAAAACCAGTCTTGATAACGTACGCAAGAGCACCGTTATCTGGGGCCAAACTAATGCTGGAAGCCGATGGAGCAGTGACTTGCAAAACCAGGGTTCCTCCGTGAAGCAACGAGTTCTTATCCAAGCCCTCGGGGTCAAATCTATCGGAGCCCGGTCTCAAGCTGACGGACTCTTTCAACAATGGTGTCAGTTCACCAGAAAGCATGGCTTCGTTGACAATTGCGCTTCCATCCAAAAGCAAAAGATCGCAGGGAAGAGCACTGTCTTCGGCGGTACGGGTCACGGAAATGATATCACCAGGAAGTAACTCGGTAGTTTCGAGCTGGGTCCATTTACCGTCGCGGAATACGTAGAGCAAGTATGGCTTGATTCCCATGGTCTGAAACTCGGTCATGGTGGTACGCCGTTGAAACACGGTGGTCATTTCAAACGACACCAACATGAAGAGAGAGAACAAGGAGAAGTACCATTGATCGTCCATACACCAAAGGGCCACACAGAAGATTTGAAACACGAAAAACGGAGCCACAGCATGCTCTTTGAACAACTCCAAGAACGTGGGAACGGGGATGTCGAACCGATTAGAGCCATACTGACGTCTCAACTTCTCAAGGTCGCCTTGAAGACCTTTAGAGGTTTGGAATTCCGACAACGTGGGCGACGCATCAGCCAAGAATTCTGGAGGAGAAAACTTTCCAGTATCCTTGTGGAACAAATGACGGCGTTTCTGGAACAGGAAGCTGACCTGGACTTCTCCATCGGGGAAGGTTTCTCTCGATATAGGACAAATCTCGCCAGCACCAGTGTTGGGAGCAGGGGTGATCTTGATGTGAGATGCTTCGGGAATCGAGCTCACCTTGACGTAGTTGAACCGCGAATTGATGTCGAGGTTCCAGTGGGGCATCAACCAGAACAAAAAGTTTAGCGACACGATAAGAATCGTATACACAAAAGTCCACTCCGAGCCGCCGATATACTTGTCGTACTGTTGGGTGTATATCTGGATACAGATGGGATACACAATTGCAAACGGCCACACATACGGCCGGGCCCACAAGGGCTTCGGCACCATGAGCTCCGCCGATACAATATCGGGATTGTTGACCAAAGACATAGTGAACAAGTAGTGAAAAATCGTGGTCTGGTGGCGGGTGTCGGATTACAGACCCAAACACCCGCATATAAGCTCAGGATCCCACGACGATGCCGCGGGTGCAGGTTAGACTGTGGCATGAACCTGGAGAAGTGGGGGTGGTCCGGATCATTTTTGCATTCTTTCTAAACTGTCTCTCACGCTTTCTTGTTGAATTTTGAATATCTTTCGCGTCGATGTCGTTTTCAGAGATTCCTGTCGTGGACCTCTCCCAGGGCGATACCAATCGTGCTCAGCTTCTTCACCAGATACGCCATGCCTTAATTGAAGTTGGTTTTCTCTTGCTCACGAATTACCAGGACTACGGGCCCACCAGGGACGACATTGCGGCGATAACCGAGCAGGCGGAGGAGTTTTTCCGGCTTCCGCAACCGGTGAAAGATGGCTGTTCCATGATCCACTCCAAGCACTTTTTGGGCTATACCAGACTTGCCAATGAGATAACTGCTGGCCGCATCGATTGGCGGGAACAGATTGACTTGGCAACCGAGCTTCCTGCTCCGCCCGAGGATGCGCCCATATACCGCAACATCGAGGGTCCCAATCTTTGGCCAGACGAAAAAGCAGCACCCAAGTTTCGTCCTGTGGTTCTTCACTGGATTGACAAAATGACCCAGCTCAGCACCTACTTCCGCCAGCTCGTATGCGAGGCATTGGGAATCGATAGGGACGCCATGGAAGGATATTTCAAGGAAAACCAGCAGTGCAAAATGAAAATCGTGGCGTACCCCGATGCCGGCGCTCTTACCAGCAGCGATGGCCAGTCCAAGCCTGATGGACAGGGCGTTGGACCACATCGTGATTCAGACTTCCTCACTTATATCCACCAGGCGACACCGCATACCTGTCTCGAAGTTCAAAATTTTCAAGGCGATTGGATCCCCGTAGAAAACGTTCCCAATACTTTGGTGGTCAATGTGGGTCAGACCTTGGAAGCTATCACACAAGGAGTGTGCAAGGCTACTATCCACCGAGTCATCACGCCCAAATCTGGGTCCGGAACTCGAATTTCAATTCCTTTCTTTTCAACCATTGACCTTGATGCAAGAAAAGCAGCACTTGGATTGCCAGATGAGGTATTGAAATTGCGAGATGAACGGGACAAAATGATCGACAAGTGGGCGGTGGATGTGGGGTTCCAATTCTCTCCTGACCTTGCAAAGTATCCAGTGGGAAGGGCCGTTTTTCAAAATAGGATAAAGTCACATCAGGATGTGGCCCAGAAATGGTGGCCGGAGATCTACAAGGAGGTGATGCTGCAGTTCTAGCAAGAGAAAGGACATAGCAAAGGTAGCAAGAGCAGTAGCAGTAAATAGTAGCGTTGAGAATATTAGCAAGTTAAGCAGATGTAGCAAATTGTAGATGAAAGTTTCTGTCAGCAGAATGTAGAAGTTCAGCACCGTTAGGCGGTTTCGGTCTTGGCCCTCTCCAACTGTCTCGATCGGTCAAAATACAAGTTGGGGTGTCCAATGTGCTCTGCTTGTACGTTGTGCGTTATCTCGAAAACTCGGGTACAAGCAACCGTATAGTCTTTTCTTTCCACGTCGTTAAGCACTCCTTTCATGTCCACGGCGCCCACCCCCATTTCTCCTAGTTGGGTTGTGAGAGCATCTACACTCAAGTCACGATATGGGCAGCCGTGGTACTCATTTTTGCCAGGAAGTGGTCTCAGGAGAATTCTAGCACAGTCCCAGGGCTTGTAGTTTGTCCGGGCACCCTCCAACCCGTAGGTGTGACGAATGTTGTATTTGAATTCTTTGTTGAACCGTTCTGGGGTCATTGCGTGAGGACCGCTGGTGAAGCTATGGGACCAGAACTTGAGGGCTTCATCCACACTCAAGCCGATTCCCTTGAGGAAGAGCGAGAGCTGCTGGCGGCCCTCGTGACGAAGATGGGAGCTGGCGATCATGTTGGTTTGCAAGTGTTTGGCACACAAAGGATAGTGGTTGGTGATGGCCGGAGTCGACACAGACGCCGCGTTTATGTCCGACACGAGCGACGGGTCAGCGCTGAACGCCGGGTCGTACTCCATGCTGGCAAAGTTTTGGCCCAAGTGGTTGAGAAGGGGAAGAAGTCTATCGTCTTCCTCGAGGCGAGGAATGGACTGGAACGTGCGGAGAAGATCACGTTGGAGAAGCTCCTGGAACTCCAGGGCAAGCAAGCTGAGCTGGAGCGTGGAGGGCACGTAGCCGTAGCCCTGTTTGAGAAAAACCAGACGCGTGGCCACGAGAGTGGTGATTTTCTCAAACGGCACCTTGATGAAATTCTCGTTACGGAAGTGGGCGCGGAGCTGGTCCGGGGTGATCTGGCCGTCGGAGTCGGCCGCCAAAGCCGCTCTGACGGTGGCACCGGTGGCGGCAAAGAGCTGGTCGAACAATGCCAGTTTTTCGTCGGAGTCGATGTAGTTCCACGGCAACTTGTCGTGGTGGCTTGCGATGAACTGGTGCTGTTCCTTCGGCTGCATGGCATTGTATCTGATGCGGAAGAGCACGGTTTCGTTGCGGACAAACTTGCGGCGGAGGTCCTCGGTTCGGCAAAATACAAGACGAAGAATGAAGTGGGAGTAGTAGTCTTTTTTCAATTCGTCGGTGTTATTCACAGGCCAGCTTCCCAAGGGAAGAAGTTTCTGGAGCAACGGTCTCACCCCGGCTTCTGTTTCGCGGAACGATCTTCCACGGGCCATACAAGATTCGATTTCGATCAAGATTTTGAGCCGGTCGATGGCCCAGGATTCGAACTGCTCCAAAGTGATTTCCTCGCTTGGCGGGACATCATAGAAGGACAATCTGTGGGCAGGGAGGTCGGAGGGAGCAGCGTGGGTCGCCTCGAAGTTCCTACGGCCAGCCGTGCGTCGTTTAACTTGGCGGAACATGAGACGCGTTCAGACGGGCGTCGCGAAGATGGTGATGGTGGTGGTTGGGTGCGGATGGATGAGATCTGGTGGTTGGATGCGCTTGACTTCGATTCCATTTTCCACTCACTTGCGACTCTTCTCTCATGTCTGTCTCCATAGATGCGGGCACGTTCCACAAGCGGCTCCTGGTGTTGCAGCAGAGCATCGTGGGCCTGCCAAACGGCGCTGTGCTTCTCATGACCGGAACAAACGACGACAACAACATTTACAAGAAAACCACCGTTGCCCAGACCTGGCTCTTGGGCTACGAATTTCCTCATACCGCCATTTTGGTGACTGCTGACAAGTGTATAATCCTCACTTCCGAGTCCAAGACGAAGCATCTTCAGGAATTGCCCAAGAAACCGTCGCCAAACTCGTCCGAGGTGGAGATCTGGACGCGTACGAAGGAGGCCGACAAGAACCGGCAACTTTTTGAAAAATTGAAAAAGGTGATGGTGGACTTGAACAAGCCCATTGGGCGTGTGGACGTGGGGGTGTATGAGGGCAAGTTTGTGGACGAGTGGCGAGCGGTGGAGGCGGTGAAAAGCGAAGACGGCCTGGAGCTCCAGTACAACGATGCGGCGGCGTTGCTCTCGGAGGCGTTGGGGCCCAAAGACGACGAGGAAATCGGACTCACCACGATCGCGGCGAACGCCTCCGTGGTCATGGTGGACACGTTCGCCAACGAAATGGTGTCGGCGGTGGACGCCGGGCGCAAAACCACCAACTTGGCGCTCTCGGAGAAGATAGAAGACCTGATCGAGTCGTCCAAATGGTACACCAAGGGGCTTGGCAAGAAGCTCTTGGGCGGCGAGGCCAGCTTTGACCCGGATCTCGTCGAATGGTGCTATTCGCCCATCATCCAGAGCGGCGGAGACTACGACTTGAAGGTGAGCGCTACGTCGAAAAACAAGAAATTGGCCGCCAACGGCGTGGTGTTGGCGCTGATCGGCTTGCGCTACAAGTCGTACTGCTCCAACTTGGCCCGGACCTTCTTGATCGACCCCACGCCCGCCATGGAAAAGACGTACGATTTCTTGCTCGAGCTCCAGCGCCATGTGGTTTCGCTGCTCCGCGCCGGTGCCGAGGCCCTGAGCGTGTACAACGGCGCCGTGGACTACGTCAAGGACAAGCGCCCCGAGTTGGCGCAGCAGCTCACGAGAAACTGTGGTTTTTTGACGGGGATTGAGTTCCGCGACTCGTTGCTCGTTTTGAACGCCAAAACCGACCGCAAATTGAGAGAAAACGAGGTTTTTTCGTTGTCGGTCGGGTTCCACAACGTCGAGGACGAGAGCGGCAGTCCGTTTTCCGTGTTGTTGACCGACACCTATCGGGTCACCTCGGGCGAGCCTGTTGCTATGACCACCTATGCCAAGGAACGGCCGGAGATTTCGTTCAAATTCGAGGACCAAAAGGTCAAGACCGAGACGAAAAACGGGCTGGACCACCAGGCGGGCCGCGCCGAAGCCGGCAGCAGAAACCTCAAGAACAGGACGAGAAACGAGCAGGCCGAGGATGAGACAAACGCCGAGCAAATCCGCCAGGAACAGCAGAAACGGCTCCACGAAAAGCGCCAGCAGGAGGGGTTGGCGCGGTTTTCCAAAGACGACGCTGCCGACGGGTCGGAAACGAAGCCCATTTTCAAGCGATACGAGTCGTACGTTCGCGAGTCCCAGATCCCCCTGACGGTGAGAGACTTGCGGATCCATGTCGACTACAAGAGCCAGACCATTCTCATCCCCATTTCGGGGCGTCCGGTAGTTTTCCACATCAATGCGTTCAAGAACGGGCTGCAGAACGAAGAGGGAGATTTCACCTATCTTCGTCTCAACTTCAACTCCCCCGGAGCCGGAGCGTTTGGCGCCAAGCGGGCGGAGTTGCCGTACGAGGACGACCCCGATTTCCAGTTTTTGCGGTCGGTGACTTTGAGACTGAGAGATCACCAGCGGATGGTGGATGTGTACAAGGCAATTGCCGATATGAAGAAGGATGCGGTGAAGAGAGAACAGGAGAAAAAGCAGATGGCCGACGTGGTGACCCAGGCGTCGTTGGTTGAGTTGAAGGGCTCGAGGGTGCGCAAACTTGAACAGGTGTATGTTCGTCCTCAGCCAGACACAAAGAAAGTAGCGGGAGTTTTGCAAATCCACGAAAACGGGTTGCGGTACCTTCTGACATTCAAGTCCGACCACAAGGTGGATGTGTTGTTCTCGAACATCAAGCATCTTTTTTTCCAGCCTTGCAAAGACGAGCTTATTGTGTTGATCCACTGCCACTTGAAGAGCCCAATTATGATCGGAAAGAAAAAGACGTTGGACGTGCAGTTCTACCGAGAAGCCAGCGAGATGTCGTTTGACGAGACCGGTGGAAGAAAGAGAAAGTACAGGTACGGAGACGAGGACGAACTTCAACAGGAGCAGGAAGAGCGTCGCCGGAAGGCTGCGTTGGATAAGGAATTCAAGGCGTTCACCCAACTTATTGTGGACTCACTGCACGGGATGGTTGATGCCGAAACTCCGTTCCGAGAGCTTGGCTTCCAAGGTGTCCCATTCAGACTGGCGGTGTTCTGTATGCCCACCGCTTACTGTTTGGTGTCTCTTATCGACCCACCGTACTTGGTGATCACGTTGGAAGAGATTGAGATTGCCCAATTGGAAAGAGTGCAATTTGGACTCAAGAACTTTGATTTGGTGTTTGTCTTCAAGGACTTTAAGCGGCCGGTTGCCCACATCAACTCGATTCCTATGGAAGTGTTGGAGGATGTCAAGTCGTGGTTGACGGATGTAGACATTCCTTACAGTGAGTGGCAGATGAACTTGAACTGGCCCGCGATTATGAAGACGGTTCAGGCCGATCCATATCAGTTTTTCGAGGACGGAGGATGGGGCATTCTTGCTGGAGAAGACTCTGAAGACGAAGAGTCCGAGGAAGAGGAGTCTGAATTCGAAGCGTCTGACGTTGATCCTTC
Organism: Meyerozyma carpophila; assembly: GCA_030573695.1. Classification (NCBI taxonomy): domain Eukaryota; kingdom Fungi; phylum Ascomycota; class Pichiomycetes; order Serinales; family Debaryomycetaceae; genus Meyerozyma; species Meyerozyma carpophila. The sequence continues at coordinate 88,710 of JAJMDS010000008.1, read as the reverse complement.
GGACGAGGATGACAGTGTGAGCGAAGAAGACGCCTACTCCGAGTCTGGGTCTGGATCTGGGTCGGGATCCGAAGAAGAAAGTGAGGGCGAAGACTGGGACGAGATGGAGCGCAAGGCTGCCAAGGAGGACAGCGGGTGGAAGGATTGAGAGAAAGGAGAGAGAGGCGGGGTTGTAGCTATAGGCGTTTAATATAGTCAAGAGAAAGCTTGACATTATTGTAGTTTATTGGGGTTGTGTCTTGAGACAGGTGTAAACCGGGGTTTGGCCTGTTGAGGGCATTGGTTCTCTTCCAGCTTTATGGTGTGTGAGTTTTGTTTCTTTAGTTTTGGTCAGATTATAAGAGAGTTAAACTCATAGTTTGATGCTTCTATCAGATTCATGCGCCATAGAAAAATTCGAGGTTTCTATTATAAACTCAAACAAATGTAGAGACTTTTATACTTCTATCAGATAAACTCATAGCTCGTAAATGTAAGGCAATACACTTTATACTTCTATCGGATAGAATGGAGAGTGGTTTGAAACTTCTATCAGACACTTCTATCAGACACCAACTCTATAAATAGATAAACTGATACTAGATATGGAAATATTTTTCTGCAAAATTAATACGTAGAATCACATCACATTTCGATAAATCATTTCCCTATATGAATGCCTTTCCTTCAGATCCATGTCTTCTACTCTTCCCTCTATCTGTCTCTATCTCTGTCGCGCTATATGCACACCACCGCACACCCTGTCGCGATTTCGTCGCTTTTAACAAGTTACAACATCATGGGTGACAACACAGACGACTACTCATACGACTATGAGTACCTCTACAAAATCGTCCTTATTGGAGATCTGGGGGTGGGCAAGTCCAATCTTCTTTCCCGTTTCACCAGAGACGAATTTAACCTCGAATCAAGATCAACCATCGGAGTGGAATTTGCTACCAGAACTTTAGAGATCGATGGCCGTCGAGTTAAAGCCCAGATTTGGGACACTGCGGGTCAGGAGCGGTACCGGGCCATCACCAGCGCATACTATCGTGGAGCGGTGGGGGCGCTTATTGTGTATGACATTCTGAAAACCGAGTCGTACGAATCGGTGTCGCGGTGGTTGAAGGAGTTGAAAGAGCATGCCGATACCAATATTGTCATTGAGTTGGTGGGGAACAAGAGCGACTTGGACCACTTGCGTGCGGTGCCCACCGAGGAGGCCAAGCTGTTTGCCAACGAGAACAGCTTGTTGTTCACCGAGGCGTCGGCGTTGTCGTCTGACAATGTGGATTTGAGTTTCCACCAATTGTTGAAAAACATATACGAGATGATCAGCAAGCACCAGCTTGACACGAACGACCAGGGGGCACAGAAGCCTTCGGGGCCCACCATTTCGTTGACGCCGGCTCCGCAGGAGAAGAAGGGAAAGAACAACTCCAACTGCTGCTGAGTCAACCGTCATCGCTAGTGCTGCTGCTGCAAATTTTTGCTCGTGCTGCTAGTGCTAGTTCTGCTACGCAAATGCTTCCTACTGCTGATAATGCTTGCTACTGCTACTGCTAATGCTATTGCTACTGCTTCTGCTTCTGCTTTCTTTTTTGCTCTCTTTCTCGCTTTCTTCTTGCTTCCTTTCTCCTCTCCTCACTGCCGCCGGAACCCTCGTGGCGCCTTCACCGCCCGTACTGCCTTGGTGGTTCCCGTGCCCTTCTCAAGCCGCTCCGTCACCGACGTGGGCGGTGGAGACTCGATGCTGAGACCCACTATTTGCTCCCCGCGCAATATAACAAGTCCCAACGACCGCTTCTGCTCGGCGGGTCGCTCCGTGGGCCGCTCGGTACCGTTTTTCTTGAGTTCCTGAACGGCTTTTTTCGTATATCTGCCTTCTTCAGCATTGGCCAAAACCAAGTTTAGGTGCCCGTCAAAGGCCAAGAGTTCTCCTGTGAAGCTGCGCCCGTCTATGCTGCTCACCCGCAAGCGGTAGTGGAGCAAGTCCGACATTTTTGTCTTCTTGGACACATTCATTGTGGTTGGTGGTGCCGAACTGGCTGGTGATGAGCTCAGGGTTTTGGCTGGCGGTGCGTGGTGGTTGGGTTTTTTTCACGGCCGCGACTTGCAATTGGGGTTGAATATCACCTAGTTGCTATGGCTGAAGAAGAAAAAACCCCAGTTGCCGAGCCCATTGAGGCCAACAAGGACGACAAGAAGAGAACCATTGACGAGGTGGACGCTTCGGTGGACGCTTCTGAGGAAAATGGCGCTGGAAGCAAGCCTGAAGACGCCAAAGTGAACAACGGAGAAACCCCAGGAGAGGCCGAAAAGACCGAGAAGAAGCACAAGAAGAGAAGAAGAAGACAGTATGAGGACGAGGCGCCCAAGGAGAAGTCTGAGGACGAGGGGGAAGACGAGGAAGACGACGACGACGACGCTGACGACATTAACGACGAATTGGCCGATTTGGACGATGAAGACGACGACGATTTGGCGGAAATTGACCCGGCAAACATCATCCCCAGTGGCCGCAGAACCCGAGGAAAGGTGATTGACTTTGCCAAGGCGGCGGAAAAGTTGAAGGAGGAGGGAAAAATCGAGGACGACGAGGGCGACGATGGAGAGTTTGAGGCGAAGGAAAAGTAGAGAAAAGTAGAAGTAGGAAGATTAAGGAAAAAGAATTTGCAAGTGTAGAAAGATTCGGTGAAATTGACTCAACTTTCAGTGTAGGAATTATGCCGTGTTCAAGAGGGTGTGTAGTCCTGCTAAAGAGCTTTCAGTGGAAGGTAGAGCTTTAGAGCTAGTGCTTTAGAGCTAGTGCTTTAGAGCTTGCCTAAACAGAAATGCAGGTAGTAGTCTCACAACAGAGTGAACACCGGAGTATCTTGAATTTGTAGAATTGCTCGAAGCTGTTCAAGTTGATTCCGACTCTAGGTTTTACCTACCACCCCACTTTTCTTCTAGAGAAACGTGAAACTCTATTATCATAACTATATCAAACCAAGGGCATTTTCGGCCGCAGCGTTCGCCGCAGCCTTTTGGCACAGCCTTCCGGCGGCCATCTATAGCGCTAGTAAGCGGTGCTTCCGTAGTAAGGATTGGTGTATCCCACCACGTTGGGGTTGTAGCCATACATGGGGTACGACCACACGTTGGAGCCGCGGCAGCTCCAGTCGTCGTCGGACGACGTGGGGTACGCTGCGGGGCTGTATGGCTGGAACGACGAGGACGAGTAGCCTCGGTGGTGGTACGGGGACAAGGGCGAGGACGGAGGCGGGGTGACGCTGTCGTTGTACTTTTCGAGCCACGTGGACCAGCACTCTTCCAAGGTGCGGATGTTGTGTTCGAAAAGCACCACGCTGAGCTGCCACTTCATCTCCTGGAGCCAGGATCTCTCTTCCGAGTTGAGAGACTCGATCAGCAAGCCGGTGGCTCCGCACCAGCTGCGATTGGTGAAGGTGTTGTCGTCGTTGAACTTGTTGGCGAGCACCATGGAGGTGACGATTTTGGCAAAGATGTCGGACTCCAGCATGTCGGCGATTTCGTGCGAGCAGAACCGCTGGTTGATGTACTCCAACGCCACGATGATGGTGGAGCGCGAGAGCCGGGTGGCGTAGAGCACCGACACTAAGAGGCTCTTGAACTCGGCCAGCGCCGGCCGCGGCTGCTTGAGCATGCCGTACCCGCACCACGAGATAAAGTTGGCCATGGTGGAGATGTCGTAGTCCAACACCTGGTTGATGCCGCCCAGGACTGGCGGGTGGTCTGGCGCCGGAGCGGGGGGGAGCTGGAGTGGCGGCGGCGGCGGAGCCATGGCGGGCATGGGGGCGGCCATATAGTGGGGGGCACTGGTGTGCACAGCGGACATGTTGGTTGGGACGATGGGATGACCAGTGGCATATTCGTCGTAAACATAGGGGTCGTAAAGCTGGGGCTGGGGGTGCGACTGGTAGTAGCCGTAGGGGTGTGCGGGAGGCGCCGGGGGCACCGGGCGCGGGTTATAATACGATTGAAACATCAAACAAGTCTTAGTGAAAAGCTCGTTTGTAGGCAAAGTAAGCAAATACTTCACCAGAAAAATCCAGAAACTGGAGTATGATGTGTGACCGTGGCGGTCTGAAATGTATTCCTGTGATCACCGAAAACGTCTATTGTAAGACAGAACCCGATAATTCACAAGGAAAGGAAAAGAAGCATCGAGGTGTCAGTCAAATAAGCGGGTTGTACGCAGGCCAAGTGACACAAAACCGCCGCAAATTTTTCTGGTCGTGCGCGGCCGGGTGGCTGGTCTAGACCGGGTGCGAAGCGCCGCAACGTAGGCAGGGTCGTGCGCGGCGTGGGCAATAGGGGCTTGCGGCGGCGGAACGGAAACAGGAAACGGGATACGGGCCTGCACGGGGTCCGCGCGAGCAATCGATCTCTGGTAGATCGTATTCGCAGTGTTTGTGTAATCTAGGGTAGAATAAAAGGGGATGGCGCAGATCAGAGCAGATTAGAGATCAGAGTAGATCAGAGCAGATAAGAGATCAGAGTAGATCAGAGTAGATCAGAGTAGATTATAGTATATTTTGGTAAATAGAGTAGATTAGAGTAGATTATAGTAGATTGATTTCTTAGACCGGAGTGTCATGGGGCACAGACGTATTTTTGGCACAGTGACTTTATTAGATCTGGTGATGTCCGCTACGGAAATTTTTCAAGAACCCAGATCTGCATTCCATTGGGCTCGGAATTTGCTATTCCAACAACCACCGCTTAGGTGCTAGACTGGTCAATTGAGTCAATTTAATCAGTAGTGGACTTCGAGTCCTGGCCGTAGTGGACTTCTTCATTTCCACTCAATTCACTTCTACAGTCATCTATGGTCGCCGTGGCTACATTTCGCATCTGTAATCAAGATGAAACTGTCTATTCTCATCGTTATTCCATGTATACTCATATTCTAGCGTCTGAAAGAGAACGTTGCAGCTTTAATGAAGCTTCATTATACAACATTCATACTGAAAAAAAGTCGAGTTTCTATAATTTTGAACCACCTTCTGTACCTTTCTGTCGCTTCTTACGATTTGAATATCAACTGTTGTCCTTTTCCTACAGTCAGAATCATCATATCTGCCTTGTCTATAATCTACTCGCCCAATGACGTAAAAACGCTGCGAATTGGAGGAAGTTTTGTCCCGCTAACGGCAATGCTGGCATCGGATTGTGGGGGTTGTGATGCTGCCGCCACTGCTGCTGCCGCCCCCACCAAATTGGGGGATGAACCGGATGGTGTTGGAATATTGGGGGTTGAAACCGCTGATGGTGGACGTTGTGGTTGCAAATGTGGTGATTGCAGTGGGGTTTGAAGTGGGGTATCGGTGGGGGAAATAATAAACCCGGCTTTCCCAGGGGCATGGTCGAATGGTTGGTTATTCAAAACCGGAGACCCGGGCCGTGACCGCTTGGTTGGTGGTTGCCCAAATTCGAGGTTAAGCGATGATGATGAAGCTTGTTTGGGGACGGTAAATTGATGTGAGGGGGTCTGGGTCCTTGAAGGCATATTTGGTTTTATAGGTGTCATTCTTTGCAATGAGCTAAGAGATCCGAGGGATGATAGATTTGTGGCTGAAGAAGATGCAACCCGGGATTTCTGATGGAAATAATCATGTAAGTTTGAAAGTGACAAGTTGGTTTGATGTATGGCGGTGGTCAGAGGATGTAATCCGAGTCCATGAGGTGGGGGGTTACCTCCACCATTTGCTCCATTATTTGGATTATAAGTAGTACCCCCATTATACCCCACGAATGCCGTGGGGGAAGTACTTAAGGAATGGGCCGGAGATGTTCCGGCGCTGCTGGCGGCGAGTTTGAGCAGCAGCGCTGAGTCAGATTTGGAAAGTTGGGTGGGGGATGATGGAAGAGAAAACTGGGCCCCGTTTTGAGGCGCGGGGGTCTCCACAGGGATAGGACATGGACCGGGAACCGAACCCGGAACCGGACGGGGGATTTGATTATGCATGGGGATGGAACCCGGGGGTGGGGGTGGGGGTCCCGATCCTTGCACTTGATGAGAAAGTACGTACACCGGTTGATGATAATACCGGTTTCCGTTTTGGTCGACGGTGAACGGGATTGCCGGAACTTGGTAAACCTGCAGAGGCTGTTGTATTTGCATTCCTGGCCGATCGTAATAATCGGAAACCAACTTTTCGTTTTGACGATTCTTGCGCTTCCGAGCGCTGGGGTTATTATGTATCCTTAAATGCCGGGTGAGTTCATCCGACCTTGAAAACCGTTTGCTGCATCCTGGAAAGGTGCATGGGTGAGGCTTTTCACCGGTATGAGTCCGAATATGCCGAGTTTGATGCTCCAAACGATGGAACGCCTTATCGCACATGGGGCATTTATAAGGCCTGTCCTCCTTTGGTTTGTCCGACAGCATGGTAAAGAGGGTGTGTGGCAGGCACGGGAAGATGGAGGATATTTTATAAAAACTGATTGATTAAAATGTGATGTATCGTTTGAAAAAACAAAAGGATATGCTGAGATTCAAATGTCACTGCATCGTGTGGCTAGCATAAAATGACACAAAGAACCGCGGAAAAAGTTTTTCCGGACGGCATACAGCGCCCCGCGTACCCGCATGGTTTCCCCCGCTCATTGGCCGATGGGTGTGGGCGTTGGGGCTGTGTGCCGGACGGTTCTATCTGCATCTGCCCCACGGGGTGCGGGGCAATAATAGGGAACAGAGAAAAGAGAGATCACAAGAGATCTGAAGATATCACAAGAGGTCGCAAGAGATCTCAAGAGATCTGAAATCTACACTTTCAGGACTGTTCGTCATAGACGTTCAATTCGTTCCGTCGGCTGACCCGGTGTAATCATCCATCCTGTCCGCGGAAAAATAATCGGCATCCGCTTTGCAGCTTGCAGCTTCTAGGTTCGCAGCCATTTGGTTCGGTCATTTTTTACATATCGTAGTTAAAGTTCATCCACTGGTCAAACCACTGGAGATTGCCCAAGTGGAGGTTCTCGTCGATGACAGAAGTCATCAGTTCCGGGGTGATATCGAGGTCGGGCATCGGCTGCGGCATCGAGGTGGAGGGCGCATAGAACGGAGTATATTTGGACTGCGGCGGGTTGGCGGCCTGCTGCGACGACAGGCCCTCGCCGTAGTCTTCGTCGGCGATCCCCATTTGCGAAAAGTGCTGTTTGTTGACTTCGGAAGAACCGTGGTCGATACCGATATTGTTCAACTCGGAGAAATCTTGCTGAAGACGCAACGACAAGGTTCTGCTGGTCATCTTGAGTGCCCACAAGCACTCGCGGGCCATGGTGAACCGGTGCTTGGCCTGGATTTTTCCCTGGTCGTTGTGCACCGCCGCTTTTTGGAGCACGGTGATAAGCTTGATGGCGGTGCGGAACATCTGTTTTGCTTGCTGCACCCGCTGGCCAGCATTGATAAGCGTAAGCGAATTGACCCCCACGTTAAAGAGCAATACGAGGGTATTGTACCAGGGCACATAAAGAAGTTTTGCCCGGTGGACTTTTTCCAACACATCGAGAATGCCCATGCATGCGCCGAACACCCGGTCGATTCGGAGACCCTCGTTGACGATTCTTTTCCCCACAAAGTCAAAGAGAATCTTGCCGTGCACACAGAGGATCAAGTCGTAGTAGTGCAACTTGACCTGGGCCACCGCAAGGCTCGAAATTTGCAGCCGTCGGTTTTTGCCGAACAAGTCGGTGTCGCCAAACTCGTTTTCCACAAACCACCGGTTCAAGTCCTCGAGCTCCTTCTCCACCTGCTGGTACTTGATCAAGTCAAAGTCGTCGTGCTCCGACGTGTGCACATAGGTGGCTATTCGGGCAATGTGCAAGAGCGCAAACGCCGGTTTCGCAATCCACGTATCGTTTTCCGAGCTGTAGTCCAACGTGGGGAACGGGCGCTTGACGTGCTCCACCGGAAGTGCCCCGTAGCGTCCGGTCTGCAACCCGAAAACCCGTTCCATGGTGAAAACCGACCAAAAAATGCGCTTCGCTTTGAGCTGCTCGTACGGCGTCGACTGGGCCACAACCATGCTCTTCTGCCCTAACCCCATCAGCCGCACCATGGTGGTGGCCCGGTTGAGGGCATTGTTGGCCGAGGTTTGCCGGTGGGAAATCCGGAGGTAGAGAGTGATGAGAATCCACGCTTGGATGAGCTCGAACGACTCCCACTCAAACGACAATAGATTGACCACGCCGTACCCGTATTGGAACGCTGCCACCTCGGCGTCAAGTGCAGCCATTGACGGACCCTGCGGCTTCAGAAATTCCTTCAATCGGATCGCAAGTGCATACATGAGATAGAGCTGCGCCAGAAAGAGCCGGGCGCTGTTGAACCGCGCCAACGATTCCTGCGACTGGTTTTGCTTGTCGGCTTCTTCCTTGACCAACTCGTTGTAGGCCACGAGCTGCTCGCGGAAAACCGGCTCGTGGATGGCGCCAAACACACTGTTGATTTCTCGGAAAAAATAGTCCACCAAGTCGGCCTGGTCCACGTCAAGCAGCGGGGCACTCGGGAGGGGCTCCGACGGAATGTACTTGACGCCGGATAAATTCCAGCCAAAATACTGCGACCGCGGAACCGACACGAGCGCCTTGTTTTCGTCCAGAAGCGTCGAGTAAAGCGTGGCGCAGAGGTCATAAAGCAATCGATTCTGGTGTCGGCGCAGGAACCGCCATTTGGATGTGACGGCATTGAGTTTGGGCGGGGGAAGATTTTCTTGTTCTCCCGTCTGGATATGCAAGGGTGCAATTGACTGCGAATGCGGCGCGAGAAGCAGCTCGAGATAACGCACCCTGTTTTCAAGGTGCATGACGTATGACAGATCTGGGGCCGGAGCGGAGGTGGACGATCCAAATAACACCGGAACATTGGTATCCAAGTTTCTTCCAAGCTTGGTGCCTGTATCCGTAAGTTTCAGAAACACGCATTCTTTGTTATGTTTGGAACAATTGACACATGGCTGTTCACCGGAACATTTAACCTTTTGACTCCGGCATCGATCGCATGCCTTGGATGCACGCACTCTCACGCGTTGCAGGTCTCCACCTCCATCGGCAGGTGTTTGCAGTCTTGGCAAGTCTGCAGATTGGTGGGCCATTGGTGGGGGGACGTGGATCGGGAATATCAGGGGAGTCGGGCCGGATCCGAGGGTAGGGTGCATGCCCGGAAGTATATTTGATCCGGGTATGTCCAGATCTAGCGGCCGTTTTCTCATATTAGACTCGTTGCTGCTATTCTGAAAGGACATGCCCGAATAAAGAAGGGGCTTGTTGTCTCTTTTGTCCATGAAGGCGTCAACACGAAAAATCGATATTACGGTAAAATGTCGCGCGACATGCTGCGGTCACCGGCACTGCCGGACCGATGAGCCCCCATGCATTCGACGCTTGTATTCGACGCTTGCATACGACGCTTGCATAACGACACACTTGCATAACGACACACTTGCATAACGACACAGTTGGATAACGACACACTTGCATAACGACCGATTTGCATTCGAACTTACATATTACTAAAGCATGCAAACCGGTTGTACAACTAAAACGACGTTTCTCTGCATTCTTTTCCATATATATATTCAGTCTCGACTCATCCTCATCAATCCTCATCAACTCCATATGTTCCCCTGTCTACATTCCTCATCGTTATCATACATTCAATTTCATTCTTCCTCTACTTCCATCTCTAACATGCTCAATTTTGCAACTGTTGCAATTTTTCAATTTTTCAATTTTTCGCAACTGTATTCGCATCAAACCTCCTCCTTCTGCACCACAAACTCATGGTGCGGGTGCGCCGCGGTCGCATTCGGCTCTGCAGCGCTGTTGCGGTTGCTGGGATGCACGGGACCGTTATATGGTGCCGTTTGCGGGTTCGAATACCGCTGGATTTGCGGCGACGGATATCCGGCTCCATACTGATTTTCCTGCACCCCTCGGTAATCTTGGCCCATATCTTGGCCGGAAACCGGGCGCGTCGACGGAACCGTTGTATCTGTAGGCTGGGGCGGTGGGGTCCATGTAGGCGCACCCAAAGTCAGAAATGTGTGAGCATCATCGAGTTCATTTTTCACCTCGACATTCTCAAATTTTTCTGGGTGGCGAACTCGGTAGTGCTTGACCGCCGACGGGAAAAGATCCATAGACCACATCACCAAAAGCAAGCCGTACCAGTATGAAATCAACCACTCGAAAACCGCGGATTTGCTATTTTCGTCCATCTTCATGTATGCGCCGAAAAAGCACGCGAAAACGGCTGCACATACGAGCCAGAAGCACTTGAACCAAAACGACACCATGTACAAGTTCCCCCATCTGCGGTTGCTGAAAATGACCTTTTCGTGGTTGGGGCTGAGCCGGTGGGGGTAGTTGCCAAAAATAAACGAGTTGAAAAAATTGAAGAGACAGGCGAAAAAACAAAACGCAATAAATACGCCCACCATGGAGATGTGGACCTCGTGGAACGCATTGGTGTTGAAGATGGACACAAAGATAATCCCCAACTGACCAATGATTGCACAAACAATACTAGCAATGGCAAACTTTGGTTGTCTTTTCAGAACAAACGGCTGCAATTTGTGGTTTTTTCTCAACACAAAATCCATAACGAGCGACCCCACAAAGAATATTGCCTGGAACCCAGCACACGAGATGAATAACGGCTGCAAATTAGTAGCCCCCACATCCGAAATGTAGACTGGGTTTTGCTTTACGGTCATAAAACTGTATATTGGTCTTCCCTGAACACCCCAGCAAATAAGCATTGCAGTAAGCATTCCCCACCAAACCACCAACGCCACCAACGGCACGAGGTAGTAATGCACCTTCTTGAAGTGAAGTATCGACCGGAATGGGTCCATGAGCAGCTACGGTGGAAACAAGAAGAAGAGCAATGTGAGCAATATGAGCAGCAATGTGCGTAGCAGCCGATGCGCAGCCGACAATGACATCAGAGCTGCGCAGGCTGTGCAGGAATGACTGCGAGAAACGGCACTGCACCCACACACACCCACACACACACAAATACATTTGACAGTGTACTGCATATAGCTTGATTTCCGTCCTGCGCACAAACCAGATAGCCCTCCTGCACACGCGCCCAGTTTCACCTCTTGCTTCCTGCACCGGCTCGCTACCGCAGCAGCACACTACCCAACAATCAATTGTCCATCGCTACTACTGTTAGCTAGTAGCAGCGCCACGGCTTTATCGCTGGCGGTAAACGCATGACGAGCTAAAGGTTTTTTTATCGTGCAGATAGTTTCAGATGGGTGCAGCTGCGGTGGCAAGTGCAGTGCAAAGTGCAGAGCAAACTACCGGGCACATGATGCTTGTATAGTTTTTTTTTTTGCAGCGTTTCACCTATGATCTGCCTGGCGTCTATCGGCAACCGGCAGTAATCTCTATCCGGGAGGGGAGAAGTCTGGTGTATTACGGTTACGAGAGTAGCACCCATCCCCCCGCGCCGCACATGCCAGCGCATGAGCCCACCAGTGCAGATCATACAGGTGCGTTTCATACTCGACTTTTTCTTGAGTATGCACGCGAGTCACGTGCACACAATAGGGATGTAGGAGCCATATCCGACGCCTGCAATGCGCGATCAGGTGGTAATTAAGCTTCCAAATTGTTCGCATGCAGCCAATGGCCTGTGACGCAAAGCAGCTGCTGCGGTGAAATACAAAACTACGAACAATTAATACATTCTTGTTTGCATCCATGTCTAATGTGTCCCATTCTAGAATCGTATGAGAAATTATTCTGACGTGTAAACCTTGCGTTTTGCCGCTTGCATCCAAAACTTGGCTTTTCAAAAAGACGAGTAGTCGAATTTCATATACAATAGCAGGTTATAGTTGGCCGCAAACTTCATTGCTTGTTTAGTCGCACTGCGGAAATGGGGGTTGTCGGCAAGAAAAGGTCACAGTGCGGCGGCGCAGTACTGCAGTACTGCGTTATGGCGTAAGGTGCACCAAAAAAAATTTAATTGCATTTTGGGTGCATAAATGAGAAAATCTTACAATTCAATTGCCTCTAGACAGGGCATTAGTTAGGTTGTGTGTGCCAAGGTGTATCTAAATCTGTTGTCTAGACAAATTATCAATAAGACAAAGAGGTCATCAAGTTTCACATTTGTATTGTCTCGACGCCATGCGGCCCTGCACACCCATATTTTCTTCATTTGCTTTTTTTTATTAATTAGTGTTGCAGTTACCTACCAAACCAGGCAGGAATCTGCAGGTCGTGCAGTTAACCTACCTCGCAAAACTTTGAAAATGTGAAAATAATTCTGCGGATACGTGCGGTTGATGAGGCTCATGAGGCTCATGTTAGGGATGTACCGCGGAAATTCATTTGTCCGCTGCTTGGAGCTGCAGCTCCAGGCTGCAGCTGATGTTGCAGCTGATGTTGCAGATTGATGCGCGGATCCCACATAGGTGTGCTGCACTTATTATGAGTATATAGTTACGACTCCATCGTAGGATTATATATTAATCGTACCAGTCGTCGCTTTCCCTCAATATGGATCTGCGTACATTTTGTCTGCGGGCATGGACTACAATTGCAGGTACCGTTCCTGCACGCCATTCAGACTTTCTCATCCAACTAATAGCAGCATCTCAATTGTCAAAAACAAATTTAGCAATTGCCCTTCATTACCTTCGTTTATACAAGAAAAACACCGTCAACCAACTCGATCCAAATGAAAATCCTCAAATGGCCAACGCTGTGATTGTGACTGCATTAATTCTTTCCAATAAAATTTTCGATGATCACTGTTACACAATCACCACCTGGATCAATATGAGCAATCAAATTCCCAATCATCCGCAATTCACCGTCAAGCTCTTGACGTCATTAGAAGCACACTTTTTGGCATGTGTGGATTATCGAGTGCTGCTTCACTCGGTGACTCCTCACCTGGTGATGGCTCGACCTGTCGCTACGAATTACATCACAACCTGCATGGGGCCGGCGCACCTCCCGATGATTCCACCTGCAAACACCAGCATAACTACGTCTCCCATCTACGCCCAGCCGCAGATGGCCACCCCGGTCACGGTGGTGCCAACGCCGCTGGTTCCGACATTTGCGCCCGGCATCAATGGTATAACCAACGGGTTTACCCCCGGTTTGTCCACCGGTTTAACCACCGGTTTAACCACCGGATATTCCGATGTTTACATGCCTCTCACGCCCGAAACGCCTGCATACTCCCGTTCTAAGCGACGCCAGCCTAGTCCGGTAGCCTATAAGAGGCCACGCATGGATTACCGCCCACAGACGGCCATTTAGCATATATTACGTGTCATGACTCTAATTGTAGACAATGCCTGTATGCAGGCTTAAACCCGAGCACCGGTTAAAACCGATATGCAGGTCCATCTCCGTCTCTGTTTTACGTCTCTGGTGTATGGGTCTTTTCACTCCATCTATCTTCATCATGATATGTGGTATTTGCAACGAAAACGAAGCGAAGTACCGATGTCCCAAGTGCAATGTACACTACTGTTCTCTAGGCTGTTTCAAGGGACCGAACCACGTGCACCCCGAAGTTGAAAAACCAACAGAAACAAACGAAAGTGAGACGGATGCAAAACAAAAATCTTCCATAGAAAATGAGTCCTTCAATAATTCCGACTTGTATGCTCGTATCGCGTCAGATTCGCAAGTTCAGTCGATGCTCAAGTACAAATCGCTCCAATTTCATCTTTCTGTGATTTTGAAGATTCTTGATGATCCGCAAATTTCGGGTGAACAAACGACGGCCGGACGACGAGAAGTTGCAAATGCCAAATTGACGCAATTACGAGGGGGTGGTAGCGAGGAGAATGAGTTGGTGGAGGACTTTGCGGCACGGGTTTTGGAGATAATGGAAGGAGCAAAGAAAGAGTAAAAGATGAAAGACAAAAGAGGTCAGAGGATTGAACGTAAGATTACATAGACAAAGCATAAATTGCATTGGGAACAATGAAATTGAGCATAAAGGAAGCAACGGCATAGCAAAATAAACGGGAAAAAGTAAAGCGTAAATAGCACCCATTCACTGGCTTTCAGCAGATACTCAATACCTTCATAATGAGCATTCACTAATTGAGCAATTGGCTTTCTCAACCCTCTTAATTTTTTCACTCTTTCACCCTTCCTCCCCATATATAGTTTGGCTGCGGCTCATAACTTTTCTCCAACTGCACCTTGAACAAGTACCCGCCCAAATCGCCCAGTTTGTCGTTGGCGTCCGGAACAAAGCCCTTTTCCTCGTGGTCGATGTGCGCAGTATTCACAAACAACTGGTCGTTATTTGCGCCGCCAATATGAGCGTTGGTGACACATTTGGCTGGAATGGCAATTTCTTCAACTACATTACCCACAGAATCAATGTGCGCTACTCTCGATCCGTTGAACATGGCGGCAAAGATATTGTTGGTTTTCGTCATACACATGCCGTCCGGATCAAAATCCTTGTATTTTGCAGTCTTTTTGGTGTTCAAAACCTCTCTTTTGTTGGAAAGCTGGTTGCGCAGAACGTCGTAATCGTACTCCACAATGGTCCCGGGGGTGGAATCGGTCCAGAACAACTTGCGCCCGTCACTGCTGAAAGCCATTCCATTGGGAATGTAACAGTTATCTATCATGGTGTCGACTTGAAGACTATGGCAGTTGATCCGATACAATTTCCCCTCATCTACAACGTCGCCAATGTGGAAATCGGTCATGACCCCGATCCACAAATGGCCCCACGGGTCTACTATGCCATCATTGGACCGAAGGCGGCTACCCTCATGGGGATATTTCAAAAAATACTCGATTTTGCCAGTTTGAAAATTGGCATATCCAACACCATACTTGGCACACGCCAACAAAACGTCGGGATTTGACGTCAATGCAATGGCTCCAATCGATTCCGAGGGCTCAGACATCTTGAGAACCTCGTGGCTGGCCTCGGGATTCTTCAAGCAAACCCGGTGAATTTCGGCTGCAATTATATCCACCCATGCTAGAGTGTCATTCCGGTTATCGTACCGTGCACCCTCGGTCAATGCCCCGCGGTACTCGCCAAGAAAGATCTGGGTCAGCATTATAAACAAGAAAAAACCTCAGAAAAAAGTCCAGAAAAAAGATCGTACGTCTTTGGAAGTCTCCATGCTCGCAACAATCCTCGGAATCGTCTCCGCGCGGTGCACTAAAACCCACACCCGTGCACCAACACCAACACCACCGGTGTACCGGTGCTCACTGGGGGTGGTTGTGGGGCTGGTTCCACGCCCGCGCCAACTCCACCATGGCCGCGGTGTCGTTTGCGGCCCCAATCACGTCCAACGGCACCTGGTTTTCCGAGTGGTCCTTGGCGGCGCTGCGGTGGATGTTGTTCTCGAGTATGAGCCGCAATTCGTAGGAATCATGCATGTCACGTGACGCGTCACGTGACACCACCAAAAGCTCGTTCCAGGTAAAGAGGAGCGGGTCGGTCGCCCTTGAGAATGGGTTGATGTCGACGAGCCACGTCTTGTCGAAGGGCCGCGGCACGTAGACGTCTAGGACGCAGCTGTGCAAAGGCAAATGCGACGGGAGGAAAACGGTTGCGAAAAACTGGTTTATCTGCAGGCGCAACTGCGGTTCCAAATTTTCGAGATAGTCGTAATAGTTGGGGTCTCTCTGCGACACGGCAACGATTCGCCTGCGAAACACAAACACGCGGAACTCGAGCGCGGGGTTCATCTGGGTCCACTGGCGAAGCACCAACTCGAATTCGTCCGGCTGTTTTCCCCCGGATTCGCCGGATTCGCCGGATTCGCTGGATTCGCTGGATTCGCCGGTTTCGCCCGTTTCCTCGTATGCGTGTTCCACATCGTGCACTATATGGCTCGAAGCATTGAGCACCAAATACACGTCGCTGGCGTCGTGGCACTGAAGCACGTTATTGGGAAGCATCCATTTCGCGTCCTTGGGCGCGGACCAGTTCAATTTCGGGAAAACCGGTCCCAATTCGCGAATGGCTGCAACCACCCGGTCATGCATCGCCGCAAATCCGGTAGTGACATCCTGCGCCGCGCCGTCGTCGGCGTCGTTGTCGCTTTCTTCCCAGTCGCTGTACTCGTTGTCGCTGGTGGCCACAATCGGCTGGTGCGAACTGGGGAGTTTGATGGAGTCGCTCAAAAGATAGTCTATGAAAGCCGGCGGGAGCGGCTTGATGGTGACGGCGGGAACCACGTGGTCGGGGAAGAAGGCGGACCACGCCGAGTACCGGCACTGGTCGATGTCGGCCACGGACGGGCGCACGCGTTCGAACTCGAACGGGCGGTCGGAGGTCATGCGAGATGTCGAGATGAGGTCGCTGTGATGAGACGAGCTAGCGAGCATCGCTTACATAAGCAACGGCCACAAGCGACGTAAGCAATCGCCGTCCGCCTACGCCAGGCGCGGGCCCTGCTTACGCAACACCCTGGCTCTGCTTACGCAACGCCCTTGGCCTCACATCGTTCGCTCAACTTTTCTTCATCATGTCTCCCGCTGCCGCTCCCGCTGCTGCGCCCAGCAATGCTAGGTTCAAAGACAAGGAAAAACCCAGGGAGGTCCGCCGCTCCAATATCTTGGCAGCAAAGGCTGTTGCGGACGCCATCCGCACGTCCTTGGGTCCAAAAGGAATGGACAAAATGATCAAAACCAAGTCCGGTGACATCATCATTTCCAATGATGGCGCCACGATTTTGAAACATATGGCGGTGTTGCACCCTGCCGCGCGCTTGTTGGTGGACGTGAGTGCCGCCCAGGACGTGGAGGCCGGAGACGGTACCACATCTGTTGCAATTATCACCGGGGCGTTTTTGGGCGCTGCTGAAAAATTATTGAACAAAGGCATTCACCCCACTTTAATCGCCGAATCGTTCCAGAGAGCCGCGGCCCGGGCGTCGGAGATCCTCCTCGACATGTCGCACAAGATCGATTTGAACGATAAGGAAGCATTGATCCGAGCCGCCCTGACGTCACTTTCGTCCAAAATCGTGTCGCAGCATACGTCGCTTCTTTCGCCGTTGGCGGTGGACTCGGTGTTGAAGGTGGTCAACGAAGAACGCAATAACGTCGACTTGAACGACATCAGGCTCATCAAGAAAGTGGGCGGCACCATCGAAGATACCGAACTTATCAACGGGGTGGTTTTGACACAAAACGTGGTGAAAAATGCCGGTGGACCCACCCACGTTGAAAAGGCCAAAATCGGGCTTATCCAGTTCCAGATCTCGCCGCCAAAACCAGACATGGAGAACAACGTCGTGGTCAACGACTACCGCCAGATGGACAAGATTCTCAAGGAAGAACGTGCATACCTCCTCAACATGTGTAAGAAGATCAAGCGGTCCAAATGTAATGTTTTGTTGATCCAAAAGTCCATCTTGAGAGACGCCGTCAATGATCTTGCGCTCCACTTTTTATCCAAGCTTAATATCATGGTGATCAAGGACATCGAAAGAGACGAAATCGAGTTTTTGTCCAAGGCCCTCGGCTGCAAACCGGTTGCCGACATCGACAGCTTCACGGAAGACAGATTGGGCACCGCCGACGTGGTGGAAGAAATAGAATCGTCCGGTTCCACCATTGTTCGGGTTCTCGGCGTCACCTCGAAAAATACCAAACCCACGGTTTCGGTGGTGGTTCGCGGCGCCAACCAGTTGGTGTTGGACGAAGCAGAGCGGTCCATCCACGATGCGTTGTGTGTGATCAGGTGCTTGGTCAAGGAAAAGGCCTTGATTGCTGGAGGTGGAGCCCCGGAAATCGAAGTGTCCAGGGTGTTAATGAAGGAGTCTACAAAGTTGGCGGGGGTTGAGCATTTTGTCTACCAAGAATTTGCCGAGGCATTGGAAGTGGTGCCCACCACATTGGCAGAAAACGCCGGCATGAACCCCATTAACGTGGTGACAGACTTGCGGAACCGTCACGAAAACGGCGAGAGAAATGCCGGTATCAGTGTCAGACGGTCGGGAACTTCCAACACGTTTGACGAGCATGTGTTGCAGCCGGTGTTGGTGACCCAGAGTGCCATCACGTTGGCCAGCGAGTGTGTCAAGTCGATCTTGCGGATTGACGACATTGCCATAAGTAGGTAGAGAAATATTCAGGAGAAACATATCGTATAACTTCTTACATTTACTGTAGACGTTTCCAATTGGATGTTCATTAGCATTAGCCTCATTACACACTCAGACCCTTCAGCTCCTAGCTCCCACTTGTACTCAACTTTTTTATGCGTTTTTCTATCAACTTTTTGGGACGCAACGCAAAGTAGCATTTCCGGTCGATGGCCTTGTTCTCTTCCACGGTGGACTCCGGAACACTGAGCGCATCCCGCAAGCACAGCTGTATCGTCTCTGTGAGAGTCAGAAGCGTCAAAGCAGAATCGTCATTTTTAGATTCTCCAAGTGGTCCATCTTCCCCAGGTTCTTTTTTGACACCTTCCTGTTTTACGCCTTCTTGTTTGACGCCTTCTTCTTTGACCTGAGTTTCCTTCTCCTCCTCAGGCTCCTCCTTTATGGCCCTGAGCTTGTCCTCAAACTTGATCTTCAAGTACAACTCGCACACCTCTTTCTCCACGGCATAAGCAGCAGCAAGTGCGACCTGCGGAGGGGTGTATAAAAACGGAATATCCGACAACAACGCCTTCTCCATGATCCACTCCTTGCCCTTGTCGAGCAAACTGGCAAGTCTCTCGTTCGTAAGGCCCCGAATCCGGGGCTCGGGATGCAACAAAACCGCCTGGAAATCGAGATAGAACCCGTACAAGGGCCGGAAAGCATGGTGCACCAAAAGCGTGAAGTGCAACGCTTCCAACACCGTGAACTCCAAGTCCAAGATGTCCTTGTTTTCTGTATTTCGGAGTGCCTTTGTGAACGAATTGATGGAAATAAAGTAGTTTTCCGACTTGGCAGCGAGGAAAACGCAGGTGTACATGATGTTTTTGGGGTGATACTCCATGGTGGAGTGCACGAGATAGAACTTTCTGAAGAAGGACACCGCCGTGGCCTTGACCTGGGTAGGCATTCGGAAAAAATTGGCGGTTTCTATGATATTCTTGCAATAAAAGTTGATGTATTTCGTTTCCTCGTCGAGCGTAAGAAGGTCTAGAAGCAGATCCACCGTGAGCTGCGACGCGTGGGCTTCGTACTCGGCCGCATTGGTCTGGCGGAACTGGGCAAGGGCGGCGTTGAACGTTTCCAACGCCTTTTTGCGGCCTTTTTCATTGGTCTTGGTTTTGATCTCGTTGAGCGATTCGTGAGTAAACGACCACATTCGGTACTGCGACGACTGCCGGTACAAGTCATCGATGGTGCGCGGCTGCCTGGGCTTGCTGGCGGCGCCGGAATGGCTTCCAGAGCCCTCGTCGACGTCATTGGCCACCATGAGTAGGAGATGGGGTCGGTTTCGGTGAACAAATTCATCGCATTTTATCCAAATTATATACACACCACGACTACACCAACTTGACGGATCTGGACAACCCTTTCTTGATACCGGTCTTTTCGCCCTCGTATGGGCCCAGGCTGCCCTCGTACACCTGCCGGACCGACTTGAGTTTTTTCTTGGCTTGCTCGTACTTCTTTCTCTTTTTGACTCGGGTATTTCTGTTGTCCTTCTTCTTGTGTGGAGTAAGGCCTCTGTTCTTGAGTATCTGGTAGTTGATGGCACGCTTTCCGTCCTCGCCCATACTCTCCTGGAGCTCCTGGAGCTTTCCAGCCTTGGCGGCGGCCACCGCCTCCTCATGGGCCATTTTTCTGGCGGCTTTTTTCGTCTTCTTTTCCTGTGCAACATTCTCGTAAAATTCGTCATCTTGGGCGTTGACTTCTCTCGCGGTGGCCTCGTCGCCGGACCCGTATTCCTGCTCGTCGAGGTCCTCGCCGAGATCCTTCTTCTCCAAGCCCCGTTTCCTCGCCTCTTCCAACAACCGCTGCTGTCTCTCGTACAATCTCTCTTTGTAGGGCACGTCGATATCGCCGGTAAATCTTTCGTGGTTCGCCTTGGCGGCGGCCTGGTCGATCTTGGAGGTGTAGAACCGCAACGTGCGCTTCCGGCGCTGCTTGTCCTCCATATCCACGGCGTCGGTGATTTCGGAGAAGTCGTCATTTGCAGCCGGCTTCGATGGTGCGAGCTTCCGGCGAGAATTGATGTCGATGCGGAGCGGAAGATGCTCGTGGGCGTCCACAAACGCTTCGGATTCCGAGTCGGAGCCCGAGCTGGCGGAGGAGGGAGAGCGTGGGGAGGTTTGGGGGATTTCAGTGTCGCTTTCGGGGGAAGCCATTTCTTGATGCTCGCTTTCTTGATGCTCGTTTTCTTGATGTTCGTTTTCTTGGTTTTCTTGTTCGGAATCTCCCGTTTCGGAGAGCTCGCTGGCCTGTCTCCATATCTCGCGGCACCCCAATATGTTCTCCATGATCGGCTCGTCTTTCATCGAGAAAACCTCGTTCAGGCGCAATTTTTCCATGAACAACGCAAAGTACGAAGAAAGACACCCAAGGTACGCTCGCAACGCCGTCGCCTTGGCCACCCCAGACCGGCTCTGGAGCCTCTCCACCGTCACTAGAGTGGGCTGGAGCTTCACCATCTCCTGCAACAACGGCACAAACTCAGGGTACGACTCCACCAAGAGCTTGCGCTGCTCGTCCGCGGTCAACGAGTCCAACGACCCACCAACACTGGCACTGATAGACACTTTCTGCTGCTCCTCCTCAGTGGTGGCAACCTTCTTCCAGTCCTCCATCATGTCGTCGTCCACATAATCGTCCATGGCCAATTCTTCGAGGTGCTTCTTCTGCTGTCGGCGAGCCTCCTCAGCCATTTCGTCGTTGGCGTCGTCGTCTTCTCCGCCGTAGTAGTTCTGGCGGCCTCCCCAGCCCTGGTCGTCTTCACCAGCGGCGTCTTCCTCCAGAAGGGCATCGTCATTTTCGCCATCTTCAGAATCGTCACTTTGCTCATCGCCGTCTTCGTCCTCGTTTATCTCCATCACCTCCTCGTCTGAGAAGTCCAGAACCTCATTTTCCTGTCCGTACTCGCCGGCACCGTCCAAAAACACCTTTTCCCGGTTCGAATTGAACGCATCGACCTCGTCTAAATCGCTGTCCATGTTACCAAAGTTGCAAATCGCATCGCATCGCATCTCAATTTTTCAATTTTGTGTCAATTCTCAAAGGCCTTTCTTCTGCTCCCGTCCACCGAAAAACATGTCCAACCGACTCGAATCGCTAAATTCCCCCAGAAAACCGGCAGCCTCCAAGCCCTCCTTGAAGTTCAAGCCCAAGGTGGTCGTCAGAAAGTCCAAGGAGGAGCGAGAGAAGGAAACCGTGGTGAAAACCGAGCCGACCCCAAGATCCGTGCCCAAGAATAACCAGCCCCGGGGCCCCAAAAGTCGAAAACCCGCCTATGCCGGCACCCACGTAGTGTCCGCGGGACCATTGTCCATGGGATCTGTGTCCATGGGTGCGTCTGGATCAAAAACCGGGAACACTCGAGACATGGTTTTCAATTCTGTGTCGCCGTCGCCAGAGCTCTTCCAGAACTTGAAGCGCAAGACGAAACCCGAGAACACAGGCTCGCTCAGCGAGGATCTGGACGAGGAAGACATGACCCGCATCAACATGAACAAGGAGTACAAGTTTGCAGACGAAGAAACCGTACTTTTCCCAGTGCGCCCAGAACGAGCAAATGCTGCGGAACCCGGCGATCTGAAGCCTCCAGCTACTAGAGAAGACACTCCGAGCGAGCCAGTGTATGTTAGGGAAACCTCTGTCAAGAGCGAGGAGCCAATTGAGCAAGAGCTTCTCAAGATCAAAGAACATAAGGCTGAACTCGAGTCCAAGATTGCAGAGCCGGTTGACCTCTTGGGCCAAGAAGAGTCGGAGAAACTTGCCAGAGACCACGAGGCAATCTCATCCATGCTCTCCAAAAAGATGGAAAACTTGTCTGTGGAAGAACCTTATTTCCTTATCCAGCTTCCTCAGATATTACCACAGTATACCACCGAAGACGGCACTCCGTCAAAGCACGGCCAAATCGGGTCCATAAACATCCACAAGTCCGGCAAAGTCAGCATGAACATAGGAAACGACAATACCTTGACGCTCGCTCAAGGCGCTCCCTCCAAGTTTGTCCAGGAAGTAGTTGCAATGGAAATGTTTCCACCATCAGAAGAAACCATCTACGACGAACAGGGTGCCCTTCTCAAGGGCAGGATGTACAATTTGGGTAAAGTCGACGGCAAGCTAGTCGCCATCCCCAAGGTAGCATGAATAACGAATATTAAGCTTATATTATGCAATGTAGATACACTCCAGATTAGCTGCCAATCAACTTGGCTGTCAATGCTTCCAAATCTTCGAGTGTTTCCGGCTCTTCAACCTCAACTATATCGTCCTTCTTCTTCTTAGGCTTCTCCTGCTCGAACCATTTCGGTTTCTTGCTTGGAGGCTGCTCGTCGTCACTCGAACGACCATACTCCATGTCTCGGTCTATGTCTGCACCGCCAAGAGTCACCGTTTGGGCCTCGTCTTCGGAGCCCGAGAACTCGTCCTGCTCACGAGCTAAGCGCTCTTGCTCCTTCCATCTTCGCTTCTTTTCTTGCCGCTTCTCTCGGGCCGTTGCCTTATCGTCCACATCTGCCTTGGACATGGCTTCGTTTTCTTTGCTGACGAACTCGGCTTTTTGAAGCTTGGCATCGCCTCTCAGCTTGAAGTCCTCTTCGTCCTCAAATTCGTACAAGTGGTGGGCCACACCCTCGTCGTCAAAGACCAATTTCGTAGGGTTTCCTTTCAGTTTGAGAGATGCTTTCTTGGAGAGGGCTTTTTTGCTTTGACGCTTGGACACGGGAACCGACAAATCGGGCAACTCTTCGTCTCTGATGATATGATCTTTTCGCTTGACCGACATAAAATCGTCCTCGCTGCCACTCTCGTAACCGGCGGCCATGTTTAAGTAGCTTTTAGAAAGCACAGTTTGATTTTGACGCTCGAACATTCGGTCGTATTTCGTTCTCACCTTTTCAGAGTCTGGCTTTTGCTTCTCTGGCTTCTGAAGTGCCAATAACTCTCTCGACATATTCTTTTTGTCTTTGTTACCTGCTCCGTTCTTTATGTTGATGTTCGGAGTTCCTGGCAAGCCCAAGGCTCTGGCATACTCAGCTGCTGGCAATTCCTCGACTTTGAATATATCTTTGTCTTTCTGTATGTGGACCGATTTCATGTACGATATGAAAGCACGCTGGCCGAGATTCTTCAACTCGGGGTCTTGGAAGCAGAGCGACTGGAGTTGTGGAGCTATGACTTTTTTGTTTTTCTGCTTGATGTTCATCATCTTCAACGATATCTTATGCGCTTCGAGTCGTTTGACCATGCCCTCCTCTTCGGAAGGTGCAAGCATCAAAAGCGACTTTCCTTGTCGCCCAAAACGAGCTGCTCTTCCCACACGATGAACATAAGTGGCAGCGTCCTCGGGACAATCTACCTGAACCACCCAGTCTATAGCAGGGAAATCGAGTCCTCTGGCAACTATGTCGGTTGCAAACAAACATGCGTGCTGAGCTCGCGAAAACTTCATCGTGGTTTCCAAACGAGACGTCTGCTTGTGACGGCCGTACAATTTCAAAAGCGAAATTCCCGGCTGGAGTCTTCTGAATGCCTCATAAGCAAACTGAACCTGTTTCGACGACGAGAAGAATACCAAGATCTTGCTCTTGAGATGCGACTTGAGAAATGACCATAACACATCCATCTTGGACGCCAAGCTGATATTGATGTAGTACTGCTCCAAGGACTCTGGTATACTGGAAAC
The DNA here is from genome assembly GCA_030573695.1 of Meyerozyma carpophila. Classification (NCBI taxonomy): domain Eukaryota; kingdom Fungi; phylum Ascomycota; class Pichiomycetes; order Serinales; family Debaryomycetaceae; genus Meyerozyma; species Meyerozyma carpophila. The sequence continues at coordinate 64,890 of JAJMDS010000008.1, read as the reverse complement.
CTCTTGGTCAGAACTGACACCCACACGCTTGGGATTGACCAAGGACAATCTTGCAAGGTCCTTGACATTATCTGACTGGGTCGCCGAGAACAAGAGGGTTTGTCTGGTGACAGGTAAGTGGCCAAGAATATTGTCGATTTGCTTGCGGAAACCCATATCCAAGCATCGGTCCGCCTCGTCAAGAACCAACACCTGCAAGTTGGACGTTTCCATGCCCACCGCTTCGTTCAAGTGCTGCGATATACGGCCCGGAGTGCCTATCAAAATATTCATTCTGGAGATCCGTTCCTTTTCGTACTTGACGTCCTTTCCTCCGGTGACCAAACCAGCGGAAAACGAGTTGTATTTACCGATTTTGGTCAAAACCTCAAACGTCTGCACCGCAAGCTCTCTTGTGGGCGATACAATCAATGCTGCAAGTCCGTCGTACTCGGTAATGTTTTCTCGAATCAACTTTTCAACCACGGGAACGAGAAATGCAAGTGTCTTTCCAGACCCGGTTCGGGCCGTTCCCATCACATCCTCGGACTTCAATGCTACAGGGATGGCTTTCTTCTGGATGTCGGTCAACGAAACGAAGTTATTTTCTAAAAGTCCCTTGTAGGTCTCTTGACTGATGGGGAGATGCTTGAACTGAGAAATGGACTGTTCATCGGTAGCTGGGTCATATTCGTCGATACGCTTCTGCAAGTCCGCTATGGTCTGGAGAACCTTCTGGTTGCGGGACTTTCTGTTGGGGTTGTTGACTTTTGCTCCTTTCTTGGGCTTGGCCATGGTGCTGTGACTTTGCTAGAACTCTCAAAGCGATGCGATGCGATGGAAGATTTTCGACTATCTGCAGGAAGCATACCCCAGCTTTAGCGTCTTCATGGCTACGAACGGCGGGCTTTGGCCAGCTAAAAGTTGAGCGTCTCGGCCAATTGCAAGCACAAATCTCCGTACTTGTCCAATAAGTTCGGATCCAAAACCTCAGCGCATATTCTGCCGTGGGGAATTCTGTAGCGCTGAATTACCGGATCGAACACGGTAGAGTCGGCAGTAGTTACTGACGGGATCTCGATTTGGATCAATAGACCTTTGAATACGCCGTGTAGGAACACATTGGAGGTTCGTATGATCACCCGCTCGTTTTCAAGCTCGTAAATCTCTCCTCCGTCGCCTTTTACCGTTTGTCTCTGGGTCCACATGCTTTGAAGTTTTTGGGCCACAAAGTAGTCAAAGGGGTCATTGAGCCCGGTGGTGGCTCCCTGGTGTAGGTGGGCGTCTGGAATGGTAAATTCCACATTTTCATTGCCCGCTTCTTCGGCAATGACTTGCGAAAAGACACACGAGGAGGACTTGTTAATGAGCGCTACGCCGGTGCCAGGCAAGTATGACGGTGACCAGGTGTGGAGGTACTTCGACTCGTCGGACTGCAGCAACTCTAGAGCTTTTTCAGGAGGAATTGAGTAGGGATTGTTTCTGAAAATCTTGAAGCTAAAGTTCCAGTTTCCCTTGAGAACTGGAAGCTCGTTCAGCAACTGGTCGTGGAACTGTAAAATCGTGTCCGGGGTTGCATTCGAAACGAGAATAATGCTGGGTTAGCAAGAGCAGGGAGATTTTGGCCTGTTGTACTTACGCCGATACCATGATTGCAGTACTCGCCAGTCGCACCCAAACTGCAATTATCTTGGACTGTCCTGCAGACAATCCGCATTTTTCAACTCTTCGCAGCCTTTTCGATGTCATCGCTCGAATAATGGTGCTGCAAGAAGCGGTTTTTATAGGAGCCAACACCCAGGCAAACATTCTCGACTTCGACCCCGTGTCGGAAATAGTGGCATATGGCGCGGGGTCATGTGTAGCTATATGGAAGCCGCTCAAACATGAGAAAACAGGAGTCTACGGCACCTTGAAGGGCCATTCTCGGACGGTTACCGGGGTCAAATTCGTACCGGGAACACCCTTTCTCGTCTCTATCGCTGAAGACGATGCAGTTATTGTCTGGAAACGAGATGGGGAGAATTTCAGTCTTTTGCAGACACTTACGGGGCACACCAGTTCTGTCACATCGCTCGCTGTGGTTGATAGCTCTGTGTTTGCAACTGGCGGAGCAGACGGCAACATAGTCTTGTGGGGCATTCAAGGCGATAGCTGGACCCAGCTCTGTAACTTTCAGGTCCAGAACGGGTTTTTTCCACTCACAATTGCATTGCAACAAATCTCCAACAACTGCTACATTTTGGTAATTGGTGGAACGAATAGCAAATTGTATGTGTACTCTGTGGTGTCCCTGGCAGGCACTGCCACCGCAGAACGCTGTGCCGTACTTACAGGCCACGAAGACTGGATAAAGGCTCTTAGTTTTGTGAAGCAGGAGGAGAACAACTACATACTAGCATCTGGGTCCCAGGACCGTTATATTCGTCTTTGGAGAATCAAGGTGGACGACAAGATCGACGACACGGACGACGACGGCTCAAAGCTCATTCTTTTGTCCAACAAGCAGCACAAATTCCAGTTGGCACACCACCGAATTGCCATATCGTTTGACGCTCTTCTCATGGGCCACGATGACTGGGTTTCGGGCTTGCAATGGAACCCGCAAGGAAAACTCCAGCTCGCCTCTTCCAGTGCCGACACAGCAGTAATGATATGGGAAATGGATCAAGAGAGCGGAATCTGGTGCTCCATTAGTCGGCTTGGAGAAATGTCCATCAAAGGTGCATCCACTGCTACCGGTGCCAGTGGTGGATTTTGGTCTTGTTTGTGGTTTGCCAAAGACGATGCTGAGTATATCATGGCGAGTGGAAAAACTGGTGCTATACGAACATACTGCAACGGTGACACTTCTGGGAACTGGAGCCCGATTATAAGCGTTTCTGGACCAGTCCGTGAAGTGACAGACGTCAAGTGGTCAAGCCAAGGGTTCTTCATGGCCACTTCCCTCGACCAAACCACCCGTTTATATGCTCAATGGGCCCAGGACCACACATGGCACGAGTTTGCAAGACCGCAAATCCACGGCTACGATATGGTGTGTTTGGATCACATCGACAACCTGAAGTTTGTTTCCGGAGGAGAAGAAAAGGTGTTGCGGGTTTTCGAGATGACAAAGCAGATAAGCCAGTTGTTGCAGGATGCTTGTGGAGTCAAAGTATCGTCGCACCTGCTTCCGGAATCGGCATCTTTGCCCGTCTTGGGCTTGTCCAACAAAGCTGAAAAGCAGATGGAAGCCGGCGAGTACCAAGAAGAAAACGAAAACGAGGATGGGAACGAAGAAGATGCTGAAAAACAAGACATTCTTCCGCCGGCTCCTCCTCTTGAAGACTACCTTCAGAGGCATACGCTTTTCCCGGAACAAGAAAAACTCTACGGGCATGGCTACGAGATATCCAGCGTGGCAGTATCGCCCAATGGCAGCCTCATAGCATCTACTTGTCGGTCCAATACTTCTCGCCATGCTGTAATACGTGTGTTCAATGCTGCCGCCGAGTACCAACAATCGTCACAGCTTCTCGAGGGACACAACCTTACGGTGACCAGTCTCAGGTTCTCCAGCGATGGACAGTACTTGTTGGCAGTGTCGAGGGACAGACAGTTGAGTGTGTGGAAAGTGGTTGACGAAGCCAAGGCGCAATTCGAACTAGTCGAGCTCAACAGCAAGGCCCATACAAAAATCATCTGGGATTGCTGCTGGGTAAAGTCTACAGACAACGGCCACTACTTCCTCACGGGATCCAGGGACAAACTGGTCAAGTTGTGGAAACTTGAAGACAAAAAAATCCAGTTGGTTTCCTCGATGAAATTGCAAGACAGTGTCACCGCAGTGGATTGCGACATTATAAACGGCCAGGGACAAGTAGTGGCAGGAATGGAGAGCGGAGCCATCGCCTTGCTACTGTTTGAGTTGGACCGCCCGGAACTTACACTTTGTGACGAATTTGATGACAAAATTACTCCGGCTGCAAGAGTCTCGCGAGTGGGTTTCGATAAGCACAGAATCGCAGTAGGAAGCTGGGACAACTCGATCCGGATATATAGCCTTGAGCAAGCTGCTAGCCGCCAGCAGAGCCGCTAGCAGAAATACCAACATAGGCATTGGCAGACACTTGGTTTTGCATTATTCGTATCTCTCCAATAGCAGTTGACGTATTTTTCTACCCCACACTCGACCCCGCGCACCACACCGGTCGGGCCGCCAACGACAGGTTCCGAAAAGTTCATTTTCCCATGCAATTGCACCAATACGGCCCTATATACCACCAACTGAGGTCTCCTACATCACCCTACATCTTCGGACAGTTGCCCGTTATCAGGCTACCGGTGTCCTAATCTTGCTTATCTAATAGAGCGGTATCGCACAATTTCATATGACTGAATAAATCAGCGAGCCAGTATCTGATCGCCGGTGAAAAAATCGGCATTTTCCCTTCTTTGGAACACATACCAACTCAGATTCCCCACAATGGCCGACCCTAAACCACTTCCATTCCAGTACCAATTCGCTTCGGGCGCCGTTGCCGGTGTCTCGGAAATCTTGGTGATGTACCCACTCGATGTGGTTAAAACAAGACAGCAATTGGACTCCACCGGAGCCTATAACGGTACTATTCGGTGCTTGAGAAAGATTGTTGCCGAGGAGGGCTTTTCTCGTCTTTACAAGGGAATTTCTGCGCCAATTTTGATGGAAGCACCAAAAAGGGCTACCAAATTTGCTGCTAACGATGAGTGGGGAAAGTTTTATAGATCATTTTTCGGCGTTCTGACCATGAGTCAGCCCTTGGCCATCTTGACTGGAGCCACTGCCGGTGCCACCGAGTCGTTCGTTGTCGTTCCGTTCGAATTGATCAAGATCAAGTTGCAAGACAAGACGTCTCGGTTCAACGGAATGGGAGAAGTGGTCAAAGACATTGTCAAAAACAACGGTGTTCTTGGTTTGTACAAAGGTTTGGAGTCCACCTTGTGGAGACACATCTGGTGGAATGCTGGGTACTTTGGTTTGATCCACCAGGTGAGATCGTTGATGCCGCAGCCCAAATCCGCTTCCGAAAAGACCTTGATTGACCTTACTTGTGGTACGATCGGTGGCACTTTCGGTACCATTTTGAACACTCCGTTCGATGTCGTCAAGTCCAGAATCCAGGCTGGTTCAACCAGATACAGATGGACATATCCCTCGCTTTTGATTGTCGCCAAAGAAGAAGGTTTTGCAGCATTATACAAGGGTTTCATTCCCAAGGTGTTGAGATTGGGCCCCGGCGGAGGTATCTTGTTGGTGGTGTTCACCGCTTGTATGGATTTCTTTAGAACCATTCATGAGAAGAAGTAACGGAGGTGGTCGCTGATTTTCATTTCTCGTCGAGTGCCATCTGATCTATCTTCAAAATGTTCTTATCAAACTGGAAATCAATGGTTGATCCATAATACACAAACGTGTCTTTGTAGCTGTAGGTTTTTGTGCTGGGGCCTTTCCCGCTGGAGCTTTTCCCGCTGCTGGCTAACATGGCTTGAAGCTTTCCGCTCTCGACCAAAATTCGGTAGTCGAACTCAGAGTCTTCTGACTTGACAAATTGGTTCAATTGCTCAAGAAGGCCACAGAGATTCGAAAGATGGGACTTGTCGGATAAAGCCAAGTCTGCGAGTAGAGCCGTTAAGTCCTCGGCATTGCCCATGATCTGATACAGAAGCTCATAAACGACAGGAATCGAATCGTGAACTATGCGAGAAAAATTTGGCCCAAGCAACACATTGATAATGTAAAATACTTCCTCAACCAACGAGCTTAGTTGCGGCAAATCAGAGTGTTTGAGAATCTTTTGCTTTCGAATGAATGCCAAGAATCCTATGAGCGTTTTGTACAATTCCACCCATGCATAGGTGGAATGTCCTTGTTCTGGCTCACTATCAAGCTCCTCAAGTGCTTGGAGAAGAATTGTAGAGCAGCCTTTGAAAATCTCCACATTGAGCTTCCTCGTCAAATTGGCACGGAAAAACACTTGGCAAATATCCATGATATAATACAAGGCCGACTTTTTACCCAGCTCATCCAAGCCCACCGGCACTATCGGGCTCGACTGGTGGCACAATTTGTACTTGAACTCATCCACAACGTAGGATTTCAAATTGGTGACGATTTTTTGGAAGGTGCTGTTTCTGTAGCTTCCGACGTTTGGCGAGGTAATTATGAGCAAAATTATTACAAAGAGTTTACTCACAGCTCGAAGCTGGCGCAGGTCGTGGGTATTCCGAAGCACGTACGACGCTGTACAGAGCCAAACGTCGAGTATCTTAGAATCTTGGGCCGTGGTCAAATGCCATAAAAAGCTGTCGTTGAACGAGTACGCAGCCATCCATAAGCTCACTCTCAAAAGAGGCAAGTAGTTGAGACTCTGGCCGGTCGGGAAGATGGCTTTTTCAATTTCGTTCAAGAACGGGCTCGGTTCGTTATCCGCAAGAGCGTAGGTCCTCAAATTTTTGTGCAAATTCGTGGTCTCGTTAACATCCAGCGCAACATATGGACTGCCGCCGATGGTGTTCGCCGTAACCCACGCCACGAACGAGGTGCTTTTTATTTGCTCGACGTATAGGTCGGGTGCCTGGTTATAGAAAGCAGCGTACATCCTCGCCAAAATGGGACTTGTACGAGGTACGAAAAATTCCATGAAAGTTTGCTCGTCGAAAGAGAGCACTTTTATGTAGCTGGCGTAGACGTTTGAAGGCTGTTCTGAGCTGGAAATATCTGGCTGTGTGGAATATGCGTCAATAGGTAGAAAAGTGCCAGGAAGCGTGGTAAGAATACCTTCAGTAAGATACAATAGTGAGTGCGCTTCGTAGGAGAGCTGCACAGCAGCATTTTTGTAGGAATCCCCCTCTCGCTTGACGGCTGTGTTTGCGAGGAACTCGTGAATACCGGACGACAAGTTGACTTCGTAGAAGGTGTGTAGCACGGAAAGTACCACGGGTTTTTTCGAGCCTTCGTAGAACACCATGCTTGCGATGGCTAGTCGTTGCAACGAGACCAAAAAAAGTAGCATGTTTTTCGAGGTTACAAGACAAGCATTGTCGTCAAAGGATTCTTCCTTGAGCTTGGAAGCTGCAATAGTTAGCAAGCTCTTGAAATTCTGAAGCAAATTTCTCAAGTGAAGTCTAGCGTCTTTCTCCGAAAACAACAATTCCACAGAGTCCAGCTCTGGTGCGCTCCCCAAACTATTTGTGCTGGCGTGTAGCTCGAAATTAACCTTCTCCACCGTTTGGATCCACACAAGAAGGACCAAAGTGATGTTGGAAGCGACCTCGAAATCGGCCACCATCGAGGCCACAGAAACCAGTTGTTTTCGTTGCAGTGGGTCCCCAGCGATATTTGCTACTGGGCCCGGTCTCGTGCTTCCGCTGTAGAGTCCACTTTGTTGGGACACATCTTCCTCGGGTTCTTGGTACGTTTTTATAGGAACGTTCGGTGCTCCTCGCAACTGAGTGATATCTTCTCCGTCATTGAATACCGGTTTTTTGGGCACGACGCTTGGATGGTCGTCTCTGCTGGCCACAGTTTCTCCTAGAAGGCGATTTCCAGCTTCTAATAGCGCAAGGAATGTTCTGACTACATGGTTCAGATGCGGAAGCTGTTTACTGTGGCCCTGTAGAACGTCGGAAAGACGCTTTCTGTCTGCTTTGAGCAAGTACACATGCTCAATTGCATCGCTGGAGTACCCAACTCGAAAGATCTGGCCGTAAACCGCCTCTATGTCGTCCATTGGTGGGATTCGTGGCGCCTAAACTGGTCGCAGTGGTGTGTGCAATGAGACGACTGCGAGCCGCACGGCGCGGGCAGCCAAGAGTTAGACAAGTGAGGTGGTTCTTGATTCAATAGACAAGATACAAATTGTGTTGTTGCTTTTAGAGGCTACAAGTGGTACTATACGCAAAAATTGCAATTCTGCTGGGACTTTTTCTGGAAAGCGCTGAACCTGGTCGTGGAACCGTAAAATGAAACTCGGCAAGACGACCGTATTTTAACTTAAATAATTGAATATCTTTGTGGCCGAAACGAATTGAGGACACGACTGGCAGATTCAGTCGCTAAACAGTTCAGAAACCCTGTTCCTACTCTACATTGAAGAAATAGGTCGTGAGGGTCTTTATACTTTCTTAAAATTGTCATCACCGAAGGGACAATTGAACTCAGTCGAATATCAATCCTTAGAGCCTCAAATCATCCCACCGGCCAATTGGCTCAACTCACCCATTACTTGCGGGTCCGATTAAAACAACTCTCAAATTATACCCAAAACGCTCTTTTCCATCCTCCCACTCATCCACACTTCACACAATGCTATTTAAAAAGTCAAATAACCAAGAAGAATACGAATTGGTGCCCCAGTCAACCAGCCCACCAATTGAGTCTCGTCTGAGCTTACCGCCCTTTTCAGATTCCGTGGATGAAACATCTCCCAGATCGTCCTCCGACTCCGATGCTTCTCGTGTCTTGGACCTGCTTGAGGACGAAGTAGATGGTTTTGAAGAAGATATAGGCTTCAAGGCTGTCTTCAGCACCTACCAGGGGAACCCCAATACATTGCTGAGAAAGGCATGTATGACCTTTCTTGGAGCAGGACTACTTTTATGGATCGCTTCACTTATCTTCTACTCGCAGATGTCCGCCTCAAAAGCTCTCTCCAGCTTGCGATGGCACACTGATCTACATTTGCAAGGCTACAACGTCACCTTGAACCCCTACAAGGTAGACAACAAGAATCTCACCATGGACTTGTACAGGAAGAATTGGGGAGTTTCTTATAGAATACCGGTTACTTGGCTCTCTCCAAAGCAGTACCCCAAAACTGGCGGCACTGACAACTCGAGGCTATATCTTACCCGAGGCGCCAAAGGTAGCTTTATCATCAAAAGCGTAGACTCCGAAAAACCGCATGTTCTTTTTGAATCTCCCAAATTTGCATACAAAAATTCCTTCTTTTCCATTGAAGAAGTGTATCTCAATCCTGCTCTTCCTTACAACGAAAAGACAGATAACTACCATATAGTGGTGACAGATAGGAAGGAGCAATGGCGGCAACTGTCGTTTGCAGTTTACTGGAAATACAGCACTGTGACTGGTGATTTTACCCCGATTCAACCTAAAATCAGTGGTTCTGATTCCATTGAAAAGCTCCACTTTGTGGAGTTTTCTCCCAATGGAGACAAGATAGTCTTTGGTCACAACCACAATTTATACATTCAGGACCTCAAAACCGACTCGGTAGCCCAGTTAACTACAAGTGGCTCACCTGACATTTTCCACGGAAAGACAGATTGGGTGTATGAAGAAGAAGTTACCGGAAGCGATAGGCTAGTATGGTGGGCTCCGAACGAAGAAACTTTGATCTATGCTTCGCTCAACGATACACTAGTACCATCGTTTGAGCTAGATTACTATGTGAAAGATCCACTGCTGGTTGATGTCACCTATAATCCACCACCCTCAGACTTTCCTGGACAGTACAAATTGGAGCGTTTGGTCAAGTATCCTAAGCCTGGTACACCAAATCCAGTCTTTTCATTTACGGCCGTGAATGTCAAAACCATGGACTCGGCAGCGGTGGTACTCGAAAACTTACCTCAGGAGCCCATATTGTACCGAGGAGCTTGGATCGACAACGCTTCGTTTCTTGTTCTGACGAGCGACCGTGCGAGTGAAGTACTAACCACGGCAGTAATTTCTACCGATGGTCAGAGCAAAACAATTCAAACCCTCAACACTTCACAGAGCTACGGAGGCTGGGTAGAGAGAATGTCTCCGCCTTGTATCATACCAGGAAAAGGTTACGTTGACAAAGTTGTAGTTGACGGGTTTATCCACTTGGCACATTATGCCTCGGCCACAGATACAGATCCCAGCTACCTCACCAAATCCACAGCTTGGGAAGTAACCAAAGACTCCCCCGTAGTCTACAACGCAGACGATAATCGGGTGTACTTCTTGGCTACCATTCGCAGCTCCATGGATGCACATCTTGTGGCTGTAGATCTTGGAGGGGGAAGCATAATTCCTGTCACGGATACCAGCAAAGACGGGTCCTTTGAAGTCCACTTCAGCAGCAGCGGCAAGCTATTAAATCTTATTTATTTGGGCCCGGGTCCTTCTTGGCAGCGGCTAGTGCCTGTGGCAGAATTGGGCACCGAGGGCAGCGGAGAAACGTTTAGTTTCAACGGTCGAAATCCTATCAATCTTTATGAACAAACCCAATCCCAGTTGTCGAAGACAAACTTGCCCACCAGAAACTTTCGTTCGGTGAAAATCGGCACCTACCAAGATGGACTGAGTGTGAGCGTCAATATCATGGAAATTTTTCCCCCCAACTTTGACCCCAAAAAGCAACATCCTCTCTTGGTTCATGCATACGGGGGGCCGGGGTCGCAGCAGGTCCAGAAAGGAGACCAGTTTGGCTTTTTGGATGTGGTTTCTGCTTCGTTGAATGCGGTAGTATTGGTGATCGATCCGCGCGGAACCCAAGGCCAAGGGTGGAAATTCAAGACCTACGCCCGCCACAATATTGGCTATTACGAGCCTCGTGACATTCTCACCGTGGTGTCGGAATATATCTCTGTTAACAAGGCGTTTATCGACAAGACACGGACTGCAATGTGGGGCTGGTCCTATGGAGCATTTGTCACTTTAAAGGTTCTTGAATTGGACTCCGGAAAAACCATCCGGTACGGAATAGCGGTGGCGCCCGTAACTAACTGGATGTTTTACGACTCCATCTACACGGAACGGTACTTGGGACCTCCAACTTTGTCCGGATACTCAAACACGACTCAGATTTCCGACTTTGCCAACTTCAAAAATTGTGCAAGATTTCTATTGATACACGGCACTGCCGACGATAACGTCCATTTCCTAAACCTGGCGTGGTTGGTGGACAAGCTCAATCTTAACGGTGTTGAAAACTACGATCTACAGTATTTTCCCGACAACGACCACTCGATCCATTACCACAATGGAAACACCATAGTTTACGACAAGCTCTTCAATTGGCTCCAGAATGCGTTTGAGGGTGTGTTTGACCACATGCACAGATGATTTGGACAATACATGGAACTTATTTATTGTTTGTAGCACACCGTTTCTGCACTCTTCTCACCTTTCGCAGCCGTTGAATTTGTTCCTGCATCACGGCCTCATCGCACAAATTTAACCTCATCGCATTTTTCTACCAACCACTTCACCATGGCCAAACCTTCCAAGGCAACCAAGAAGTTCCAAAGCAAGCATTTGAAGCATACCATCGAGCACAGGCGGGAGGTTCAGAGGCACAACAAAAAAGCCATTTCCAGAAAGAAAAAGTCGTCCAATGATGAAACGGAGAAGCCATCGACGCCCCAGCCAAAAGAAGTTTTCAATGATATGTCTGTAGAGGACTTCATGGAAGGCGGCTTCGAGGTTCCCAAGGAGAAGAAGACGAGCAAAAAGGCACAGGAGTCAGAGAGCGAAGATGAGTCTTCCGAGTCCGAAGATGAAGAAGCCATGAAACACGACTTGAAGAACTTGGCAGAAAAAGATCCTGAATTCTACAAATACTTGGAGGAAAATGACAAGGGCTTGTTAGACTTCGAGGCCGTGAACCCAATGGATGCCATGAGTGACGACGAAGATGCCAGTGAGCTGGAAGCTGAACAGGCCGAAGAGGCCAAAGAACAAAAAGACGAGACTGCAAATAAGATCGAGATTACTCTGCAATTGGTGAAGGAATGGTCCACAAAGTTGCAAAAGCCCACTCCAAAGCTCATCAGAAACGTCGCTATCGCTTTCAAAGCTGCCGTCAACATCAACCGAGCCAACGAAGAAGACTACAAATACTTGGTCACAGACCCAGAAGCCTTCAATGCCTTGATGGTTCTCACTTTGCAAGACTTACCAGCCGCGATTCAAAAGCTCATCAAGTACAAGGTGAACGCATCCACGGGCGCCAGAACCATTCCTCAAAAGAACCAGCATGTGAGCCAAATTTCCGCCATTCTCAAGTCGCATGCCGGATCCTACATTACCCTTCTTCACGATATAACAAACACAGAAACCGCCGCCTTGGTTTTGTCGTCCCTCCAGGAACTTTTCCCTTACTATCTTTCTCATCGTCGTTTGCTCAAACAGCTCTTGGCCGGTGTAGTAAATGTGTGGGCTACCACTCCTGATGTTGAAACTCAAATTGCAACATTTGCATTTCTCAACAATGTTTCTCGTGAGTTTTCCAGTTCGCTTCTCGAAACAGTGTTGAAACTCACCTACTCGTCTTTCCTCCAGAATTGCAGAAAGACAAACGTCTACAACATGCCTATGATTAACGTCTGTAAGAACTCGGCCGCGGAGTTATTTGGCATCGATGAAAAGGTCTCTTACCAGATTGGCTACGAGTACATTCGACAATTGGCGATTCACTTGAGAAACAGTATGAATGCCACCTCGAATGCCAAGGAAGGTTACAAGACCGTTTACAATTGGCAGTACTGTCACTCTTTGGATTTCTGGTCGAGAGTCTTGACGCAGTTTTGCAACCCAGAAAGCGAGTTGAAACACAAAACCAAAGAGTCTCCATTAAGACTGTTAATATATCCTTTGGTCCAAGTGACCTTGGGAACCATCCGGTTGATTCCTACTGCTCAATTTTTCCCCTTGAGATTCTATTTGCTCAGGTCGTTAATCAGACTTTCTCAATCCACTGGAGTTTACATTCCAATCTACCCATTGCTCTCGGAGGTCTTGACTTCGACTGCGTTCACCAAGTCGCCAAAGAGAACCAACCTTGCTGCTTTTGATTTCGAAAATAACATCAAAGTCAACCAGGCTTACTTAGGAACCCGCACCTACCAGGACGGCTTGAGTGAGCAATTTGTGGAATTAGCGAGCGAGTTCTTCGTTCTTCACTGTAAGAGCATTGCATTCCCCGAGTTGGCCACGCCAGCGATTTTATCCTTGAGAAGATTCATTAAGAAGTCCAAGAATGTTAGATTCAACAAACAGTTGCAACAGCTTGTGGAAAAGTTGAATTCGAATGCAACTTATATCATCGCCAAGAGGGCAAACGTCGAGTATGGTCCAAGTAATAGAGCCGAGGTGAACACGTTTTTGAGCGATACAGACTGGCAAAAGACCCCATTGGGCCAATTTGTTGTTGTGCAAAGAAAGTCGAAGGAGACCAAGTTGCAGCTTTTGAAGCAAGCTATGCAAGATGAAGCTGAGAGTAAAAACCAGAAGGAAAGAGATGAAGACGACGACGAAGCAATGGACGCCTTGGCGGAAGAATCTGATGGTTCAGAGGCTGATGGTTCAGAGGCAGACATGAGTGATTAGTCTAATATACAAAGAATTTTCATCGTGAAAGATTCACCTAAATGATCATGAAAATGCATCGCAAACACAGCTCTCATCGGTGAGTTTTCTTATGGATCAATGGGTATAAAGTTGCCCACAATGCAACTGGGAATGTTATACCGATCTCGCCTGATGGTGAAGCTGAAGCAGCAACTTTTACGCTTGGTTCCGTCTCTTGTTCGTAAATTGCAACTGGTCAAAACTGCCTTTTGGCCCTTGTCGAAGGCAATGGCACCATACTTTTCCCAGAAATTAACAGCACTTTCTTCGCTCATCAACTCGTAGATTGCCAATTTTCCATCCTTGAGGTCGTCGGACTTCACGCCCACTAGCGACGCAAACTCCTTGTTTCCTCGATATATCTCCCCTGTTCTCCTCCAGAGACAGGCAGGAATGGCCATCGAGGTGAAAACTCTATCGTAATCAAGAAGCATTCGCTCAAAGCTCTCCTCGACAAGCACCAAATCCACATCCTTCAACGTTCTCGCTATGGCTCTGAAAGCGGGCCGAAAGATCGACAACGGCTTGAGAATACGCTGGCGACTGGATGCGTTCATGTAGTTGTCCATATAGCTTTGAAGCCGGGCGTAACCCTTTGCGTAGTTGTATGGCTGTAAAAGACCTGCTTCTAGCTTGGCCTTGATGACCTGCTTCAACCGCTCTTCTGGCGAGATTTCTGTGGTGGGGTCGGCCGCCGTCAAGAAGAACTTATCTCGGGCGGAATCGGAGATCACTGGCTGGTGTCCCGGAGATGCATTTTGCTGAGCAGTCGAATTTCGAGGGTTTGGAGCGGGCTTCTTGGGGTCTTCGGCGAACGATGGAAACATGTTGTTGGTGGTGGGTGAGAACGAGAGCATATTGGTGAGGTTTGCAGTTTCGGGGATGTCCATAAGGGCGGAGCTATTGGAGGTTCCGGCGAAATCCACCACACCGTTGTTGTCCATGAGCGCCCCGTTGACGAGATCCGGGTCATCTATCATGGAGAGAAAGTCGTTGAGGGAGCTGAACTCACTTCCGGCGTGCTCCGAGTAGAAAAATGGTTCCTGGTTGTAGGGAATTGTCTGAGCCAACACCGAATTTTGCAGCCGATTGACAGGCTGCTGGGCGCCGCTTTCGGACCCCACTTGCTGCTGCAGCTGCAGAGGATGCTGTGAGTTCTGCAACACCAGATTCGCCGGCTGCGTGGGTTGCGGCTGGTTTGATTGGTGCAGATACTGATGAGATGCTGGGGTATTCTGAGTCGAATACGTATTTGGAGATGTGTTGACTTCCGGCAGTGCACGGCCAAGACTCGAAGCCTTCTTTTTCTGCTGGGTATTGGACGGCTCGTCGTAGCAGAGGTGGCCGATGCCTCTTTTTATGCACCGTTGACAGGGCCGGGAATCATCGCATATCATGTGCGAGCGCCTGCAGTACACACAGGCGATCTCCACCTTCTTCTTCCTTCGCTTGCGGGTATTGTCGGGTTGTAGTGGGGTGGTTGTGTCCAGAACGGGGTCTTCGGACTTCATGCTGGCACTGGAATCGTAGTCTTCCATGTTTTCAAATACGACATTTTCGAGGCTCGCGAGAATCTGGGGACAGGTCGTGCTCGTAGCGAGAACTCCGACCGCCGGGCGCCGGGGTGATGGGCGGAGAGAACTCCGACCCGGGGCCGCAGGAAGTGACGTAGAGAACTGGGTGAGAAAACTGGGTGAGAGTGGTCGCAGCAGATAGTAGATGAAGAAGCAGAATTAGCAAAAAGTGACAGCAAGTCGTAGAAAAAGTAGTAGCCAGTAGCTGAAAGTAGCTGGAGAGTTAGCGAATCATTATAGCATTATTAGCGTCGTAGCATGATCGTAGCCGCCGTGATGGCTTCGCCGTGATGGCTTTGTGGATTTTAGCTTTGGCTGGCCAGAGCAGGTTCCAGACCCACTCCCCAGCCCTACTCAAGTTCTCCAGAATCAATGCTTGCACTCAACTCCTTCGAGTCGTGATGCAGCGTTGTGAACCGGAGCAATTGCGATGGACGTGAAAACACTCTCGGACGCAGCGGTGGAGGTCCAGTTGGACTTTCAAGCTGGGTTTTGGCGGTGGTAAACGATGCGGTGGACTCTGCCGGAAGAGACGGTGCGGTTTGGGACGTAGAAGGAGCCCTTGCGGCAGGTTCTTCAACTGCGCCACAAGACGCTTCTACGATGCTTTCGTCACTTCTGGCTGTTTGCTGGGTTAGCATGGCAGAGTTTGAGGTATGGCCAGAATCGTGGGCAGGGGTTCCTGAGGCCGATCTCTCTTCATGAAGCAAGCGCTCTTCTGGGTGAAGTGGAATCTCTTCTGGAGGGAGTGAAGGCTCTTCCTGATGGCGGCCGTTTCCTCTGTCTCCAGAGTCCATTCCTACAGACTCTTCGAGAGCACCATAACTGGCGTGCAGCTGGCTCAAGAGGAAGCTCAGTTTGAGTGAATTGTTACACAAGGGACACGACCGCTTGAAGTTGATGAGCCAGTTCGACAAGCATTGCTCGTGGTAAAAGTGCTTGCAGTTGAGAAGCAACACTCGGGAGCGAAGCGGGTGGAACTTTTCAAGACAAATAGAGCATTTTGTAGCGTTGAAATAATCTTCAGGAGGAACTAGAATGTTGAGCCCGCGCACCATCGCCGGAAGTTCTGACGCCGGCGTGGCCGGTGGAGACAGCTCAGCACTGCTCAGCGCACCGCTGCTTGTGTTCTGCTCCAATGCTTGTGCTTGCTCCAATTCGTGGGTCTGGTTCGTAACACGAATGTAATCGTAGAAATCACTGGCGGGGATGAGGTGGCTGCGGTTGTAAATGTACACCTTGAGATTGCGGACCAACTGCTCGTTCTCGCGACTATGGTGCTTTTTCTTGATGATTTGCCCGCATCTGATGATTCCGTATATGATGAGAATTACGAGAGGCGGCGAGAGCATCACCGAAATGACCAAATTGATCCATCCGCCCAAAGCCGCCGCAGCGATGCGCAACTCTACGTTACTGCTGGCAATGGAACCGAGCTGCTCGTAGCCCTCAAATGAGATGAAAAGAACCGGGGTTCGGAGGGTCCCGTCTTGATTAAAGTCGGTAGAGTACATGGTGACCAACCCATGGTTGCGCACGTTGTTTGCAACGAGTATGGCCTGCGGATCGAGCCCCGACTCAAGCAAGTTGGTTATCTTGCGCACAAACGTACATTTGCCCCGCATCACCACGATAATTTTCTCTTGAAGATGAGAAAAGTCCAGAGCGTCTAGCGGCGAGCAGGCGGTGTCATCCAAAATTCCAAACCCGCTGTCGATGTTGTAGTTGACTATGGGGCTGAACGAGGCGTACCGTGCTGGAAACTCGTGGGTTTCGTTACTTATGTTGTACTGTATTCTCGAATCGATGGGAAATATCAGGTTCATCATGTTGGAAAACGGGTATTCCATGCCGAAATGGTCATATTCGCGAGGCAAAGCGGAAGTTTCGAGACTTGTTGGTGGTTGGTTATGGTCTGGCCTCAGAAAAAGCTGGTTTTTAAGCTCCCGAATCAGGTTTTTGGTGAGAAAAAGTGCTCCTTCGAGCCCGATTTGGCCGTGCCGTTGCACCACCAGGATCAACCCAAATACCAAAATGCCACACACAGCAAACACAAGCATCCTGGAGAACCACATGTGCAAAGTTCCGCCCCCTCGGTGTGGTGGAAGAAGAATAATTGACGGTTCAATTATTATCTATGACAGAATGACGCAATTATCCTCAGATCACAAAATGTCCTGCAGGCGGCGATAGCGACCGATGCGGCGCCGCCAGCGTTGCTGCGAACGGCTGCGAACGGCTATCTACGGCCGCAAATTACAACGAAGGTTCATACTTTCATGATCTATTTAAAACACGTCCTCCAACTTGAGACGCGGGGCAATGTTCATAGACAACAACTCCTGGAACAACAACTTGGCAGCGTACGGAATGGTCATTTTAATGACATTTTCCGACGACTTGCAACTGGTACACCAACTGTTGTATCCCATAAGTCCACAATTGTTGCACACATCGACCTCAAATGCATCCGAGGAAAGCATGAGCCGTTCCAACAAGAGCTGGGATGCTCCGTATGCAATTACACAGTCTCTTTCCATCTCTCCCAACCGCAACCCTCCATCACGAGAACGACCTTCGGTAGGCTGTCTGGTCAAAACTGCTCTAGGACCTCTCGCTCTGGCGTGCATTTTGTCCAACACCATGTGCTTCAACTTCTGGTAGTAGATGGGCCCAAAGAAGATATACGCCTGCAAGCATTCTCCAGTAATACCAGAGTAAAGCATGTCTTTTCCAGAGTAGTTGAAGCCATTTTTCACCAAAATCTCAGACATTTCTTCGAGTTTGGAGCCGCCAAAACAGGTGCCGTACTCCAAGCTGCCGTTGAGCACTCCGGCTTTTCCCGAGATCAACTCGATCATTTTTCCCACCGTCATCCGCGAGGGGAATCCATGTGGGTTCATGATGATGTCTGGGACGATACCGTCGTCGTTGAAAGGAAGGTCTTCTTGTTGAACGATGATTCCACACACACCCTTCTGGCCGTGACGAGACGAAAACTTGTCTCCTAGCTCGGGTCTTCTGGTTTGTCTCAACAAAACCTTGATCAAGGTCTGGTCGTTGTCGCTCACCGACATCATCACCTGGTCGATATACGACGGCTCAGGACCTCTGTAAAAGGCTGGGGTTTCTCGGTGGCTCTCCACAGCCTGCTGGTGATGAGGCTCGGCGCCCAACACAGATTCACTGGCATTGGTGGGAACACATTTGTTGACGTAAACCTGGCCGTTTTCCACCTTCATTCCCACTTCTCCCAACCCGTCGGGCCCAAGCGAAGCGTGTGGGAAAATAGGCTCGCCCTGCTCGTCCACTCTCATACCCGAAACCACATCTTTGGTGTGGTTGGGGTACCGCTTGAGATTGACGGTGTTTTTCCTCAACACCTGGCACCGGCCAAACCCTCGGTCTATAGACGCCTTGTTCAACACTAGCGCATCCTCGATATCGTACCCAGAGTACGACATCACAGCCACAGTGGCATTCTGGCCTGCGGGTAGCTTGTCGTAGTCTATAAGCTCGATGGTTTTGGTTTTCACCATGGGCTGTTGCGGGTAAACCATCAAGTACAACAAGGTGTCGATTCGGCGGAACTGGTTGTAGGCGATGGCTCCAATGGCCTGCTTACCCATAGCACACTGGTAGGTGTTTCTGGGAGACTGGTTGTGGTGGGGGTAAGGAATCAACCCGGCAACCGCACCCAATACCGTGAATGGCTCGATTTCCAAATGGGTGATATTCTGGTTGGCTTCGAGATCTTTCTCGTACAATGCAATAAATGAGTCGTTCTCCTCGTTGACGTCGAGGTACTCGACGAGGCCGTGCTTGATGAAATCTTCAAACACCCATTCTCCCGCCAAAAGTTTTTTCAAGTGCACAGCCTTCACCTTGGGCTTGTTTTTGGAGTCGACGATAATCAAAGGACGACAAACCCGGCCTCCGTCGGTTGCTATTTGCACGGCGTTCTGGTGGGTATTGGTATGGATCGATATGAATGGCGACACTTTTCCCGACCGACGAAGAGTTCTGAAATTTCCCACGAACTGAGCGGGAAACCGGGTGGTTCCAATAATGGTACCATTGAGATAAATGCCAAAGTTCCCGTCGGCGTGCAAAGTGGCCGAGTCCACTTCGAGAATGTCCTCACATCCCAAAGCGAAACAAACCAGTCTTATGGGGTCTTCCTCGTCGTCGGTGGTGATGTGGGTCATCAACGCCAAGTTCTTGACCAACCCACACGCTTCACCTTCTGGGGTATCGGAGGTGCACAACATCCCAAACTGGGAAGGCTGCAACGCTCTGGGGCCGGAAACTTTACGAGACTTTTCAAACTGGGAAGATATTCTTGTCATCATTCCCAACGCAGAAATGTACGAGAGTCGTGATAAGACATGGGTAACCCCGGCTCTTTCCATCTTAAACCGCTTAAGCGACCAGTTTCCTGTGGAAATCGCCCGGTTCATGCCCATGGTGATGTTGTTGGAGTGGATATTGATCGAGAGCAAGGCATCGAACTCCAGCGCACGGCTGGGTTTCTTCAAGATTTTGTCGATGTTTGCCTTGAAATCGCTGTTGAACTTTTTGAACAAATCTTCAAAGAGCAACGACATAAGCTGGCCCGCAAGTTCCAACCGCTTGTTTCCCACGTAATCTCGGTCGTCCACCATTTTCGGGTTGTGCATGGTCATGAGCACTCTTCTGGCCATCATGGCAATGTAGAGCGCCTTTTCCCGAAACTGCAAATCGTCGACAGTTATGTGGGCAATTATGGTAGTTGCAATGGCCTCGATACCTTCTTGGAGCTGAGACAATTTGGGAGCGCCTGCTCTTCTGACGGTTTTCACTCGTTTGCCAACATAGTTCAAAGCCTGCTGCTGGGTGAACACCTCCAACCGGGCCGCCTCCTCGAAGTTCACGGCAAAAAGGTCCTGGTACTGCGGGTTGCTTCCGCACACAAGTTGCAAGATTTCAAGATCGGAGGTGATTCCGGCGGCCTTGAGAATGATGACTATGGGCACGTCCTCGCCGATGGAGTTGTGTTTGAGGTATATTTTCTCGTTCTTGGTGATAACGTAGGTCTTGGACTTGCGCTCGTGGGTGGACGAGGTGACCGATGCCTGGACGATGGCCTTTTTTTCGTCGGCTTCGACGATAATTCTATTTTTGGAGAGCTGTTCCTGGATCAAAATGACCTTTTCCGTGCCGTTGACGATGAAATACCCACCGGGGTCAATGGGACACTCGTCCAACTTGGCCATTTGGTGATCGTTGATGCCGTCCAAAATGCACTTGTTGGACTTCAACATGATGGGCATTCTTCCGATCTCCAAGTCCTTATGCATGATGATTTTCCGTCCGCGGGTGTACTCCACGTCCACGTATATGGGCGCCGAATAAGTCAAGTCCCGCAATCGGCACTCGTGGGGCGGCAAGATCACCTCTTTGGTGCCGGGCGAAGACGTCGATTTGTGGCCCACCCTGATGTCCAAGTACTTCAAGTAGAAGTCGGGGTCCACGTCCGACAACACCAATTCGTTGGCCTGTACGATCTTCTTCAAATCGACGTCCACAAAGAAATTGAACGAGTCCAAATGCTGCTTGACAAGTCCCTTCACTTTCAAGAACGCCGGTAAAAGATTCCATTTGTCATCGGCGGTGTTGATTTCGTCCGCAAGCTTTTTGCCCTTGTATTCCGCCTGGAGGAGGTCGCCGAAACCGGTGTCGGCCTCGTAGAGCGTGGAGGCTTTCCGCTTGGACATGGGGTGTGGGTATGCTTAGTGATGGACTCGGCTCATCGAGAAAATCGCAGGATGCGCACCCGCACACCAGATCGCACACCTTCTCATCGCCGTGAGGTCCAGGCGAGCCCATGTCTGCCAACCAGTTCAAGGCCACCGTCAACGAGTATCTCGAGGGATTGCCGCCGACAATCCAGTCGCAGCTCTACGAGGCGCCCGCGACATGTCTCTCCATTTTCCGGTTGTTGACGCCAATTGCGAAATTCGTCATCATGCTGATGATTTTCAACGAGCGGCCCCAATCGGTTCGAGATCTCGACAAGTGGTGCCGGCCGCAGTCCAAGAGTCTCCAGTACGACGCATTGAAGCGGCTCAAGTCGTTGCACTTGGTGGAGGAGGACGCAGGGGGCAATTTTCTCCGGCTCCATATGACGTTTCGCAAGAACTTCCGAGACTGTTTAACGGGAAACCAGGAAGCCACTGCTTTTGGGAACTTGTGCTCCGAGGACGACGGCCACCAGGTTACAGTGGCGTTTCTCGACTCGTTTGCGCTGCAAAAATGGGAGACAATTTTGCATTATATGGTGGGAACAGAGCTTCCTTCCAAACCGTCGCCGTCGGTATTGTCGCTTCTCAAGCTGGGCGGACTCATGGAGGGCCCCGGCACCGATGCCCGCAACTTGAAGATCACCAACAGTGGGTTCCAGTTCTTGTTGCAGGACATCAATGCCCAGATATGGACGCTTCTTCTCCAGTACCTCAACTTGACCCAGGACTTGAACATGGACCCTGTGGATGTGCTCAACTTTATCTTCGTTTTGGGGTCGCTCGAGCTCGGAAAGAGCTACTATCTCTCGGGGCTCAGCGATACCCAGATCAGCATGTTGGCCGACTTGCGAGACTACGGTCTAGTGTACCAGTACAGCGACCAGTCCGACCGGTTTTATCCCACCAGACTCGCAACCACTCTCACCTCCGAGTCGTCCTCGCTCAAAACTCCCTCCATGGCGCTCGACCAGGCGGTAGGCACATCCAGCGCTGGGCTTGATTCTGAAAATGGACTCGATTCCGGGCCGGGCCAGGGCTCCATTATTCTCGAAACCAACTTCAAACTCTACGCATACACAAACTCGCCGTTGGAAATCGCCATTTTGAACCTTTTCGTCAACTTGAGGACGAGGTTCGCCAACATGGTGTCGGGACAAATCACCCGAGAGTCCATCCGCAACGCCTTGTACAACGGAATCACCTCCGACCAAATCATCAATTTTCTCGAGACCCATGCCCATCCACAAATGCGGGCTCTTGCCAAGGAAAGACTCGACAAAAAGGTCGAGTTCGATGCGAGCAACAACATCAACACTGCAGGCGGTGGACAGAACTCGGCGGCTCAGCATAAACTCGAAATTCTCCCGCCCACCGTGGTGGACCAAATCAAGCTTTGGCAGTTGGAATTGGATCGGATCCAGGCGTTCGAGGGCTACTTGTTCAAGGAGTTTGCAAGCCAGCAAGAGTTCGATGTTTTGTGCAATTATGCCTCGGACGTGGGCGTGCTCATCTGGTCCGACAGAACCAAAATGAGGTTTTTTGTCACCAAGGACGGCATCTCCCAGGTGGCCGACTTTGCCAATAGAAAGTTGAAGCGGTAGGCGACGGACGATTCTGCTCACTAAGATTAATTTACAGGTGAATTGTTATATACAGCTTATATACATCAGCCTGAGCATGAGCTGCAGGCCATTTCGTCGGGTGTGTAACTACATGATTCGGTCTTTTCCTCTCCAGCGGGCGAGTACCCTCGAGACTCTGGTGTCAACTCGCCGGGAAACTTCAGTTCGTAGACTTCGTCAAATTTGCGTTTTAAAGGTGTTGCGGCACGGCTCGTCCCTGGAACAGTAAACTGGATAGCTCGCGAAGCCGATTGCGTCCGCAAGTAGTATAATCCCGTTTTCAACCCTTGTTTCCACCCATAAAAGTGGCAGCTTGTCAACTTGGATTTGGTGGGATTTCTCATATGGATGTTCAAGCTCTGCAGCTGGTCGATGAACTTGGCTCGGTCCACCGCCATGTCTATTATTGTGCGCTGCGGTATATCCCACACCGTTTTGAACACATCTCTTACATGTTGAGGAATTTCCTCGATGTTCATCACCGTCCCGCCAGCCACAAGAATCTTGTCTTTCATCTGCTTGTTCCACAAACCCAACTCGGTGAGCTTTTTCGCCAAGTATTTGTTGACCACCTGAAACTCTCCCGCCAAAACTCTTCGGGTATAAATGTTGGAGGTGTACGGCTCAAAGCACTCGTTGAATCCGAGTATCTGGGACGTTGAGGCAGTGGGCATTGGAGCCACCAAGAGCGAATTTCGCATACCATTTTTCACAACTTTTTGCTTCAATTCGTCCCAGTCGGTGTAGAGATCCGAAGGCTTGTGGTTCCAAAGATCAAACTGAAGAAGCCCCTCGGAAGCTGGCGATCCAGCGAATGTTTCATAGGCCCCATCTTGGACAGCGAGCTCGACTGAAGCTTCCACGGCGGCATGGTAGATGGTCTCGAACACCTGGATATTCAACTCTCTAGCTCGTGGGGAGTCAAACGGCAATTCTAGCTTCAAGAAAAGGTCGGCAAGACCTTGTACGCCCACCGCGATGGGTCTGTGTCTCGTATTGGAGGTTCTGGCCTTTTCGAGAGGATACGCCGTAACGTCGATGACCTTGTTCAAGTTGTTCACGAGCACCTTGGTCACTTTGTGCAACAACGGCGTGTCGAGATTACCGTTCTTGACAAACATGGGAAGTGCTAAGGAGCCCAAATTGCAAACTGCTACTTCGTCGGGCGAGGAATACTGAACAACCTCGCAGCACAAGTTTGAAGACTTGATGGTTCCCAAATTCTTCTGGTTGGACTTCTCGTTGCAGGCGTCTTTGTAGAGCATATAGGGCCCACCAGTTTCAATCTGGGAGTCAAGAATGGCGTCCCACAATTTTTGGGCCCTTACTACTTTCATCGCCAACCCTTTGGCTTCGTACGATTCATACAACCTTTTGAAATCTTCTCCATAACAGTTTTCCAAGCCTGGTGCTTGGTCTGGCGAGAAGCAGGACCATTGCTCGTCGTTGCGGACTCTTTCCATGAAAAGATCGGGAATCCACAACGCATAAAAGAGGTCTCGGGCTCGCATTTCTTCCTTTCCGTGGTTCTTCTTCAAGTCCAACACCTCAAAGATATCAGCGTGCCACGGCTCCAAGTAGATGGCAAACGCTCCTGGCCGCTTGTTTCCACCCTGGTCGACATAGCGAGCAGTATTGTTGAACACTCGAAGCATGGGGACCAAGCCACTGGAAGTGCCGTTGGAACTGGCAATTTTAGAGCCGCTGGCTCGAATATTGTGTACATGGAGGCCTATTCCTCCCGAGGCCTTGGATATGAGTGCGGTTTCATGGAGGGTTTTGTAGATTCCGTCGATGGAATCGTGTTTCATTGCCAATAGAAAGCACGACGAAAGGTGGTTATAATTGGTCCCACTGTTGAATAAAGTAGGTGAGGCATGGATAAAGTACTTCTGGGACATGTACGAGTAGGTTTCTATGGCCGAATTGACATCTCTTCCGTGAATCCCAAGAGACACTCTCATGAACATGTACTGGGGGGTCTCAGTCACCTTCTGATCTATGTTTAACAAGTAGGATTTTTGCAAGGTTTTCACGCCAAAGTAGCTCAATTCGAAGTCTCGAGTGGTATCTATGGCCGTGTCTATCTTATCTGCGTTTTTTTCCACCACCGAAACCAACGTGCTGGACAATGCATTTGGGGCGTTTTTTGCAATTTTTGCAATATTTTCAGAAAACTTATTTTCGGCCAATTTCTGGACCTTAGTCATCTCCACGCGCCCAGCAAGCACCGCGTAGTCAGGATAGCTGGTGGTTCTAGACGCCAACGACTCGGCGGTGAGAATTAATAAGTCCTCTACCGTTATCGAAGGTGGTAATCCGGCGACCACCGAGTCGACGACATCAGCCAAATCAAGATGTTCTACATCGAGCCCGTAGCTGAGAGTGTCGAGAAGCGATCGCAATCGTTTTGGATCAAATTTGGTGCGTTTGTGTGGAGCCAAAACATCCACCATAGTGTACCTGAAGATGATGTCGCGCGCCATCTCATTACCTAACCGAACTGGGTGTACGGGGTGTATGGGCGTGAGCAGAGGAGTGTATGGATGAGTGAAAAGAGAGTGTGTGTATGGAGCTGACTCCGGCAATGCCTGCCCACCTGCAGGGACCCGACAAGAATGCAGCGCAGAATGACCAAGAAATTACCTACGACATACCTACGCATAACCTAGGGTCTGCCCCGCTCCCCACAACTGCGATACCGCGCCGCGGTGCCGCGATGCGACTGGCATGTATTGTACGCGTCAATGCCGCTGCGGAACATTCTGCAGCGCTCCTTGCAGCTGCGGGCACAAAACCCGAACAACGGTACTCCGAAGGCCAAACCAACCTTTCGTATCCACGTAGAGCCGATCATTAGCGCCTTGATCGGTGGTCAAGTTGCTGCAAAACTTTCCCCGCTACACCGCCGCCTCATCGCTCACCGGAACATGACCCGCCTAAAACGGACTGTCACGTGACCAATATACCAATGCGCTTACATAAGCGGGTTTCATTTCATTTGCTGCACAGCCCCGAGTACAAGCAGCCAAAAGTAGAGGAGGAACATTGAGTAGCTGACCATAACATTCTGAGAAGTTGGCAGATTTGTGTTTTCGTTGAGGGACCGGCCCGGCTGTCGGCCGAAGTGCAAAGGCTCGACCGAATCTTGCTGCAGCGTGTGCGGCTTGCGCTGCGGCGACCTCGCGTTACTTGCGTTTTTGGGAAACGGCCTGGAACCATCGGATCGGGCTCAAGCAACAGGAAAGAATGAGGCGGAATATAAGATGCTGCGGACTGTCGGTAGTGGGAAAACTTTTTGGTGCGTTGTCACTGGGAATATCGTGAACCTTGTTCCTTCTCATAAAAGAAAAGTGACAGGATCTAGAAAAGGATAAGATCTTGAATTGTACATCTAAGATCTAAATTGAGTTGCGGAATTGAATTTTTGATATTGAAATTGAAATCGAAATTGAAATTGACAATTGACCGTTGGCTTATCTATCCTAATTGGTCACTCCAATTGAATTTGATCACACTGAGATTGCTCTATAGTCACAAGACACTGCCAATTTCAGATTGCCACGAGGTGGGATTAGTACAATAGTCAGTACAGGAACTTCTAAGACCTGAAACCACCCACTTCAAACCAGTACTTAACCAACCGGGACTGGCATCTACCAACCACCAAGCAACCGCCAGGCTTCTGGTAACGATCCTTCTTCAGTCCAGACTCTGGTGACTGTTGAATCCGGCTCTGGCAACTGTCGTTTCCAATCCAGACCTACTATCCTTCACTTTCCAGCATGAACAGCCCCGGTCTCCCCTACAACAACCAGCTCTACACTCCCCCCGCACAGCCCATGACAGGCACAGACTACTTTGGAAGGAAAGACCCCCCAAAATTGGCCGTCAATGTGGACATGGAGCCCAGAACCGTTCCGTCGTATTCCCGGCCCGAAGGCACCAAATATATTTCGCCGGTAGACAAGCCGAGTCCTGACGTCGAGACCCCGGCAGGCGTTGGGCCTGCCAATTTCATCCCCAATATGTCACAGTACCGGTTTTTGCTTGTGGACGACAATAGCATCAACCTCAAGATTCTCACGAAAATACTCTTGCGATTGTACCCCCGAGCGCACATTGTGGAGCTCTGTGACTCCTCGTCGGTGATGGCGTACTTGGCATCGACGCCGCGGTTCGACTGTGTTTTCCTCGACATCGAAATGCCGGTGGTTTCGGGAACCGAGTTGGCGCACCGCATACGACAGTCGTCCGAGCATTGTCAGTTGCCGCTTATTGCTGTAACCACCAGAACAGACCAAGAAGACTTGGCCCAGTATAAGGATGTGGGCATCGACTGGACGTTTGGAAAGCCGTTCAACTACCCGTACCGGGTGGTGTTGGACGTGGTGGACAATGTCCTCCGACAACGGATTAACGAATTATGAGAAATGAAGCGCTAGGAAGCCGCTACGAGATGCCGAGCAGCGGCTGGCGGCGAGCTAACAGCGCGATGATACGATAAGATTAATAGACTATGTACTACTATGCAATATTTCAGCTACTAGGCACTCTTACCTCCTTCCGATTATACTATGTACAGATATTATACAAACCACCTTCTCTCTTTCTCTCTCTACTTCTTTCTTTTCTCGTTCCTTCTCTCTTTTCTCCCTCCTCCTCTCCTTCACCGCCCCGCTGTCTCGGCCATCATCTCGATGCACCGCTCCACATTCTCTCCATTCTGCGCACTGACCGGCAAGATCTTCCACCCATTACTCTCCACGTATTTTTGCAATTGGCGGTACCGGTGAGGCGTGGAGTTGACGTCGGCCTTGGTGGCCACCACCAATACCCTTTTACCCTCCATTCGTTTTTCCCCAACTTCCTGGACCAAAATATCCAAGTCGTCATTGGGCGACTCGCTCTCCAACGAAACCACAAAAACGAGCCCGTTGGACCGCTCAATGTGCCGCAAAAAGTCAAGCCCCATGCCCTTGTCGTGGCTGGCGCCCTTGATGATGCCCGGAATGTCGGCCACCGTGAACGGGTCTCGGTCAATGGTGGTGAAAATGGTGCCGACGGTGGGCTGGAGGGTGGTGAACTCCCAGTGGCCCACCCGTGGGCGAGCCCGGGAAATGGCCCGCAAAAGCGTGGACTTTCCGGCGTTGGGAAGCCCCACGAGCCCCAAATCGGCGATGATTTTGAGCTCGAGTATGAAAAATTCCCGGAGCCCGTCGCGGCCCCGTTTGCTGAACCTGGGGTTGCGAATGTCTTTGGTGAGGAAATGCATGTTGCCCATGCCGCCGCCGCCGCCTCTCATCAAGAGCACCGGCGCCTCGGTGGGCTCGTTGAAGTCGATCCCCACCACCGGGAACTGGTCCTGGCACAATTCCTCGTACTGCATCTCCGTTTCCATCGCTTTGACCTGGTCGTTGAGGTCGGTGAAATACGCCCGCTGGTGGTGGTACTCCTCGTCCCGCTCCTTGAAGAGCCACCCCTCGCCCGGCGCGTAGCTGTCGCGGAACCACTGGATGCTGTCGTTGTCGGTGGTGTGGAATTCAAGCGTAATGCTGTCGAGCTGGTGGCCCGAGTCCTGCAAATACCGGCGGAGAATCCGAGGGTCTGGAATCCACCGGATGGTGGTTCCCGCCGGAACCTCGATCACCACGTCGTCGCCCTTCTTCCCGTCGAGCTGCCGCCCCGTCCCCGCCCCGCCGTTCTGAGCAACATAGGTTTTTTTCACCTTGTGGAGCGACGTGAGCCCCTCCACGACGTGCACGTATACGTCGCCTCCCCGGCCTCCGTCGCCGCCGTCCGCGGGCCCGACCGGTCGGTGGGCGTCCCGGAAGAACGAAACCGAGCCATTGCCTCCGCGGCCACTCACCGCTTGCACCAATTTCAAATCTACAAACGTGCGCTGCTCGACGTTGCGGCCTTGCTTGTACTTGTTTTCGTTGCGGAAAACCTTGTGTGTCTGGTTTTTGTTGCCGCCAAAGTAGTCGTGGAGCGTGATGTGGACCCTGTTGAGCCCATTGGCTCGTTCCACCCGCTTGAACGGCATGTTCTCGTGGAACCGGTCCGGAGCACCGGGCACCGCCGCGGCGTCATTTCCAAGAATACGAAACGTAGAGCTTGCAGGCGTGGTCTCCTCGTTGCAGCGCCTCACACTGTGCGCAAAAAACCGCCGAAAAGCCGGAAAAGCGGGCGCGGGCACCGCTGACCGAAACATGTGTTCGCAGCACAAGCTGAGATGAGTTGAAGTGGAGCCCGCGCGCCTGCATACACTACCTCATCGCATCGCCGATTTCAGCTTCCCCATGCTGTTCCACGATCTCGGTGTGTCGAAATGGCTCTTGGAGGCGCTTGCCGCCATGAAGATCCGCCTGCCCACGTCCATCCAGGCCGAGTGTATCCCCCAGATCTTGTCCGGCCGCGACTGCATTGGCGGCGCCAAAACTGGGTCCGGAAAAACCATCGCCTTTGCGGCGCCCATGATGAGTAAATGGTCAGAAGACCCCTTTGGCATTTACGGGTTGGTGCTCACGCCCACACGCGAGTTGGCGCTCCAGATAGCCGAGCAGTTCTTGGCGCTCGGAGCCTCGATGAACATAAAAGTCGCCGTGGTGGTGGGCGGAGAAGACATGGTGAAACAGGCATTGGAAATCCAAAAAAGCCCCCACTTCATCATAGCCACGCCTGGAAGGCTCGCGGACCACATACTCAACAGCGGAGACGACACGGTCGGCGGATTGAAGCGGATAAAGTTTTTAGTGTTGGACGAGGCCGATCGGCTCTTGAGCAACAGTTTCGGCAGCGATTTGGAAAGATGTTTCAAGATTCTCCCCGACGCTTCCAAACGGCAGACCCTCTTGTTCACGGCCACCGTAACCGACGCGGTTCGTGCGTTGAAAGACAAACCAGTTCCCGAGGGAAAAAAACCGGTGTTCATCCATGAAATTGTGTCGAAAGACCAAGTGGCTATTCCCGCCACTTTGAGCATCTCCTACGTCTTTGTGCCGTCCTACGTCAAGGAGGCATACCTCCACAACATCTTGGTGCTGCCCAAGTACGAAAAAGCCCTGGCAATCGTGTTTGTCAACAGAACATATACCGCTGAAATTCTCCGAAGAACGTTGCGAAAACTCGATATTCGAGTGGCCTCGCTTCACTCAGAAATGCCCCAGAGCGAGAGAACAAACTCGTTGCACAGGTTCCGTGCCGGGGCTGCGCGGGTGTTGATAGCTACCGATGTAGCGTCGAGAGGTCTTGATATTCCAAACGTGGAGTTGGTGGTCAACCAAGATATTCCCGCCGATCCTGATGACTATATCCACCGGGTAGGAAGAACGGCCAGAGCAGGCAAGAAGGGAGACTCGGTTTCCATCGTTTCGGAAAAGGACGTGGAGAGAATTTTGGCCATTGAGAATCACATTAACAAAAAGATGGGATTGTTGGAGGACGTTAACGACGACAAAATCATCAAGGAATCATTGAGCATAGTGACTGCGGCAAAGAGAGAGTCTGTGGCCGACATGGAGAAGGAGGGCTTCGGGGAGAAGAGAAAGATCAATAAGAGGAAGCGGGAGGAGAGGAGCAGGGACAGCAAAAAGAGAAAGTAGATAAGACGAATAGAAACGTACGAAAAACTAGCGATAAGTAGCATACGAAATAAAGACAACTGTAAGTGACTTGTAGGCTATGAAATCTCTGTCTAAGTGGACTTGTCATGAGTAATTTTTCGTATTCATCGTTTTCATGGTTACCAGACCATTGCCTCGAGTCTGTCGGATCAACTACTGATTCCAGTAAGTCCAATTTATAGAGACCGGCCATTCCAGTTCAAAACCAGTCCAACTTTCTTTCTCCAGTCCACATTCTGATCTACCTGCAATCAGAAGTCAATTCATAGAGCGTCCATTCAATTCATAAACGTCTAATCTTCTTTCTCCCATTCCTATTCCCGCTACACCTCATTTATATAACTCTCAATGATCAAAAGCGTGCAGAGTGCAATCATCCCCACCATTATACACGTCATGCACACCACCGTGGCGGCATTGTACACTCCGTGGGTTTTTATCTTGTGCTGGGCGTACCGATTGACGGTGACAAAATAGTTAAAGGCGCTCACAGACAAGGCAAAAACCGCCAATCCCAACAAGGTAAACGACACAGGTACGGTGAAGTGGGTTCCGGGTCGAGAATGGTCATTTTTGCCACTTGTGTTCAATCGAAACCGCTGAACAATTGCCAAAGAAGTGAAGATGAGGGACACGGAAAATCGCAAAAACGACAAAAACGTTCTTTCGAGCTGCAGCGCATCACGCGGCTCGCTGCTCTCGATCTTGAGGTTGACGGAAAAGGGAGCGTGCCATGGGGCCATGAAAAAACAAAAGACAAGAGCAACAAGTCAGAGAAACTAGGTTGTGCGAAGTATTGAGATCTTATCGTGCGCCTGCACACAACATCATCGCATTTTATCGCGCCAAATTTCTTTCTGTTTATCCATCATGAGAGCCACCAAGCCATGCAGAAACTGTGGCCACACCAGTTTTTCCATCGACCGCTACACCTCCCTGGGTGACGTGTCGTGCTCGAGGTGTGGAACTGTCCAGGAAGAAAATCCAATAGTTTCAGAAGTCCAATTTGGTGAACTGTCGTCTGGTGCCGCCGTGGTCCAAGGTACCATGGTTGGCGCCGACCAGACCAGAGCCACGTTTGGCGGCCGCCAGAACGCCATGGAGAGCCGCGAGCAAACGCTCCAGAACGGGCGCAAAAAAATAAAACGTATAGCCACGGCGATGAGGATTCCAGACTACATTTCCGACGCTGCCGCCGAATGGTTTCGTCTTGCACTCACCCTAAACTTTGTCCAAGGGCGGAGATCGCAGAACGTGTTGGCGGCGTGCTTGTATGTGGCGTGCCGGAAGGAAAAAACCCCACACATGTTGATAGATTTTAGTTCGCGGCTCCAAATCTCGGTGTACTCGCTAGGCGCCACTTTTCTCAAAATGGTACGGGCGTTGCACATCACCAACTTGCCGCTTGCGGACCCGTCGCTCTTCATCCAGCATTTTGCCGAACGGCTTGATTTTGGCGACCTTTTGACGAAAGTCATCAAGGATGCCGTCAAGCTCGCCCAGCGCATGGCCAACGACTGGATCCACGAGGGACGGCGGCCCGCGGGCGTGGCCGGGGCGTGTGTGTTGTTGGCAGCGAGAATGAACAATTTCCGCCGGAGCCACGCCGAAATCGTCGCTGTTGCGCATGTAGCCGAGGAAACGTTGCAGCGCCGGCTCAACGAATTCAAGAAGACGTCGAGCGGAGCGCTTTCGGTGGCTGATTTCCGCCTGCTGGAACAGACGGACCCGGCCAACCCGCCCTCGTTCAACAAGAACCGAGAACAAGAGCTCCGCATTGCCCAGGAACTCCAGCAAGCCCAGACCACAGAAACCCTCCTTGGCGGCGGCGGAACCGGCTCGGCCAAAGAGGCCCACAAACAGAAGCTTCTCAAAACCATCTTGAAAGACTGCGATCTCTCAGAACAAGAAATCTCCAACCAGCTCCAGCGCATAGTCCAGGCCCAGCAAAAAAATCTCCAGAGCTCGATGTACACCACTCCCTCCGACCGCCAAGGCGACGCCAGCATCGACCGTGTGGACTTGGATAAGCCCAGAAACCTCTCGAAAAACCTTCCTCGAACCGAAGACATTCTTCAGACCGTGTCGCTGCATCCTACCGACTTTACCGATCTTGACGACGAAGAGCTCTCCTTGTTCAAACTCACGGAAGAAGAACACCGTCTCAAAGAAAGGGTTTGGACCGGACTCAACCACGACTTTTTATTGGCCCAAGAGCGCAAACGGTTGAAGGAGGAGGCCGATGAACTCACTGGAAATACTTCGGGATCGAAAAGAAAGAGGAAACCCAAGGTTAGCGGCATCGACGATCTCAATGAAATGGGAATGGACGAGGCGCTTGCCAATATTGGTGTTGACGATTCCACCGGTGAGCCACTAACGGCAGCCGACAGTGCAAAGCGGATGCTTTCGAAGAAGTCGTTCTCCAAAAAGATCAACTATGCTACGCTCGGGGACTTGTTTGGCGAGACCGCCCGGGCGGGAAGCACATAAAAAGCTACGGAAAGGTCAAGTAAGGAAACCAGATAGGAAGGTGAGATGATAGGAAGGTGACAAGATGAATAGATTACGATAATGAATTGGAAATTAGTAACATAGTATAGTAACATAGTAAATACCACTGGGACCCAAAGATTCTCAGTGAGACGGCGGAGGGGGTTTTGTACCCGAATGTTCCCTGTTGCCCGTACTTCTATTCTACTCCTGTTCGTCCTTCTGTTCCCGCTATCTGTGTCTTATATGCACACCATTACATCCCCATCTGAGCTCATCTCAAGCTCATCGCAAAAACGTCATCATGGGAAAAGTCAGACGTGCCGCTATCTTGCCCACGAATATCATTCTTCTTCAGAACGTGGTGCGCAGGGACCCAGAGTCATACTATGAAGAGTTTTTACAGCAGTACTCCCACTATCAGAGTCTCAGGGATATTTTTCTCTTGAACCCATCGGCCGATGAGGGCACGGAATTTGCAGATTTGATTGGTTTCGTGTCTGCCGTGTGTAATTGCTACCCCAAGGAAACGGCCAGCTTCCCACAGGAACTCAGAACCATTCTCCTTAAAAACCACAGAGCATTAAATTCCGATTTGAGAGAGAAAATTATTCAGTGTTTGACGATGTTGCGAAACAAAGATATCATATCCGCCGAAGAACTTATTCAGACTTTATTTCCTTTATTGACGGCATACTCATCACAAACCGCATCACAACACGGATCGAACGTCAAAGCCTTACGGTCGCAAATATATTCAACGTTGATTTCGTTGCTCAAATCCGTCAACACTGGCGCCAAAAACCAAAAAATTAACCGGTCTACTCAAGCGCTTCTTTTCAATCTTTTGGAACAAAAGGACTCCCAGGGTCTCTGGGCCACTAAGCTCACGAGAGAACTCTGGCGTAGAGGAATCTGGGACGATTCTCGTACGGTGGAAATCATGACCCAAGCGGCCAACCACCCAGATGTCAAAGTGGCCATTTCAGCAGCGAGGTTTTTTCTTGGTGCCGACAAAGAAAGAGAAGAGAACTTTGAGGACAAGTCGGACGACGAAGATGGTTTCGATATGACTACCTTAAGACATCAATTTCTGATCAATAAAAAGTCGTCGAAGAGAGGCAGAAAGCTCGAGCAGGCTGCGAAAACCATCAAAAAGAAGAACGCCAACCGAGGAATAGCCACCTATCTCAACTTTTCCGCCATCCACCTTCTTCGGGACCCACAAGGGTTTGCCGAGAGTCTTTTCAACAACCATCTCAGCGGGAAAAACTCCAACAAGTACGACCTCGAGCAGAAGATTCTCTTTATGAACTTGGTTTCGCGGCTCATCGGAACCCACAAGTTGACGGTTTTGGGAATATACTCGTTTTTCTTGAAGTACTTGACCCCCAAGCAGCGAGATGTTACCCAGATCATGGCGGCCGCAGCCCAAGCGTCGCACGAGTTGGTTCCTCCGGACGCCATAAGTGTGGTTATTCGCAAGATAGCCGACGAGTTTGTGAGCGAAGGTGTAGCTGCTGAAGTGGCTGCTGCCGGAATCAACACCATACGAGAGATCTTGAGCCGTGCTCCGCTCGCCATAGACGAAACGTTGTTGCAAGACTTGACCGAGTACAAAGGGTCCAAGTCCAAGCCGGTGGTGCTGGCTGCCCGGTCGTTGATAAGTTTGTACCGGGAGGTTGCTCCAGAAATGTTGCGCAAGAAGGACAGAGGAAAAGGCGCCAGTATGGGCCTTCAGGCTGGGGAGAAGAAGGTTCCTCAGTTTGGAGAAAATGCTCCGCTGGGCATTCCCGGCATCGAGTTGTTGGCCAAATGGCGGGCTGAAAATGAGAAGAGTAAAAATGAAGAGAATGAAGAGAATGGAGAGAATGGAAACAACGAAAACGAGAACGAAGACAAAGACGACGAGTGGAACGAGGAGGAGTGGGAGGTGGACGAGAACGACGACAGCGACGACGGAGAAGGAGGCTGGGTCAATGTGGAGTCGGACGACCATATGGACGATGTTTCCGATGTCGATATTTCCGAGGACGAATCTACGCCTGCCGAGACTTCTGTGGAGGACAAAGTTGCCGCCGAAAAAGCCATTACTGACCTTCTTTCCACGAGAATTCTCACCCCGGCCGACTTTGCCAAGTTGGAAGAGTTGCGGGTTCAAGCCGGTGTTGAAAAATTGATGGGAACCACACAGAAGAACGAGGAACTGGTGGATTCTGCAGCGCTTGTGGGGCCTGTCAAGTACAAGCTTCTCAAGGAAGAGAGAATAGCCCTTGCTCGTGAAGGTAAGGACGACCGAGAGAAATTTGGTTCGAGAAGAGGAAAGAGAGATACGGCGCATTCCACCACCAACAAGGAGAAGGCCCGCAAGAAGAACTTTGTGATGATGATCCACAAAAAGGCGGTGAAGGGCAAGCAGAAGCTTTCGTTGCGGGACCGCCAGAAGGTGTTGAAAGCGCACGTTGAGCGCCAAAAGAAGGGAAGGCATTGAGCATTTAAAACAATACATTAAAGTAATAACTAGTACAAATAACAATAGTACACATCTCGGTGGATTTGGCTGGTTTGGCTGGGTGCCTGTAGTAATACAGTTGGGAATTGAATCACTTTTCCTTCTCTTTGTCGGTTTTTTCCTTCTTCTTCTCGCCCTTTTCCTTCTTTTTCTTGGTGCCGTCGTCGTGCTTCTTTCCTTCGGATTTGCGCTTCTTGGACTCCTTGGACTTCTTGGCGGCCTCGGTGGTGGCAGGGCTGGCAGGAACAGGCGCCGGCTCGGAAACAGCACTTGTTTCTTCAGCAGGCTTCTCGGCTGGGGCCGGCAAAGAACTGGCACCAGCGGCCTTCTCCGCTTCCAATTTTCCCTGGTACGCCTCCTTGGCCTTCTGGTACTCCTTCAATTCGTTCTGGTACTTTTTCTGCCACTGGGACTTTTCCTCGGCAGAAATCGAGTTCCATCTCTCTTTGACAATCTCGTTCATTTCCACCGCCGACAAAGGTGGCTCGTTGTTCTTCTTTCTCTCTTCTCTGATCGTCTCCCTAGTGTGGAAGGAGAAAGCAAAGTAGATGGTGAGCGGCTTTTTGGGAGCATTGGGGTCCTTTTCTACCTTTCTCTTCTTTTTTTCTGGGGCAGCGGCTCCGTCTTTCGCAGCCTTCTTTCCCTTTGGCTTTTCTGCTTCTTCGGTCTTGGCTTCGGGTTCCTTCGAGGCTTCCGTGTTCACGAGCTCGAGCGCCGGCGCCACCGAGTTGATGGCAGACGCCAACGCCGTCAAAGATTCGTCGTTGGAAGAGTCGTGGGCAACTTTGTAGAAGTTGACGGTAGCGGACGCGGCGTCCTGGGCCGCCTTGGAAAGCTCAAATAAGGCTGACACCAAGGCGTCTTTGGAAGTTTTGATGTCGCTCATAGTTGTACAGAGGATGTGGGTGTTCAAAGTGGAGTCGTCTAGCACGCTATGGGCAAATTTTGCGTGGGTTTGGTGTAGCTTGTGTCTAGCGAGACAGTGATGAGACTCGGTAAATTAGTGCGAAAATAGGGAGAGGGCGGTGGTGAGGGATGAAATTCGGCACGAAATTGGCGCAGCCATCGCGCCAGCGACACGCCCGGCACGAGGAAATAGCGACAGCGCGCGGGGGTGTTTGCGGCCGATGAGCGGCATGAGAGGTATGCACAAATAGGGAAATACAAGAGCAATTGAGCTGAAAGGGAAGTCCACTGTTCCAGACCACTATACCTAGCCATTGGCACACTTTCGTAGCCTTATCTCCATATTTTGTGCTTCCTTCCTCTCCCGCCTGCTTCTTCCTGTACATTCACCTCGCGGCTCGCAACGGTTGCAACTCACAAAACATGTCTATATCGACAGTGTTCACCAGTGGCACGAAAGCGGCCAGAAAATGTGCAATATCGTGTCCTGGGCAGGGATTGAACGTGCTGGCGGCTTTTGCTGGCTTCCGCAAACACAAGCATCTCTTTACACCTATACTAAATGAGGTTGACGATGCCTTGGGTGAAAAATTGTCCCTGAGTCTCTTTGATGAAAATCCCCAATTGGACTTGATGCGAACATACTACGCCCAGCCTGCCATTCTCACAGCCACGGTGTGTATCCACGAGTATATTCGCCGAGTCCACGGCGTGGAACTCATACGCCAGCAAGAAGTAGAGTACATTCTTGGACACTCTTTGGGCGAATACTCAGCATTGGCTGTTTCTGGAATGCTTTCAGTTGGGACGGCGGTGCAGCTAGTGCGCCAGAGGGCACAATTGATGGAAAATTTGGTTGCAAACAGCGACTCTTATGAGATGAAGGCTCTCATGTTTCGGGCACCCTCATTTGAAAAAGTGCTCAAACATTGCCACGACAGCCACATTTTGGCTAACGTTAACACTCGCCAGCAGGTAGTGGTTGCCGGCGAGAAGCTGAAAATACAGGCGGTTTTGGACCAATTGCCGAAGAGAACAGTTGCAAAAATTGCAACATTGCCCGTTAAAATTCCCTTTCACAACGAATTGCTTCGGCCAGTGGAAGCAGAATTGCTGAGGTGGATAGCGTCCAAAGAGATCAAACTGCCAACTAAGCCGTTCGTACTAAACTTGACCGGTGAAATTTCGCTGGATCCGCACCACATACTATCGTCTATTTTGCACACAAACTCTCGCCCTGTGCAATGGGTGGGGTCAATGGAGACTCTCCAGGCAGAGGGTGTCGACACGGTCTACGCCTTGGGGCCTGGAGAGGTACTAAGTGGACTCAATTCCAAATTTATGGAAAGTATTCCACTCTCCGAGCCGTAGAAGAAAAAGAGAAAGACTACAATGACAAGAATCTACTTCTAAGTGATTGCAACCGAAATGAGCGAAACGAAGCGATACGATGCAAAACGAAGCACATTACATGTTTCCCGCCTAATTATTGTGGGCACTGGCAGAGTGGTTACGGTCCAATTGCGCACCAATTTCGGACCCGTGCGCGAGTCAATGAAAAATTAAATCTCGCTTCGCATATCGACTTCTTTTTCTTCCTACGAATTCATGTCGATTATTGACGGCAAGGCCATTGCCTTGGACATTCGTACTCGTATCCACGGCGAGATCAATGAGTACCAACAAAAGTATCCCGACTTCAAGCCTCATTTGAGTATCGTTCAGGTGGGCGACAGACCAGACTCCTCCACCTATGTCCGCATGAAGCTCAAGGCTGCTGAGGAGGCTGCTATTGAGTGTAATATCATCAATTTGCCCGAGTCCATCACCGAGTTTGAGTTGTTGACTCGCATTGAAAAGTTGAACAACGATTTGTCTGTGGACGGTATCTTGGTCCAGCTACCTCTTCCGGCCCATTTGGACGAGTCCAAGATCACCAATGCGGTCCAGGCCAAGAAGGATGTCGATGGCTTCGGTCCTTACAACGTGGGAGAGTTGGCCAAGAAGGGCGGTTCTCCATACTTTTTGCCCTGCACTCCCAAGGGAATCATGGAGATGCTTGACAAGGAAGGTGTTCAAGTTGCCGGAAAGCACGCAGTTGTTTTGGGTAGATCCGACATTGTGGGCAAGCCAGTGGCTCACTTGCTCAACAGAGCGAACGCTACAGTGACTTCTATTCACTCGCAGACTCCCCAGGACCAAGTCGAGTTCTTCTTGAAGCAAGCTGACATTGTGGTCGCTGCCATTGGAAAGCCCCAGGCTATCAGAGGTGAATGGCTCAAAAACGGAGCCGTGGTCATCGACGTGGGCACCAACTTCATTCCTGACAACACCAAGAAGTCGGGAAGCAGAATGGTTGGAGACTGTGATTTCGAGTCGTGTTCCCGGGTGGCTTCGAAAATCACCCCGGTTCCCGGTGGAGTGGGTCCCATGACTGTGGCTTCGCTCTTGGAGAACGTGATTCTTGCTGCCAAGGAACACTACGCCGCCAACAACCAGACTCGTCAATTCACCAACCCATTGAAATTGAACTTGCAAACGCCGGTGCCTAGCGACTACGAAATCTCTCGTGCTCAGCAGCCCAAAAAAATCGACCAAGTCGCATACGAGGCGGGCATTTTGGAAAGCGAATTGGAGCCTTTTGGTGCGTACAAGGCCAAGGTGTCGCTCAATCTTTTGGACAGATTGGACAACAAGGTCAACGGAAAGTACGTGTTGGTGACGGGAATCACCCCAACTCCATTGGGTGAGGGTAAGTCCACCACCACTGTGGGTTTGGCCCAAGCCTTGGGAGCCCATTTGCAGAAAAATGTGTTTGCCAATGTCAGACAACCAAGTATGGGGCCCACTTTCGGTATCAAGGGAGGTGCCGCTGGCGGAGGCTATTCGCAGGTTATTCCCATGGACGAGTTCAACATGCACGTCACTGGAGACATCCATGCCATTACCATGG
This sequence comes from Meyerozyma carpophila, assembly GCA_030573695.1. Classification (NCBI taxonomy): domain Eukaryota; kingdom Fungi; phylum Ascomycota; class Pichiomycetes; order Serinales; family Debaryomycetaceae; genus Meyerozyma; species Meyerozyma carpophila. Next base: position 26,077 of record JAJMDS010000008.1, on the reverse strand, counting down.
CCAACAACTTGTTGGCTGCCGCCATTGACACAAGAATGTTCCACGAAAGTACCCAGAAAGACGGACCATTGTACCGTCGTCTCGTTCCTGCCAAGAAGGGTGTGCGTAAGTTCACTCCAAGTATGTTGAGAAGAATCGAAAAGCTTGGTATCAACAAGACCAATCCCGATGACTTGACCGAAGAGGAGATTTCGAGATTTGCTCGCTTGGACATCGATCCCGACACCATTACCTGGCGCCGAGTTGTGGACTGTAACGACCGTTTCTTGCGTGGAATCACCATTGGCGAAGCTCCCACCGAGAAGGGGTTCACCAGAAAGACCGGGTTTGACATCACGGTGGCCTCCGAGTGTATGGCCATCTTGGCCCTCGCAAACTCGTTGCAAGACATGAGAGAAAGATTGGGTAAAATGGTGATTGCTTCGTCCAAGGCGGGCGAGCCGGTTACCTGTGAGGACATTGGCTGTGCCGGTGCTTTGACGGCGTTGTTGAAGGATGCCATCAAGCCCAATATCATGCAAACCTTGGAAGGAACCCCGGTGTTTGTCCATGCTGGGCCTTTTGCCAACATCTCCATCGGAGCGTCGTCGATCTTGGCCGACAAAATGGCGTTGAAGTTGGCGGGAACTTCCGCCTTGTTGAGTGCGGAAGAAAGAGCCCAGCAAGAAGGCTATGTGGTCACCGAGGCTGGGTTTGACTTTACCATGGGAGGAGAACGGTTCATGAACATCAAGTGTAGATCGTCGGGAATTGCTCCCGATGTCATTGTCATCGTGGCTACGGTTCGTGCGTTGAAGGTTCACGGCGGAGGACCCGAGGTCAAGGCCGGAGCACCTTTGGCTCCAGAATACACCCAGGAAAACGTCGAGCTTTTGCGTGCGGGATGCAACAATCTTGCCAAGCACATCTCGAACGCCAGAGCCTACGGGCTTCCTGTGGTGGTGGCTATCAACAAGATGTCTTCCGACTCCGATAACGAGCACCAGGTGATCAGAGAAGAAGCGTTGAAGGCGGGAGCTGCCGATGCCATTGTTTCGAACCACTGGGAAGAAGGTGGTAAGGGAGCGGTGGACTTGGCCCAAGGAGTCATCAAAGCTTGCAACTCTGGCGAGAACAACTTTAGATTCTTGTACGACACAGCTCCAAGTGTGGAGGAGAAAATCACCACCATTGCCAAGGAAATGTACGGCGCTGGAGAAGTGGAGTTTCTTCCCGAAGCTCAAAAGAAGATCGATACCTACACCAAACAAGGATTTGGATCGCTTCCCATTTGTATTGCCAAGACCCAATACTCGTTGTCTCACGATGCTGCGTTAAAAGGTGTTCCTACCGGGTTCAAGTTCCCCATCAGAGACGTGCGGGCTTCGGTTGGTGCCGGCTACTTGTACGCCTTGGCGGCGGAAATCCAAACCATTCCTGGTTTGCCAACCCACTGTGGATTTATGAATGTCGAAGTCAACGAAGACGGAGAAATCGACGGACTTTTTTAAGTTCACCTTCTAGTTCAACACTGGTTGTTGTTCAGTTCAACACTGAAAAAAAATAGTACGAAGAATATCTAATACAGGTACGAATCAAGGGGGGGACTCTGAGTGCTCAATCTTACTCTAAGCTACTATAAAGCACCATACAAAAAATCTTTCTTTTGAACGCTTTCTCTGAATGAAGTGCTATATGTCTTCTACAATGACTTCCTGCGCTCAATTGACTTCTCGTGGCTCAATTGGCCCCTCGTGGCTCAATTGGCTTCCCTGTATTTTCAATCTCTCCCACTTCATTGTTCGCGCACGACCCTGGTGATAACGTTTTTCGTTTGCGAGAACGGCGACAACACAATGCTTGCACACATGAGAACGATGCGTGCCGCCCGGCCTCTTTTGAGGGTCCAGGCCGCCGGTTTCCACGTTCTGGGTGCACAGGCATCTCTCAGGCTGCTTGTAAGTAGCCACAACTCGCTTCTGCTTTCCAGAGCGTTGACCACCGGGTTGAAGGCGAATTCCATTCGCCCTTCTGCGGTGAGACTGTACAGTGTTATATCGGAGGACCACAAGGCCAAGTTGTACGAGTACAAAGATGTCAAGAAAATCGTTTCGGAGAAGGACAAATACCCCAATACTCTCGTTGTGGATGTCAGGGAACCGCTGGAATACAAGGAGGGAAGTATACCCGGCGCCATCAACGTGCCATTCAAGTCATCTCCCGGGGCATTGGGATTGAGTCCCGAGGAGTTTGAGGAGAACTTTGGGTTTGAAAAGCCCTCCAAGGACAAAGAATTGATCTTTTACTGCTTGGCCGGGGTGCGGTCGACGGCGGCCGAAGAGTTGGCCAACACTTTTGGGTACAAACATAGAGGAAACTACGTGGGCTCGTACGAGGACTGGGTGTCGCACGAGAACCAGCGCAGCTAGCGTGGCTGACGGAAGCTGGCGTGGCTAGCGCAATCTTGTCCATAGGCTATGTTCATTATATTCATACATATTAGTGCAATCGTAACTACTTGCGGCCAAACTCCAATTGCCGCATCTCCTTCCCCAACCGCCGTTTCCGCTTGCGCTCCATCACCTTCTCTCTCTGCGGCGCCTTCATCGACTCGAACTTGGCCTTCTGGAGAAGCTTGCGTTTCTCGCTCTTCTTCAAGAAATATGGCGCAGCCTGCTGGCCCAGTTTCCATTTTTCTTTCTGCTGTTTCTTGTGCTCGGCCAACACCTGGGCCTCCAACTCCTTGTTTTTCATGCTATCGAGCCGCGACCGGAGTGACTGGGTTTGGTGCTCGAGGTCCTCCCGCTCTCTAGCCGACATGGTGCGACTGAGCTTTTTGTCCTTGAGCATCCGCTGCATTTGCTCCAATTCGCTCTGCCGGTACTCGTTCAAAAAGCTGTAGTCCTTGCGGATCCGCTCCTCGTTCGCCTTGCCAAACGCTGGGTCGAACCGGATGTCGCCAAACTTGGAATTGCTCTTGGTTTCTAGGCCGGGAATCTGCCGGATTCGAGAAACTGGTCGCTTGGCTGAGGCCTCCGCGGGGGCATGCTTGCTCCGTGTTTTTTGGTCTGCGGTCTTGCTGGACGACTCCTCTGGCGGAGCATCACTGTCGCTCTCGAAAAAATCCCCTTCTTCGCCCTCAGATTCGTCCGAGTCGTTGCTTCTTCGCAGCCGTTTTTTTTCATCTTCGTTTTGGATTTTCCTCTGGGCCGAGTTCAAGGCGCCAAACGAGATTTCTTCCATTTCGTCGTGGCTGGATGCGTGATCCGGCTCCAGCTCGTCCAGATCATCGTACTGCGGCCGTACTCTGCGGTTCATGATGAGCACCTGCGATGCCTTGAATCGATTCTCCGCGATGAGATGTATGGGTCGTGCGCGACCAAATAGAGATGTAGGCTGCTGTAGTCTCGTCCTCTCTCAGCACCTATTGATGTTGAGGAGTTAGATTCGGTCTTGTGTCGGCTCGAAATCACCCCAGTTTGAATCTAGAGTAGTTTGGTCTCGAAAAAGATCATTATTCACACATTTAATTCAAGTCCATTTACAACTTGACGTAATCAGACTCAAAAGTACCGAGACAATCGAGCTCAGGTTTACATTCCGCCCACAAGCAGCTGGCTCGTCTGCCCATTGACTTCAGTTCTTCCATTGATTATCCATTGACTCAATTCCTCCGCTGACTCAATTCCTCCGCTGACTCAATTTTTCATTTAACTTATTCTATTCTCCTCTGAGTCATCGTGAGTCATCTGATCAATATAACCAGTGTCTCCCACCTTCAGCAGCATGTCTCGGCCTCCGTCCACCCTCGAGAGGCGCTACATTGCGCGGAACACCCTCAATTGCTACCTGAACTTTAATGTCACTGCAACCTACAACAAGCCAGTTTCCAAGGCTCAGTTGTCGCAGGCCCTACGAACTATCATGCTTGCCAACGACAACCTTTTGCTCAATGCTTTCCGAAAAGATGCTAGCGACACTATAGAAGACGACAGGAGGGAAAACGGTCACAATTGGGTAATAAAACTGGTTCAAAGAGTGAGGTTCAACGATGTGGTTTCTTTTAAGAAAGTTGACCAAGATCCTCAAGCAGATGAAAGTGAGATTCTTGCTGAACATTTTTCGGACGTATGTTCCAAGACCTGTGCGCTTGACATTGACACCCCGCCATGGCGGCTTCTCGTCTGTGAAACTGGAAAGAATACCTATTTTACCTTCTATTTCGACCACACCTTCTATGATGGATTTGTGGGTGCACATTTCCACAAGGACTTGGTTACACAACTCGACAAGCAGGAGGCGCCCGAGTATGTGGACGTTCTCTACGATCAAGAAAAAGACGGCCCGGCAGACTTGTACCTGACTTATGACCAGCAACTGCAGCTATACTCTCCACCATGGTACTATTCAATTCTCAACAAAATTGGTCAATTGAAGGTGGTCAAGTGGGTTAGTGCAGTCTTCGACCAAATCGCTTATAGATTTAGTTCTATTGCGTTTCTTCGGAAAGCTTTTGGGCTTCGGTTCCGACTCAATCCCACCGCACTCAGTCGACCCATTTTCAGCTATAAGCCCACAGCAATCAGCTTTGCGACCAAATTCCAAATTGTCAGCTTGAGTCTGCTGGAGCTCCAAGAAGTGTTGGGTTTTTGCAAAAAGCACACTTTGACATTTACACCATTTTTAGACGTCTTGACGGTGAAGACCATGGAACAAGTTATCAGGCCACAAGTTTCCCCCACGCCCGTAAGCTATTTCCACTTTACAGCGACAAACGGACGACGGTACTTTCCATACAAGAAGTATGTGACGGCCGCCAGTGCGTTCCCCAACATGTTCGGCAGTGTAGTTGGTCTCACCAAAGAGCACACCATTGATCTCATAAAGAGCCACGGCGAACGAATTCTGAAGATAGTGAAGCACATGGTTCCGTTTAGAACGCAGGGTATGCACATGGAAGGGACCAATTTCTGGGATAGTTTTCTTGGAAGCGAGGGCCTGATGGTCAGACCTTCGGCCGTGGTGACCAATATCGGCAATCACAAGTTTGACTCTGGTCTGTGGAAAATTGACAATATGTGGTTTTCGCAGTGCAATGGCACTGGCTTTCACTTTGTGTTGAGTGTGGTGAGCAGCCACGGTGGAGTGAACATTGTGGTTGGGTTTCTTCCTGAATATGAAGAGTTGATGGAGGGAAGAATGATGGAGACATTTGGGAAAAAGTTGAAGGAGAATGTGATGGAGATGGTGAGGGAGAGAGCAGAGGGAAAGAGAGAATAGATAAGGAATAGATAAAGAATAGATAAAGAATTGAATGAATCAATTGAGCAGCGAAAGGCAGGTGCGTTGTGGCGGTTGCAGGCGGTTGCAAGCTAACGGAATAGGATTGAAGTACATTATTGCAATCGCACAATTCTCCTAATACTCAATTGGTATCACACAATTGGTATCTCGGCCAATTTCCTAAAGCAGAAACCTTTGGTTGCTGCAGTTTTCACTCTTCGCTTTTCACCTCATCTCATCGCTACGCTTCGCGCTGCGCTGCGCTTTGGGCTGCGCGCTCGGGGTAATTGTTAAAATGGGAGATAAGAAAGAAAGGGTAGAATGCTTTCATTACGACGAATTGGTGTTTTGGAGATGCTTTGGGGCCGAAGGGATGTCAGGTCCAGGGCAACTCATCGTTTTGGTAAAATTGTTAATTTTGCAAAACCACTGAATATCGCAAATAGTGAAAAATTTGAATTTTGAAAATCAATTAATTTTAACGGAGAGCGATTGACAAAGTAATGGCTTTGATGGTTGGAAATTGCATGTCAAGCACTGGCTGATTCTGGACTCTTGAGTCTACTTGGTTTACTTCAAGATCTTTAAATTGCTGCTTCATGTATAGACTTCACAGGAATGGAGTTCCGACTTTCGAGTAAAGTTGGTGTCAATTGGAAGTCGACATGATGAAATTATCTTTGACTGACTGTGAATTAACTGAGAACTTGAGTTTACTTTCCATCTTCAGAACATGACCCGCAATATACCAATTGTGCTACCAATAGACTTTGAACCCAACTTTAACCTACAAGCCTAACCTAGCTCACAACTCAAGGGATTTTCGCCTTACTTAGACATGCTACAAGAGCTGTGCCAAGTAAGTTCGAGAGATCTTCCGCTTTTCATACACAACTATGTCAGTTTCAGCCAGTAGCACCATGAAGCAAAGTCCATGACGTAGCGATCTGATCCAATGAACTGTCTTTTCTGCTATATTTCAAGTCAACTATCAGAGCTCTTCTCGACTGCAAATTCCTGCATTTCGATTGCTGCAAATCGAGCGCGGTGCAGGATCGAGGTCGCGTTCTTTCTTCATTTACTTTCCAGACATTTTCATTTCTATCATATTAATGGTTCTTTTAAATTATTTGGCGAAAATAGTTCCTGACGAATTAAAACATAGTCCATTATAACGTGAAGATTCCACATTTGGGAACGAAAAAATTAGGCCACGACTCCTAATATTAATGCCGCAAGAAGAATGGAAGGTCCGGTTTTGGAAGCCTTTCCTTCGAGCGTCGACACCGATTCGGCGGCGACAGTTGGGGTATAAGTAGAGCTGGTGCTGGGGCCAGGAGAAACAGATCTAGAAACAGATTCAGAAGCAGAACCCGGAGAAACAGAACCTGGAGAAACAGTTCCAGGAGCAGCCGAAGCAGAAGGAGCAACAGGAGCAGGTGTTTCGGTTGCTGGCGACCCAGAAATAGCTGTTTCTGCCTGAGTTTCTGGGACCTGAGTTCCTTCCGAACCGGGCACTGTGCCAGAAACTTGTGGACCGGACCCTGGAGCCACGGGAACTGCGGTGTCAGAAGTTGCCTCAGAAGGTACACTTTCTTCCGGTTGGTAGGTGTATGTGTAGTGTGCCCTTGTGACAGTGACAGGAGTGACACAAGGAAGAGTGGTGGTGACGGTCTCGGCTCCGCTCGTAGTGACCACAACTTTGCTCAGTTCACTTCCACTTGGTCCTGGGAACACCGTGGTGTACTCGGTGCACGCTTTACAATGTTCAGTTTCTGTGACACAAGGAAGTGTGGTGGTGATGGTATCGGTGCCCGTTGTTGTAACCACAACTTTGCTTGTTTCACTTCCACTAGGTCCTGGACACACAGTGGTGTATTCGGTGCACACTTTGCAATGCTCAGTTTCAGTTGTTATCACTTTTTGTGGTGGTTTTGAAGTACTCAACTTGGGTACAGTAGCTGTGCCAGAGGTACTCGATCTCGTGACAGTGGCCGGTGTGGAAGATACTTTTGAACTAGAAGTTTCCGCAACCGAAGAAGGATGAACGGGTGACGAGACACTGGAAGAGGTCTTGGCTGATGAAGTTTCGCAAGTTGGACATGGGGTCTCAGACGAAGAAACCACAGTGGAAGAAGTCTTTGCTGATGAAGTTTCACAAGTTGGACATGGAGTCTCAGACGAAGAAACCACAGTGGAAGAAGTCTTTGCTGATGAAGTTTCACATGTTGGACATGGGGTCTCAGACGAAGAAACCACAGTGGAAGAAGTCTCAGACGAACATGGTGTCTCAGAAGATAATGTAACTGTGGAAGAGGTCTTAGCTGAGGAAGTTTCACATGTTGGACATGGAGTCTCTGATGAAGAGACCACCGTGGAAGAGCTCTCAGACGAACATGGTGTCTCGGATGAAGAAACAACGGTCGAAGAAGTCTTAGATGACAAAGTCTCAGACGAACATGGAGTCTCTGAAGATAATGTAAGTGTGGAAGAAGTCTTCACTGAAGAGCTCTCAGATGTACAGGGAGTCTCGGATGAAGAAATAACGGTCGAAGAAGTCTCAACTGAAGAGCTCTCAGATGTACATGGAGTCTCCGAAGAAGAAACCACAGTTGAAGAAGTCTTGGATGACGAAGTCTCAGACGTACATGGAGTCTCAGACGACAATGTAACCGTGGAGGAAGTCTTGACTGACGAGGTTCCACTAGTGGTACATGGTGTCTCCGAAGAAGAAGTTCCACTAGTGGTACAAGGTGTCTCAGTCATTGGGGTTGAAGTTGTGCATGGAGTCTCGGTCGTTGGGGTTGAGGTTGTACAAGGTGTCTCAGTCGATGATGTTGAGGTTGTACAAGGTGTCTCAGTCGATGATGTTGAGGTTGTGCATGGAGTCTCGGTCGTTGGGGTTGAGGTTGTACAAGGTGTCTCAGTCGATGATGTTGAGGTTGTACATGGTGTCTCAGTCGATGATGTTGAGGTTGTACAAGGTGTCTCAGTCGATGATGTTGAGGTTGTACAAGGTGTCTCGGTCGATGATGTTGAGGTTGTACATGGAGTCTCAGTCGATGATGTTGAGGTTGTACAAGGTGTCTCAGTCGATGATGTTGAGGTTGTACAAGGTGTCTCGGTTGATGTGGTTGAGGTTGTACATGGAGTCTCAGTCGTTGGGGTTGAAGTTGTGCATGGAGTCTTCGTCGATGGAGTCTTCGTCGATGGGGTCGAAGTGGTACATGGTTCTGGTTTCTTATGAAAATTCGCAAAAACCAACGGCAAGAATAGTCCGAAAACCACTACCAGCTGAAAGCAAACCATTCTGGAGAGAATCTACATTCGAAGCTCACTATTTATATGTGCAAGGGACGTTGGATCGTGCGCCATCGGCGCAGCTCAGGTACCGAAAAAGATTAAATTCTGTCCCTTTTTGTTCAATGCGGCACTTGGTGTATTGCAGATCATTTAGCGTTATTTCATGCGCCAGTTTGAGAGATCTATTACACTTCCCGAATAGCGAAATGGCATGCGTTATTTCAGGCTATAATTTAAAATGTTTTGCATCGTCAAGAACGCAAACTATACAATACCGGAGGCTGGTTCGTTTTACCATCAAAGTGACAGTACTTTCTGACCTCACGATGCTGAAAGTAGCCGTATATCGTGGGCTGAGCACTGGTCTGGCAATAATATGCATCTTGGTCATGTTGCACCTGCTGAAAAAATGCGGCAGTAGCTTGCATCACCGGTCCAAAACTACGTCATGGATGCATGACAGCGCCTCCTGCAGCGATCGCTTTATGGATTGTTTTCATAATACGAACTCCAGTGTTTTGTACACAAATCATGGAAAGTGGAACTTACGGGCATAAAAAATATGTACACAGACTTAAATTTGCAACCAAATGGCGAAATACAGTGTACAGGTCGTGAAAGCTGTCATATCGCAAAGTTTTGCTATATTTCATAACACCAGCAAGATTGCTCATCATAACAACGTTCTAGAAAAGGGTCTCGATCTTCCCTTGACATGTAAAGCGTCGTATACGGCACTTGTATGAAACAGCGGTACATGTGACCTGCGACCACATGCAAGGGATGGCGCACGTGCGGCGACGTGCATATTAGTGGTGTAGCCATGCATTAGTCGAAGTTTCGAGACCGTTGACAAAGTTTGCGCATAGATTCGGTGGTGACATGCACCGCACCATGGTATCAAGTTCACTTACACTATGACGAATCTTCGCGTGATTCTACCAACCATTCCTGGGAATCGTATCGTAATGGGAGCATGCAGGCGCAGTGATCAGCGATGCACTCGTCGGCCATTAGTATCTGCACAGATCTTGAGGCGCATGCATGTCGAGGAAGAATAATATTGATGTACAAGAGATCTAATATACCGTAACCAACTTTCTACGCTTAAGTGTGTTATAAGTACAACCTGCCCTTTTTGGGTGAAACCGACCACCTTTTGATTGCCTTGACCCGTTCCTCCAGACGTCCTTCACGGTTGTTTAAAGCTAGCCTGAGCATGTACGTTTAAACTTTAACTTCACATGCACAATAGGTACCCCTGGACAGTGCTGATATGCGATGGGCGTGGGATCATGCCGCTTTGTACTCGCTAAAAAATATCAATTCGAGCCCCCGCCTTGTAATTGGTTCGAAGAGTTTGCGAAATTAGAACCAACATGATGGTTTTGAACTCAATTGGCTCCAGACGCCTCACAAATTTCGTAATGGAATGTTCTACTTACAACAGGATATTTGTGCCTTAGTGAAGGCGGACTAGTACTCGCTATGACGCATGGAAGCGCCTGCCCGTGCGGCTCATATGATGCAGATAATAAAAACAAACTTGGTAATTTTCCTTTTGGAGCGGAGAAAATGCCAAATGTCCTCTGCACTCTCGTAGCGAACGCCATAGCGTTTGCTTCGCCCAAGTCTGTGGTGAGATTATGCATTTCGCACTAAAGGCTAATTGTGCATTTTTTCGCAATGATTTGGACTAACTTCTAATATAATAATGGTGCACTTATGAAACCGTTTTGAAGATTTCTGAAGACAGGAATTAGGGCTTTGGTGGAGCCAAAGTACACAACAATTGAATAAACCTCTGAGGAAGTATCCTTGAATAGGAAGTATTAATGTGTCACTTTTAGCCTGAATATTCTATGACATCACGGTCTTCCCAAAAGTATTGAACACAATCCGGTGAGTTGCACCTTCAACACTGTCACAGTTCTATGAAGAATGCTGTATGCGAAAATCATCTCCAATGATATTCTAAAAACGTTCCCAGGCTAGCCACCATCTCGGCAAGAATACGAAAGTGTTACCAGAAATACTATTCAAACGGCAACCCACTCTATTTTGGTCTACAAGAGTTTACACGACTTTCTAGTGGTAGCATGGTGCAAGTATGAAAAAATACCGGGAAGGTTCGTTATCACATTTCGCAGCTCGCCCGAGATCCGCCATACTAATTTCCAATCTCGCGCGAGATCCATTTGGGATTTATCGCTGTGCGAAACCGTCGCTCCGATTACATCTTAAAGGACCTATATTAAAGGCTGAAACCATGCAATTTCAAACAATTGTTCTCCTTCATCGCCTGGCTTGCAATGAAAACATCTCAACCTAACAGCTATGTTCACCGATGGATGCCAAAATCTCAAATACTTTTGTTAGTGGTGGTGTCGCTCATGGCTGTGATAAACTCAGCCGTGCTTGGTTATGACGCTTCCATGATCGGAGGCATACTCAACTTACCGAGTTATAATGAATACTTTGAATTGACCACTGCTACCATTGGTCTCAATGGTGCGTCCATGTGGATGGGTGAGATAATATGCGTTTTGACGATTATGCAATGGTCGACCGATAAGCTTGGAAGAAAAGTTTCGATTTTGATAGGCACTGTGATCACGATAATTGGCATAGGTATTCAAAGCGGAGCGCAAAATATCGCCATGTTTGTCATGGGAAGAATCATCTTGGGTTTTGGAGCAGCTTTGGGCAACACCGCAGCACCCACTTTGATAGCAGAACTCTCTCCTGCAAAGTACCGTGGTATACTAGTTGGTGGCTATTTTACTTGTTTTCAGGTTGGTGCTTTGGTGGCCAGTGGTGTTACCTATGCTTCGAGAAACGTACTGGGTATATGGTCGTGGAGAATCCCGTCCATTGTACAAGGAGCTCCTTCGATTGCGTCGCTAATTTTGCTCTTTTTCTGTCCAGAATCTCCACATTGGCTCATTATGAACAACAGAGAGGACGAAGCCGTTGCGATTCTTTGCATTGTCGAAAACGTTGATGCTGTTGCCGCAAAACTGATTTCGAGAAAGATAGCTATTCTCGGTCACGAACTGACGAAATCTAGTGCAAATGTATGGAAGACTCTTTTGCTTCGGAGAGAAAATTGGTGCAGGCTTTTCATCCTTATCACTCAATCTTTTATCAATGAGTTCGGCGGGTCCAGTATCAGCAATTACTACTCGTTGTTTTTGGATCAGGCCGGGGTGACAGACTACACCCAAAAGCTTCAGGTTGGTATAGTGATGAGTGCGTGGTCTGTGGTACTTGCCGCATTTGGAGCCTACGCTTTTGATGTGATTGGAAGAAAAACCCTGGCACTCATCTCCCTCTCTGGAATGATCATTTGCAATTTTATTATTGGAGGAATGATAAAAGCCTTCGAAGGCACCGATAACCACCCCGGAAGCTACGCTATTATTTTTTTCTTTTTCATGTTCAACGGGTTTTATGCTTTTACCTTCACCCCATTGAGCTGTCTCTATTCTGCTGAATTATTCCCGTACTCGACCAGGGTAGCAGGTCAGACGTTCTACAAATTCTGGAATGAAGGCTTGGGCCTAGCGGCGCAATTTGTGTCTCCGTTTGGGCTTGATAACCTTGGCTGGAAGTTTTTTATGGTGATAGCGGGCTACAGTGTAATTTTTATTCCTATCATTTATTACATGTGGGTCGAAACGAAAGGAGTGCCTATCGAGGAAGTGGAAAAGCTTTTTCAGAGACCCAAGGCTGTCGATGCTGAGGCCAGTGATCCAGAATCCGTGGCAGAGGTGGAGAAAGAACTGGTGGTAGTGGGCGGTATAAGTGAGTGCAAGTAGTATTCAATTGGCTTCAGTAAATATTTTAAGGCACCATAGATTATGAGTAATAAAGGACTCAAAACGAATTGTTGGGTATATTTTGTCTTTCTTTCTATATCGTATTCGCTTTTGAGACAGTCGACTCGCATTACTCTCAAGAAATATTCGCAGCCAATTTTTCATTTCGCAGCTAACTGATAACTTGTGAAACCTAAGATCCGATGTCCAGCATCAGAACTACACAGCGTGTGCCCCGAGCTTGTCTCACGTGTGCCACCAAAAGAATAAAGTGCAACAAAAAAGTCCCTTGTGACCAGTGTATAAAGCGCAAAATAGACCATTTATGTGGTCGAGAAAAGGTGGTGGTGAAGGGAGAATTGAGAAATGAACTGTGGGAGTGTCGCATGGAAGAACTAGAATCTGAAAACAGCGAGTTGAAGAATGAGATTGCGGCACTAAAACTGGAGTTGAGTCGGCTTGAAGGTGGAAAAGAAAAGTATACAAAAACTACCTTTGATCTGTTCTTCACGGCGGTGCATTATGCCCTTCGTGGGTTTGCCAGCGTTGAAGAAAGGGACCTCAAGATGACAGCAGAGAAAGGTCTGCTCCTAAGGAACACTCTCACCAGACGTAACTCAGAAATCCTTGTAAAACACAATTTCGATATGCTCTTTTGCTTGCACATGGCAGTATACCCTGAACACTTTCTTGTCGAGCATGAGGATTTTTGGAACTCCGGCACTGCTGCGCAGGTGGCGGGAATATTTGAGGGCCTCTCTCGCCAGCAATATCGATGGCTAGCCCTTTGGTATGCAATGGTCTCCTCTGCATTATTTTTTTCTAACGAAACTTTGATCCAAGTCTTGGAAAGTTCTTCTGATGAATTGTTTCTTCTTGCACAGGCCTCCTTGGCAGCCAGCTTGGAGTGTCTCACGAAATCAGAGTTTATGACTTATCCCGATATCACCACGGTTCAGATTTTCTGCGTTCTTTCGAGTTGTTTGAATGGCTTTGGAGGGTTCCATTTGAGCAATTGTCTCCTAGAAGTAGCCATCTACGTCGCCAAAGCTCTCAATTTAAATCGATTGGATAACGTCAAGACTCTCCACTTGTTTGAGCTTGAATTAGGAAAACGAATGTGGTGGTCGTTAACGGTAATCGACTGGTTGGAAGATTTCAATAGAACCCCGTTGATTCGACGGGGATCTTTTTCTACTGGAATTCCTCGAAACTACACAGAAATCGAACTACTACTGGGAAATCCTAATGCAAACGAGTCGAAACTTTTCTTGCCAGTAACTTTCCAACTCCAAATGATTCAAATTGCAACAATCAAACGGATGCTTTACTTTGACGACAATATCGACACTATCAATGTAACACAGGAAAAGCTACAAGTGGCCAATGCTGAACTCATTGAGCTTCGTCGTTTTGCATTATTAATGCTAGATAATACCAAGCAAAAGTGCGGGATACTGGCTTCTTTGGCTTTTCAGGAGTTTCTTCTACAGTTGCGGTTTTCCCATGAGTTGCTAGAGGTCAACAGAATGGCGGCAAATTTTCTACTGATGGCCGAATGGGAATCAACCCATAGACTTGTTTGCTTGCAAAGTGCCCAAGCTATCATTGACCTTACATGTGACGATGGGAACAAACCATATCGAAAATTTTGGTTCGTTGCAGATCATTGCATGAGCTCTTGTATCTACCTTTTGGTTGATATACTATTTGTTTCTCCACGCAAAGATCCGGATGTAAGGCTTGAAACCGTGCAAAGGTGTGTGCCGATATTAGAGAATATTCAAAACATACACATTGCTGGAAATGGAGGTTTACAGCTTATGAAGAGACTACTTGACCTTGTGATAAAACAAACGAGTAACTATAGTTGGAACGATACTGGAATGTCAGCATTATTGGACAAGTTGAACCTGGCCCCTACTATGCATGGTGGATTTCTGCATTCATTTGACAGTTCACCCGCCAAAGACTTGGATTTGGACCTGAACTGGACTGATTTTTGGGACTGGATCACGAAACACCCTTCTGATCTGTTCCATATGGGGACCAATCACCTTTCACCATCTGGGTAATTATATTCTTATCAATCTCGCGCGAGATTTCACATACTCAAATCAAATCTCGCCCGAGATTGTTTTGTATTCAGTGGAAAAAGTACGACAATGCTTTTGTTTCATATATAAGCCCAGTTCTGCTTAGAGCCACTAGCGATTCTACAATGACAGTTGATGGGGACGTTTGGTGGAAAGACATTTCTGTGTACCAGATATGGCCTGCTTCGTTCAAAGACTCCAATGGTGATGGTATTGGAGATATCCCCGGTATAATTTTAAACCTTGACTATGTAAAAGACTTGGGGGTTGATGTTATTTGGTTATCTCCAATATACGAATCTCCTCAAGAAGATATGGGATATGATATTTCTGATTACCAGAAGATCCATGCGGCTTACGGTACTATGGAAAATATGAACGACTTGATACTGCAAGTTCACAAAAGAGGCATGAAGCTAATCCTTGATTTGGTCATAAACCATACCTCTGTCGAGCACAAATGGTTCCAGGAATCAAGGTCGTCCACATCGAGCCCAAAGAGAGACTGGTATATTTGGATACCTCCAAAATACGATGCCAATGGTAACCGTCTTCCACCCAATAATTGGGCCAGTGTCTTTTCGGGCAGTGCTTGGGAGTATGATGAGTTAACGGACGAGTATTATTTGCATATTTTTGCCAAAGGACAACCAGATCTTAACTGGGAAAATGCAACTATGAGGCAAGCGATATATGACGAGGCTATTACCTTTTGGTTAGAAAAGGGAATAGATGGCTTTCGCATTGATACAGCTGCTATGTACTCAAAAGATCAGTCTTTTGAAGATGTGCCTATCGTCAATCCAAATTGTCAATGGCAGCCTTGCATTAGTATGTATCAAAATGGACCAAGGATTCACGAGTTCCACAAAGAAATGAACCAAAAAACGTTTTCAAAATATGACGCTTTCACAGTGGGCGAAATAGGTAGTGCTAGTGTGGAAGAGTCGCTCAAGTATGTCAGTCGGAAAGCAAATGAGCTTAATATGATGTTCCTGTTTGATATGCTTGGCATTGGTATTGGCAGACCTCCCATTTCAAAAAACTTGGTGAGGTTTAAAAACGTCATCAAAAAGAACTTCTTGTTGATGGACGAAGGAGATGGTTGGTCCACATTCTACCTAGAAAATCATGATCAGCCTAGGTCAATTAGCGTATTTGGTGATGATTCTTCAAAATACAGAGAAAGATCAGGAAAGTTATTGACTTTGTTGCAGACGACTTTGAGTGGGACTCTCTTCTTATATCAGGGCCAAGAGATTGGTATGACAAATATTCCCAAAGATTGGCCAATTGAGTGTTATCTTGACATCGAGTCGAAAAATTACTACAAAGAAAACGGAGTGGAATCTCTTGGCCATATTAACCAACTAGCTCGCGACAATGGCCGAACTCCTGTTCAATGGAACGGTTCCAAAAATGCAGGGTTTACCACAGGGGAACCGTGGATGCGAATTAATGATAATTTCCCGTATCTTAACATACAAGCACAAGAGAGCGATTCAGAATCTCTTTTAATCTTTTGGAAGCGGTGCTTGGAAATGAGAAAATTGCACAAACGCTTCTTCATCCATGGTAAACTAAACATCATTGATGAGAATAACGAGGATGTTTTCTACTACACAAAGGAAAGTGATGGCAGCTACGCCTATGTTGCTTTGAACTTTTCTCGCTCTCGACAAAGGTTTGCTAATCATCTATCTTCGAATCTCCAGTTGTTAATTTCCAACGTTCCTTTTTCGGATTCCCAGTGGCTAGAACCCTTTGAAGGTAGAGTATATCTCCCTGAATAAATAGGAGGAAATCCATGGTACTTCGTAAGCTCGAGTGATATGGGCATGAGACTACATAGCTATGTACGTATGCCACCCAACAGCTTTAGTGTCTTCCGAGTACAAGTTGTCAAGCACGAAATTCTGGTCCTTATCTACCGAGCTGAAATGAAACTTTCATTAAACTAATTAAATACTTTAAATTCGATTTTAGGCCGCGGACCATTTCTTGCTATGTGTAGTAGCCACCAGCCAACAAGTTGCGATATCCGTCAATGGGTAAAATCGTTGATACTATTCCAATGAGAATCGATTTACGATTGCGCCGTGCGAAACTGAACGGTTGCAAATTATGCAATAATTTCAAATTGTCCGTTAAATACCGGTTTCCTTATGGTTTGTTCAACCCATTCCACCTTGTTGGCCAATGAGAGCTGCAGTTTCGTTTTTTCAATCTGCGCTTGAATTGAGTACTTGCATTGAGTATGGTGTGGCCACTGGCATAAAAGAAAGCATTGCTATGGTTGTGTAGTCTAGCTTCTCAACTCAATGGAAGAGAAAGTGCCAATAGCTTAGAAAAGATACTTTGCAGAATGATCGCAAGAATCATCGATTGCTCTACGTAACCCCTTTGGTATACCATGTGGCTTTGGGTCCGTTTAGAGCTGCTTGGAATGTGGTTTGGTCCTAGCAATGGTGGGTAATTATTAGCGAGGGTAATAATGTGGTATGCATGAAGCTGTGGGTATATGCTTCCATATGCAGCATTAAGCTGACATATTTGACTCGAATGGCCGCTTCGAGACGCGAGTCGAGACGCTGTCTTGGAAGTACCTGAAACATTAACAACTAATCGTCCCCGAAAAAGTCGGGTTAACATCGGCGGTTTGGAGTGGTGGGTCTTCTAATTTTGTTTTGTAGGCTCAAGTCCAGCCACGTTGCCAGCCTAGAACCACACTTGTGTACTGTGGTTTTGTTTGATCCTCGGTACGGCCAATTGAGGTGCCGTAACTGAAATGTTGCAACATGCCTGTATTGTACGGCACCAGTCTAGGCGCAAAAACGGCCACATATCTCACGTGATAACAATCGAACGTTTTTAGTTTGACATGTGCAGAAGCTTTATGCGCCCGCGCCCGCAACCGTGCATACGTCAAACTGCTGGGGGATACAAGACGATAGCGGGATATGGATAAAGCTAGGAGTGCCAGAAGTTGGTAAAATATGGTCATTGATGGTAAATGGGCTAAAAGGCGCTTCACTGGGTGGCTGCAAAAAACTGCTATTGTGGTGATTCACAGGAAGGGGATATCAAAACTAGGGCATGATGGCTTAGGGTCCGATATCGGAAGGCTCGTTTTTTAATGCGCTCATGACTACCGTGGTGACGTATTATGTGCCTGACTATGGCTTTGCATCCACAGCAGCCGGTCGGACTACTATAAATAGAGCCCTAACTTGCTCTTTAAATCAGCATACAATGCACTTCAAGTTTTCCACTTTAATTTCCGTGGCCACCTATTTGGTCGCTGCCGTTTCGGCAGCAGTCGTTCCTGACCTCGAAGAAAGAGATTCCAAGTTTCTTCTGATTTCCTTTGAAAAGGTCAAGGATACTGCTGTCAATGGCCTGATTAGCAAGAGATCAGGAATCTACCCCAACAACTTGGTCAGAGAAAAATTGTTCTACCTTACTTATTTGGATGTTGGCTCCAACAAACAACGTATTGGAGTGGATATCGATACTGGATCGGCGGATTTGTGGTTTCCCGACATCAACGCTGGAGGCGATCATCCTCCTTTGGCTTATGGAGGGTACGATCCCGACTCTTCTTCAACGTCGCAAAACACCGGTCAAACTTTCTACATTCAATATGTTGACAAAACTCACGACCTGGGCTATTACTATCTCGATACCGTGAGTCTTGGCGATTCCCCTGGGGCAACACTTGAAAACTTCCAGTTTGCCGATGCCACCACCTCCGACCTTGCGTATGGAATCTTTGGTATTGGCCGTGATGGCAACGAAGCTACCCTGAACGTGTACCCTAATTTCCTCGACAGGTTAAAGAGTGACGGTCTTATTGCTACTAAGGGTTACTCTATCTTTTTGAACGACGAAGGTGCGAGTCAAGGAACCGTTATTTTCGGCGGAAAGGACTTGGACAAGATTGACGGACCCCTTGTGTCCCAGCAAATTGTCGACGATGCAAATCTTGCTATCAACTTGGACTCGGTGACTATCAATGGTCAAACTTTCCAGTCTGGTGATAACACCGTTCTCGACACAGGAACCACAAGTGCTGCGTTCACTCGTGAGCTTGGAGACGCCATCTTCAGCCAATACGACAACGGAAGGTTCGATCTGGACATCGGTCTTTGGCTTGTGGACTCTGATAAGAATGTCGATCAGCCAGTCACGTTCAACTTTAATGGAATTTCCATCACCATCTCGTTGGCTGATGCATTCGTTTCCGATATCCAAGCCACCGATGGTACCGATTTCGGACCTGGATTCAACATCATTCCTTACGAGTTCAACTTGTTTGGTGACATTTTCCTTCGTGATGCTTACGTTGTGTACAACTATGATGCCAACACCGTTGCGATTGCTAAGCCCAAGTACACTTCTTCTTCCAACATTGTTGCGCTCTAGTTGATTTACGACATTGTTACTACCTAGTTGATTTAGGTAGGTATTCTACTTTCAATTTCTATGCTCTGACTAAATAAATGTTTCGATTGCAATGGCTGCAAATTATGGGTGCATTTAAATGCTGCATATAAATGCGAAATGCAGCCTTGAATGTTCGCTGCATCGAACAATCAAGGTTTGTAACGCAGTTTCAATTGTTATCGGTTAGTAGAAGACGTAATAGGTCAACGTCTCTTGGATATCTTCCAGATACTATCCTGATTTGACAAAAAGTTGTATCGAGCGATGATAGAGAATCCGATTTTTGGCTGCTGGGTTCATTTAGGTCAACTTGGGGAAATAAGTAATTTGTAAACTGGGTCCAGTGCATGTGCCAACACTATGGGACCACATTGCTTCAAATATTGATCGTGCTGTTTGAGTGTCACGGCCACACTCAATCGAGGTGGATTAAAATCTGCTGCAAGACACCTTTTCCTCCGAAGACTTGTCATTACGTTACTTTGGCAGACCAGTGGAACTTACACTGAACCTATATTACTACTACTATTTGGTATACTACATACTTAGTTTTGCTAGAATATATCATCAGTATGCTGGTGCACTGTGGCTGATTCTTTAGTGTGAGAGTAGCTGGATAACCAAATAATGTAAGCGCGGCTCACTTCAATTTGAATTGTTCAATTATACTTTAACTTCATCGTTCAACAGTGTATTTTAGCGATCAACTTTCAAAGAATTACACTTTTCTATAAATAGTGACAAAGCCAGGGACCCTGCCAATCTGTGCCCCTCAATGTTACCCCACTCTATCTTCACTGCACCGTCGTTTCCACATGCATGCGCGGACATTAGCCCGCATCTTGCAGGGTAATTATCCAGTACACCTACAGTTAACAGTGCACATGTCTGATATCATATGCAAAATGAGGGGTTTAGTGTTTGTATTTAAAATGCCATCACCATCTTTCAGTGTCGATAATGGTGGGTTTCGAAGATCTCCAGAGCTTCCTAGCAAGCTGGTATGGGATTGTCTTGGCTGCAATCATTGCTTACAATGTTTTTGACTATGTTAGAGTCAAGTTTGTCATGAAAAAGTTGAACTGCGTTGGTCCTCATGTGGAGCTGGATGGCTTCTTTGGATTTCGTATTATTTTCATCTTGTTGAAGAACAAGCGTGAGGGAACTCTTGTGGACTATCGCAAGGATATGGAGTTCGATACTTTCAGATTCAGAGTTGCTGGAACTCCAATGGTGATAACCAGAAACCCAGAAAATATCAAGGCCATTTTGGCTACCCAATTCAATGATTTTGTGTTGGGCGGTCGTCATGCTCACCTTGGCCCATTATTGGGAGACGGAATCTTCACTTTGGATGGCAGTGGATGGAAACATTCTCGTGCAATGTTGCGGCCACAATTTGCTCGTGAACAAGTTGCTCATGTCAAGAGTTTGGAACCTCATATCCAGCTTCTTGCAAAGCATATTAGAAAGTTCAATGGTAAGCCATTTGACATCCAAAAGTTGTTCTTCCGGTTGACTATGGACAGTGCTACAGAATTCTTGTTTGGTGAGTCAGTCGACAGTTTGCACGATGAAACCATTGGGATTTCCAAATCTGATGTAGACTTTGACGGAAAGAACGATTTTGCTGCTGCCTTCAATACGTCCCAGATATACTTGTCAATTCGTGCTGTGGCCCAGCAAGCATACTTTGTCATCAACAATAAAGAGTTTCGAGATGCCAATGCCAAAGTCCACAAATTTGCCGATTACTATGTTCAAAGGGCTTTGAGTTTCAGCTCCGAAGAGTTGGACAAGTACTCCCAAGATGGCTACATTTTCTTGTACGAGTTGGCCAAGCAAACCCGAGACCCAAGAGTGTTGAGAGACCAGCTCTTGAACATCTTGTTGGCTGGTAGAGATACCACTGCCGGATTATTGTCTTTCACATTTTTTGAGTTGGCGAGAAACCCAGATATCTGGCTCAAGTTGAAGGACGAAATCTACAATAGATTTGGTCTGGGAGACGATTCCCAGCTCGAAGACATAACTTTCGAGTCTTTGAAGAAATGTGAGTACTTGAAGGCTTTGTTGAACGAAGCTTTGAGAATGTACCCATCAGTTCCTCAGAACTTTAGAGTGGCTCAGAAAGATACCACTTTGCCTACAGGAGGAGGGCCAAATAAAGACCAACCTGTTTTTATTCGCAAAGGACAGACTGTGGCTTATATGGTATATGCTCTTCAAAGAGACCAAAAATACTATGGCAAAGACGCCGAGGTTTTCAGACCTGAGCGTTGGTTCGAACCTGAGACCAGAAAGTTGGGATGGGCTTTTCTCCCTTTTAACGGTGGACCAAGAATCTGCTTGGGACAGCAATTTGCATTGACAGAAGCTTCATATGTTATTGTCAGATTGGCACAGTTGTTCCCAAATTTGGCAAGCTTTGATGACGAGTATCCACCAAGAAAGGCATCCCATTTGACCATGTGCCATCAAAATGGCGTGGAGATTTCATTGAGTTAGATTTAATACTATGTTTATTAACCTCGGCCAGATTGATCTGGTAGTAGTTGTTTTGGCTAAAACGTTATATGCATTACATAATGCTGCAAATTGACAGATATTTTTAAGGTACGCTATCAACGCATGTGCTTGCGAACTTCATGCGAACTATATGCGAACTTCATGCGAGCTTCGTGCGAGCTACATGCGAGGTTTGTGCAATGCGAAAAGTGACAGATTGACTGCGCCCATGGTGTATCTACTGTCCACTATCGTAGTCTCTTTTGCATTCCAAGATATGCGTGAAACCCGCCACCGTCTATGGTATTCAATATGAGTTTTTTGTCATGCGAGAAGCGTTCATTTTTCGGACTTTACGACTAATGGCATGAAACGCATGAAAATAACAAGAATATTGATAAAAATGATGCAAGATGCATACTACTGCTTAAACTAGTGGGTGTCACCAACCTTGTACTTAACTGATAAGCTGTGGGAAATTTGCACCTTCTGGTCCTGTACATAACAGTAGCTGGCTAGCATAAGGTACCACTTCACACTCTTCATAGATGCGTAGATACACTATTCATATTTTACAATGTTCAAAGTCATGTCTACGTTTGGAATCTCTAGGTTTGAAATGACAAAACTTTAAAATTTTGCAAAAACATTTATAATCAGCAAATCTATCAAACCCGAACCCCTCAATCCAATATTCCAGGTTCGAAGGAGCCGATCCATAATCAAAGACCTTGTATTTGAAATGCAAACTCTACTAACCAGTAACGTTTCATTATCGCTGTTACTCTAAAAATCACATATACTTTGCAAACCAATCGAGCATTTCCTTCGGATCCTTTCCAAAGTAATTGTAGCCCTGGAATCTTTCCTTCTCGTTCTCGATCCAGAAGAGTTCCTTCTCCGTAGTACCCAAACTATCATAGATCGTTTGTACATCTTCCGGTTTGGTCCTGAAATCATCGTGAACCTGAACAATTTTGGTAGGAATTTTCACATAATTTGCATAGGGAATTGGAGTAAGCTCTTCGAGACGAAAGCCGTTTCTGGCTCTGAGTTGGTCCGCAAAGTACTTCTCCGCCTCACCGATGGAGTCCAGCTCAACTCCCATCAACTTGGCGTTTTGCTGAATGAACGGGGTGACTGAAATGGGCTGCAACCCAACCATTACCCGAATGTCTTTGAAATACTCCGGCCATTTTTTCATCGCGACCATGGTCGAGTCACAACCCAAGCAGATACTAAGTAAGCCGATCGTCATATCCTTTGTTTCTTCTCTCGATTTAACGTACTGGATAGACCCAACGACATCGCGGCACTCGTGAAGGCCTATGGTACAGCTACCCCCCGAAGAGCTACCACTCAATCCATGGTTTCTGAGATCATAGGCCAATATATTGTACCCAGCATCATGTAGATGCTTGTATTGATGTAAAAAGTTGACCTCGAACCCTCCAAAGTTGCCGAAGCCTGGCAAGTGGCCTGCATACCCATACCTGTTGCCCGGCATGAAATGGTTGCAAATGATCAACTTCAGAGAACCCGTTTTCGGGATGAACCATCCTTCGAGCGGCACGCCATCCAATGATTGGAAAAACACATCTTCATAGTCCAAGCCAACTTCATCCGGTCTCCGATAGACCGGGCTACGTACACCGTAATGGAAAAAATCCACCATGCTGTCGAGCCCCTTTTGTTGCTCTTTTGTCAAACCCATTGTTCAGTTTGGTGTGGAGGGGAATACGGTTCTCTTTTATACCTGAAGTCATGATTTGGTTTGCTCCGGTAAGGCGGGGCTTCTTGACCCCAAACCAAAGTAAGTCCGCGGAGACCGCGGAGACCGCGGAGATAAAAAAAAGTATTGCACGGCCCAGTGGACCATGAATAATGACCTTAAACGGTATCAACTGCCTTTTTCAGTGTGGAACAAAAGAAAAGGACTGCCATTGAACATGGAAGGCTCGCCGCAAAAGAAAATTTGCAAGATGAATCCGGGGTAGTGTGGAAAATGTTGGTTGCAAAAGAAGTATGCGAGCATTGAAGCATGAAATTTATGGTTCAAGACTGCTCCAAGTAGTTCACTTCGGAATCCAAACTTGCAAATATATTGTCAAAGTTGATCACAGTTTCGCTTTTCCATATTTCGTCAAGGTTGAAAAATATATCATTCAATTGATCCGGCAAAATCGATTGGTCCTTGTCATCCATGAGGATGGGGAAGTGGAGTCGGAAATATTCCAAAACATTTCTCATACCCCAGGAAACACTGTAACCTGTAAAATACGTAGAAGCCAATTCTTTGCTGCTGTGGTAAAGATGCTGTAATTTTTTAATCAACGTGCAAAGTCCAACTTGTTCGTTATTAAAATCAATATTCAACCACGTAACAAGCCCAGAAGAGTCGGGTGAGCTGAAGGTTTTCACTGCATTGTTCAACGAGAGTGTTCCATCCATGGATCTTAACACTATCGAACTCGTAAATACCATGGTTCGATACAATGCTAAGAAGATACTTTGTGCAATCAACTTTTCCCACTGAGGACCGAAAAATGAAAATGGTTTGTCACAGAAGGACACTCCGATCCTGAGGATAATAAGACCATATTCAATCACATTGACAAAGTATTTCTGCTTCAAATGTGATTCAAGCAAATCATCAGCAGAAGTGTAGAGTAGGAAGTTAATGATGAAGAGCTTGTAGGTTAAGTCTAAACGCAAGCAGAACTCAAGTGCTCGTTCACACGTATCGCCATCTATCACTTCTTCCACATGATAAAGTTGGTCGAACATTCGGATTTTGTTGCACAATAATAGCTTTATTTCGTTGGCCAGTCCTAAAAGTGACGATCTCTTGGTGGAGCCACCTTTTCCCATTGCTTTGATAAGGTTTCTTGTGATTTGCGACACTTGAGCTTTTAATGCAAAGTTCCTGAGAATAAGTGGCAGTTCTTCTACGATTGAAACACCGGGCACCACCAAAAATGGAAAGTTGTTCTCTTCGTAAATTATCAATCGGCCTCCCAAATTGAATGCTTGTGAGGCATCCAAGAACACGAGTTGAGCCCATATTTTACTCCACAAGTGCTTGGTTTCCGTATCAACGAGACTGCTTTCGTACGAATAGGGATCCTTGTGAATGCCGTGAAATCTCGCCATCTGGATTAGGCACCCGACCAAAATACTAGACTCGGTTCCTGACTCGTTGGATTCAGGGCAGAACAGTCTGTATGTTCGTAAGAGGAGAGCAGCCTGGATTGCTCTGAGAGTAACTTTGTTGAAGCATCCACCAGCGAACACGAGGATGTTGGCTCGACTGATATACGACGGCCGTATTTCTATCAGCAGCTGTACCATTTCTTTTATCATTTGGTGGAAATTTGCTTGAAGAGAGTTGGAATGATACTGTCGAATAGGAAGCGTGAGGTAAGCAAACCTCATCATGATCAAAACCAATGCAATTGTTGCTTGCAACAGTTTCCCTTCCGGAGTGAGTACGGTGTGATTTCCTCTTTGTACGAGTGCAATTTCCACCTCTTCCATGAAAGAACTCTTGTTTATAAACGGAGCAAATGGGTAGCATATCTGGAAAAAACGTTCCAAAAGAAACATGACAATGTGCAACGGCGGCAAGTCGGACACTATTTTAGACGCATCCAGGGGCTTTGCACTGTCCGAGTATGGTCTCTTGGGGGTGGGCATTTCGTATTGTTCTCTGTAGTGTTGTAATTGTGACTTTGTATAGTCTTCGAACATGGCCATGGAATAAGTGTCATTCATAAAGAGAGATGTGTACGACGTGGGGCCAACATATGAGAGCACCGAATTTTTCACCGTAAGACCATCAAATGCCTTGCTTAAGTCGAGGGTTATATCATCTTTTTCATCGTTGAAAGTAGAAGAAGTCAATTGTTGCTGTTGCAATTTCACAATTCCTTCCAATGTTCTCACTCGGTCACGTAGCTCTTCCAATTCCTTCTGACTGTGGTCCTTTGTCATCTCCTTGGATATCCATGGATGCTTCTCATAAGTACATAAATCGGTATTTCCAAATGTGATGCAACTATTGCAAAACGGCTTGTTTTTATCGCATTTTGTTTTGCGCTTTCTACACATGTAACATGATATGGGAACTCTAGCTCTGGCTCTGGCTCTTGGTCTCTTTTCTGAATCAGTTCGACTCGTCATAGATTAATATTGATCTAGTTTGCATATAGAGACGAAATCGCAACTTTGAGTAGTGATGTTTTAGGAAGCTTCACAAGAGCACTTTATATCCGAAAACAGCCTTGTCATTCTTCAGCCACTGAATGTTTAACCTGAACCGATATACATCTTTAAATTCTATTCTTCTAATTTGGATTATGACGTACGGCATATGAACGCCTACAGGAGGAACAACAAGCTGAGATGTAATTTGGGAAGCTCATAGCGAGACTGAAAGAACTTGCTACGACATCGTATCTATGACGTTGAAAGATGCATGGAAGGACCGGAAGTCAAGGAATATATACGCTATCTCCGAAGCAGCAGCTGTACTGGTGTACTGGTGTACTGGTGTACTGGTGTACTGGTGTACTGGTGTACTGGTGTACTGGTGTACTGGTGTACTGGTGTACTGGTGTACTGGTGTACTGGTGTACTGGT